>JAZHEH010000672.1:1200000-2400000 GCA_036589455.1 Ateles fusciceps
GATACTGTGAACTGATTTAATTTTTTAGACCTTGCACAGATGGAAACCACCGAGAATTTCATGTGAATTAAATTGGGAAAGTACTTGGCCAGCCACACAATACAGAATAGATAAGAGATTTGCCAATTCTTCAGTTGAATGGAATATTTAGATGTCATAAATGGAAAGTGTAGATTCAGAACTGTTATATGACATAAGAAACTGAATGTGATTATTATACTGGTAATTTGAGGCACTGTTTTGCAATGTACTACAGGATAAAGTCCAAATTTCTAAGCATGGTGTATAGAGTGCTTCCCCATCTGGATGCAACCTACGTCTCCAGCCTTATCTGGCATTTCCCTTTCAGTCTTTCATTTTAGATACAGCCATGGATTTAACATTTCTCTTTTCTCAGTATTTTTCTTCCATTGCAAAATAGAAATAATAGCATCCCTGATTCTCCCACTGAATTCCTGAGACTCAAATGATACACAGCATGACAATTAGCAAATGGTATTTAATTCATTAAATATTTTCTAATTATCTAATGCATGCCATAGATAGCAGAGGTCACTAGGAATGAGTAAATCACATTTCTTATCCTCCAAGGGAAATGAGGAACACAGACATTACAATGGACATGGCCAGTAAAATGCTATAAGTGCTATCAATCTGTATAGTGGTTATTACTGGCACATATTGAGTTATTATGTTTTATTCCAGAAATATTTATTTATTGAGCATACAGTATAAGCAATCTAGTTGGTAACCTTAACATTGTCCAAAATAAATAGTCTCTATTCTCTATAGTTTGTTTATTTTAGGACAGTGAGCGGGCAATGAACAAACAAATGGATAAATAATACAATTGTACTTGGAAATAAATGTTATGAGGGAAAATAAAGGAGAGTAAAGGATAGAGACTAATGAAATTGGAGACTAATTGGCTTGTAATAGGGAGAGAAGGTCTCTCCCAAGTGGAAATGTATAAAAATGCCTCATGAGACCAAGAATGAAAACCTTGTAAATAATGAAAAGGGAGGCAGATGGAACTGGGACTAAAAAGACCCCAAGGCAGGAATGTATTTGTGAATTACAGGAATAGCAATAAGTCCCATAATCAGCATAGACTGACTGAGCTATATGGTGTGAAATGAAGTTGGAGGTATCAGCAGAGTCCAGATTATGTAGGTCTCTGGCCACAGCACTAGATTTTAAATTTTGTTTATAATATCTATTAGCTTGTATTCACACCACTGTAAAGACTTACTTTAAACTGGGCAATTTATAAAGAAAAGGGGTTTAATTGGCTCACAGTTCCACAGATCATGGTGGAAAGGGAAGCAGGCATATCTTATATGGCCTGAGCAGGAGGAAGGAGGAAGAGGAGGAAGAGAATTCAGGAGGTGAAAAACACTTTTAAATAGGCAGATCTAGTGAGAACTCACTCTCATGAGAACAGCACCAAAGTGGAAATATGCTCCCATGATCCAGTCCCCTCCTGCCATGCCCCTACTCCAAATTTCAGCATCAGATTTGGGCAGGGACACACACCCAGACCGTATCACGATGCAATCGACTCTTTTTATTAGAGGCTTGAGTAGGAGAGTGTATTAGTCCATTCTCACACTGCTGTAAACATCACCTGAGACAGGTAATTTAAAAAGGAAAGAGGTTTAAGTGAGTCACCGTCAGCATGACTGGGGAGGCCTCAGGAAACTTACAATCATTGCAGAAGCCGAAGGGGAAGCAAAGCATCTTCTTCACAAAGTGGCAGGAAAGGGAAGAGTGAGGAGTGAAGGGGGAAGAGCCTCACTCTTCCTCATCAGATCTCATGAGAATTTATTCACTATCAGGAGAACAGCAAGGGGAAGCCACCCTCATGATCCAATTACCTCCACCTGATATGGGGATTATGAGGATTATAGGGATTATAATTCAAGATGAGATTTGGGTGGGGACACAAAGCCTAACCGTTTTATAGAGTAACATGATCTGATTTATATATTAAAGTGAAAATAAGCAGTAAGGGAGCAAGAATGGAGGCTATTGGAGAATTCAATGAAAGAATATAGTGGCTTGACCTGGTAGGGTACTGGTGGAGTTGTTGAGAAATAGTTTAATTCACAGTATTTGTTGGAGGTAACCACAGAGTACTTTTTAATCCATAGTATGTGGGAGTTAAAAAGCAGTCAGGGGAATGAATGACTGAGAATATGTAGAGCTCAGGGAAGAGACAGGGAGCTAACAATTTTTTATTTTGTCTTTTATTTAGCTGGGCCTTTAACCCTTATTTCCTAAGTATTATCCCTATTTTATTTTGGGAGATTTTGGCCTCAGAGGCTAGGGTGTCTGCTCAAGGTCGCATACCTCATTAGCATCCTATCTGTTATCAGGAGGTCAGCCTTTGTGTAAGGCTCAGCACGTGACGTTACAACCAAGTGTGGTTGTCTCACGCTATTCAGAAAAGAATGATACATATGCAGCTGACTGCTTCACAATGCACACAATGTGTATATGAAGAAGGCTGATTTCAGTGTTGGCTAGGAAAGTGAACAAAATTACACCAGTCTTGAGGGATCCATTGAATTTTTATTGGTAAAGAAAGATGAAGTTACTCAAGGTTAAGGCACAAAACTGGGAATAGACACAGGCACATAATGACAACTAAGAAGAAGTGATGAATAGTTTACAAAGGAATAAATATTTGTTATTTAATATACTCGTTAGTATGACAAACCTAGTGCCACACTGTGACACATCATGACAAGCACTGGTGCTCTAGTCACCATGCTACATATCTCTGTATATGGGTAACAGACAGGTATTCTCAGGGGTTACCTACAAACCCTAGCGTGAAAAAGGAAGTGATAGAAGTGGAATTAGAACCGATGACTTCTTTGTTTATATTCATTAAAGACAAGGAAGAGGGCAAGAAGGGATAATATAACAAAAGACTAGGTAAGGGAATTGAGAAACAGTGGCAAATAAGGATGGGATTTTGAAAGTTGTAAAGTGAATAGTTTCTTCTTTGTGTAGAACAACTGTTACTTATAAAAACATTGTAGTTAGGTAAATAAACTCAGACTATCATTGTTGAATAATCATGTCCCTGAGTCAGAAGACTTGGTTTCTGGATTTGGCAATGACACTGGTTAGATCTGACGCCTTTTAAAGTTGTTCTCCTTTGGTCAGGTTGCTCCTCCAATAAATGTAATTTGACAAGGTGTGGTAGTGTGCCACAGTGGTTAAGAGTTTGGATCTAGAATCAGAGAGAAGTGTGTTTTCTTTCGCCCAAGCTCCATCACTACACAGCTGCATGACTCTCAAATTGCCTGTTTCCTTTCTGTAGAATAAGTGTGTATTCCTTGCAAGGTCAGTGTGAGGATTAGGTGACAAAATAAATATAAAACATTTAGCATACTACCTGGGGTATACTAAGTAAGGTTACATTATGATAATAGTAACGTGTATTAATATTATATTCTTACATTATATGTTATGCTATTATATTATTATTACTATCATATTAATAATAGAATAAATGTTATATTATCATATGCCATTATCATATTGTTATTATTACTACAGGCATATTCCCATTCTTTATGTTGTATGAATTTATTTAACTTCTGTGCTGCATGGTACACAACAGATAGCTATTTTATTTCTTGGAATTTTCTTTGTAGTGACAGTGTTAGTAATGTGATTACACAAATGAGATGTTTAAACTCTCAGAAGGGAACTAAATACCTCCATGGGTATTATATTTCTAAAAACAAGCATCCTAAATATCCCCAGGTCTTTTCTGTATCCAAAAATAATTAATACTTTGAGAAAATAATTAAATTTCTTTATAGTCAAATGACAATTTCTAAAAAAGTATTGATAGTTTCTATGGGATTTCAGAAAACTGTCTTAGTATATTTAAATATAACACATCAAAATAAATAAACAATTGAATAAAGTAATACTGTATTTCTTCACTGGAAAGAAATTTATGTATCTTCTAACTACCACTATCCTGAGGTTAGCTGAGGCAACAGGAGGTTAATAAAAGCATTTTTTATTTATGGGAGGATATTTCAGTCTCTCATGCCAAAAATACATCACTTTATGTACATTTTAACACACACAGTAACATTTTCCGTAGAGTGTAAGTGTGTGTGTGTGTGTGTGTGTGCGCGCGTGCATGTGTATAGTGGATAAGGAGTCAAACACCATGGCAATGGTTTAAGAGTGTACAAGGGGCTGAGGATGAAAAGTACAGAAAATAAAAACTCTTAGCAACAGAAATAAGAATGCAAAACCCTAGTAATACAGAACCATTCAGAATAAGAACAAATAATTGGTTTACTTCAGACCTACCCTTTGTAACGTTCGTAACTACTACTTTTATCCAAAACTAACATTGTTTAATTTATGCTACTTAAGAAGAAATCAATACATTTAGAATGAATTCTGTTCAGTATTGTTATTATCAATGCCCATGATTAAAATAAAATTTAAATACACACTTTTTTTTTATGAGCTCCTTGTGGGAGATTTTTTGGACTTTTAACTAAAGCCTTGTAGTCTATGCCTGCACGGTTCAACATGGCAGACACTAGTCACTGCAGCTATTGAGCATGCAAGATGTAGTTAGCTGGGTTAGAGATGTGCGGTGAGTATAAAATATGCATTGGATTTCGAAGAGAATAGTACACAATATAGAAGATTTCATTTATAATTTTGTATTGACTGCATGTTGAAATGGCCATATTTAGGATATATTTTATTTTTAAAATTCACCTGCTTCTTTTTACTTTTTAAATGTGCTACTAGAAAACTGAAAACTGCATAGCATCTTGTATTATATTTCTACTGAGCAAAGGTGCTACAGAACAATTGCTGATTTAAGGAGCTTAAGGTCTTGCTGGTGTAACGTTATTTAATAGATCAAAAAGTTAATGAATATGCCTCTATATAACCACATGCTAAGCTATGCCATTCATACATGCAGTATTATTTGAGGTTAGGCAACAGATTTTTATTTTATAAACTAAAAGATCTTCAGTCTAATGAAGGTCACAATAACAGGACACTAGGGAATATTTGTTGCTGTTGTTTGTTTCTTCTCTTTGTTTTTATTTTATTTTAAGTTCCGGGATACATGTGCAGGATGTGCAGGTTTGTTACATAGGTAAACGTGTGCCATGCTGGTTTGCTGCACCTATCAACCCAACACATAGGCATTAAGCCCAGCATGCATTGCCTGTTTTTCCTGCTCTTTCTCCCACTGCATGCCCTGCCTCCCGTCAAGCCCCAGTGTGTGCTGCTCCCCTCCCTGTGTCCATGCGTTTGCATTGTTTAGCTCCCACATATAAGTGAGAACAAGCAGTGTTTGGTTTTCTGTTCCTGTGCTATTTTGCTGAGGATAATGGCTTCCAGCTTCATCCATGTTCCTGCAAAAGACATGATCTCATTCATTTTATGACTGCATAATATTCAGTGGCATATATGTACCACATTTTCTTTATCCAGTCTATTATTGATAGGCATTTGGGTTGATTCCACTTTTTTGCTATTATGAATAGTGGTGCAATGAACATATGCATGCACATATTTTTATAATAGAATGATTTATACTCCTTTGGGTATATACCCAGTAATAGGTTGCTGGGTCAAATGCTATTTCTGGTTCTAGGTGTTTGAGAAATTACCACACTGTCTTTCACAACAGTTGAACTAATTTACATTCCCATCAGCTGTTTTTTTTGTTGTTGTTGTTGTTGTTGCTGTTGTTATTTTTTGGCCAAGACTTTCAAGATTACTCTTTCTTTCCAAGTAAAAATGCAATATTATTTGCCTTTGTTCCCAACACATTCTTAGGATAATAATGAAAATATGTAATGATATAAAATACCTTTAAAATGCCTACTATTTACCAATTACTGGAAGAGGCAGGTAGCATTTGTTTTCTTATTGTAAATTGAAATGTTAAACTTGTCTATTAGAAGTCATAACTCATTCAAATTTTGACTATATCTGACACATAGAATGCCTTACAAATAATTATTGCTTAGTAAATATTTGTTGGATGGATAGATGAATGGACACTGCATATAAACAACGTTTCTCAAGCCTGGGACTGTGTATGATGGAATGAGTTCTGGGGAGTTACCCAGAGACCTGCCTGGAATGTACAGGGCTAAGGGCAAAGCATACCACATCCTCCCAGAAAGCATCCATTTTCTTAATGGTAGGTAATTTAAGTCCTATTTTTATATCAAAGCAAAAATGAAAGTATTATGTGAGAGACTGTCAAAAATCTCGTGAATTTTTAAGATAGAGCAAATAAGGGACTTCAAAGGAATGCCATCCTGTGGCAGACTTTTTAAGGCTAAGTCCTCAGTCTCTGTCACCTTCATTTTTCACCCACTAGCTGGATCACATCTATACTTTGGTGAGAAAAGTTAGCATTGGCCTTAAAGGGAGTTTCTACCATCCTTAATATTAATAAAATAGAGCCTACTGTAGGCAATTACCCTATGGGGAGTCCTCGATTATTTTATAGGCTATCTCCTACTAATGTGGCTTTAAAATAGCATAAATTTCCTTTTTATTTTTTTGTTTTAGACAGAGTCTCACTCTGTTGCCCAGGCTGGAGTGCAGTGGCACAATTTCAGCTCACTGCAACCTCTGCCTCCAGAGTTGAAGTCATTCTCCTACACAGCCTCCTGAGTAGTGGGGATTATAGGTGTGCCACCATGCCCAGCTAATTTTTTTTTTTTTTTTTTTTTTTTTTTTTTTTGTATTTTTAGTAGAGATGGGGTTTCACTGTGTTAGCCAGGATGGTCTCCATCTCCTGACCTCTTGATCCACCCACCTCAGCCTCCCAAAATGCTGAGATTATAGGCATGAGCTACTGCATCTGGCCAAAAAAAAAAACAGAATTGTTTTTTTTTGAAGGGGTTATGGTGATATAGAGAACTGATTTCTACCTTTCTGCTGTTAAGTTACTAACATTTCCACCGTGACATTACCACCTAAAATTCTGAATCTCCAGGACTCACAATTAAGTGTTCAATATCCTCACATCCTCCTTGCTAGACTTAATATCTCCCGTGGCACAGCCAAGCTGCCTTCTGGAGGTAACATCTACTTTAGCCCCAAGTGTCATCTTGTGTGTGCCTCTTACCTAAAAAGGCACAGCATCAGCAAATTGGAGGCAGGGGGGAGGATGCATATTAATTTCACTGTCATGCTGGTAGCCTTATTGGGGGGACTTCAGCTCAAGTACCACTCCTGGCTTCTCTTCCTTCCCTCACTCATTCTTCTCCATAGGAGGAGGGCTGCCTTTCTGACTAGTGAGTTTGGGAGATGGAGCCCGGCATTCTTGGGGCAGCCCACTCTCTCTGCATTGGACACCTGCATTCTGTTCTGCTCCCTACTGTGTGCCTTGCAGGCAAGGCCTGGAGTGGTCCATCCATGCCAGGACCTATACAGATGAGTTTGCTAACTCAAGGGAAAGTATTTGCAAAGTCACATGGCTGCAGATGTGTGTCCATGTCCGCCCACACTGGTGAGGTTAGCTAGAAAGCTGATCCTTGGGGTCTTTGTTCCTCTAATTCTTGTGTCATTTTTACATTTATTTTCAAACTCATGAGAAAAAGAGGGATAGTACCCACGGACTCCTAATCCTCACTGGCTCTTGTCATAGCACCAGGGAGTGTGAAAGAGAAACACACAGAGGATCAGTGCATCAGAGAAGTGGGTTTGTAGCGGACACCTACTTATCTTCTGCTTGGGGTCTTAAGCTACCACCTTGCTGGCCTTGTGTTTGGCAGGGCTGTTCCCAGTTTCCTGTCAAGTCTGTACTGCAGATTCTGGCTGAGTGACAGGGATAAAGGGAGTACTCAGACACAGGTATACAGTGTTCCAGAGCAGCCAGGGGACTGCCAGCACTAGTGGCCAAGAGAGTGAGCAGCCTCGATCAGTTGGAGCTGCTTGCATTTATTCCATACAGACATAATGCCTAAAGCCTGGAGAAAACACAATCTGCGGGTAATTAACATTACTGTTCCCCTTTTAGGGAGCAGTCACTCGCTCTGATGAGCAAAGGTTGGTTTTAGGACAACATGAGTAAACAAGCCCATTTAAAATAAATTCCCCTACACTTTCCTGTACCTACTCCTCACCCTCTGCCTCAGGGTAGGAGAACAGCTGCCTTCAGCTTATTCTTCCCTGAAGCTATGCAAAACCTCTGACTTTTCAAGGTTTGCACCCTTTCCCTGTAATTTCTCCGACCACTCTGATGGATCTCCCACACTCCCACTGGCTAGAGCACACTTCGGGTTTCATGGACTTCCCATCTCTAGGTTAGACTTGATGGAGACTGCCATTTGAAGGCCAGTTATTGTGTCTTGTACTTGTCTTTGCTTGCATCACCCACAACAGGGATGAACATCTCTGGAGAAATCGTATTAATGTGACAACAGGGGTTGGGAGACACCCATAAGGAAATATCTGCAGGATGAGAAAGCTTGGACTAAGACGAAGGTGGAGACAGACAGAGAAGTGACAAATAAGGGCCTTTCTAGCTCTTAAATTCATCGTGAGGTACCTTGAAATCTTTGCTCTTGTGCTCATCTGTCTTTTCCTACCAAAACAAATACCTGAATAAACAGTGTTGCTAAAGGTTTAAAGTAAAATTTTCTGAAGTTAGTGCCAGGTGAGGAGGGGGGAGCAGAGGGCAAAGCAGTGCACCTTAAAATAGACTGGCTTGAATGAGACCCTACCATCTACTTATTGCAAATCTCAAGAGCCATAAGGAATAGCTTCTGTCAACCACAGATTTCACAGCCCTCATGGGTTGGAAATGACTTCAAAGACCCTTGTCCGTGATGGTGAGGAGCGTGCGTGTGGTTAAGGAAGTTCACTGTGCACTGGTTACAATATGTCTGAGTCCAGTGAGAGAAAACATCCCCACACACAAGCTACATGAAACAGATTCATTACTTACAGATAGGCAGCTAGGAACAACAGAAGGCTGGAATCCATTTCGAGTCAGTCCCTAAGGCTCAGCAAAGATGCCAGGGCAGATGGAGTTTCATCGGCCCATTCCTCACTTGCACCATATCTAAGGGATTTCAGAAAGAAGCCCACCCTGGGATTTACAGAAACATGACACTCTGGGTTAAAGCAGTGAAGGGCATCCTGCCTGGGGGGGAATTGTAATAGAACTGAGGCAGATTCAGTCAGTCCCTGTCTATCTCAGGATGTTGCATTTCCAGCACATTCTACAGCAATTCTTGGGAACCGTAAGTGAGAAAGAGGGGAAAAGCAGGTTTGGCCCAAGGGCCCTGCACACATGAGAACAGGAATACAGAACCAGTGGTAATAGGTGAGGACCATTTTACAACATGTGAATGCAGCTTTCAGAAGGTTATCATAGCTTACCCCTGTTGGCTCAGTTATTTGCAGAAACATCACCTTAAATCTTCCTAAGAGGCTAATCAAAGCCATTGAACAGATTAGATCTCCTGGGTCCAAAACCAAGGCAGCCTTGACTTCCAGTTTCTGTCCATCAAACTTATAAAATAAAATGTAGTGATTATGCTTTGCATTAAGGTAATTTTAAAGTTTCTACTGAGTTTCTGTATTTTAACATGATGCTGAAATTCCTTATGCAATTCTTGAGGACTATGCATTTGAATGATTGAATATTTAGCCGAACACTTTAATCTAAGTGTGAATGTGGAAAATGTTTAGAAAATGAACATGAAAAATGTAAATAAATTCTCACTTGAAAATAATCAAGGTAGAAAAGATTGATCTTTTTATTGAGAAAGTTTGTTTCATTTAGAGAAATCTTGTATAAAGTGAAATTATAATTTTTTATTTGGTTGTAAATGATGATACTACATACTGAAGTCCTTAAATGTAAGGATTCAGAGGAAAACTGAAATGTTTAATGCTCTAAATTATGGCATTAAACTTTCAGAAGAATCTATGCTTTAATCCTTCTGCACAAAATCCTCTCCATAGCTCATTAGTATTTTGTTTTTCATTCTTATCCTATTTTCCTTCTTAATAAATTATCATACAGTAAAATTGACTTCTTTTCTGTGCAGTTGTGTATGTGTTATATAATAACACATATGGAATTATTTAACCACCACCTCAATCAGAATTCAGAAAAATTCTATCACCTGAAAAACTTCCCTGTGTAACTCCTTGATAACCACACTCTCTTCCACCAGTAATATCCAACAATCACTTATTTGTCCTCTTATTTTCTAGATTTTAAAAACAAATTACTTGTAAAATTTCTGTTAAAAATCTGGAAATGGAGGGAATAGGTCGGCAACTTTAATCTCAACAAACGTTTAAAGCGTTAGGTCACGTTTTCAAACCTTCTACCAGATTTTCTTATCTGGATATCTTCATCTGAATCATGGTACTCAGAAAATGATTTCAGTGACTCTTTTCCAACGTCTCGCAAGGATACCCCAAAACTAGTAATACCACTGTAGTTGTGTAGGAGAGAGGTTAATCCACTACATACAGTGGACGTTTTAGGGTGTCAGAACTTATTATCTTGCAGATCAAGTTGCAAGAGTCTACTAGACTAGTTAATAAACAGGAATGGAACCCTATATACAGGTAAAGATTTATATACAAGGAGATCCTGCAAAGAAGTAAAAAGTAGGAAGAACCCACATGTCCAGTGAAAGAGTATGAAATTAATAAAATGATGTATATAGATGATAAAATACTTTGTAGTCATTAAAATAGCTAAAGTGTTAAAAATCTTTTAGATAAGAATGTGCTTATTATAGACTGTGAAGTGAAGGGTATACTGTGTAAGAGGGCAAAAAAAGAGGCATTGTTGTGCAGGTAAAAATGCATGGCCAGTGGTATGATCTTTTCATGGAGGACTTGTAAATGAGTATCATTTTGTTTTTTGTACTTTTTTCCTACAAATATTATATAATAAATCATAATTAAATAAAAATTAAATAAAATATAGATTTTTAATATCATAAGGTAAAGAAAACTAACAACTTGACAATTTTTAAGTACTATGTGTATGACGGTCTAATATGTTCAGTTGTCTAGACTTCAGTCCCCACTGTTCAGTCAAATACTAGGCAAGCTAGGTGTTGTTATAAAAATATTTTGTAGATCTGATTAAAGTCCGTAATTCATTGACTCTAAATAAGGGAGGATTTCCTTAATCTTCGTGGGTTAGATTCAATCAGTTGAAAGGTCTTAAGAGCAGAGCTGAGGCTTCCTCCCTTTGGAAGCAGAAATTCTGCTTGTGGACTGCAGCCCCAGCTCCTGCCCAAGAGTTCCAGCCATCTTTCCCAGCAACCTGCCATGGAGATTTCAGACCTGCTTAGCTAGCTCCAAAATCATGTAAGCCGATTCCTTGCAGTAAATTACTTCAGATATATCTCTGACTGCTTCTGATTTCTGATTGAATCCAAGCAGATAAAACGGGCCAAGAAGCATGCCAAGCCTATGCCTTGAAATCACTCAGATGTTACATAATATTCTCCTCTGCTGTGTTTTGCATTCCTTCAGAAACTGATTCTGAGACAAGCGGCTTCTTCAGAAAGGGATCCCAGGATTTTCAGGTAGGAGGGTGAGGAAGGAAGACAACGAAAGAAAAGCAGCAAATAAATGATGTGCTCTCAAGCAAATTATTGCTGTATATAACAAGAGAATGGTGTTGGAGAACTCTGGGATACAATGTAAATTGCTTCAGAGAAATTTCAAAGAAGAAGGGTGAGAGTGAACGGATGCTTATCAACCAACTCTCCAGTCATCTTGGGTAAGGGGCTTCCAGACGCTCTGACATCTGCTACACTCAGCACTTTCTCTGTCCTTGATCTCAGAACCCCTTCCCCAGGAAAAAGATCCAGAAAGGAGTTGCAATGATAATTTGTCTAAGTTGTTATTAGAGGTGAAATCTAAAGGCAGTTGGAGTGGTGGTGCATTAATTGCAGCTGCTGCATTTTTCTTATTTTATAGATGAGAAAACTGAGAATAGGCAGTTAATTTACCCAAAGTCAAACAGCTAATAAGACTAAGACTAATTTGTCTCCAAAACCCTCTTAAATTTTTTTCTATCAGGCTGGGCGTGGTGGCTCACTCCTGTAATCCCAGCACTTTGGGAGGCCAAGGCGGGCAGATCACAAGGTCAGGAGTCTGAGACCAGCCTAGCCAACATAATGAAACCCTGTCTTTACTAAAAATACAAAAAATTAGCCAGCTGTGATGGCAGGCAACTGTAATCCCAGCTACATGGGAGGCTGAAGCAGGAGAAGTGCTTGAACCCTGGAGGTGGAGGTTGCAGTGAGCCGAGATCGCACCATTGCACTGCGGCGTGTGCGACGGAGACTCCATCTCAAAAATAAAAATTCTATGGAACATATAACTAATAATAACTCAATTAAAAAAAAATCAGGTGCAGACAGTAACACTCATGCCAACAGAGAATCAGATTGACTGGTATCACTCACTTTCTTTGGTCACATAATGTTTAGGAATGTCAGCAAAACTCATTTATCCACATTGAATTAACTCAAATTCTTATATTTGCAAGATTCCAGATTATTTCATTTCTTCATAGTAAACACTTCAGGGCGTGCCTCGAGCATATTAGCACAGGTGGGGAAGTCTGCAGTTGGGAGCATGGGTGTCTCGATGATGGTTGCACATATTTTATATCTCCTTCTGTCTTTCCTCTTATCAGGAAGTTTGTTTTGCTGTTATGTTCCCTTAACACTGAGCCCCTATGCATAATTCCAATAATGTCTGAAGCAAATCTTTCATTATTCATGAGACACCTGCAGCACCTTTCTGAATACTATGCAAGACACTGTACACAAGACAAACGCTGAGGAGAAAGTTACGTACTTTGCCACATTTATTAGAGGAGTATTATAATTTCGATTGTATAGGAGAGGAAACGAAGGATCTGAGAGACCGACTATAATGATGAGGAACATGCCTGGTTTGGATTCAAAATCATGACGTTTATCTTTACAGCAAATGTTCTTTTTATCATGCCATAAATAGTGCCTGTGCAAAAAGGACTGAATGACAGATTACCAGCTAAATTATATAAGAGGTACAAAATGTTGGGAGAGATGCCAGGAGGCTGAATTTGGTTATTGCCAAAAGAATAATTCAGGCAAGATGTGTCAAGAGTTTCCTCTTGGAGAGTCTCAGGAACATCTATGCAGAGAAGGTGGACGTGACGAGGATACGCAGAGGAAGGTGAGTGAGACGTGCACACACAGAGTGGGAGTGCACCTGCCTGGTGAAAGAGCAGCGCTGAAGATTTTATTGGTTCTGGGTGTTGAATGTGTGCACAAGCCTTTTTAACTTACAAAGTTGTAATTCTACCATGTCCCAGCTCAAATAATGGCTCTTCTCTGAAGCCTTCACTGACCCCCTAACAGAGTTAGTCTTGTTTTGTCAATGCTCCCAGAACATTCTCTCATACGTTGCAGTGCAATAAATAGTGTGGCCTGAAGGTCCTGAATCTGAGATATATTTCTTGAGCTAAAATCCAGGCTCCACCTCTTCCTAGCTGTGACTTTCATATTTGGTTAATACATTCATCCTTTGTTTTTCTCATATGAAAAGTGGATAATAATAGTACGTGCTTCATAACGATGCTGAGAAGTTAGTATATTTATGGCACTTAGACCCATGCTTGGCATAACTTTCTAGACTCATGGTTTTCAATGGGGATAATTTTGCCCCCTGCCAGAAGACATTTGACAACATCTGGAGATACGTTGTTTGTAACAACTGGAAAAGTAGGTTGTTATTAGCACCTAGTGCGTAGAGGTCAGAGATGCTATTAAGCATGCTGTAATGCACAGGACAGCCTCCTCCCCATATCCTGAACAAAGTCATTTGGCCCAAACTGTTAATAGTGTTAATTCTGAGAGGTTCTATTTAGAGTGTTGGCTTTCTGTGGATCGAATGTATGTTGAATATATACACACAGACGTATATGTTCTATACACATAAATGATATATAGATGTATATGTTACCTATAACTATATATTACATATATATTTTATATAATACATACATTATATATAATATATACTTAAATATTGTATATATACAAATATTTACTTATATATTTTAGATATAATATATATTATACATTAATATATACATATACACTTATATATTTTATATATAATATATATTTAGTATATTATACATATATACATATATAATATAGTGTGTGTGTCTGTAGTCACAAAATATATTAATAGGACTTATATTTGTTGAATGAATTTTTAGAGTTTAACTTTCACTCACCAGAGTAGTTGATTAAAGCAACAAGTCAAAATTGAAATAACAATAAACCTTTAATCACTTACACAAGGGTCTAAATTAGAGGAAGTGCTGGCTGCACCTAATCCACTCCCCCCCCGAAACAGTGCATGATTGGAGGGTCAGGTAATTAGCACAGACCTGGGAGTTATCTTCCTGTTGAGAAAACCCTTAACAGAGTGTCCTACACTTTCATGAATGAGAGGGGAAAGAGGGAAAGGGCCTTGAAAGGAAAGACTGAGTGCTGGGTTTAAGTTGAGGGAAATATTCTCATGTCTTCCCCTCAGCCTTTAGTAAGGAGGCCTTGGCAGAGGTACTTGAAGCAGGCCTTGGCACCAATGCCTCAGATAAAGACAAGTCTGGATGATGGTGCTCAGGTAAGAAATGCAAATATGAGAAGAGCAGGATCAGCCAAAGGCCCCACTAAGAGGAACCTGGATCCCTGACTGCAACTCGCTACAGAGACTGTGATGCCCTGGCTGAGTTCAAATATGGTGTGAGCAGGCAGATTTCCTCTCTAATACCTGTCAGGTTGAGCCTTTATAATTTACACAGATTTTTGGCCAGAAGCTAGACTCTTCATTAATGAATTAATTAATGAATCAAAACATATACCATAAAGGAAAATAAACCTAACCAACGTGTACACAAACAAGCCTCTGTGTTGAAATAATTTTCCATTTAGCCAACGCAAGTGGTAATGACCAGTACATGTTTGGGTAGTTATGTTAATTACGAGGAGGGTAAAGCAGCCACTCTACATTTCTATCAGTAAATCTTCCAACTAAATGCATTTTTATTTTCTTGCCTGACCTAAGATAGCATGGGAGGCAATTTGAAGTTGATTCTAGCAAGCAGGCCACACACACCCATTTTCAGGGAATAGAGTTTAAATGTTTATAATCACACTCAGACCCAGTGGAAAAGCTGTTTCCAAGTGAAAACAAAAATATAATAAACCTCCTGAAATCCGTAACTTCTACATCCTTTTATGTAAGACAGCCTAGAGTAAAGCTTTGGAGTGTGTCTTTAGACATAGGCTGGCTGGTATGACTCTGATAATGCTGAGTCTGACACTCATAAGCTGTATGACTTTAAAAATTACATGACTTCTCTGTGCATAATGTTTTTTATCTGTAAAATGAAAATAATAATAACCATAACATTGTTTGTGAGGTTTGAGTGCGTCAATCTCTATGAAGTTCATGGGATGACAACTCATGAAGAGTAACTGCTGCGTAAGTGTTTGCTGTTCCAAGATTGCTGCAGTGTCAAGGAAGGCTTCTTGTGTGATCTCCATTCTTCTGAGACCTGAAAGTAAAAGAGTTAGCTTGACGCAGGCGAGAGTGATGGGCATGTCAGGTAAGGAGAGTGCAGCATATGCAGAGATCTTGGGGGTGAGAAAACATAACCCATGGTGCAATTAGAGTTCAAGGATACAGAGAAGGAAGCGGGCCAAGAAGTGAGCAGGCAATGAGTCTCATACATCAGGGGAGGCACTAGAATTGTATCCCAGGCTGGGCACGGTGGCTCACGCTTATAATCCCAGCACCTTGGGAGGCCGAGGTGGGCAGATTATGAGGTCAGGAGTTCGAGACCAGCCTGACCAACATGATAAAACTCCATCTTTGACAAAAATATAAAAATTAGCCGGGCATGGTGCGCGCACTTGTAATCCCAGCACCTCAGAAGGCTGGGGCAGGAGAATCTCTTGAATCTGGGAGGTAGAGGGTGCAGTGAACTGAGATCATGCCACCACTGCACTCCAGCCTGTGCAACAGAGAGAGACTCCATCTCAAAAAAAGAAAAAGGAATGTGTCTCAAATATGCAGATTGGAACTGAAGGGTTGCAATGGGGGATTAAGAGGGTCAAAATTTTCCTGACCTTTCACACCTGCTGCTGATGTTTGTGGATCTCCGACTCTGTATCCTTACATGCACGTTGACATAAGCTGTGGTTCCTCTGCTCTTGTTTGCAGCTTCTCTCCACTGACAAGACTGAAATTTGCACTTCTCATCACTTCTGCCAGCAGCTACAGAAATGTGACTTTCCTGTTCTGTCATTAGGCTGCTATCATGGGACCAGAACATGTGGCTTTGGGGCAGGGGAAGATTAAGATTTCTCCGACTTAATCTACACTAAAAACATAATGGCTATTCTCTTCTTATGTGCAGCTCAAACTAAAATTTTGTTATTTTGGATTTCTGAAATTGAAACAGCTTTTTAAACTAAATTTCCTAGCTGTGTAATTCTAAAGAAAGTTTATTGACCTTGAATTTATCTCTTGTCTCATGACTATTTTGCTTGTACTTTAAGCACGTTTAGTTTTAAGTCAAAAGAAAAATCGAGCCAGACTTCAGGGATTTTCCTAATTTCCTCCAGAGGGTAACTCAGCAAGTTTGAACAAAGTAGCTTGTTGGTTGCACCTGGAAGAATCAGTGGCAGAACAGTAGGCAGAGAGTGAAACATAGTGAAGTATGAAATGGCAGATTGGATAAGAATGTTACCCTGTGCCACCTCACTATCTACATAGCTGGTGGCCTTCACACCAGATACCCTGATTTCCTGGGTGTTACTATAGTTTGCCTTATCAACAACCAGTCCTTTCACAGCACACGGTGTCCCATCTCCCATCACACTGCTTCAGCAAACCTCTGTTCTCTGCTGATAAAGATTTCCTCTATCCTCATCATTTCAGCATTCAAACATGCTGCTATTTATTTCATGTTTAAAACAGACAAAAAAAAAATCCTCCTGACCTCATTCTCCCAAACAGGTGCCACCACTCTTCCCTTTGCAGCAAAAGCTTTGGCTACATCTCTCGACTCCTCCTGAAGCCCTCAGTTCTCAGTCTGATTCAATCATCAGTTCTCAATGTGCGTCTGCTTTGCCACACAGCAACGTCTGACACCATCAATCCCTCTTCTTCCTTGAAATCCTGTCCTCACCTGGCTTCCAGCATGGTC
Organism: Ateles fusciceps; assembly: GCA_036589455.1. Classification (NCBI taxonomy): domain Eukaryota; kingdom Metazoa; phylum Chordata; class Mammalia; order Primates; family Atelidae; genus Ateles; species Ateles fusciceps. Next base: position 1,217,306 of record JAZHEH010000672.1, read on the forward strand.
CTCTCCTCACCTGGCTTCCAGTACGGTCCTCTCCTCACCTGGCTTCCAGCATGGTCCTCTCCTCACCTGGCTTCCAGTATGGTCCTCTCCTCACCTGGCTTCCAGCACGGTCCTCTCCTCACCTGGTTTCCAGCATAGTCCTCTGCTCACCTGGCTTCCAGCACAGTCCTTTCCTCACCTGGTTTCCAGCATAGTCCTCTGCTCACCTGGCTTCCAGCACAGTCCTCTCCTTACCTGGTTTCCAGCATAGTCCTCTGCTCACCTGGCTTCCAGCACGGTCCTCTCCTGGTTTCACTTCTACCTCCAGTGCCTGCCATTCGGTTCTTTCATGATGCACTTTTCTAATGTCTCCTTCCAGCCTGCAAGGCCTCAGGGATCTAGGCTGCTACTTTATTCTTTGCTTTCCATCTTCACTTCTTTGTGTTGCTCTCATCCAATCTAATGGCTTCATTTTTTCCCCTATATTTTTTATTGTCTATATTTAAAGTGGACAACATACTGTTTTGATATACATATATACAAAATATACATGTAATATACATGATATACATATATATGATTACTGCAGTCCATCAAATTAACATAGCCATCACCTCACATATTTACCTTTTATGTGCATGTGGCAAGAAATCTAAAATCCACTCTCCTAGCAAATTTCCAATAAACAATGCAATATTATTAACTATGACCCTCATGCTATACATTAGATCTCTAGATTTATTCATCCTACATTACTGCAACTTTGTATCTTTTGATATACATCTCCCCATCCCCACACTCCCTGACCCTGATAACCACCATTCTACTTTCTTTCTATGTGTTTAACTTTTCTTTAGGCTCCTCATAAATGAAATCATGTAGTATTTTTCTTTCTGTGTCTGATTTCTTTCACTTACCATAATGTCCTCCAAGTTTGTCTATGTTTTTGCAAATGGCAGAATCTCCTTTTGTAATGCTGAATTATATTCATCTATGTGTATGTATGTGTACATGTGTGCACACACATGCCAAAATTTATTTATCTATCCATCTGCCAATGGACTCTAGATTGCTTCCATATCTTGCATTTATAAAGAATGCTGCAATGAAGACAGGAGAACAGATAGCTCTACAAGGTGCTGATTTCATTTCTTTTGGGGATATACTAAGAAGGGGGATATTCTGGGCCCTACTATAGTTCTATTGTTATTTTTTTGTCTTTAAATGACATCTAGATGCTTTTGGCTATGAAATATTTAAGCCCAGCCCAGAATTGTAGACTTGTATATCCAATTGTCTACCTGAAATGTATTCATGGGTTTTTAATAGTCCATTTTAACTTAGCATTTTCATCCAAGATCCTTGACTTATCCTCCATGACTTACAGTCTTCCTCATTTCAGTTGATGGCAATTCCACCTTTCTGGTGTTCATGTAAAGAATCTTGGAATCATTCAGATTTATTTTCTCATATCCCACATTCAAACCTTCAGAATTCAGGTCCTCTTAGTTCTCCCATCAGAATGTATATCCAGAGTCTCATCTTCCTTCCCCTCCTCTGCTGATCCATTTATTCTGAGCCACCGTTTCCATTTCCTCTTTCCTAAACTACTACATTTGCCTCCTAACCGGTCTGCCTGATTGTTTTCTTACCCCCGTACAGACTGCCCCAACACTGCACTGCCAGGGTGATTCTTTTAAAAAACTACATGACTCACTACTTAAAACCTTCCTGTATCTTCTCACCTAACACAGCATAAAAGACAAAGCCCTTATAATGTCTAAGATTCTCTGTGAACCTACTTTCCGTTACCTTTCTATCTTATCTTTCTACTCTTTTCTCACTAACTCTGTTCCATCCTCACTGGCCTTGATATTCCTCAAAGGAATCAGACAGAGTTCCCTCACAGAGCTTTTGCTTTAGATCTTCCGACTCTAGAATTGCACCTGATTCAGGTATCCTCATGGCCACATTCTGCCTCCTCTCCACATCTTTGCTCAATGGCCCACCTGATCCTCCTATTGAAGACAGCATTCCTACTCTATGATACCAACCAACCCCTTCTGCTCTCAGGACTCCTGTGGTTGGCTGAAAAATAGGTCCTCTGGGTGATACAATTATTCAGGAGCTCACAGAAAGTGACTTCTTACACAATTATCCTGTAAGTGTCTATAGTCTTCAAACCCACTTCGGGCAGTAGTATAACAAATTCCATAGCATTTAGCTCATACAAAATTAATGTAATGATTGGGGAGCACTTTGTGCCTGTGAAGAACTGTCTGAATGCCTCCTAATAATGATGTTCAGATCGGAGTATTCTCTTAAGAGCATTTGTATTTCTCTACTGGCTCTCTTCAATACCTTTTACTCTTGTGGAAAAAAAAAAATAACTACCCTCAGAACAGGATGCAGCTTCCGGTTGACCTACCAGATGGATTGCTTTTAGGAAGTCGGTGGCAGCTGCCCTATAGTAAGAGATGCATGCCTCTAAGTTTCACATCTTTTCTACCAGAATCTATCCTGGTGAAGTTTTTGACAAATCTGGACAACAAAGCTGCATCTAAGTGACACATTAAATGTAAGGCCATGCAAACTCATTGTCTATATTCCTTTTACTCTTTCTTATGTATAAATCAAATCCTATGTCGTTCGAGATTTCACAGCTAAAATATGCTATGCATGCATCTGTGGTGTGTAAATGTGTACACTCACATTGAATAGCATTTCAAAGAATTACCATACTTCTACTCATATGGAGACATCAGCTTTGGGACCTAGAGGGACCTTTTGAAGACTTTTGTTCAACCCTCTTATTACAAAAATGAGAAAATTGGAAACCCAAAGCAGTTACATGGTGAGCCTAACGTCACGTTGTGAGTTAATGGCAGCATTGATGAATAATCATCAACACTTGAAAACCTTCTAAAGTCTCTTCTCATGACGTCTTTTTGAAAAACAGCTGGCGGCTGATCAATATGGAGTTTATTTGAAACAATGACACTATTAACATGTTATGTTGATGACAGAAATTGGCTTGTGTTTGGATGTGGCAAGATGATGTAGAAGTGAGTATAGACTTCCGTGCTCGGTAACCGTGAATTATTGGCATTCTCTTAGCTGGGCACTTGCTGCTGTGGTTTACTACGGTTCTTTCCAACTCTCTCATTATAAAAAGTGAACTGTTGTTCTGAGATTGCATATTTGCATACGTTGGCTCTGTAGGATCTTGTTCCTGATTAAAGGGCCCATTGCTGCCAATTCTCAGGGAAGGCGGCTGCTGCTGAAGGCTTGATAATCATTTTTTATGCATCAAGGAAGCCACAAGAGCTTCAAACCATAATCATTTCTATAAACATAGACAAGCCATAAATTGTGACTGATACAAATTAAACTATGTTCCTCAGTAATTATATTTTAGAGATTGTGTACCACATACCCAAACATAATTTTAAACTCAGAAAACTATAATTGCATGTTTAGTGCCTAGCAGTCTTTGTACTCTTTATATATTTTGCTTTGCTTGAGTTATTCCAAGGAAATTGATTTTCTGGACACATCATGTTCAGGTTCATTAGACCATTGGCATGACTCTCACTACATTATTATTATTCTCATCATGTCAATCATGTCTTTCTGGAGGTGGGCCCAGAAGCCATTGTGATAAGGACTAAGTAAGTTCTCCCAAAAGTGTCTGCAATCTGTTCCCTCCTCTCCATCATCACTGTCACTACTATTAAGGCCTTGGGTATCTTTTCTCTGGCCAATTGTCACTGTCTCCAATGGGTATCCATTAAACAGTCATCCCCTATAGCTACCCTCTATAGCAGATGTATGATAAACTCTATTGACCATGATATTGATAACAAAATTACTTTGCATCATAGCTCTACACACACACACACGCACACACACACACACCCTACTGAAAGAACAGTTTTACAAGGCAGCACTAATGTCTAGTCTCACCTCCCTTAAAAACTGTGAGGGGTGTCCTGAGAAGTTGGTAAAATGGCAGAAACTTAATTCTAGGAGGCCTACGTTAGATTGTGTGACAGTACTGAAGACTCTATTTCTCAAAATCAGATCCCTAGACCAGGATTTGGGTTCCAGTAATTCATTTGGAAAGTGGTTCTTGGAATCAAAAGTGAGAAAATGGAAAAAATCAGAGAAGGGAAGGAGTAAAGCCACATAAATCAGGTCACCGCCCTGGACAAATGGGGCACATCTTGCTGGCAGCACTCTGAGGACCTGGAACCAGGCACCTGAATTTCAGGAGACAGGCACAGAGCCACTGACTCTCACTTGGTTCCATTGGTTAAGGATTCCCCCTAGGCATATTGCTTCCTTCTCTCTCCCCTACTTTTTAGTTGCTTCCTGTGTGCTTTAGTTACTTCCTGTGTGCAACCTTGGTTCCAGAAGAAGTCCCTGGGCAAAGAACAATGGAGATATAGGTCCTTGAGGTAGGAAGCTGTACCCATGAAGAAAACCTCATCCGGTAGCTTCAGGTGAGCTCAGGTGAGCTGCAGGATGTGGGGAAGGACATCATCAGCATCTTCTACCCCAGAAACTACAGCACCTGCCTTTCATCACTGCATCCCTGTCGTCATCGCAGCTTTTGTTGAAAAACAGAACACAGTTCTTTCTCTATGCCTGATCCCCATCCTCTCAACTTAGCTCTTGCTTATTCAGCCTCTTCTGCTAAATAGGAAGTGAGATGAAGACAATTTTGGACTTAGTACATAGGCTGGCTTGAGCAGCATCACTGCTATGCAGCATCGTCTCAACCTACTCTGCTCTCCCCTCCCCTTTCACAGCAACTTGACCATTCTCTCTGCACTGCATGCTGTAGCCGTATTGAGGTGGCTTTATTTTATTGCTAAGTACACCATCATCTCTAGTCCTTGGTTTATGTGCGTGCTTCTCCCTCAGCCTGAGATGTTCTCCCCCTTCTCCTCTTCTCTGTTAATTTTTACTAATCCTTTAGGTTTTAGCTCAGATAATATTTCCTTTGACAACCTTCCCTGACTGCTCAGGTACAAATTAGGCTTCTTTCTTGCGCTTTATTGTAACTTCATGTATTTCTTCCATTATGTTGTTCTCTACTGTGCTCTGTTTGAATTGTTCATGTACTTGTTTTTTCTTACCCCAAATATAGCATGCTTACATCATGAAGATAGTGGCCTTGTCTTATTTACCATGGTTGCTCCAGCATCTAGGACAGTTTCTGTCCTGTACAAGCTCAGTAAACATTTGTTGAATGAATCAATGCACCTCTAACTATTATTTCTATGCTTAGCTAGATACACAGTATTTATTTAAGGAGCACATACAGGAACCATAAAGAAGCCACACACCTCTTACCAGCAGAAATTCTAGTTGGAGGCCAGCGGTAGGAACACCTACGTGGAGACCAGAGGCACAGGGTTGTGACATGTTCTGTGTGTATGTATTAGATGGGTGAAGATGTCTGCTCCTGGAAATAATGACAGGTTAGTTTTCCTAGATAGGCTGGAAACAAATTTTAGAAAGCCCTGAATACTGGGCAAAGCGTTTGGACTGTGTTCTGTAGATGAGGATGAATCATCAGGTAAAATGGCTTCTTCAGGACATGGTCCGAGCTCATTAGCAGACTGTCATGGGGGCCTCCATTAACTGGCACCCACTTTCCTCTCCAGCTTCCCTTTCTTCTACTGTTCCTGCAGCACCTCATCATCAAAACCTCTTTCCTGTTTGCTAACACTGAGACATGCACACACCCACAGGCTTAGGGAAGGAGTCCGTGACCCAAATGAGGTGGCTTGAGTTGCTGTCATGCTCTTGTTTTCCACTCCTTGGCATAGGTTGTCTCTTCAGCTAAGACAACTCTTACTTTCCTATTCTTCTTCCCTTATACTCTGGTATCTCCCTGAGAACAACCACTCCTGCAGGATTCAGGCCTTGGTTATCCTTCATCAGACCTCCCTGTACTCCTAACATTGCAGTGCAATTCCCTTCTCAGGACACATATCACACTGAGATTAAAAAAAAAATCTGACCTGCATAAAGCCAAGTCTGGCTCTTGTTTCTGCCTCTACTCAGAGCTTCCCGTCCCAGAGTTCCTGTGCACCAGACACTCCAGCTTCCCTGCTGGAGTTTCTGGTGCACAGGAGCACCTCAGGAAAGACTCATGAATGAAAGAACAAGTGAGCACATAAATAAATAAAAGGACTTTGAGCAGAAACATGAGACATGCAAGCAGAGATTCCAGGAAATGAATCTGATTAGAATACGCGTGATGAACCACACGTGGGAGAGTCTTGTGGGGGGTGAGGCCAGTTTTGAGGCTTGGGGGGATATGGGTTAATATGGGTCTGTGCTAGAATGGTGTTAGTCGACCAAAACGACAAATAGACTCTAGAGTCATATAAAAATATTAAGAAGTTGGCAGAACACAAAATAGACCTCTTATTTCATCTTGTTAGGATATCTCTGCTTCTGTGTTAGAGGTTTTGCAGCTTTGTAGCACACCTATCTCGTTGTCTCTAAGCTTTTGCGCCATGTAACACTCCGACCTGACAGTTGGGAGAAACATGAGGGACTTGGGGGACCCCAGCTCAGTCCTCAGAGGACAGCCCCAGGCTGCAAGGCTGTTAGCCGAGCTGGCATGCATTGCGGAACAGATGAGCTTTTCAAAGATTCAAGTTTGGTTCAAAATTCACAACTCGTGAGTTCCAAATGGTTCTAAATTTGGCTGAATGCATTTTTCCCTAGCTGTGTGTCACTAAGCAAGACGTAGTGACTTCATCGAATTAGAAAAACAAAAGGCTGATATTGCCTCTTTGCAGAAATAAACTTGATGAGGACAAAGGAAGTGCATTGTAAATACTACAGCAGCAGGTCCTTAATTTTGCATATTTTTCACTCAAACAGCTTTCTCTGGCACCAACAACAAAACCATTCACTGGAAGAACACCGCCAGTTACCGGCTTACTTATAAGCAAAGTGGCACTAAGTGAGTTATCTTTCAGCTTTGTTGAACAAGCAAATTATATAGTAAATTAAATCACATTTTACTGTTGAGTTGGTGTGGTACAAATTAAGGCGTGCACTTTGATTCACCCTTACAGCTCCTGCATGTCTCATAGCCTTGATGTTCCAGTGTCAATATGGGAGAATTTAGCAGAGAACTTGTGTGAATTCTGTTTCTCTGTTGTGTTTACAAGTTCATTGCAACCAGCTCATTTGGGATAATGCTGGCATGAAAACAAAATGGCACATTTTAGCTTCTCGTCAATTATTTAAGTGAATGATGCTTTCCTCCACTTTTTTTTAGTGTCCTCCAAGAAACCTAACCAAAGTATCCACAAAGGGAGAAACACCATGGCTAAGTCTAAAGGAAGATAAAGAGAGTGAATTCCTAGAAATTCCTAGCTGATCTCCAGGGAAGAATGCTAGCTAGATTCCTTCTGGCAACATTATAGAATGGAAAGTGACTAGTCCTTAATTTCTAAGATTCACAGACTTGGGTAGAAGTCTTTTTTTTTTTTCAGTTGACAAAAATTGTATGTATATATCACGCACAACATAATGCTTTAAAGTACACATACATTGTGAAATGGTTAGATCTTGCTGCTTAACAAATGTATTACCTCACTTAGTTACCATTTTTGTGGTGAGAACACTTAACATCCACTCTCTTTGCATCTTTCCATAATACAATGTATCTTAATTAACAAATTTGGAGAAGTCTTGATTGCAGCATTTTAGCTGTGTGAGACTGGGCAGGTGGCTTTCAGGTTCAGCAGCTTAAAGGAGGTTTACAGGTGTTGCATGAAGCTACTTCTGTTCCAAATTTAGCACAAAATAGATGCTCCTTAGAGTTTTGTTTCTCGTCTTTTGTCAGGATCTTGTTGTCTCAATGACCGTTTGAAGAATCTGAAACAACAGCTCTCCGTGTCCTTCCTGTCCCCCAGAACAAAGTCTATGTTTCAGAAAGGCAGATGTGGTTCAGTTGATGTGATTATGGTAAAGAAGAAAAGGGAGAACAAATGATGACCGTGACTCCAGGCTGGCCAGAGTGAGGCCCAATGACACCCATTATACACATTCTTCAGCGAAAGGGTCTTGTAGGTCAGCCCACATCTTGGCATGTCTGACAAATGGGTCAGTGGAGATGACAGGGTTAAGTTATTTGAATGGATGTGTGGGAATGGTACTCTAAGGAAAAGGTGCCATGCAATGATACTGTCACAAAAGTAACAACAGATTGACAAAGCCTCAGAGCATCCACCAGGTATATCCTTATTCACCCAAATTCTATAGTCACTCTGATTCTTCAAGCTATGCCCCTTCTTGTGATTCCGAAAGGCATCTAACTCTATCCTTGCAATCCTGTCTTGCAGACCACGTTCTTCAAGTCAGAGAATGCTACTTGAATCATTTTACACAAATATTCTCCAACATTTCAGGATTTACTTTTAGCTTCTGCTCAAAGGACTCTGTTATGTTTTATTTTATATTTTATTATGTTACATTATATTATTATTATTCTATATATTACATTACATTATTCTCTTTTATTTAGTTTTAAGGTCTCTTAACCTTTCTCAAGCAATTTTCTGGCCCATAAAAGAAAGGTGTTGAACCACACTTTCTGATGACACATTGTTACACCAGAAGCCTGAACCTACAAATGCCTATAGAAAGAGAAATCCTGGTACACATATTATCTAGGAAAAGGGTGTGTCTGCATCTAAGTCCACATTTTTTTTATTATACTTTAAGTTCTGGTATATGTGTACAGAATGTGCAGGTTTGTTACATAGGTATACACGTGCCATGGTGGTTTGCTGCACCCCATCAACCCATTATCTACATCAGGTATTTCTCCTAAAACTGTCACTCCCCTACTCCCCCAGCCCCCGACAGGCCCAGGTGTGTGATGTTCCCTTTCCTGTGTCCACGTGTTCTCCTTGTTCAACTCCCACTTATGAGTGAGAACATGCAGTGTTTGGTTTTCTGTTCTTGTGTCAGTTTGCTGAGAATGATGGTTTCCAGCTTCATCCATGTCCCCCGCAAAGAACATGAACTTATCCGTTTTTATGGCTGCATAGTATTCCATGATGTACATGTGCCACATTTTGTTTATCTAATCTATCTTTGGTGGGCATTTGGGCTGGTTCCAAGCCTTTGCTATTGTGAATGGTGCCACAATAAACTGGCAAACCGAATCCAGCAGCACATCAGAAAGCTTCTCGTAAGTCCACGTTTTATGTTTCACTCACTGGGTTGAATTACCATGAATATCAAGTAAGGAATGCCTGTCAAAGAGAGGAAAGCCTATGGAATTGCCAATATCCAGCCATTTGTTTGGCCTACAAGTATGATAATATCATATGATTTGACCTGTGATACTTTTTTTTTTGCATGGGAGAGGAGGGTGGCTATTAGCAGAGCCTTCAAACCTTGCACAGGTTTGTAAGGTATGCATTTGTTACAGTTCACTCAAATAATATATCTTTTTAGGTATCCCAATTTCATTCACTTTTCTGCATTTCTACCACTCTTTCATTAGTCCCACCAACCATGACCATAGTCTCTTAACCAGCTACTGTCATGTACTTTGGCCTTTTGCCAATCAATTCAACACAACCTGAATAAAAGTCTAAACCACAAATCTAATTGCCTAACATCCTCTTTTTAATGAGGGTGTCTTTGTTGTCTTTTGACCATTGTAGGAAAGTGCCAAAGCTCCTTGAAATGGTCAATAAAATTCTTCTTACTCATATCTACCTGCTCAACAGTCTCATTTTGTACGTTATTTCTGGCTCTAGCCACACTGGCCTTCTGTCAGCTCTCTGCATTCTCCATAAGCTTCCCCACTCCTAAGTTCTTTCTATTAAAAGCAATGGCAAAAACTGCAATTACTTTTGCACCAGTGCAATAAATGCTATTCCGATGTCCTGGAAAGTTCCTCCATCCCCTCCTCCTTGACTTCAGTCCTGGTCATATTTGTCCAGGTTTGTCTATGTCTAGACGTCTTTTTTGAACTCTAGGAGTGGGCCAGAACCCATGCACAGAAGCTTTTGAAGAGCAGTGTGCATTTCTATATAGCATAAGGCCTTCTCCTTTGCTCTTTCAGACTTGTCTGAATGCCTAGTGGATGAAGACCTACTTTCCCACACAAGTTCTCTGAAGGTAAAACTCCTGTTCGATTTTACTCTCAACTTTATCATCTCCAGCGTCCAGCCCTGTCTACGATTGATGCTCTATAAATATCTTAGAAAAAATGGTTAATGCATAAGAAAATGGCAGACAGAAAGAAAAGGAGCCAGTGCTTGTTGAAGAATTTGAGTATATGATGCATTACCCAGGCTTTCTTTTACACCTGTTTTCATGGCAATAGATTTCTGGTTTCGCTTTTATCCATGAGAAGGTTTAACTCACAATATAGCAGAAACCAGGACTAATCTCAATAGTTAGAAGAAGCTGAGTTTCCCAGGAATTTCACTCATCACCGGCTTTTATCTCACAATCAGATTGCCCAGTCATTTATGTCTAACTTGTGTTTTGACAAATATTTCTACAGTGTGCCCATTTTAACACAGGTGGGCTCTTGAAAGTAAATTCCAGGGAACTCAGATTCCTGCTAAGTCAATAATATCCTCTATGACTATTTAGGTAAATAAAAAATGGTCTGGCCACAGCAACAGGAAGTTTCTTAAACAACAAGGAAGTATTGGTTCATTTTGATTTTTTCCCAGCAGGTATTAAAAAGACTAAATCGGCTTAGTTAGCCTATTTGTGGTTTAAGGTTTCCTTTGGGTTATCTTGCTATGTGAATATTAGAAGCCCTAGATTCCGATTGGCTCATGCTAGAACTCCAATGAGCACAAGCTTAGCCATATTCGGAGGCATTAACAAGACAAGGGAGGAACTTCTGTAGCTGGGAAATTTAATATCTGAAAAATGTATTTGACTACTAACAATAATAACAAATAACAAAGTGAGACTAAACTAGCCCAGTTTTGAAGATAAGGGAATTTGTGCCAGAGACAGTAATTAAACTCCTGAGAGCACATTTTAAGTACAAGGAGGGTTGGGATGGGAACTCAGGACTTCTGACCTTTCTGGCTTTTCAAAGTATTTATTTTTTGTACTAGTTCAAGGTTTCATATTTTTACTCAGTTACTTTTTCATCAACTTATTTTTTGTTTCATTGAATACATACTCTGCACATGAAGCTCCATGTTCTAATCGTGAGCTATCAAATCATGCTTTGCATTGTAGCTAGGCGAGCACAACTCCAGCCCTACCACCAGAATATACCTTATTCTCCCCAGGTTCATCTCTCCCAAGACTAAACACAGCAACTTGTATGTTGGGGATAATCAAGATATTTTTCATTCATTTTAATGTTAATAACAACACTAACAATAGCATTCATTTAGCAAACATCTACTGTGCTCTAAGCATTTTGCATAAAATATTACTCTAATTACACAGACAGTTATTGGGTACCTATGTGAGATTGCTATAATTAACACAGCACAGCTTGTGCATGCAAGTGATTTACAGGCTACTAGGAGCTGCTAGTCTCATCTTATTCCCATGACAAGTCAATGAGGTGGGTCTTATTGTTATTCTCCCACCCTTCACCCTTTTGCTCATGATGGAACTGAGGCTTAGAGACATAAACATGAAGTCAGTTCTATAGTCCAACATGCCTGATCTGAGATTTCAGTTCACATCGTTCTGATGCCAAAACTCTCCTATGACATGCTCCTTTTATTCAGTCATTAATTTGTCCATGTATTAATACTTTGTACCAACCATGTGCCAAAAACAAATAGATGTTACAGTCAATTCTTTGAGGCATCTCACAGTCAAATAGAGGGAAGTTAAGAAACCAAAAAGGGTGAACAACCGTCTTTGTTTGCCTGGGTCTGACACTTTTCCTGGGACATGAAACTTTTAGTACCGAAACTAGGAAAGTCCAGGGTCAACAAAGATGACAGCCAATTAGTAGAATAAGGAGAAATGATGGAAGTCAGAAGATCTGAGTTGTCTGGACCTAGTATGCTACAGTAAAGAGTGTAAATTATATCATGAAAGGCAGAAAAAGAAGTTTGCAATGTATCACTACAGAGCCACTAGTATATCCATAACTGAACATTCATCAAACTCACAAAAAAGGAAAGAGGTTTCTCTTCATGGGAAAATTCTAATTTTTTTGCCATGAATATTGTTAGCACTAACGCAGAGAGAATTCCCCATCATTATTCCAATGCTGAGTCTACCTGGCAACTTTGAGGCATGAGTGCTAGAAATAAATGGAGCATGTCATTGTTGTCTGAGTCAGTGTGAGTGACAGACAGAAGGAAGACTCACAATTTAAAAAAATTGAGAGGAGAGCTGGTTAATAATATTTCAAGATTTCAGAAAAGAATAGCAACTATTCTTTATTCATTCCATCAACACTGCTTGCTTAAATACTTTGAGCTTGGTGCTATAAATACAGCATTAGGATACATGCCCTGGCTTCACAAGCAGAGCGAGGGACACCAGAATTTAATGAATAATTACCAAGTAGGAGTGGTAGGTGCTAAAATAGAATCAGGGTGTATAAAGTACAAACCGTAAGGACAGCTCAGAATATTATATAATACAAAGCCCAACATTGATCCTTTGGGCCTTAAAGTTAGGGGGAAGAAAACTATTTTAAAATTTTTGTATAAAACAGATAACAGCACAGACAGTGAGTGTACAACCAAAAATAGTGATTAAATCAACTGCCAACACACTTATGTCTGTGTAACATATATACGCAATATATGTATATATATGTAAATATACATGCTATACCATATGTCTGTGTATGTGTGTATTTATATACACATGAAAGAGAGAGTGCGTTTGTCTTTTTCATACTTATGAAAGTATCAAAAAAATGTCACTCAAACTGGCTTGTTCAAGTAAGAAAGAATATCATTTTATGCAAAAAACCTGAAGGTTAAGGTTTCATTCTTGGAAGGTCAAGACTCCATGATAACTCTCAGTCTTCCTGTTCTCCTCTGTCTTCATCCTCAGGTTTGCTTTTCTCATGGTTATAAGATAGCTGCCCTTTCTGTTCTCCCACTTTAGGAAAAGAGAAGACCTTCCTATATTCATTTCTTAAATCTGCTACAACAAAGTACCACAAACAGGGTAGCTTAACACACACACAAACACAAACAAACAAGAATTCAGAAATGCATGTCTCCCAGTTCTGGAGGCTGGAGGTCTGAAACCAGGGTGTCGAGAGGGTCACGCGACCTCTGAACACAATCGAGGAATGCTTCTTGCCTCTTTCTTTCAGCCAGTGTTTTGTCATAAATCTCCGATGCTCTCTTGGTTTGCAGCAGCAGACCTCCAGGCTCTACCTTTGTTGTCACATGCTGCTTTCCTTCTGGGTCTCTGTGTCTTCATGTGGTCATCTTCTTTTAAAGGGACACCAGTCATACTGAGTTAGGTGCCAATCCTACTCCAGTATGAGTTCATCTTAACTAATTATGTCTTTTAAGGACTCTGTTTCCAAAGAGGGTCACATTCTAAGATACTCGAGGTTAGGACTTCAAATCTTTGTCGGGTTGGGGGGGTGGGGTGGGGGCATGATTCAACTCATGACACTTTCTTCAGCCATAGAATCTACTTTTTTTTTTCAGTTTGATAGGGTTATCTAAGGTCACATGTTCACTTTTGAACCAGTGATATTTACCCAGAAATATGATGGACACATGGGTTTAGACTAATAGGGAAATTTCCAGAGAAATGAGGATGGCTTGATTGTCTGAATAAAATAGGACTCTGTTACAGTTCTATTAGAACAGAGAAGGAATGCTGAATAGATAACCGGAGTTTACGATAATATATGACTATGTATGTATGTATGAAAGTATAATTTATCTTATTATAAAGAAAAAATTAGAAGGCGAACTGCCAAAGCATTTAAGTCACTAGGAATAAAGGATATTAGCAATTGCTGAGTATGTATGAGGCTTTATACTGCATATCTACATATCTATTATGATTTACTTTAACTAAAGCTTTATTCGGTAGATGCAATATTTATCTGTTTTATGGAGGACTAACTTAGGCCCTTAAGGAGTATAAGATTTATCCTAAGTCCCCTGGCTAGTGAGTGTCCAAATCAGGATTAGAACTCATGACCCATGATTTTGTATTCTCAGTTTTATGATGCTCTTTGAACTGTCCCAAGGTGCCACAGGGTGCAATAAAAGGGAGGTTCGAATTTTCAGTTAAATGTCAAATTGTTTTATGTGTTTTATTTGAAGCCAGTTTTACATTAATTGTCTTGGGACACTAGAAAATTAAAGAGTGGATGGTTTTTACTCTTTTCTATATTTGGAATAATGGGTGGGGGGGAATGTTAAGACAAGAATTATGGAGAGTCTTAAGTTTTGCATTACTTGCAAACTAACAAGTTAGCCTGCCGCAGTTTCATGGAAGCTGGCAGGAGACACAACACTCCTGGGTCAGAGATAAAAGACAGTGTAATGTTCACAGCCATATCAGTGGCCAGAATAATATTTTTGTACGGGTTCCCTAAGCCTCCATTTTTAAAGATCAAAATGATTAGGAGAAAACACTGTCTTGTCATGCAGTAGAGTATGTTCCAGAAAAAGAAATCCTAGCGATTAGGAAGCCTCAATTTTATATAAGAAGGATACTGTTAGAAAATTTGCCTAATCTTTGTCATAGAATAAGACATTATTCTCTTACCCAGGAAAGTAAACAAATCTGCTCCAGGAGAAAATATCTCTCTCTCAAGGCAGATGTTTTTCTTTTTTCTTTTCTTTTTTTTTTTTTTTTAATACAAAAGTACTAGAAATGAGTCTGGAAAAAAAAGTTTATACCTTTGCTCAGAAGATATGCAGAAATATAAGAGGTTCATGGACAATTGTCACCCAATAGGTTAAGTCTTCTCCACTACGATTTTTTAGCATTATAAATGTTCAATTTTAGAATTCTAATAATCCAAAGATAAGCTCAAAACCAGTATATAGCAAGCAACAGGTAGTAGTAACTTGATTCTGCTTAGTGATTGGAAAATAGTTTTTCCAGGACCCTTGAGATATAGTTATTTTAGTTAAAAATCAATATAATTATTTTTCTTTTTAATATTTTTTATAGAAATTTGTTTACCAAAACACTGAAGCATGAATATAAAGGGCACTACTCTTAATGTGTTGCATTCAGACAGCCAAAGAGTACCTACAATGAGCTGAGTTGTGCTGGCACATAATTCATGATTATTGAACAAATGAATGAATCAGATTATGACATCACCATTAAATCTAATTTTAGGGTTTTACTCCAGTTTCAACTTTATCTAATTACTCTGAGTTTTTGTACATCATTTTTATGGTAATTTAAAGCACTGTGGTATAAATAATGTTATGTATATACATATAGGTGTGTGATATATATATATATATAATAAGCACACACACATATATTTACAAATTAACTTTAATCTATATTTTGGTGGCAGTTAAATTGTATAGGAAGCACTGAATCAGAAACTAACAGCCCAGAGTGGTTGTCTGTAATAAGTGCCTCAGATATTACCAAAGTTATACAAAAGAAATCATTAATTTGCATTAATTGGCAAATATCACATATTAGAAATAAGTTTCCATTGGTGAAATGAGTAATGTTCAAAACATGAGGATGACTAGTAAGGTATTTATGATGCCTTTAGTAAGGTAAGGCCCTTAGTAAGGTATTTATGATGTGAATACCTAGAGAGGCATTTACAATGCCTTTACATGAATGTAGGTCAAAAAAATCCAGCAGCTTCATGGTCAGTCATCTTCAGATAGTTTGTATTTAGAGCTAATTTCAATTGTCCAATATAGTAAAGGACTCTATTGCTTGATCTGGCCAGAGAGGTAGGTTCATCCTCTGTCATATTAATGTACCAACTTTAAAACTTCAAAGTAATTGTTTTCTTTTTAGTGCTTATCTGAGTACCTGAATGTAGCAGTTGAGGACTTCTTCATAACAATAGTTTGAACCACTTTTTTGCCATGTTAATAAATTTTGAAACATTTAGAAGAATTTGGACTAAGGCTGTGTCTATTGTAACACACTGACTCCTTGCCAAATTGTCAGGGAGAGGATGTGTATCCTCTTCTATCTCTAACAGTAAGAGGCTGACAATATTTATTTTAAAAATCATGACCATAGCTGAATCGACAGTGTGTGACATCTATTAGAAATTTCTCTCAGACATTTATATGACTCTAGTCAAAGTCTTTTCACACGACACTCGTTTTGGGTTCATAGGCTTCAGAAAGAATGGGTCCTAACAGTTCTCATGGACATGTTTCTAGTATATTCTAGTATAAACATCCTGTTACCAGGTGACTGAATGAAGCTCTCCATATGTTCTTCCCAGTTCCTCTCCCCTGTGTTAGTACTGTTTCCGTGTCTGTAGTTGAACATTCATTCATTTATTATGTCTCCAAATATCTCATATGTGTCACAAAATGGACTGAGTGCTGAGTCTACAATATTAGGTAAGATATATTTGAGACACACATGCACATGCACACACAGAAAGACAAACATATATAATAAATAACATACACACACACACACACACACACACACACACACACACACACCAGCAATAGTTACCCAAAAGTTTAATATCTTTTGTCTGTAAGCGGTAGTTGTTATCATTTTTTAAAATCAGAAAACAGTAATTTTCCCCCTCTCTGGAGAATGATCCTCCCCCAACATCTGCTGTTGTCTTGAAATTTGCATAACATGCAAAAGATGACTCATTAGGTGCCAAGTACCATCCTATAACTAACATGCTTGCTTATTTTAAAGGTTCCAAATCATTTTTCAGTGTAACACCTAAGCTCAGCGGACTATTATTGCTTTTGAGAGACAGTTCCAATAGAACAAGGAAAACAGAAACAGAAACCAGTTTGCCCACACCCCTGCAGGGCTGGGATGTCTGTCTGCAGAGCTGAGCTGCACCACCTACAGGTCCCTGAGGCCTCATGACCCAGTTTGAAATTGCAGCTCTACTCTTCGTGTCTCTAGAGCCCTCCTCTTTCCCTGGGTGTTATAATTTCCCTCTCGGGTTTGTCTTGACTGGTGGGTGTCCAGTGTAGAGACCCACAGGAAGGAAACAAATGTGCCATGGCTGGCGGCTGCTGGTAAGGGCATTTTCTTAGGAAAGTATGCAGGAGCCAGTTTTATTTCAAGAGACTGCTGAAATATAAGAGGTCAAATGGGTGACTGATATTTTCCGAAACAGACTCTGAATCTCTACTTCACTCAGTCTCTGCATTTGTGAAATGATGGGGATTTGTGCATTAATTCATTCAACCAAACTGTACTGAGTACTCAAATGCCAGACTTCACACTTTTTAAGCTCAAGAAACACGTCCCTTTGTTTCAGATATAGACTTGAAAAACCTGATCATGCTGTATCTAGTTTCAGATGGCAGTCCGAAGGAATATTTACTTTTTGCTCTCTTTAAATTTTACTATCAACAGCGACAAAAATTGAAATGAAAACCTAGGCCAGGTGCAGTGGCTTATGCCTGTAATCCCAGCACTTTGGGAGGCCGAGGCAGGAGGATCACAAGGTCAGGAGATGGAGACCATCCTGGCAAACATGATGAAACCCTGTCTCTACTAAAATCACAAAAATTAGCCAGATGTGGTGGTGCATGCCTATAATCCCAGCTACTCAGGAGGCTGAGGCAGGAGAATTGTTTGAATCCGGGAGCTGGAGGGTGCAGTGAGCCAAGATTGCACCACTGCACTCCAGCCTGGGCAACAGAGGGAGATTCCATCTCATTAAAAAAAAGGAAAAGAAAGAAAAAGAAAAAGAAAACTTCAACAAAGGAAATAACCACCACACCAAAATGAAAATTATGAAGAATATGTGTCGGATATGGAAATACTTGGCAGCACTACTTGAATTAGCCTCCTCAGACCTTGGGCAGGGTATTGTTTTCTTTCAAAATAAGAATCCTAGCCCTGAAAGGTACACCCAATGCACTTTTGACCAGATTAATGACATATGGAAATGTTGGGAGACCAAAGGAAAGACAGGAAATATTCTCATCCAAGCTAAGTCCCACTGCATAGATCTGTTAGGTATTTTGAAAGAAGGATTTAAAAATAGAGATTACATATATATAAAAGACCAGATAGTAAATATTTTAGGATTTCTTGAAGCTTTTGTCACAACTACTTTACTCTGCCTTTGCAGTGCGAACATGGTCATAAACAATATGAAATGAATGGGCATGGCTGTGTTCCAAGAAAACTTTCAATAAAACTTTATTTACAGAAAGAGACAGTAAAATGTGTCTGTTCTGGGATTGCAGTTTGTCAAGTACTGGTTTAAGGAAAAGGAGCGTCATGCTTAGAGTTGTGTTTCAAAATGAGCATTCTGGTTGCTTATGAAGAGGATAAATTTCAGGAAAGCCTGGAGGTTCCAAAAGTAGAAACTGGTAGGACCATGTAAATGTCCTTGTTAATGTTCCAAGCACACCACATTACCATTTGGAACGAGTTTGTCTTCCCTATGCCACTCAGGTATTTCAGGTCAGGGACTGTATCACATTCATTATTGTGTTCCTAGTGTGCTCTTATTTGCTGCCTCGTGCTTGAAAGATGCTCATGAATATTTATATATTTAATGGATGAATACATGAATAAGCAAATTGGTTACTGATTGGATAAGTGGAGAGAAGAAGCCAGGCATTTTCCATCTCACTGTTTTCTAAACATCAGTTTTTCTCACACCACCTTCACTGTTTTAACCATATTAAAAGGATCCCTGTATCTGTACAATATTTTCTTTAAATTATTCTTGTAAAACAATCCTGGATTATTTATTTTTAAGGACATTGTAAGACACTACAAGACCTGGAAAACCAGTACTACTTGTCAAATGTGGAAAAAAATTATATCTGAATAGAAAAATAAAAATAACTCATATCCACTTAAATCAATCTTCGGTGTTGCAATTTAAAAAATCATTGATCTAATGTAAAACGCTTGCTTTATAGATTGAAAGTGTTGACTCATAGAAGTCACACGTCTTACTCAAAGCACAAAGCCAAGGAGCAAAAGAGCTGAGCTTAGAAAGACAGCTTCCCAGACTTCCTGACCAGTGTCTGAAATCACGACATTTCTGAATCAATCTGTCCTCAAATAGAAAAAACAAATCTGTGCAAAAAAGGACTTAATGAGCAGTAATAGATGGTCATAGAATTATTGAGCTCCAGATTGAATCCCCAGGAATGACTCCTTCTATCTATAGATATGGCTGTGTTTATTTCCTATGGCTGCTCTAAGAGAAATAGGAAAAACTAAAGTGTTGTCTTCTACTCCCATACGAATACAACACAGAACACTTCACTTCTGGTCCCCAAAATGCATATAGGGATTTCTCTCCACCAGCAACCATTTCTGCAGCAGACATCATCTGATGTCTTCTAATTTAACTCAACACTGAAGTTATCTACCTGGAGACAGTGTCAGATCCCACAGGTTGAAAGTTCAGTCCCACAAGACTGCTTAAAACTTCAGATGCCAATTGCAAACATAGGTTGTGATTTGTGCTTTGACCAACTGGCTGTAAATCATCAGGGTTCCCACACCCTTTGTTTGGGTTTGATTAATTTGCTAGAGAGGCTCACTGAACTCAGAATACCTGTAAAATATTGATTTTCATTATTTCTCTTCTGATAATTGGTAGCCATGGGTTTTGTTACTCTTTTTTCTTCTTGATAAGTATAGCTATGGGTTCATCAATATTATTGATCTTTAAAAATAAGCAACTTTCATTTTTGCTGATTTTCTCAATTCTTTTCTACTTTCAGTTTCATTTATTTCTTCTTATATCTTAGTCCTTTCCTTTGTTCTACATACTTTAGGTTTACTTTTCTCTTTTAACTTTGGCATATGGAAAGTAAGATAATTTGATTTTAACTCTTTTCCCCTAATACATTCATTTAAATGTATAGCTTATCCTCCAGATACTATGTTAGCTGACTCTTAAACATTTTGTTATGATGTATATTCACTATGACTCAGTACAATTTATTTATTAAACAATTAATTAATTAACTTTAAAAAAATATCCAAGAATACCCAAGCACTGTTTTAAATACTTCAAATGCATCAGTGTACAAAGCAGAGAAAAGATTTTTCTTCACAGAAATTAACATCTAGTATGTAAATTTAGAGAATCTGAATTCCAACAAAGTAAAACTATGGTAACTTTGAAGATGCCATTGAAAAAAAAAATAAAGCACTATAGAGGGAATTGGGAGTATCAAGGGTTAGAGTACTATAGAAGCCTTTTTAAAAACAGATATCCTGATGAGCTTAACTGATAAAATACCTTTTAAGGAGCACTTGAAGAAGGTAAGGAAGTTAGCTTTGCAGATTTTTCTGTAAAAGCATTCCAAGCAGAGAGAAAAATAAATGCAAAATTTCTTGAGGTAGCAGCATTTATCTTGTGTGTAAGCATTTCTTACGCATTGCTTTGGATGAAATACCATTTGTGTTCTGCAAATACGGTATAGTTTTATAAGTTTTCTTATATCAAATATAATTGGAAAATGTCAGCCATATTCATGTTTTAATTGAGGAAACTGAGGCCTAAAGAGCTCAGCTTATTCTTTCATCCAATAGAACTTGTTTCTCTGTAATTCCACAATATCTTTTTTCTAGCATGTTGAATTGTAAATGTTTATTTAAAAGCCTTATCTCACTCACCTTATTAGTCACATGAGGGTACAAAGTGGGCAAAAGATCACCTTTGTTTTCATAGATCCTAGAATTAACTGAATTTTTAAGGATTTTGAGGCATGGTTATGACTAAAATAAAATTAAACCCAAGGCACTTGTTTTGAATAAAGCATACGGCCTTCCATCCCTGCTGTCTCTATTATTTGAGCTTTATCATTTTGAAAGTATCTTTGTGATATTTTTCTCATAGACCAGTGAAAATATATCCCAACTATCCTTGCATATGTCTACATATGGTATACACTTATATGTATATGTCTATACATATATATACACTCATAGTCAACTGTTTTATTGTTCCATGTTATTCAGCCATGATTATGTTCTCAAGATAAATTTCTAGAAATGGAAATATTAAGTCAAAAAAGAAAAACAAAATAAAATAGGTCATTGATAGATATTTCCACACACAATATTGGGATGTCTCTTTTCTTGTACCTTTGTGAGTACTGAATTGTATCATTCTCTTTTAAAATTATTATAGTTTTTAACTTAAAAAATTACTTTTGTTTTATATTATTATGATTTACAAAGAAATTAAACTCCCTCTAGTATCACTGCATTTCTTTCTTTGTGCTTGTGTTTTTCCCAATTGTCTAAGTGAGAGCCCAGGTAGGTGCTTATCTATTTGATTTTGGTAACTTATTTGATTACAAGGACCTCAATCATTTCCTGTCATGTAACTTTCACATTTTCTTCTCATGCCAGGCATGCAGCATTTGAAAAGGAAATATTCTACTGCATGGCAATTAACACCACATGAATTTTGCAAATAACAGTATGTATCAATATTACATTTTCTTAAGTTAGTGCAAAAAGATCCAAAGTCTCCAAGAATCTGTTTATGGTTACATGATATTATTTATTATATTCTTCATATCATTTATAATATTCTTGATATCATGATATTCTTGTTAGCATACATAGCATAGTAGAAAGGCACAACATTACATTTAAAAACATGTTATGTCATCTTGGAGAAATCTGTTACCTTCCCTGAGTCTCCATTTCTTTCTTTATTGTTTTCTTTTTTATTCTTCTCCTTTCCTTTTCTTTTTCTTTTTTTTTGAGATAGCGTCTCATTTTGTTGCCTAGGCTGGAGTGCAGTGGTGTGATCTCGGCTCACTGCAACTTCCACCTCCCAGATTCAAGCAATTCTCCTGCCTCAGCTTCCCGAGTAGCTGGGATTACAGATGTGTGCCTCCACACCTGGCTAATTTTTGTGTTTTTAGTAAAGATGGCTTTTTACCATGTTGACCAGGTTGGTCTTGAACTCCTGACCTCAAGTGAGGTCAGGCCCTCCTCAGCCTCACAAAGTACGGGAATTATCTTTATTTTTTCTTTCTTTCTTCTTTTCTTTTTGTTTTCTTTCTTTCATTTTGAGACAGTCTTGCTCTGTTGCCCAGGCTGGAGTGCAGTGGCTCAATCTCAGCTCACTGCAACCTCCGCCTGGAGGTAGAAAAACTGGGAGAGGAAAAACTGAGTTCAGACTTACTACGTTAAAGAAATGGAAGTCTGGGTGTGGTGGCTCATGCCTGTAATTCCAACAACATGGAAGGCCCACGTAGGCAGACCACTTTAGGTCAGGAGTTCGAGACCGGCCTGGTCAACATGGCAGAACATCTCTCTTAAAAAAAAAAAAAAAAAAAAAAAATTAGCCGGGCATGGTACCATGCTCTTGTAATACCAGCCACTCAGGAAGCTCTGAGGCATGAGAATCACCTGAACCTGGGAAGGAGACATTGCAGTGAACTGAGATTAAGCTGCTGCACTCCATCCTGGTTGACAGAGCAAGGCTCTGTCTCAGAAAGAAAGGAAAGAGTTTGAACTCAGTTTTTCTTAATGTCCTTTCTGGCTTTGACTTTCAGTGTGTCCAGTGTTGTTTAGATCCCCAAAGAATGATCTCACTCATTCAATCAGTATCTGTTGAATCAATGCATTCAACAGATAATAACTGAAGCCTGTGCCAGGCACCATTCTCGGTGCTAGAGATAGAGCAGTGCACAGGAGTGCACTGTTCCTGCCACACTGTACTTATGGAAGAAAGAAGACAGTGGCATTCTCGTGTCAGTGCATTGAAAGCAGGCGAGGGGACGGAGTGACAGGGATGCTGCTTGGAGAAGATGGACAATGAAGTATTCTCTAATGAGTGGGCAATTTACTTTCACCTTTGGATAGCTTGAAAACCTAACAGAAGATTCTGTTTGCAGCTGGGCAAGAGGTATTTTACCTTCATTTCAGATGTGTTTTACCAGGGTTGCCTGTGAACTATACAGTGAAAATTTTCTGTATTGAATATGTCCCTTTAGGTCTGTCCCATTCCTGCTTACTCTTCTTGGTTGCAAATTAATTATCCACCCCCCAACTTTCATGTTATCAGTCTCCTTTGCTTATAGGTCTCCCTGGTGGTGTGGGATACACTGCATCATGTATGGAAGACATTTCTTCACATGCCTGTGTCCACAGCTATGCTGTTTCCTTTACGTGTCTTTCTGCCCCTGGGGCAGCCTGCTCACTGAACACTCGGTAGGCTCTTCCTCTGGTCACAGAGCTGGGCCAAATCTTTCTGCATTCTTTGCATTAGGGTATATGACTGCAGAACAAACCTCACTGTGATGGAGTGTGGGAGAAGTGATGTGTGCTTCCCCCAGGCTTGGTCCCTGAGAACCTTCCATCCATTCATTCCCCCTACATGTTATTTTTCCAGTCAGGCAAGCATTCTTTTGGAGGTGGCAAAACTGCCATCATCTTTTGTCCCTGAACCACTGTGTGGAGCAAACTTATACTCCAACTCCCTCACCCCAAAACCTATCCTTGACCTAGAAACTGCCCTTACTTAATCTGAGTCTCATAGTCATTACCTTTTGAATGTATTATATGTTCCAGTGTTTAGTCGGCTATCTTCACTAACATCCCCCTGTCAAATAGTATGCCCTGCTTGAAGTGAACACTCAATGAGAATTTCATTTGATGACTCAAAATTGGGAAGAGCGTGTGGAGCAACAGAATTAGAATTCCATTTATTACCTTCATTCTTTGTATCAAAGGTTTCTGTTGAAAAAGGCCCTAACAAAGGATGAGATAATTAAGCGCTAGAGGAAAAGATTATCTGAAAAAAAAAAAAGACCACTTCCTGGTAGGGCAAATGGGATAATGATTTACTTGCTTTCTCATCATTTTTAATATCAAATTTTATTTACTTATTCTCTTCTGTAATGCCCTTCAGCATATTTACACAGATTTCTTCACCCATTTCCCATATGTACTCTCTTAGCTAAAGTGTTAGATTTCATCCAGTTCTGTTCCTGTCTCCTGTCTGTCTTCACCTACTTTATTCTTAACATCCTCATATTTTATTCTGAGCATCTATCAACACCATCTCTCTCAACCTCCAGAGATCAACTAAATAGTCCACTCCCTGTCAGAAATCATATTTGCTGATGTGAACTGGAGTTGAGATTTTTACAAAGCACAACATAACCAGGAAATCTTTCTCCACCCAATAAATATTACTTGTAAAATCAGAGTTATGCACAAAACTTATATGATAATGAATGTCAGAAGCTGAAAGTGGTGGTTGAGGTCATGAAATCCAATTCCTTTTTTATACTTTTTTTAAAATTTCCTTCTTCTTCTATGGAAGGAGAATCTGAGCCCTAGAAGACCTTGGTGAATTGTCTAAGACCTTGTAATAGTGGTTGAGTAGGAAATCAGGCCAGTGTTTTTTGCAGAATGTATCTTAGCCAATATAGAAAAAGTATTTGACAATATTATTGCAATGAGTTTTCTTATTAAGGATGGAGGGTATAAATAAGAGCTACCTGTCATTTAGCTAGGTACTTAAATATATTACACATGTATCTAATCTTTACAGCATTTCCATGAGGGAGATATTATTATCCTCATTTGAAAAATTAAAAGGAAAAACAAAACTGAGGCTGGGTAACTGGCCTAATTCTTAATTAACTGATGTTAAGAAACTTATACAAATATTTAGTAAGTAGTTTAGTTAGGACATAAATTGAAGCCTGTCTGGACTCCAAATATTTTGTTTCTTTTTCTCTGACATGGTGTCAGAATTAGTTCCATGAAATTGATGGCACATTGTCCTAGATATTAGAAAAGAATGAGCTCTTAGCCAATCCTTAACTTTTGCTTCAAAATATTGAAGCTTTTTTCCTCATTCTAAGTTAATCATCTAATGTATTCAACATATTGATTTTGAGGCACAGAAGTTAATAAAATAATCCTTAACTTCATGGTGAAGAAACTCATGGCCTAAATGAGAGACACTACAGAAATAATACAAACTATAGTATTAAATGTTTGGCTCACAATAATTTTGGATTCTAATGCTATCAGCTCATTGAAATTTTTTCAGGTTTAAATAAGATATGTGATATCTTTTTAATTGGGGAGGGTATTCATATACTAGTTTTAAAATTTACTTTTGTTTGCTAATTTATTTATTTACTGATTTACTTGTTTCTTCTTAATAAGCAACACTACGGATACAGCATGGGTTTTACTCTTCTAAATCCTCATTGATAGCATGCCTGTTTTTAATCAGTTAGGAGACGTATGGCCTTGAGCAGATAAATTATACATTTTGGGCCTCAGTTTCTTAAGTCATTTAGAGATGTTGGGCTTCCATTTCCGCCTAAGTAAATTGTGTTCCACATGTTGGATTCCAAAGCTGCTGAGTGAACAAGGTGAAATAATGGATCTGAATGCAACCTGAAAACTCTGAAGTCCTAAAAAAAATTTGTGTTTTAATAAGTGCATCCAAAATTATCTTTAAAGAGCACAGATAGATTCCAGGGTGAACTACTGACCATGATAATGAGCTCTTGTAGAAAATTGTATACACAGGAATAACTTTCTTCAAAAAAGGAACTTAGAAATGTTAGCTAGCACAGAAGATTTTGCTGTTGCTGTAAGTTGGGATGATTGGGATGGTGGAAATATTAGACACAAGATAGAAAGTATTTGGCCAAACTGTGTGTGTTTTGGATGCGTATCTACATAGGAATGTTTGAGATGGGTGAAAAGGAAAGTGGAAATTGATGGCAGAGATTAAAAGGCACTTAGATTAATCCTAATGAATAAGCCTACTTCTGGAGGTTAACTTCATTCTCAAACACCATAATATTATAATTAATAAAGTTTCTGCTGTGGTATTACAAAGAAATATCAAAACTTCCTTTTACAATGGTGGAGGAATAAAAAGGAATCAGGTTCTTTTCATCTTCCTGAAAGTGCTAAATAATTGTCATTTAGCTTGGGCATCAAGAATACTCGCTTGGAGTCCTGCTTCACGATTATTTAGCTTTCTCAGCTTTCCCAGGGAATTTTCTCATGGAAGCTAAAGACCTAAAATTTGGATCAGAGAGGCCATGGTGGGGGGAAAAAAAAAAAACAAAACACAAGATGCTCTGATGCCCCTCAGAACAGAAGTTACACTTCAAGAAAAAACTGCTCTGCTCAGCTCAGGAAAGCTTCATAGATACTAAGGGAGCTTGAGATCCCTTAGATGTTATACTTGGTAATTTATTCTAGGAAAGAAGAGTCATTTTTCTCATCCGTTATCCACAACCTGTTTTCTTCTTTTTGTTTATTGCTAGCATTATTCATCAGATAAACACATCCATCTCTCTGAGGATGTGTTTCCAGGGTGAACGACTGACCTCTGAAGGTCAAGACCAATTTGCTCCTGTTCTGTTCATCCTTTTGGATGAGAAACATTTACATGCATTTCATAGGTATTGCTTGGCTGGAGAAACAACCTTCTGACTCAACTAACCTGTATTTCTGGAAAAATCAGTGAGTCTACCAGATTCTATAACATGCCATTCCTGCTGAATCACTCCCTGCACTGGGCGGGTCTGTTAATCTCTGCTGAGTCTGAGCATAATTTTCTTCTCTGTGACATTACGAGATGCAAATAGCTGCCTCTGAAAGTCCCCTTCACTTCTAAACTTTTCTGTATACATTGGCCATGAAGGAGGTTTCTACCATTTCTTATTTATCTATTATTTTCCAGGACTTCTGGGACTTGAATAGATGCTTTGAGCTCTGACTTGTGTGTTTCCTGAGCAATCTCCCTGTCCCTTTGCTGCAGCAACCATCTCCAAATGCATTTCACCTCACCTGCTCTGAGCAGTTTCTCTCCATAGACTAATTAACCAGTCTTACTTGTAACCTCAGGGTCCATTAAGAGAGCCTTTTACCACTACCTCTTTTTATAAATACAGACACTGAGATCTAAAGATAGATTTTTTTTTCTTCAAAACACTTAACATTATATGAAGTAATTGAATTGTTTATGTTTCCTTAGTATGTATCTTTCTCCTGGAAAGATAAATATGACTGTCCACGAGAACAGTGCCATACTTGTTTTTTTCTTTCCACTATCATCTCCATGTTTAGCTTTTACAAGGTTCTCTCTATAGTAAACATTTTTTAGATGAATCATTGACTTGGGTACTTGAGGGAAGGATGTTAGGCCTGAGTTTTACAGTGAATGATGTCCTCAAATTTAGACTCTTGTTAATGTCTCCAAATGGAATTATATATGAAGTAATACATAAAGTTACAGGATTGAGAGTGGGGGAAGTTTTTCTTGTAGAAGTTTATAGTTATGACCCACTTTCTGACAGCTCCTGTTGTAGTTACCTAACACATTGTTTTATAAAGCTCATCTTGAAATAATTATTATAGTAATATCTTCCTCTGTAAAATGAATTATTATTAAATGATAATATTTTTGAGCATTTGTCTATTTTTTATATATTAAATTATCCAAAAATTAAGGGGATTTGAGTGTCTTTTAACCTCAGAGAAATTCTTTGTAAATGACTCAATGAATGAAGTAACTGGATCTAACTCAGAGCTAAGCCTCATACCTGGGTCTCCTGCCCCGCAATCCAGATCCTGGGTGTCTCGTGGGCATGCCGCACAAGCATTTCCGAGCCTGGGTGCCTGATTCCATCTGCACAACTGCCTCCTCCACCCTTCTTAACTTGGCTAACTTCCCAGTCCTTCTGCAGGCCTCAGTTGAGCAGTAACATTTTCCAGACACCCCTCCCCCATGAGTTTTTCTTTTATGCCGGTTTATGTGCTTTTTACTTGTCTGCTTGCTCACTCCTTTGTCCCTAAACCTGGTCCAATGTTTCATAGATCATGAATATGTGTAATAAAAGTTCCCAAATTGTTGCATTATTTAATTCTGTGCAACCTACATAACCAAGCATTGAGATAGCCAAGGTAAATACTTGTTGAAAGTGGCCCATTTCTCTATACGAGATTCTCTTGTGTTTCTCCCAGGCTGCTGTCAGCAGATGAGGCAATAAGAGAGGTAAGCACTCGCAAAAATTACCCCTCCTTCCAGGTTCTTACTCTGGACACAGCAACAAAAGTAAGGACATTTTCTCTGATATAAATAGACTTAATGGGCATTGAGTTCCATGATTCTGCAGCTGGATTTTCACTCTCACCTAGAATTTCTCTTTGCCTGTGTTCACTTGCCAGTTACCTTATGTGAATGGCTTGGATCACTCAAACCAAAGTTTATAGCAATATGGCATTGCATTGTTATCTTGTCACTGTGTAACAGCTTTTCACTTAGACTTATTTTGGTTCCTTCCCCCAACTCTCCAAAATGCACTCATATTTTTCATCATTATTGATTTATTTACTGAGCACCTACTGTATGCTAAGGACTATTTTAACCCTGGTGCTACTGCAGTAAACCAAACAGATAAGAATTCCTGCCTTCACAGAGTTTAGATTTTAGTGCTTAATTTGTAATATTTTATAAAAACGTCTGTGATTTATTATTTCAGTTGATGTAGCAGATAGTATTAATGTCCTTCTCTGCCCTTTTTTTTTCATTTCTAACAGACACCCAATTTTCATCAGATAGGAGGTGGTCTTCTGTTTCAGGGAAAAGTGGATTCTTTCGCAACCTCAGGGAGTTAGTCATGATTGGACTTAGCCAGTCATGCTACTCTTATTATCCTGGTAAGGGATAGTCTTGAAAATAGGCAGGTGGGCTGGGCATGGTGGCTCAAACCCATAATCCCAGCACTTTGAGAGGCCGAGGCAAGCAAATCACATGAGGTCAGGAATTTGAAACCAGCCACGTCAACATGGCGAAACTCCATCTCCACTAAAAATACAAACATTAGTTGGGCATGGTGGTGGGCACCTGTAATCCTACCTACTCAGGGAGGCTGAGGTCTGAGAATCACTTGAACCCGGGAGACAGAGGTTGCAGTGAGCTGAGATTGCACCACTGCACTACAGCCTGGGTAACAGAGCAAGACTCCGTCTCAGAAAAAAAAAAAAGAAAAGAAAATGGTGACACAATTCTGATCAAAGAAACAACAAAGAGTGATCTCTACCTAGAGGGTCTGGGAAGGTTTATCTCATTCTTAAAATGGGACACAAGTATGGTTTCTTGTTTTTTTTCTCCTTCTGGACATTGTTATTTCATGTGATATCTGGCATTAGGACAGCTATCCTGAGAAAATGGGGACCTAAGATGTATGAATGGAAGAGAATAATCTATGCTGCTGGTGATGGCAATTGACTTTTATATTTAGCATGAGACTGTTATAATGCTAACTTCTTGTCTTTCCAGAGTATATACTCTCCCCTGCTTTTTAGTTGGGCTGTTTGTTGCTTATGGCCATAACTGACCTAACTGATGTGGCTGGTTGTACAGTTCTGTTTGTATTGCACCCAGCATAGTATAACATAAAAGCCAGAAGCCTTCTTCTATAAAAGGCCACATAGTCAACCCTTTTGGCTTTGTGGGTACTATGACCTCTCTCACATGTGCTCAACTTTGCTGTTGCAGTTGGAAAGCAACCGTAGACAACCTGCAAATGGACGGGCAGGACTGTGTTCCAATAAATTGTATGCACAGAAACAAGACCTAGGATGGATATGGCCTACAGACACTAGTTTGCCAACCCCTGGTATTGTGGAAAGCCTGTGGATTTTGGCATCACACACAACCTGTCTGAAGTCCATCTCCATTGTTCTTGCTATGTTTTCTAGTATATATTGAAGCATATATATGATTTATATATACTTAGTTATTTATGAATCCATATTTCCCATTTGCACATAAGATTAATCTGCAGAAGGCCTTAAATACTTTTATTTAAAGTACTGGCATTAGAGTGCAGCAGTAGATACTATCATACACTATTGTACTCAGACACCCAGAAGAGTGTGGAGTGACTTAGTGACTATATATTTGATTGAGATTCTTTTAATTAATTAATTAATTTATTTACTTTTTATTTTCAGACGGAGTGTTGCTCTGTCACCCAGACTGGAATGCAGTGGTGCGATCTCAGCTCACTGCAACCTCCACCTCCCAGGTTTAAGCAATTCTCCTGCCTCAGCCTCTCAAGTAGCTGGGATTACAGGCAGGTGCCACCATGCCCAGCTAATTTTTTTGTATTTTAGTAAAACTGGGTTTCACCATGCTGGCCAGGCTGGTCTCAAACTCCTGACCTTGTGATCTGCCAGCGTAGGCCAACTTCCAAAGTGCTGGGATTACAGGCATGAGCCACCGTGCCTGGACTTCAATTAAGATTCTTAATTACATTTTTCCTATAAGTGGGGAGAGACTCCATCTTATATACATTACACACAAAAAAAAACTCCATGGAAATTCACTGATGACAGAAATAATACAGATTCCTCTAGTCTATTTCCGCAGATTGTTCTCAAAATCTCAACCTTCTGCCATCCAAGTAAATGCAATGGATGATGATACTGATTACATAATTGTAAACTAACATTTCAGTAATTCACTACTTGTCACCTTATCACCTGGAATACAATGAACTCCTGGAGAATGGGGAAATTTTGTGATTAATGTATCACACATAATATCTTGAAACTACCTGAAATTCATTAAGTGCCTGCCAAAATTTAGTTTATTAGACCATTTGGTAATGGGTCAATACACTTAATTAACTTAAACATGGAAAGATACATTTAAAGGAAACAGACCCTAATTGAGCACCTGCCAAGACTTCTACTTACAGACATTTTTAACCTCCAACAGCCTCCTTCTGAGGGATGCTCATGAGTAGCATTTTACCCATGGAGAGAAGGAATCTTAGATGAGTTAAATACTTGACACATAGATCATGGGGTGGAGTTGCTATTCATACCCTGGTCTTTCTCTCTTCAGCCAGGAGCTCTTTTTCAGAGGAAAATATTATACTCAGTAATTGCGAAAGTAACTTCCCAAGAACTGGGTTTCAAGGAAGAGCACTCATTAAAATCTGTTTCTTGTGTTCTTCTCCTTGCTCCTCTTTCATTCAGGGGATTTTCTATACTTAGTCCCAGGTAGTCATTTTGCTTTGCTTGTCATCTGACCTTTGATAGCACAGCCCAGTTCTTAACTAGGAGGCAGAAACTGATTAACTTCTACTACATTTTTTTTCAATGAGTCCAAAGCATACCAGGAAGCCTACTAGCTAAAATAAAGCTTACCGGGCAAGGAGAAAAGAACTGATGGAAAACTCTGTAGAGCAAAGCAAGGTCAATGACTTCCTAAGTACTAATTCTTGGGTTCCCTAAAGTTTGAGGTTGCAGTGAGCTGAGGTAACTGGCACTGCATTCCAGCCTGGAGAATAGAGCGAGATTCCATTTCAAAAACAAACAAACAAACAACACAAAAAAAGAAAGTTTCTAATTCCAGCTATTTGTTGTGAGTAAGGAAATTCAGGACATTCTACTTATACTTGGATAATGAGAGGAAATGGACATATACAGGTGCCCACTTAGATTCAGATACTAGAGTAAGATTCGGCTCACATGAAGTCACCTACATTTTCCTACCTTATACATTTATCAAGAGAGAAACTGCCCCTGATCTTACCAAGTCCAAACCCATCACTTGTATACTGGGTTCCATTTGCTTTTGCTATTTAAGTTTTTTTTTTTTTAATAATTCTTTTTTTCCTGAAATTGTCTCCTGCCTTATTTCATCTATTTATTCTTTTTTTGCTAAATTATTAACCTGTTCTAATATCCCCCACCTTAAGAAGCAAAATCCTCCCAAACTCTCTTTGACACAACTTCCTCCCAACACTGTCCTATTTCTTTGCTTTGTGTTATAGCAAAGGTCTTCTACAAATTTATTTGCTGAATCCATTTTCTCACACTTTGGTCTCTCTTCATCTGACCAAGAGTACTGTCTGAATCTGCTCTTGTAAAGGTCATGAACAATCTTCATCTTGCCAAATGCAATGGCCAATTCTTCAGTTCCTTTACAGTCAGTTTCTCTGTAGCCTCTCAGCAATGTATATCATGATCAGTATTTCTTTAAAATATTCTTCACTTGGCTTCATGAATACCATGCTCTCTTGCTTCTCCTCCTTCAGCAGCTGTCTCAGTCTTTTTTTATTGATTCTCTTCCTCTTTTCTTCCTTGAAACACTAGCATCCATAGGGCTCTGTGGCCAGCCCGTCTTTCTATCTACACCAGGGATGTCCAATAATTTGGCTTCCCTGGACCACAATGGAAGAAGAGGAATTATCTTGGATCACACATAAAATACACTAACAATAAAGATAGCTGGTGAGCTAAAAAAAAATCACAACTAAATCTCTTACTGCTTTAAGAAAGTTTATAAATTTGTGTTGGGCTGCATTCAAAGGCATCCGGGGCTGCGTGTGATCCATGGGCTGTGGGTTGGACAAGCTTGATCTAGACTATTTACCTAGGCTTAGATCTTATCTAAGCCCATGAATTCACAGACCAACTATGTGTCAGTGACTGGGACTCTGACGTTTTAGCAGTGCTCCATGTTCAGTATCTTTTTTGACCTCTAATAAGCATGTCAACATTACAATGTCCAAAATGTCATTCGTGATCTTCATGTTTTAAACATTCTCCTCCTCTAATCTTCCACATTTTGATAAATACCAACATGACTCACTCCATTACTTTTTTACTTGCATTTACAATCAACCTACTTTCAAGTTGTCAGTTGAAACTTCAAATATACCCCAAATCGGGTCACTTTTCACCACCTCTTTAGTGACCACCAGAGTCCAAGCTTTTATTATCCCTGACCTAGACAATT
The DNA here is from genome assembly GCA_036589455.1 of Ateles fusciceps. Classification (NCBI taxonomy): domain Eukaryota; kingdom Metazoa; phylum Chordata; class Mammalia; order Primates; family Atelidae; genus Ateles; species Ateles fusciceps. The sequence goes on from JAZHEH010000672.1 coordinate 1,250,244, forward strand.
GAAGTGGCCACTCAACTGACCTTGTTTTTGCTCCTCACCATTGCCTTCCTCACACTTCCCAGAGTAATCATTATGGGCTGAATTGTGACCCCAAAAATTCATATGCTGAAGTTGTAATGCCTAGTACCTCACAATGCAACTGTACTTGGAGATACATTATTTAAACAGACAATAAGTTCAAACAGGTCTTTAACATGGGCCCTCATACAACATAGCTGGTGTCCTTATAAGAAGAGAAAATTGGGATGCAGTCATGTGCTGTGTGTACAGAGGAAAGACGGCATGAAGACACAGGGAGAAAGGAGCTATCCACAAGCCAAGGAGAGGCCTTAGAAGAAGCCCACCCTAGCTCACACTTCCAGCCTCCCTAACTGTGAGAAAGTAAACTTCTGTTGCTTAAGCCACCCTGTTTGTGACATTTATTATGACAGCCCAAGCAAACTAATATAATGATCTTTAGCAAATGTACATTATGTCATATCACTCCTTTGTGTAAACTCACTAATGGCTTTTCATTTCCTTTGGAAAAAAACATTCGAAGTCTTTACTATTTTTAGCACACCCATGTGCTCAGGAGCTTGCTTGCTTCCAGTCTCACTGGTTCGACTTTTTTTTCTTCTCCCTCTCAAAGTTCTTCAGCCCTGGTGGCCTCCTGTTGTCTCTCTAATACTTCAAGATTATTCCAGTATCAGATTCTTTGCATTTCCTCCTGGATCTGTGAATTCTCATAATACCAGCCTCTATAGAGTTCACTCCATGGCCTCATTCTGAGATTCCACACCTTCAGAGACCTTCTTTGACAGCCACTTCTAACACACATTTCCCCAATGTGACCTCCTATTACTCCGTCATTTTACTCTAATTTATATTTTTTCATAGCACTTACTTCCATCTGAAATTACATGGTATGTTTATGTGTTGACTTTCTCTTGTCTTTTTTCCCCCAGCAGGACATAAAACCTGTAAGTACAAGGATGCTGTCTTTGGGGCTTATTTATACTTTCCCTTTATATGAAACCTTATATAATTGTGTCTACAGTGATTTCACCAGTGCCTAGAACTGTACCTGGCATCCACGGGATCTTAATAAAAGTTAATTGAATTTATTTCTTTGCACTCAGTATTTACATTTACATACTACTTTTAGACTTTTTAAGTTGTTTCACATAATGGTCATATAATAGGAATAGTTAACCTTCGTCACTTGCTTGTGGTATGAGAGACATTGTGCTAAGAGCTTTAATCAGCATCACATGATATGGGTGGTAGACTGTTGAACTGTAGGAAGCAGTGATACTCGCCTCGGGTAAAGGAAATGGGAATGGTATGGCATGCTCTGCCGGGTATGGCTTTTATGGGTGGGGAAGTTGAGGGGAAGCTGCTTTGGGATAGTTAGGTGCTGACACGGGAAAGCCCTCTGGAGCCCTCCTTGACCAGCTTCACATGAAGGGCCATCTGTGTACACCAAGAAGTTGAGGATTGATTCACCAGCTCTGCTGAAGCTAGCCATTAGTTCTCCAATAAGATGAGTAAGGTAATGCATGTAAGTGCATCCATTCACCAGGTTGTCTGTTACCTGGCCTGAGCCAGGTGAGGAGCTCAGATGCTTTATTTCTCCACAGGCGGAACACTGAAGGCTCCTTACAGGGTCTCTCCCAGTTAGGCATCTGAGAGAGCTGTAGGCCCAGTTTTTGGGGCAAGTGTACCCTATTTCCTACAAATAATGTGGTATCCATTGAAGATGGAAGCACAGCAGGGACTTCAGGCTCTTTGCTGACCCTGGACTCTAGGTGGATGGATGTTCTTACATGCATTACCTTACTTATCTTATTGAAACTTCGCATCATCCGTATTCTTTAAATATGAGCATTTCTAAATCTCAGATGAAAGTGGCAGTGACAGAATTCAGTACCTCAGGTATTGTTCCTGGCCTCCTTCATCCCTCCATTTCCATCATGCACACACTTGCACATATACAAATGTGCACATACAACTTGCGAACTTTGTTCTAGCCATGGTGACAATTTTTCATGTCCTTAGACTCATCATGTTCTGCCTCATTTCTGGGTCTTCCCCTGTTCTCTGACTTCCTGTCTGGAAAAAGTGCCCCTCTCCTTAAAGGTCACTCTTGTTGGCATCTTTCTGACCCCCAGAACCTCTCTATGTTCTTGCAGAAACTTGCATTTCCACCATTATAGCACAGTCAGTTAGGATTCCTTTTGTGTGTGTGTGGCAAAAGACAAAGCACCCAATGATATCTACTTTAGGAAACAAGCCCTATGGTTCTCCTGGCTTCAATTATTGCTGGATCCAGGGGCTCAAATAATAATGTAAGCTTTTCTTTATCCTTCTGCTTCCCTCTGTGTATTGAGATCCACTATTGACCAGGCTCCTAATTGAACAAAGAAAGAGAGCAACTGGAAGTCGTAGATGTTCCTCGTCTCCCCAGCTCATCATCCCAAAGGAATTTCAATTGATTCATGAGAAAAGCAATATACACCTATGTAAACCTAACCTATTCTGGTTCCTTCTGTACATCTGTAAACCCTGGAGATAGGAGGAGATCACACCCGTTCAACCTTCACGGAATGGTAAGGTTGCAAGAAAAAAATCTCTAGACAAGAATACCTGCCCACAATGAACTTTTATCTCACCTTTTCGTAATGTTTTTGTGTTTTCTAATTCTATGCTAGTTGTGTTAGAGAAAGGACTGTACCAGTCTTGCCTACTCCTATACTCCAAACACCTACCATGCTTCCTGACACACCCTGGAAAAAATAAATACTGTAACGTATATTAGTAAACCAATTCTGACAATGTACCAAGTGGCCTTTTAAAACAGTGTACAAACTGTGTTTGCTGAAGTAATAGAAACTAGGTTGCCGACTCTGTCTTGATCCAGTTGCCAAACCAACTCCAAATCTCCTGCTTGCTGAGAGTTACCTGATGAATAACTAGACCTGATGGTTGAGACTTTCTTCCTAATGCTGACTGCAAGTAGCTCCCCCGGTCTGCCCAAGTGGACGTCTACAGATAGTCTGTTTCTGAAAGCTGCCGCCATTACCTTCTTTGACTCAGTGTGTCTGTCCCCGTGGGCTTTAGGACAGAGGACTAGGGAAAAAGAAAATGAGACAAAATAAAACAACAAAAAGAAAAAGAAACAACTAACATTTCATGTTCTTTAAAATTTACAAAGCACTTTTCTACAACTAGTCTCATTTAAAACTTGCCATGAATATTATAATTTCATTACCATTCTACAGATGAGAAAACTGAGGCTAGCCTGACGTATTACCAAAACAGGCCATACCTTGGCAGGACATTCTGCCTCTACTCACAATCAGCCCGTGAAACTTCTGGAGCAGAAAGATTTGGAAGAAATGTTAATGATTATAAGAAAATGTCACATTCTTGGTAAGAGCCAACTGCAGAGATAAATACTATTTATTTAAAATAATAAAATTGAGGGGACACAGAGAACACAACCTCTTGGCTAAAGGATAGACCACATTTCAACACTGACTTTAAATTCTAACTGGTCAAGCTAGCCTCCTGGAGTTTCGATGTCCCAAGATCTGAATCCTCTGAGCCTAGATCCCTAGGCAGCCTCCGACGTCCTATTTACTACAAGCCAGACTACTGCATACCCTTCTCTTTTCAGGAGTGTGGCCGGGTGACAAGCAGGCTATGTCAGATGGGGGACGAAGCCTGACTAACTCACGTTCCTGCTCTCCCGAGGTGACTTAGCCAGTGGTTCACGAAAGTGAAGCATGCTTCTTAGGTGTGTCAGGAGGCCTGTGCCTGTGCCAACAAACCTCAGCTTGCACCACAGGTATCCTTCTGTCTCTGATACCTGGAGGCATTAGGTCAGCTGCAGGCTGTCTCTGGCAGAGTCCTAAGCAGAACTCTGGAACTCGCTCACAGTGAATGATAGAAATGCGTTTCTTAGAATCACACAGTTCCTGGGTACAGAATAAAGACCAGACAATGCCTCCACTAGAGTGCCTCCTGATTACAGGAACTCGAGAATGTTTACAATACGTTTTCACGGTCTTACATCTCTTAAGTGATAGAGCTGGGACTTGAACACAGTTCTTTCCAACACCAGAATCTCTGCTCTTGCCCAGATATAAAGCATATCAGTCTGAGAACTTAGGGAAATAGAAAACACATATAGAATCCAGGGTGTTTCACTTGTTAAATGTTCCTTATATCACCTGAAACATTTGTGTTTGTTGTTTGTAACATGTGAAGCCCTATCTGTCTGGTGGGATGGAGGCTGGGGGAAGCCATAATTTGTGCTGCTATTGTTTCTTCAAACAACGTTAGGCTATTTGTAGATATCATTCCCCCACGGTCAGAACAATGTGAGCTATTTTTCCATGAAGGGCCCAGTTGACCCTGCAGGCAGTAATTTCCTGACTCTCAAACCCAGTGGGCCTGGGCCATTCAGGCAACCCCCAGGTGGCCCCGGCATAGAAGGACAGATGCCTGCCTACTTGGATTCATGTCCTTCCAAGCAGGAATTGTGAAAGTGCAGGCGCCAATAATTCAGGAAAGGAGGAAAAGCCTTTCTTCCGAGCTTAGTGTGTTTCCCATAATGCGTGGGTCATTCAGTCCACGGGAATGTGCTGCCAGCTGACCGCTGTTCACTGAACCTCATTTTGAAGAAATGAGATCAGCCCCTGGCTTAGTTTCAGGAGAGGTGGGGTAATTTATGGAAAGCATATTGGTCCTGAAGACAATATGCTTGAAGACAGAAAGACACAACGTTGCCTGTGTCTGCTGTGACAATTTTCTCTAAGTTTTAAATTCCAGATGGAAATGATAGGAAGACATGGCATTGTGGTGGGCAATAGAGACAAAACCATGCTTTCAGGGTCATTTGACTGATTAAACAGAAAAAACAAGTAGGTGAGTTTTGTTTCCTTGACCAGTGAATGGAAAAGTGTGGATACATGGGGGAAGACAAAATCGACCACCCTGAAGTCAGAGAGAATAACTTAAGATGAGTTTAACTTGGATTCGGCTATGTAGCATAAACTCCTGGTTCTATAAGAAGATAGGGGAGAGAAGTGGGGTTCAACACAGCTAAAGAAATTAAGAAAGGCTTTAGGGCAATGGAAGAACTTAAGGAAGAACAGAAAGAATCCAATAACTATATTTTTAGCAATTGATGTAAATTTCTACAGGGTGTGCACCTAAGTCAAATAATCCCCATAAAACCTGTGCAGTGAGTTTCCTTGTACTTAAAATTGTTACCGCAGCTTCCAAGACATTTTAGGTTTATTAAAGTGTGAGTCACTGATACTTCATCAAAATCACCTTGGATGCTGGTTTATTGGAAGCTCTTGAGTCTCCCTTCCTCCTCTCTTTCTGAATCAAAAATCTCTTAAGATGAAACCAGGCACTCACATCTTCATAAGTTCCCTGAGTAATTCTTATATACAGAATAGTTACAGAACTGTTGTGTGAGTTACAACCTGCACATTGGGAATTACCTGAGAAACTTGAAACATGCTCATTCCTCTGCCCTACCCTCAAAGATAATGATTTACTTAATAAATCACCAGCTGGGCATTGGGGTTTATAAAGAAAAGACTCTACAGGGCATTCTAATATCTAGCTCAATCTGGGACTCACTAGCCTAAGGCTCCATTTATATTTATGATAGACATGATTCTCATCCAGGTAACACTGGCAGGTAAAATACAAGATATTTGGTTAAATTTGAATTTCAAATAAACAATGCATGCTCTTTCTGCTGTTCTTGTTTAACTCTCTGTATGTTGCTATTATTGCATGGAATATATTCCTGCTTTAAAAATATTATCTGATCAATTCGGCAACTCTAAGCCCAGGTATCCCTAACACTAAGTCACATCACCTTTTTACTATTTCATGGTGTATGAATTTCTTAGTTTTGAAGGATAGGTGAAATTTGAACAGGGCAAACTCATTACCAAAAACATCACTCACAGACACCTCCCAATAAAAGTAAATTAATATAGACATACAAATACTACTGAAAACATTATTTAAAGTGAGAATACCTTCATGAGCCAATTTTTTTATCTCCTATATTAGTTTTCTCTTTGCTGCTATAATAAATTATCACAAACTTAGTGGCTTAAAGCAACATGCATTTATAATCTTACAGGTATGGGTCAAGATCAGGTTTTATTGATCTAAACCTAAGCTGTCTGGGAAGAATTTGTTGGCTTGCCATTTTCAGCTTCTGGACTCCACCCACATTCATTGGCTCATGGCCCCTTTCTGTGTCTTCAAAGCTGGCAATGTTGCATCTCTTCCACTGTTCAAATAGTCAGCCTCCCTCTGGCCACAGCTGGGAAAGGTTGTTCTTTTTTTTTTTTCTTGAGGAGGAGTCTCACTCTGTTGCCCAGGCTGGAGTGCAGTGGCATAATCTTGGCTCACTGTCACCTCTGGCTCCTGGGTTCAAGCAATTCTCCTGCCTCAGCCTCCCAAGTAGCTGGGAGTACAAGCATGTACCACCACACCCAGCTAATTTTTGTAATTTTAATAGAGACGGGGTTTCATCACATTGGCCAGGCTGGTCTTGAACTCCTGACCTCAGGTGATTCACCTGCCTCAGCCTCCCAAAGTGTTGGGATTACAGGCATAAGACACCACACCTAGCCAAGGTTGTTCTCTTTAAAGGTTATATTTGTCCTCCCTGGATAATCCAGGATCACCTTCCCATCTGGAGATCCTAACATTCACATCTTCAAAGCCCCTGTGTATCCGTCTGATCTCACGCTGCTATAAGGACATACCCAAGACTGGGTAATTTATAAAGGAAAGAGGTTTAATGGACTTACAGTTCCATGTGGCTGGGGAGGGCTCACAATCATGGCAGAAGGCAAAGGAGAAACAAAGACAGGTCTTACATGATGGCAGACAAGAGTGTGTGTGCAGGGGAACTGCCCTTTATAAAACCATCAGATCTTGGTTGACTTATTGACTCTCATGAGAACAGCATAGGAAAGACCTGCATCAGTGGTTCAATTACCTCCCACCAAGTCTCTCCCATCACACGTGGGAATTATGGGAGTTAAAATTGAAGATGAGATTTGGGTGGGGACACAGCCAAACCGTATCACTCTATTTCTGTATGAACAAGCAACAAACATACACAAGCATCAGGGAATGAATGTCTTTTGTGGGGCGTTGGAGGGGGGCAGCTGTGGGAAGGCATTATTCTGCCCACTATTTCTCCTAATTTATTTATTTTATGAGTTAGATTTTAAAAACAATTTTGTGAAAGCAATGCAATCTTATATGTCACATAAATAACCTTGTATAACAGATTATACTTTTCTCAAAAGCTACTAGTAACCTCTTAATTTTTTTTAGCAGAATCAGTGAGAAAATGTTGTAAAGTGAAAGTTGAAAATATAGTAATTTATTTTAGTCAACACTTATAGGGTGCTTACTCTGTGCCAGCCACTATTCTAAGCATTTCAAATGTTCACTCATTTAATGCTCATGTAACAGCACAATAAACTAAATGCTAGTGTTACTATTCCCATTCTGCAGATGAGAGATCAAGCCCAGAAAAGCTTATAATATAGCCATATTCACCAGGTAGAAAGTGGTGGGGCTGAGTCTCAAAACATTTCAAACATTCCCTTCTCCTTGAGCCCTTTTCACACTTGATCTAGTGACCAGTGCAATAGGACTTACTGCATACTTAACTATAGAATGACCTTTAGAAATGTCTACAACCTTTAGCTTGAAATCTATAAACTTGAGTGGATGATTATCAGATTGTTTAGCAAAGGAAATGTGACACTGAAGAAATGTCCAGTCTTAGTTTAATCTATACATTTGATTTAGGTTTAGGACTTGGTTTAGGTTTGATATCAAACGATTATCAAATGGGGCATAGTATATCTGAGCTGAAAGTAAGACAGGGTCATGAGAGGCGCAGCTATGACCTAAAGCCACAGACAGCCTCAGGCAGTTGCAGACCAGGGCCCCAGGGATTTGAGGCCCCAGGTGATTGTGAACACAATAAAAATGCTCAGGAGTTGTGAGATTCTTGTTCAGGGGGATTGATGTTGTTTGGAAAGATGGCAAAGCCAAAATCCAACATTAACACAATCTTTGCTCATTAGAATAGTCCAGCAAAACATTAGCAAAGAATTTTGCCCCTTCCCAGCATTTCTCTACCAAAGTACAATGTGCTTCTTCAATGCAATTTATGTTTCTACTCATGGCATTGTGTGCATTTAAGCAAACCATCCAAAATCCTTTTTGGGACAGATATTTTAAGTCAAACGCAAACTCTCCAATGTCATTCTTGTTAGAGAAAGTAACTTTTGGTAGGTAAACAAAAGCAGAACAAAAACACACTTATGATTCAATGTCTCCTCCCTAAGTCCCCTTCATTCATCACAGAGGTACCTCAAATTCATTCAGGTGAAGAAAATCCAATGAGTTCTATAATTAAAATGAAGGCATTGAATCTCTTTCTGATTCCATGCTTATTTTCTGACTGTTTAGGGTACATTAAATCTGACTCTCCAGAGTCACTCTCCACATTTGTCCACTCTGAAAGGTATTCTGAGAGACTGCTTGTGTGGACTGCCTCAAATGGGCTCTTATGCTCTGGCTTTCTGTTGGAATTAGTCAATGGGATATACCAGCAAGAACTGGGAGATCAAAGGAAGAAGAGCTGGGAGCTACTGGTTCCTAAGTTTCCTTCTCTGCCTCCTGGGAGTCTGACCACGGCCAAGGTGCTCCTCTTGGATTGCAGCAGCTCCTGTGGGTAGCACTTTGCTGCAGCTTCAACTCTCACTGGGTTCCCATGACTGCTTTCTCCTCTTTCCTCGGTGTGGCTTGAAACACCAGTTCAATTTTAGGCTTATTGTAGGTGCTAAAGATGGAGTAGACAACAAAAGAAAAAAAAATCTTTCTGTATAGGGCTGATTAGGCAGGAGGAAAGAGACCAAAAATAAACAAGCAAAAATAAAATATGCTAAATGATGACCAAGCCTGTGAATAAAAACAAAGCAGGGAAGGAGTGCTAGTAAGTGCTGGGATAGGGAAAGGTTTGTCTCTGAAAAAGGTGCTCAGGGGAAGTTGTAAGTGATATTTGAGTAAAGACTTCAAGGAGGTGAAGGAGCAGCCATGGAGGTACGAGACAGAATGGTCTGGAGAAGGAGGAGTATTTGCTAAACCAAAAGGCAACTGCATGCTTGATGAGTGCATAGAACAGCAAGGGGCCAGTGTGGCTGGAGAAGAGTGGGGGAGAGTACAGAGGAGGGCACAGAGGTCATGGGGACAGTTCATGGAGGAACTTGCAGATAAATTTAAGGAATCTGGTTTTTATTCTGAATGAGCTGTGACAACCTTGTACTGAGGAATGATGTGATCTGATTTAACTTTTATTTTTTTTTTTTTTTTGAGACAGTCTTGCTCTGTCGCCCAGGCTGGAATGGAATACAGTGGCGTGATCTCAGCTCACTGCAACCTCTGCCTCCCAGGATCAAGTAATTCTCCCACCTCATCCTCCCAAATAGCTGAGATTACAGGTGCATGCCACGATACTCGGCTCATTTTTTTGAATTTTTATTTGAGACAAAGTTTTGCCACGTTGGCCAGGCTGGTCTCAAACTCCTGACCTAAGGTGATCAACCCTCCTCAGCTTCCAAAAGTGCTGGGATTACAGGCGTGAGCCACCATGCCAGGCCTGATTTATCTTTTTAAAGACTCACTCTTGCTTCTGTCTACAAAGCATTGTTGGTTTATGTGTAAAATGAAGGAGGATCACTTAGAAGTTATTGCAGTACTCTAGAGAGACACTGTGATGGCTTGGGTCAAGGAATAGATATGCTAAAAATGGCCAGGTCTGGATATATGAAGAAGGGAGAACCAACAGCATTTCCTGATGAATTGCATCTGAAGGGTAAGGGAAAGGGTCAAAAATTGCATTGATGTTTTTACCTGGTCAACTAGGAAAATAAAGTTGTCATTAGTTGACATGGAGAGGTGGGCCAGGGCATGGGAAACAGTAGGAAGTGAATTTCAGATATGCCATGTTAGGAATGTCTCTTCCCCTCTAAGGGAGATGTCAAGTAGACAGTTGGACCTACCAGTCAGAGTTCAAGGGAGATATCCTTGCTAGAAATGCACATTTGAGAGTTGCCAGAACAGGAAAAGTATGTAAAGCTGGGCATCCAGATATCCCCTAGAAAGCAGGTCGAAGTAATGGAAGTCCAAGAACTGAGGCTCATGTAAAGATCTTAAGGGTGAAAATGAACAACATAGTCAACTAAAAAAAGCCTGCCCTGAAGGAAACTTGGAGAATGTGTTGACTGAAAGTCAAGTAAAGAAAGTGTGATCAGAAAGAGGGAGAAATCTAGTGTATAAAGTGCTAACAGATCAAGACAGGTGGACTAGAATTATGCATTAAGTGAGCAATATGAAAGGCCTTGGTGAATAAAACAGGAGTAATATTATATTTGTGGATTAGTAGGAAAATATATATATATATATATATGTTGAGCTCAAGAGAGAACAGGAGGAAAGGATTTGGAGAGAGTAAGTGTAGACCATTCTTCGAAGAATTTACCTCTAAAGAGGGGTAAAAAGAATTGGGTAGTAACTGGAAGTTAAGATATAATATCAAGTGAAGGTTTTTTTTAAAATGGAAAAAGTAGTATACAATTTTAATCAGACTGACCCCAAAGAAAGGGGAAATTGATGATGCAGAAAAAGAAAAAGGGACAACTGCTGGTTACATTCTTGAGTAGACAAAATAAGGCATTAATATTGGATGGTAGAGCACCTGGCTGATTGAACCTGGTCCCAGGAAAATCAAATTTGAATTATTTAAAGTGCTCACTGGAGATTAATGTAGGTCAATGATAAAAGATGATTCATATCTACTTTTCATGTATGCACAGCTATTCATGAATATTTTTGCTGAGTAAAACTATATGTGCCTTCATTTGCCTAAGAGGATACAAGTAAAAAAGGCAGATGTATGACTCAATAGCCAAAGAGAAACTCTTGGACTAGGAGGATTTGTCTGTGGTTGAAGGAGGTCATCAAATTAGGAAACTTCTTTTATATTTTGAGCTGGAATCTGTTCTGTATTTGTTACCTCCTGAGCCTGGTACCTCATTGTGGCACTCTCTGTGCCTTATGACAACTTTCCTGGGCTCTCAGATTTTGTCTACTTAAGGTAAACCATCTCAGTTTTTTCTAACATTTTTAATTTTTATTTCAAACCCCTCCTCAATATTGGCCGTTAACCTATGACCATGTGTCTGCTTGCCAAAATCATTTTTGATGTGTAATTCTTGGAGGGGACCCCAGGATTCAGATTTGATTTGACCAGCTTACTTTAATCATAACTCTCATTGTCTTTTTCCTGGTCACCACATTTCTGTTAATGTTGCCTTGCATTTCATTAGTTCTCTTAGCGTTTTAGGCTGAAAACTCATATTACTCATCTTGGAGTGACAGTAATACATTGGGCTGACATTACCCTAAGGTAACTACATGCATGAGATCACATAAGACTCCTAAACATCCTGTGGAGTATGTATAGTTAGTATTACGTAATGAAGAGAAAACAGACTCAGCAAGTTTACGGATGTGCCCAAACCCTACAGCTCACAATCAACTGCAACCTGTTAACACAGCATGTCTGTCCTGTAACCAGGCTTTTGCATTACCCCAGGATGCTTGGAAATCAAATGACTGCAATACAGATATGGATGAGGCAAGAAGACATACAAAATGTTATGAAACAGATGGGGGATGGAGTTAATTTTGCTTTCCAGGATTACAGTTATTTCAGTAACCCACAAGGCCAGGAGCCCATCACCTCCTATCGGTGTATGTAGCATTTTCTGCAGGAGTGTAAGAGCTGGGCTGAACCAGGAAGTAGCCTCCTCGGAGGGCAGTGCTGGGTAGTTAGTCACTGCTCTCTCCCAAAGCCGAAAGACAACACCCTGGTGCCGATGAGGCACCTTCCTGTCCAAGGGTGTGTGTATGAGAAACGGAACTCGAGCTGCAAGTCATACTCATGGGAATGGTTCGGCCAAAGAGATCTGGTGAAGGCCAGACTTTAAAATGTCACTTTCAGGATGCAGGTTTCAAAATTGTTAGGTGTACCTGATAATATTGTGAGCTGAGTATGTGGGAAAAAATATAGTGCAGTCCAGAGAAGTGATCTCAAGATATCTAAATAGGAGTAATAGGGGCTGCGTAGGATTTTAATAGAGCTATCATAATGGTGGAATGTTGTGATTTTGCCTAAAAATAACCATTAAGCATTTAGAATTTTAAAATAATAATTACTGCTATGTCCAACAGACAGAAGGTAACCATTGCATCCCCAGTCCATCTTCAACACCCAACCCTTCGCTAGCAGCTCTCCTCAGTTTCCTCATCTTTTATTCCCCAAGTAAGTGTAGCTAGGGCTGCAGTGAGGTTTAGGGCAACATTATAAATATACCAAATTATTCCTTTTATCAAAATGGCCTCATCAAAATGATGGTAGGCCAGTGTTCAGCTCTGAGGTGGGTACATGTCAAAAAAGACCTGTGAGTCAGAGCATTTGGAGGGGGTGGAGACCTCAAAAGGATTCAAGGTGCTCAAGGGGAAGTCTAAGAACAAGTCATAGGGCACAGGTCTCCAGAAAAAATATTGGGGGTACAAAAGCTACAAGCAAAGTTGCTTGACAGGGAGGGCGTTACCTAGGTCTAAATCCTGTGTGGCTTGATCACAGGACAAGTGATCAAGATAAGTGCTCAGGCAGAGGAGGTGGTAAGGAGAGATTAATATTTACTGAGTCCCAACATTTTGCTGGGTAATGCCCTAGGCACTTCAAAGCTTCTCTTCTATTTGATCTTCACAGTAAACAGACCTGAAAGGAATTTGTCCCATTAATATATGGGTAAACTCAGGCTTGGAAAGTTAAGTAACTCACTCAAAGTCACGGATATTATAAATGATGTTTTCTACTTGCGCTGTTTGATTCCAAAGCTTGAACATTTTGCAGTGCGTCACTGGTAAAAGAAAGACTCACAGCCAGTTCTTGAAATTTGAAATTTATCAACAGCTAGATGGGTCACAGGTTTTATGAGTCCAGAATCTACCAAGTTTTAACCAGATCACCCCTACCCCACTGTCTAAGCCATCCGCACTGGATCCTGAACATTCCCTGGGAAATTCTTTCATCTGCCATGTAATGGCTCACAGAAATGCCCTACTCCTTTTTATATCAATCAAAGTGAACTTTCACTTTAAGACCCAGCACCCAAGCCATATTTATCTCAAGTCCTTCCCAGGTCCTGCAAAGCGGAACTAAGCCTGGCCCCACCTGTCCCACAAACACACTGTCTATATCCTCCTGCCTCACCCTCAGCTGCACTGCAATCACTGGTACACAGCTCCACCCCTTGGTTTCAAGGAAGCCTGGACTAATGGCAACAACCAGGTTTCTGGACGGATCAAAGATATTATCAAGCATACGTCACTTCGTACACTAACTATGTAAGTCATTTTCTCTTGCTATGCCTTCACACCAGAGGAATTAGCAGGGGCTACTAATTCCACACCAAAGGAATTAGCAGGTTATGATAGGACTTGTTTTGTAAGATTGTTTGTAAGGGTCAAATGAGGCCACATGTGTAGCTTGCTTGCTTAGCATGATATCTGCTGCTTAAAATCAGGGAGTGATCAAAACATATGTCTAGTCCTTAGGATGCCAACTGGCACAAAGAGAGTAGATGAGACTTGTACAAAATGTGATCTTTTGCTTCTCATCTTGACCCTGTGTTCTTCAGACTTTTGTTCAGCCCCAGGTCAAGAGACTTTACTGAAATTTTATGTATTCCTTTGAAGCTACCCTAGCACTTGCCAGAGAAGATTTCATGTGTTTTAGTTGAACTAAGTGTAACATGTACCAAACATTTTATTCCTGGAACACATGACTCTCTCATTTAGTGCAATTTTATATGAATATTTGTAACACAGGCTGTATTACTTGCTGGGGCTGTCATAACACAGTGCCACAGGTAGGGTGGCTTCAACAGCAGGCATTTATTGTCTCACAATTCTACAGGCTAGATGTTGTCAGCAGGGTTGGTTTCTCCTGAGGCTTCTCCCTGTGTCTTCACATGGTCATCTCTCTTTGTGTGTCTGTGTCCCAGTCTTCATTTCTTAAAAGGACATCCACTGTTATCAGTGCCCATAGTAGCTTTTTAACCTCAATTTCCTCTAAAAGCCTTAACTGAAGTTAAGACTTCAGAATATGAATTTGGGGGAGGAACAGGATTCACTGGTTGTTGTGCAAACTCTCCAAGCTGGAGCATCTTACTGGAGCAGAAAGGACAAGACAGTATCAATATAGACTCAAAATTCTTCCAGCTTCACCAGCCTTGTGTGGGAGGCTGTGCATGAGACATGACTGGGAAACTTGCTGGCTGGAGAAACCGAAGGAAGAATGAAATTCAGGTAACAGGGAGACATGGACCCTGCACACACAGTGAGCTAATGGGGGCCACTGTGTCACAAGAAGTACTTCACCCTGGTCTCCTGAGGGCACTGAGTGTGGTAGGAACAACAAGCTCTGAACTTAGAGAAAAATGAGTCCCTACCGTAGCTTTGCAAGCAACAAGAACAGCACCAGTTACCTAACCTTTGCGGGTCATGGCTTTGCCATCTGTAAAATGAGCTAATACTAATACTGGTTTAATCAATCTGTTGTGAAGGTTGAATTACACAATGCTTAGGGAAACCCTTCCATAATGCTGGACACATTCTAAATGCTCAGTAAGGGAAAGTCATGGTTGGGATTTTCAATAACAGCATTGTCCTTGTTAGTATAATGCATACAATTGTTATTATTTTACAGAGTATGAATAGGGTGCTTCCTTTTTTTTGTCCCAACATACTGACCCTCCACTGGGGTTCAGGCTCTTCATAAAGGGTTTGTCAGGGGAGCAGATGTTTTCAGTAGTGGGGGCACAAACCATCTCCTAGCATTCGGGATTGTAAAGTTAGATATCACAGTTACAAACACAATCATTTTTCAGATGAAAGACTGAGGTCCCAGGAAGGGAAGTGACATTGTAAGGTCCCTTGATGACTCATTAGCAGAACCAGGATTAAAATCCTGACATCTTAATGCCTAGTTTCGAGCACTCTCTTTTGTATTCCCTCTTTCTTGAATATCGTAACCCCTTCCACAGGATCAGTGCCCTTTCTGACACTGTGTAAGGTTAAAAGTAGTTCAGTATTCTAAGTTGGAATTTTGGGCCTGTCATTTATTAATTGTGTGACCTTAGATGAGTAATTTAACCTCTTCCTACCATAGTTTCTCCTCTGTAAAATGAAGGTTATAATAGGGCTTGTTTTGTAAGATTGTTTGTGAGGGTCAAATGAGGCTGTATGTATAGCTTGCTTGATGAGCATGACATCTGCTGCTTGTCAAGTGTTCTTTGGAAATTCCCTGGAAACAGTTAAACATGTCAGCTGCATTTTGCAGCTACAAAGCAGGAGAAGGAAGAGAAGGCAGAAGAGTAGAGTGTATTCATGGAATCTAAGCTGGAGAAGATGATATGAAGGTATGCAGGGCAGTGGGAAGAGAGGAAACAGTGACTGCAAATAATGAAGAAATAGTCAAGCATTCTGTATTGTAACTGTCTGCTGTGCCTGTCCTCCACCACTAACTGGCACAAAGGGCAAGGACTGGCTCCTGGTCACCTTTCTGAACCTTTCCACCTCCTGATCTTGAAATTGTACCTGGTATAGAGTTAGGCACCATAATTTCAGTGGAATGAGTGAGCCCATGAATATACAAATGCAGGAATGTGGCCAGGCTCATGCCATAGTGTTAAAGTTTATCACATCCTTTTCTGACTAACAGAGAAGAGTTGTGAACCCACTGCCACTTTAAGTACGTGGGATACAGGGGAGTGATGTGCTGGAGTCAGCCTTAAGGACATCTCTGCCCAACTATGTTACTAGGGTGGCCAGGGGGCTACATAGGTAGACATGGAGGGAATCTTCACACCAGAGGAATTAGCAGTTGCTATTATTCAGGGCTTCCTCCCACCCCTTCTTAAATATTTATCAGTATAAGAGCCTGTTCTTGCACTCCGATGAAGAACTACCTGAAGACTGGGTAATTTATAAAGAAAAGAGGTTTCATTGGCTCACGGTTCTGAGGACTGTACAGGCTCCTGCTTCTGGGGAAGCCTCAGGGAACTTACAATCATGGTGAAAAACGAGGAGGAAGGAGGCACGTCTAACATGGCTGGAGCAGAAGGAAGAGAGTGAAGGGGGGAGGTGCTACATACTTTCAAACAACCAGATCTCACGAGAACTAACTCACAATGCAGCACTAGGGGGATGGTGCCAAATCATTAGAAACCACCCCCATGATCCAAGCACCTTCCACCAGGTCCCACCTTCAACAATGAGGATTACAATTTGACGTTAGATGTCGGTGGGGACACAGAACAAAACCAAATCAATCAGCACTTCAGTGAGTCAGAAAATGTACCCAAGAATTCTCACCTCATTCATTTTGGATGCTGCGGGGGCTCTTTTGATCTCCCCCAGCAAGCATGATCTTTTCTGAAGAATTTCCAGGTTTCCCCCACTCTTTTTCTCTGACCCTCTTTCAGTTCTCAGTCACATGAACTGGGGCTTGGGAACTGTGAGTCATACACACAGACCAGTTGGAGCTTAGTAAAAATTTTGTGGGGAAATACATTTTAAAATATTTTAGTTTAAAATTGCCTTTGAAAAGTATGTAGCAGTATCAAATAGACAAAATCATTAAAAAGAACTATATACTTTAACTATCTCTATAGAATAAATAAGAAAAAAATTTCACAGCTTTCTCTTGATTGAGATAATAAATTGCCCACCAAACTTATTGTAAATCTAACTGAAGACAGAATGTAATAATATCATTTTCTCTGAAACAGATTTGAACAGATGTATGTTTAAACTTAGATCCATCACTAGTATCTGTGTATCTTAGGCAAATGTACAAATCTCACTAAAACATACTTTCCTCATTTTGAAAATGGGAAATAATCTGCAAGTGAAATGTTGTCTTAATAATAATGTTTGCAAAAATACTACATCAGTATTTGACACAAAGAAGGAATTTTGAAAATATGTATGTTTTTAAAAGATAATTTTATAAACAGGAGAATTAGTGATGCCAGAGTCTGAGGTGGTCCATCTTCAGTTTTTCTTCCTACAACTGAAGATGTAAGCAGCTTAATGATGGACTGAAATTTACAAATGAGTCCCTAGCGGCTGCATTTTCCCCAATTCTGATAGCTGGAATTCTGAGCTGTGGTGAGGCTATAATGTAGGCTCATGAAGGAAAGGTTATAGGAAATGAGAAAGCATACCATTTTCTGGAAACCAGTGCTTAAAAGACGAAAATGTTGGTACTTTTTAAATATAGGTCAAGAACAGAATTTCAAGGATAATTGGAGTTATGCAATATCACAAAAGTCACTGCATTGCAAAACTGAAAACTCTTCTAAACACAAATGTATTGAGCACCTATTACTTCAATTAGCCATTTACAAAATGCTAAAGCTAGAATATCCTATAGGGATCCTTGAAACAATGCAAAGGTGACCTCAATGGTGACAATTCTAACTATTTCAATAGGACAGTTCTTCAACATACAGGAACGTTTTTCTCATTGTGAGACACTTAGCATCCTAGCCTCACTCACTGTGTGAGTTTGACAATAAACATGCCTCCCCCACCCATCTTCTGTGTGCCCTCAGGGAACAGTTGTTGACCCACACTGGGGCCATGTGGCCACCTGCCACTTATTTCTCAGATGAGGATGGAAGATTCAGAAAAGAATAGTGTCGTGTTCAATTTCAAACAGGTGCTTCCTCTCACCCCTGATTCTTGCACCAGGAGGCTTTTCAGGTTCCGCTGCAACATCAAGTATTTTTTAAATTAAGTCCCTGATGAAACCCATTTTTTTTTCTTGAGAAGCAGAAGTTAGAATCGAAAGGAAAATTGGAATCTGTTTTGTCCAACCTCCTCATATGGCCAAAAAGAAAATGAGGAACAGAAAAAGGATAACTTAGCAGATTTAATTCAGTCTCTCAGAGAATAGTGATAATTCAAGCCATTGCTGACAAGCAGATGTAACCGCTTAATGGATTTACTTTGCCCAATGCCCAGATAGAGCCAATTTATCAAGAAAAAGAATTGGAATAGAGATAGAGTTTAATACGTATAGAGCCAGCTACACAGGAGACTGGAGTTTTATTATTACTCAAATCAGCCTTCCCCAAAATTCAGAGGCTAGGGTTTTGCAAGGATAGTTTGGCAGGTAGGTGACTAGGGAATGGGTGCTGCTGATTGGTTGGAGTTAAATCATAGAGGCATAGAAAATGGTTCTTCTGCCCTGAATCAGCTTCTGTGTGGGGGCCGCAGAGGAGTTGCTGATTTGGGTGGAGCCACTTGGTCATCAGACATGCAAATGCTTGAAAAGACATCTCAAAAGGCCAATCTTAGGTTCTACAACAGTGATGTTATTTACAAGAGTATGTGGGGAAGTGGCAAGTTTTGTGATCTCTGGAACAATGGTTGGTTATTGTTTAAGCATATATTTTAGCAGAATTCAGGCCTCTCTCTTCCTCCTAATATGGTGGCTTTTCGTCAGATTTGCAAAGGCAATTTAGTTTCAGAAAGGGCTATTATCATTTAACATATAAACTAAATTTATCTGAAAGTTATCTGGACCCATGCCCAGGAATGACCAAGGGCAGTTTGGGGGTTAAAGGCAAGATTAAGTTGGTTAAGTAGGGTCCCTTACACTTATATATAACATATATATATATATATATGTATATATATATATGTTATATATAAGTGTATATATATATGTGTGTATATATAACAGTTTTCTCACTGTTATAATTTTTGCAAAGGTGATTTCACAGATACCCCAGTGAAGTTGGTTTATCGTAGAATGAATGTTAACATTTGAATAGACTTCTTGAGGCTGGGGAAATAAAAGGCCCTGGGTGACCAGATGATTCTGTTCTGTAGAACAGGCCTGACAGTAGTAGCATGGGTGGGCATAGAGTTAGAGGATATTTTGTATAGAAAGGAATTTAGCTGATGTCTGGACTGATATCCAAAGGCCTGAACGACAAAGTCTGAGGGAGGGTCTCTAGTATTCTCAAACATGTATTTATTAACTTTCTGTTAGCAATAGTAATCACAATAGCTGTCATTTGTTGAGACCTGCTCATGTCCCATGCAGGTTACCTTTACAAATAGTTGTAAGACTCACTGTATCCCTATTGCAGGTCCATTTTTCAGATGAGTATATTGAGGTTCAGAGAAGTTAAGTAATTGTCCGAAGTCACACAGATAGTATCAGCAGAATTAGGATTCCATAAATATGTATAGAATTCTTTCTCTGTGTCACTTTCTGTAGCACTGGTTGGGGATATGCAGATACCCAAGAAAGCACCCTTGCTTTTGAGGTCTCTAGCCCAGTGGGGGAAGGCCTGCTGAGAAGGGGCCATTTCCACTATAGAGTCTTAGGGTTCCCACTGACCTATAAACGCTAGAGAAAGCAGAAGTGGTCTAGACTGGTTCACGATGGAAGTAATTTCAGGAGTTTTCTTAGAGTACTCCAGCGTTAGTGTAGTCTTGGAAAATGAGTAGGAGTTGGCCAGATGAAGGAAAAATAAGGGTATTGAGGGGTAGGGACAAGGATAGAGTGAGAACTTCTTAGGATATGCAAAAATCCAGAAGTCAGAAACAAGGCTTCTTTGTGGAGCTAAGCAGTAATGACTAAAACATGAGCCACATGTTTCAGAAGAGGGTATGGAGATATTTCCCCATGCCTAGGTGACCACAGGATAAACAGCCTTCTCAAATAAAGGACACATAAGCAGCACAGTTGGATAGGAGGGACCAGACTGTAGGGTCAGTGAATCACCATAAGGGTTCTCCTGCCTTTCCGTCTCTAAATGTTACGGAGGGGGAGCACAGCTCAGAGAGGGTCAGAGGCACAAGGCAGAGTGCCACATTCTTGTCCAATGTTTTCCTGGCCCTTCTTGTCTAGATATTTTCCAGCTTCTACGACTTTTCTTGCTTCTCTGTTCTCTCTCCCCTTTCACCCATTTTTTGGCTACCTTGCTGCCATTCTTGAGTCTCCGTAGTTGTTTATGTTTGTCCATTTGCCTTCTCATCAGGATATAAAGTATAGCTTTGCCACATCCACAGTGTGCAATCCAGAGAAGTCACCTAACTTGTCTGGGCCTCACTTTCCTCCTGTGCAAAATGGGTATTCTCTCTTACGGAAGTGTGGAAGACCAAATTTAAGACAGGAAAGTCGGCCACAAACCTTAATGAGCCAAGCAAATCTCTTTTGTTATTGGTATTGTAATCCGGAAGTCATAGTTAGGAACAGGGTTGCATCTTAGAGTTCCTAAATTTTGTGGCTTCCTATGAGTAACTGGAAGAAAAAAAAATACAGCTATTTGCATTTAAATACAAGTCTAAATCCCTCCCAAAAGTGGTAATAACCACCCCAAATGAATTATACATTTTCTAATTTTAAAAGGCCGTTTTATGGAAATGAGGCTATTTGTGCTGCATGATATGTTCTTGTTGTATCAATGCAAATGCCAAAGGGTGTGATTTATCCAGACTACACCACCAGTGGGAAAAAGAAAAAAAACTAGGGATCTCCTTTGCATTACATTTTAAACACTCTGTAAATACTTCACCTGCAAACCTCTTACCTCCACGGAGAAGAAGTAGCCATGCGGGCATTTCATATTTTTTCAGCTATGCTTGGTGACAATGATTTGCTGAAGTTAGCCAGCATGGAGTGTGTGATAAATCCTGAAGAAATGCAATCTCATTTTCAAAGATTCAATGAGAGCTGATTTGTATGTATAGTGCTCTATAATTTTGTGAATGCGAGTCTTATGCTGTGTTTATAGTCACTGTTTCCAAAACCTGAGTGTGTAAATCCAATTTACATGTTCAATACATCCATTTGAAGAGTGTTCTTTAATATAAGTTGCCATGTTCGTTTTTGGAATCAATGACAGCGACCATCCTTTGCAGCCACTCCATGCAGGAAGGGCTATCATTACTAGAGAGCATGTGACTTTCAGACTAGAAATTAAACGTCCTCAATGTCTGTAGTTGTTCCCTGACTTTTAATCACAGACTCTATGTATATGTGGGTTGGGAAAATAAGATAGGGGTGAGGGGAGAGCTGTAGAGAAAAGGTTTTTCTGAAATCTTTCCTTTTATTCATTGAAGAATAATGCCTTTTCAGATGTAAAATAATTCCCAGGGAAGAAGAAAAGCCTACCAAAAAATACAAAATGCTAATGATGCTTTTCCCATGAAGTATAAATAAGCAAATACTTTTTTTTCAAAACAAACTAAAGAAAAACCAGAAGAAACAAAAACAACTTCCTCTGGGAACTAAATTAGAATATATTGTGTGTGACGTCTTGGAAGTCCCTTCATCTCTTGCAGTTTTTACTTTTTTCTTAAGTAGTAAAATTAGGAGGTTGTGCTGGTGACATTTAAGCACAGTAGCAGAGCTTCCTTCTTTTTAATGAGAAGCCAGTTGAACCTCAATAAATAAAATGAGAAGAACTTGTATTTTACTAGTAATTCATAATGTTTGTTTTATTTACCAACTAATGTGGATTTTTATTATACTTTAAGTTCTGGGATACATGAGCAGAATGTGCAGGTTTGTTACATAGGTATACATGTGCCATGGTGGTTTGCTGCACCCATCAACCTGTCATCTACATTAGGTATTTCTCCTAAGGCAATCCCCCCTCCTTGCCCCCAACCCTCTGACATGTCCCAGTGTGTGATGTTCCCCTCCTTGTGCCCATGCATTCTTATTGTTTACCTCCCACTTATGAGTGAGAACATGCAGTGTTTGGTTTTCTGTTCCCATGTTAGTTTGCTGAGGTTGATGGTTTTCAGATTCATCCATGTCACTACAAAGGACATGAATTCATTCTTTTTATGGCTGCATAGTATTCCGTGGTGTATATGTGCCACATTTTCTTTATCTAGTCTATCATTAACGGGCATTTAGGTTGGTTCCAAGTCTTTGCTATTGTGAATAGTGCTGCAATAAACATATGTGTGAATGTGTCTTTAGACACATTATATAGTGTTATATAGTATATATAGTATTATAAAGTAGAATGCTTTATAATACTTTGGGTATATACCCAGTAATGGGATTGCTGGGTTAAATGGTATTTCTAGTTCTAGATCCTTGAGGAATCACCACACTGTCTTTCATATGGTTGAACTAATTTACACTCCCATCAACAGTGTAAAAGCATTCCTATTTCTCCACATCTTCTGCAGCATTTGTTGTTCCTGATTTTTTAATGATCACCATTCTAACTGGCATAAGATGGTACCTCATTGTGATTTTGATTTTCATTTCTCTAATGACCAGTGATAATGACCTTTTTTTTCATATGTTTGTTGGCTGCATAAACATCTTCTTTTGAAAAATGTTTTTTCATATCCTTTGCCCATTTTTTGATGGGGTTATTTGTTTTTTTCTTGTTAATTTGTTTAAGTTCATTGTAGATTCTGGATATTAGCCCTTTGTCATATGGATAGATTGCAAGAATATTCTCCCATTCTGTAGGTTGCTGTTCACTCTGATAGTAGTTTCTCTTGCTGTGCAGAAGCTCTTTAGTTTAATTAGATCCCATTCGTCAATTTTGGCTTTCATTGTAATTGCTTTTGCTGTTTTAGTCATGAAGTCTTTGCCCATGCCTATGTCCTGAATGGTATTGCCTAGGTTTTCCTCTAAGGGTTTTATGGTTTTAGGTCTTACATTTAAATCTTTAATCTATCTTGAGATAATTTTTGCATAAAGTGTAAGGAAGGGGTCCAGTTTCAGTATTCTGCATATGGCTAGCCAGTTTTCCCAACACCATTGATTAAATAGGCCATCCTTTCCCCATTGGTTGTTTTTGTCAGGTTTGTCAAAGATCTGATGGTTGCAGATGTGTAGTGTTATTTTTGAGGTCTCTGTTCTGTTCCACTGGTTTATGTATCTGTTTTGGTACTAGTTCCATGCTCTTTTGATTACTGTATCCTTGTAGTATAATTTGAAGTCAGGTAGTGTGAAGCCTCTAGTTTTGTTCTTTTTGCTTGGGATTGTATTGGCTCTATGAGCTCTTTTTTGGTTCCATGTGAAATTTAACCTAGTTTTTTCTAGTTCTGTGAAGAAAGCCAATTGTACCTTGATGGGACTAGCATTGACTCTATAAATTTCTTTGGGCAGGTATGGCCATTTTCATGGTATTTATTCTTTCAAACCATGAGCATAAAATGTTTTCCATTTGCTTATGTCCTCTCTTATTTCCTTGAATAGTGGTTTGTTATTCTACTTGAAGACGTCCTTCATATCTCTTGTAAGTTGTATTCCTAGGTATTTTATTCTCTTTGCAGCAATTGTGAATATGAGTTCACTCATGATTTGCCTCTCTGTTTATCTACTTTTGGTGTAAAGGAATGCTTGTGATTTTTGCACATTGATGTTGTATCCTGAGATATTACTGAAGTTGTTTATCAGCTTAAAGAGTTTTTGGACTGAGATGATGGAGTTTTCTAAATACACAATTATGTCATCTCCAAACAGAGATAATTTGACTTCCTCTCTTCCTATGAAATACCTTTCATTTCCCTTTCTTGCCTGATTGCCCTGGCCAGAACTTCCAATACTATGTTGAATAGGAGTGGTGATTCTCTCAAGGAGAGGGCATCCTTGTCTTGTGCCGATTTTGAAAGTGAAACTTCCAGCTTTTGCCCATTCACTAGGACATTGGCTGTGGGTTTGCCATAAATAGCTATTATTATTTTGAGATACGTTCCATCAATACCTAGTTTATTGAGAGTTTTTAGTATGAAGTGGTGTTGAATTTTATCAAAGGCCTTTTCTGCGCCTGTTGAGATAATCATGTGGTTTTTGTCTTTGGTTTTGTTTATATGATGGATTACATTTATTGATTTGCATATGTTGAACAAGCCTTACATACTGGGGGATAAAGCCAACTTGATCGTGGTACATAAGCTTTTTAGTGGGCTGCTGGATTTGGTTTGCCAAGATTTTATTGAAGATCTTCACATTGATGCTCATCAGGGATATTGGCCTGAAAGTCTCTTTTGTGTGTGTGTGTGTGTCTCTGCCAGGTTTTGGTATAATGATAATGCTGGCCTCATAGAATGAGTTAGGAAGGGGTCCCTCTCTTTCTATTGTTTGAAATAGGTTTAGAAGGAATGGTATCAGCTCCTCTTTGTACCTCTGGTAGAATTGGATGGTAAATCCATCTGGTCTGGGCTTTTTTTGGTTGGTAGGCTATTAATCACTGTCTCAATTTCAGAAATTGTTATTGATCTATTCAGGGATTTGACCTCTTTCTGGTTTAGTATTGGGAGGTTGTATATATCCAGGAATTTATCCATTTTTTTTCTTGATTTTCTAGTTTGTTTGCATAGAGGTCTGGATAGTATTTTCTGATGGTAGTTTGTATTTCTGTAGGATCAATGCTGATATGCCCTTTATCATTTTTATTGTGTCTATTTGATTCTTCTCTCTTTTCTTCTTTAGTAGTCTGGCTATCGGTCTCTCTATTTTGCCAATCTTTTAAAAAAACCAGCTCCTGTATTCATTGATTTGTTGAAGGATTTTTTGTGTCTCTATCTCTTTCAGTTCTGCTCTGATCTTAGTTATTTCTTGTCTTCTGCTAGCTTTTGAATTTGTTTGCTCTTGCTTCTCTGGTTCTTTTTTTTTTTTTTTACTTTTTTTCTTTTTTTTTTGAAAGAAAGAAAAGAAAAACAGAAAGAGAGAAGAAGGAAAAAAGAGAATGAAAGAAAGGGGAAAAGAAGATTCTTTTTAAGGTTCTTCTAATTATGATGTTAGGGTGTTGATTTTAGATCTTTTCTTCTTTCTCATGTGGGCATTTAGTACTATAAATTTCCCTCTAAACACTGCTTTAGCTGAGTTTCAGAGATTCTGGTACCTTGTGTCTTTGGTCTAATTGGTTTCAAATAACTTTTGTATTTCTGCCTTAATTTTATTATTTACCCAGTAGTCATTCAGGATCAGGTTGTTCTGTTTCCATGTAGTTGTGCAGTTTTAAGAGAGTTTCTTAATCCTGAGTTCTAATTTGATTGCACTGTGGTCTGAGAGATATTTGCTATGAATTCTGTTCTTTGGCATTTTCTGAGGAGTATTTTACTTCCAATCATGTGGTTAATTTTATAATAAGTGCTATGTGGTGCTGAGAAGGAAGTATATTCCATTGATTTGGGGTGGAGAGTTATGCAGACAACTATTAGGTCTGCTTGGTTCAGAGCTAAGTCCTGAATATTTTTATTAATCTTCTGTCTCATCGATCTGTCTAATATTGACAGTGGGGTGTTAAAGTCTCCCACTATTATTGTGTGAGAGTCTAAGTCTCTTTGTAGGTCTCTAAGAACTTGCTTTATGAAGCTGGGTGCTCCTATTTAAGTGCATATATATTTAGGATAGCTAGCTCTTCTTGTTACGTTCATCCCCTTACCATTATGTAATGCCCTTCTTTGTCTTTTTTGATCTTTGTTGATTTAACATCTGTTTTACAGAGATTAGGATTGCAATACCTGCTTTTTTTTTTGCTTTCTATTTGCTTGGTAAACATTCATCCATCCCTTTATTTTGAGCCTATATGTGTCTTTGAATGTGAGATGGATCTCCTGAATACAGCACTCATGAGCCTTGACTCTATCCAATTTGCCAGTTTGTGTCTTTTAATTGGGGCATTTAGCCTGTTTATATTTAAGCTTAATATTGTTATGTGTGAATTTGGTTCTGTCATTATGATGTCATCTGGTTATTTTGTCCATTAGTTGATGCAGTTTTCTTCATAGTGTTGATAGTCTTTACAATTTGGTAAGTTTTTGTAGTGGCTGGTAACTTTCTATATTTAGTGCTTCCTTCAGGAGCTCTTGTAAAGCAGGCCTGGTGGTAACAAAATCTCTCTGCATTTGCTTGTCTGTAAAGGATTTTATTTCTCCTTCACTTATGAAGCTTAGTTTGGCCAGATATGAAATTCTGGGTTGATGATTCTTTTCTTTAAGATTGTTGAATATTGGCCCCAACTCTCTTCTGGCTTGTAGGGTTTCTGCAGAGAGATCTGCTGTTAGTCTGATGGGCTTCTCTGTGTGGGTAACCTGACATTTCTCTCTGGTTGCCCTTAATATTTTTTCCTTTGTTTCAACCTTGGTGAATCTAACTATTATGTGTCTTGGGGTTGCTCTTCTCAAGGAGTATCTTTGTGGTGTTCTCTGTATGTCCTGAATTTGAATGTTGACTTGTCTTGCTAGGTTGAGAAAGGTCTCCTGGATAATATACTGATGTGTGTTTTCCAACTTGGTTCCATTTCCCTCCTCACTTTCAGGTACACTATTCAAATGTAGGTTTGATCTTTTCACATAGTCCCATATTTCTTGGAGACTTTATTCATTCCTTTTCATTCTTTTTTCTATAATCTTGTCTTCACACTTTATTTCATTGAGTTGATTTTCAATATCTGTTATCCTTTTTTCTCTTGATCAATTCGTCTATTGATACTTGTGTATGCTTTATGAGAAAAAGTTCTCATGCTGTGTTTTTCAGCATCAGGTCATTTATGTTCTTCCCTAAACTGGTTATTCCAGTTAGCAGTTCCTGTAGTCTTTTATCAGGGTTCTCAGCTTCCATACATTGGGTTAGAATATGATCCTTTAGCTCAGAGGCTTTTGTTATTATCCAGCTTCTGAAGCCTACTTCTGTCAATTCTTCAAACTCATTCTCCATCCAGTTTTGTTCTGTTGCTGGTGAGGAGCTGTGACCCTTTGGAGGAGAAGAAGCTTCTGGGTTTTGGAATTTTCAGGCTTTTTGTGCTGGCTTTTTCTCATCTTTGTGGATTTATCTAACCTGGATCTTTGATGTTGGTGACCTTCAAATGGGGTTTTTGCATGGTTGTCCTTTTATTTGATGTTGAAGCTATTGCTTTCTGCTTCTTAGTTTTCCTTCTAACAGTCAAGCTCCTCTTCTGCAGGTCTGCTGGAGTTTGCTGGGGGTCCACTCCAGACTCTGTGACTCTGTTTTCCTGGGATCTCCAGGAGAGGCTGGAGAACAGCAAAGATTGCTGTCTGTTCCTTCCTCTGGAAGCTTCGTCTCAGAGGGGCACCTGCCAGATGCCAGCCAGAGTTATTCTGTATGAGGTGTCTGTCAATCCATGCTGGGAGCAATCTCTCAGTCAGGAGGCACAGGGGTCAGGGACCCACTTGAGAAGGCAGTCTGTCCCTTAGCAGAGCTCAAGTGCTGTGCTGGGAGATCCATTGCTCTCTTCAGAGCTGGCAAGCAGGAATGTTTACGTCTGCTGAAACTGCATCCACAGCTGCCCCTTCCCCCAGGTGCTCTGTCCCAGAGAGATGGGAGTTTTATCTACAAGCCCCTGACTGGGGCTGCTGCCTTTCTTTCTGAGATGCCCTGTCCAGAGAGGAGGAATCTAGAAAGATGGTCTGGCTATGGTGGCTTTACAATGTGGTGGGCTTCACCCAGTTGGAACTTCCTGGTGGCTTTGTTCATACTGTGAGGGGAAAACTGCCTGCTGAAACCTCCATAATGGCAGATGCCCCCTCCCCCCATCAAGCTTGAGCGTCCCAGGTCAACTTCAGACTGCTGTGCTGGCAGCAAGAATTTCAAGCCAGTGGATATTAGCTTGTTGGGGTCTGTGGGAGATGGGATCTGCTGAGCAAGGCCATCTGGCTCCCTAGCTTCAGCCCCCTTTCCAGGGAAGTGAATAGTTCTGTCTCACTGGCGTTTCAGGTGTCACTGGGATATGGGGGTGGGGAAACTCCTGCAGCTAGCTCAGTGTCTGCTCAAATGGGCACCCAGGTTTGTGCTTAAAACCCAGGGCCCTGGTTGTATAGGCACCCTAGGGAATCTCCTGGTCTGCAGGTTGCAGAGACCCTGAGAAAAGTGTAGTATTTGGACTGTATAGCATGGTCCCTCATTCATGGCTTCCCTTGGCTAGGAGAGGGAATTCCTCAACCCTTGCACTTCCCAGGTGAGGTGATGCCTCACCCTGCTTCTGCTTGCACACTGTGGGCTGCTCCTACTGCCTAACCAGTTCCAATGAGATGAACCAGGTGCCACATTTGGAAATGCAGAAATTACCCATCTTTTGTGTTGGTCTTGCTGGGAGCTGCAGACCGGAGCTGTTCCTATTTGGCCATCTTGCCCAGGAATCTAATGTTTGTTTGTTAATCCATTAACCAATAGGAACAAAGAGGTAATTCTAATCACCATATGAATAGAAATTTTCTCTACTTTGAACAACTCTTGGTAAAAGCTGGAATAAGTGGCTATGACTAAAGTCAAAGTGTTTGACCTGCTTTTAGTTCCCATGTCATATATAAATCTTATGACCTGCATGTTTAGATTACTTGAAAAGACAGTTGACTGAGTCTGTGGAGAAAAGAGCACAGTGATGTTTTGGGTGCCTCTGGAACTCAGAGAGAAAATCTAGAAGGAAGAGATTGTAACAGTTTACAGACCTTCATCTAGCAGGCATAACATGGTTCTGTCCAGTTGCATTTACAGTTTGGAAGCTGGTAGTCCTTCCTGCACAGGTGCCAGAAGTGCACAAGGAAGACAAGAGGATACCAGGATGGTTCTAAAGAGGCAGAACTTTCTATGTAGGGCTCAGACACAGGAAAGAGTATATTAACTGATACATCACAGACACTGATATGTCATGGATGATGTAATAACTGCCCGCTCATACCTGGAGAACATCCAATTCTCGGGCCTCCTCTTTCAATGCATATAGCTACTAGGGAGATGGATGTTAATGGAAAAAATGTCTCCTGAATCAGCAAAGCAGTCATGGTTCTTCCTTTTCTAGAGGACAAATCTGAAATGAGGAAACATCATTTGTCTTCCAAATTAAGATACCAAGAGAGTGAAATAGAAGACTGTTCTTAAGAAAACAAGGACAATGAGCAAAACCCAGTGATGTTTCTAAAAAACAGGATCCTCTCACCTTCTCAGGAACCCTGTGCTCCCTCCAATTATGTCCCATAATATCACCATTTATGTGCCCATATTGCTCACCACCCATGAATTCTTCAGGGATCATGTTTCTCTGATACCCACATAGCACTAGGGATTTACCATGTGTTCAGTAGATATTGAACTCAACTCTTTCAGCTGGACTGTTTCCTCTCCTCTGTACCCTCCCCTTTCTCCTGCTTTTCTCCTCCTAATTCTTATTTACTCCTTATTGCTATTCTTATTCTTACTCTACAATTTTTAACAGCTGAATCAGACAATAAGTGATCTCATCCATGTATTAAGATAATAATAAACAAATCTACAATATGCTTATAAGTATCTTTGTTATTTGAAATTCACCTAAGAAATAAATTTTAATAACCAAACACATTACTCTGCAATAGTCCTTTACTTTCAGATCTTATCTATTACTTAGCTTACTAGTTTCACGATATGAAGACACCCACCCAAATTATTCTATTCTTGAAAAAAGCCTATGTCTTGACTTGGTAAGAAATAAAATACCTTAATTATGGGGACTAGCACTGCTGCATGGGGGACCAAGCACAGATAAAATAACATTGCATCAACATTGCCTTGCCCAGTAGTTGTGTTTTTCTTTTCCTGAGATTTTATGATTACTGTGTTGGTCCAGAGTTCTTAGTTGCAGAAAACAGAATCCCTCACCAGCTCCAAAAAAACACAAATGCTTATTAAGGGATATGGATAGCTCAGTGAGTTATTATGGGAGCAGAAAGAGCAGACTCTAGGTTGAACTACCAAGAATGCCTCCTACAGCCATGCTGCAGCACTGACCCACTGAGAATGAAGAAGTCATTGCCGTAGTAGCTTACTACAGAATAAGCACTTCCTCTCCCCTAAGAGAGATGGAGGGGGGATGTGGAAAAATGAAGGATTTGATAATAATTTTAAAAATCTAACTTGTGAATATGGTGAGATTTACACTACAAGGAACTAACTTCAAAAAATTATCAAAATGATCAACTTCTTAGATTCTCTGTAATAATTGTTTTGTCTTCTCATTTTGTATTGTAGAGCTTTATTTGATGATCCTGCTCTGTTTGTCTCTACGTTTTTTGTCTCTTTTTTAGTTTAGTCATTCTTCCAACTTTTATTTTCAGTTCAAAGAGTACATGTGCATGTTTGTTATATAGGTAAATTGCATGTTGTGGGGGTTTGGCGTACAGACTATTTTGTCACCCAGGTAATAAGTGTAGTATCCAACAGGAAGTTTTCTGATCCTTACCCTTCTTCCACCCTTCACCCTCAAGTAGGCCCCAGTGTCTATTATTACCTTCTTTGTGTCCATGTGTACTCAATGGTTAGCTCCCACTAAGTGAGAATACACAGTATTTGGTTTTCTGTTCCTGCATTAATTCACTAAGGATAATCCATGTTGCTGCAAATGAAATGATCTCATTCTTTTTATTGCTGCATAGAATTCTATAGTGCATATGTAGTGTATTTTCTTTATCCAGTCCATTGCTGATGGGTATTTAGGTTGATTCCATGTTTTCATTGCAAATATTACTGAGATTAACATATGCATACATGTGTCTCCATGGTAGAATGATTTATATTCCTTTGGGTATATGCCTGGTAATGGATTGCTGGGTTGTGTTTTAAATTCTTTGAGAAATCTCCAAACTACTTTTCACAGTGGCTGAACTAGTTTACATTCCCACCAGCAGTGTATTAATGTTCCCTTTTTTCTGCAACTTCACCAGCGTTGATTATTTTTTGGCTTTTTAATAACAGTCCTTGTGACTGGCATAAGATGGTATCTCATTGTGGTTTGGATTTGAATTTCTCTAATCATTAGTGATGTTGAACATTTTTTCATATTCTTGTTGGCCGTGTGCATGTCTTCTTTTGAGAAGTGCTTATTTATGTCCTTTGCCTATTTTGTAATAGGTTCTTTTTTTTTTTTTGCTTGTTGATTTGTATAAGTTAATCATAGATGCTGGATATTAGACCTTCATCAGATGCATAGTTTGCAAATGTTTTCTCCCACTCTGTACGTTTTCTGTTTACTTGGTTGATAGGTATTTTTGTTTGTTTGCTTTTTATTCTCTGGGTTTTTGTTTTTTTTTTTTCTAGGCAGAAGCTCTTTAGTTTAATTAGGTCCCATCTGTCAATTTTTGTTTCTATTGAAATTGCTTTTGGCATCATCATGATGAAATCTTTGCCAGGTCTCATGTCCAGAATGGTATTTCCTGTTACTATCTAGAGTTTTTATAGTTGTAGGTTTTATATTTAAGTTTTTCACTCATCTTAAGTTGATTTTTGTGTATGGTGAAAGGACGAGGTAGCTTCCAGATCCTGCATATGGCTAGCTAGTTATCCCAGCACCATTTATTGAATAAAAAATCTTCCCCATTGCTTGTTTTTGTAGACTTTGTTGAAGATCAGATGGTTGTAGATGTGCAGCTTTATTTCTGAGTTCTCTAACCTGTTCCATTATTCTGTGTGAGTTTTTATACCAGTATGATGATGTTTGGGTTACTATAGTCTTGTAACATTGTTTGAAGTCAAGTAGTGCGATGCCTCCAGCTTTGTTTCTCTTGCTTAGGATTGCGTTGGCTATCCAGGATCTTTTTTTGATTCCATACGAATTTTTGGGTTTTATTTTCTAATTTTTTGAAAAATGATGTTGATATTTTTATAGAAATGGCATTTAATCTGTGAAGTGCTTTGGGTAGTAAGGGCATTTTAACCATATTTATTATTTTTATCCGTGAGCATGGAATGTTTTTTCGTTTGTTTCTATCCTCTCTTGATTTCTTTCTGTATGTTTCTACTTCTCAGCCATCCTTCAGTAATCCCCATACCTCAACTTGTCTGTAATTCAATTCCCTGCCTTTGTGTAGTCCTCATGATTGAAGCCTCTCCTTCTCTGCTTTTTCTTCTTCCTCCTCCCTTTTCCACTCCCCTTTCTTCTTCTTTTTCATCCTCCTCCTTTTTCTTGTTTTCTTCTTTTCTACCTCCTTCTCTCTCTCTTTCTTCCCTTCCTCTTTTCCTTTTTTCTGCTCCTTCTTTGGAATTGAACTCCATTTCAGAGCACCAAGTGCCTTTATAAAGAAAAATGGATCATAAAATATTGCCCCATGGGAAAACCTAGTCATACTTTTAGCCTCATATTTAACTTTGTTATTTGCGCAGCATATTGCTTTACTCTGTATATTCATTCATTGTCTTGGTTCCCCTTGGAGATGTCACCATTCATCTATCAACTTGTTCTTCCCACGTTGTTACTGCAGAAAACTAAAAGCATCTCTTCAAGGCATTGTGGGTTACTTTTGCCACCAACTATCTTCATCAATTCACTTTGTTCAGCCCAGAAATTTTGGGCTTAAACTGTCTCCTGGAACTCTCATTATGAATTCTAATTCATGACCTCCTTCTAATTATTTTGGCTTCTGATATCATCTCACTTGTTTCCATTGAAACCAGTGGTATAGAGTGAACTGTATTTTCTCAAAGTTTATATGTCGAAGCCCTAATATTCAGTAACTCAGAATATGGTTGTTTTTGGAAATAGATCCTTTACCGAGGTAATTAAGTTAAACTGGGGCCGTTGGAGAGACTAGGAAACCCTAATCCAACATTATAAATGTTCTTAATAGAAGAAAATTAGATACACAGAGAGACACTAGAGGTGTATGCATGCAGAGGAAAGACTCTGTGAGCACACAGCAAGAAGTAGCCATCAGCAAGCAGGCGAGAGAGGCCTCAGAAGAAACTCAACCTTCTAACACCTTGATCTTAGACTTCCAGCTTGATCTTAGACTTCCAGCCTCCATAACTGTGAGAAAATAAATTCTATTTTTCAAGCCACACAGTCTGTGGTACTTTGTTAGGGCCATCCTAACAGCCTAATACAATTAGGTTGCCCTTTAAGTCTGATAATTGGTACTAATTTTCAAGAAGCACCAAGTATTTATGACTTCCTTCTTGACTGAAATTCATTGTTCACCACTTATTTGTGCCTATGTATACTTCTATATATTACTAGCTCTCTCTGCCCAGCCAGTCCAGTCTGCTTACTACACATTAACTTTGTCCTCCTTCTAAACCAACCCTAAACCCAGATATATTCCTCTTTGATTCAACCCAGTCCAGTCTGGCCTTTAAGAGGAACTTTGGCAATGCTTTTTTCAAACATAGTGAACTCAAATGAACTTCCAGACATTACTCAAATAACATTTTCTGAACGATGCCTACCCAGAATTCCCTATTTAAAATTTCAAAGATCCCTTCACCCCAGCATCCATTATCCCCTTTGTCTTCATCTATTTTTTCCTTCCAAATATTTTATTATGTACATTTATGTATTTATAATCTTAATATCTTATTATGTCTTACCTTCCTGGAATATAATGTTATGAGACCAAGGTTCTATCTTGTATTCCAGGAATATAGAATAATGCCTGACATGCATAGGCAAACAGTAAATATGTGTTTAATGAATGAATGACATATGTAGAGCTCTGGGCCATGTCTTTCTCACTGAGCTTGATGGTGGCTTCTGTATCTTCCTTGAAGTTAGGAGTCTCCTCATAGAAACTGATGCTCAAGGAGATAACTAAAACGCATGTGATAAAATTTTCTGTCAAACTCCTTGGCCATATTGAGGAAAATAATGAATGCCTGCAATTATCAAAGCCTATTGGAAGGAACTTTAATTAAATAGTGGATGATAAATCAGGCATGATTTGGGTAGACTTGCCTATAAATGAGTGAGAAGATTTCATCCTATACAAATGGTGTATTTTTTACCCAGAGACTTGACCAGCAGTAAAATAAGTTCTCTAGTTTAGAAAATTTTAGGTTTACATTAACATAATTTCATCATAAACTATCATTTTTTTCTCCCATCTCTCAAGTACATAATTCATTTTATAAAGAGCTAAAGATTTTTTTAAAACAATTTAGGAGAACGTGAGCAAAATAAATGTCTAAAAGTGTTAGCAAGAGAGCTAACAAGTTTCTTTAAGAAACCAGGAGAATGTGTACTTAACTATTTACTGTCTCCACCTTACTACAACGGGATTGTAGAAAGAACACTGCATTTGTTTCAGCTCTTGCAAACTGAGCAAGGTGAATACATTATATGGGATGCAGGCTCCTTCTCTGCAAAATGGGAGCAATAATAGCCTATCAAGTTACTGAGTGGGATCAGTGAGAAAGCACATATGAAACTCTTGGTACACTATCTTGTACACCAAGAATAGTTGAAAATGCTCCTGAATACTGCCTTTGATTTGAGTGTCAAATTCCTGTGACTCAATTAGACTCACACTGGATCTCTCAGGAACCTGAAATGTGTGCCCCCTTTACCCATGATGTCTCCCTCAACGTTCTGCAAATCATTTTCATGTTCATCATCCTAACTTCCATCTTTGCCATTCTTTCACTTGTATCTTTCTGCCCATCAAAATCTTTGCCTGGAGAGTTATGTTAAAGAAAAGAAAATGAAAAGACTTCTGTCAATACCCATCCAAGCTTAGTAGGATTGGATGTTGTGCTGTGATTCTTCGGTATTGCCTGTCACTGGCCTGGTGTGGGTATTGGTGGAATATGTACAAGACACTGGCTGTCTTACAGTAAGGTGAGGTATACGCAAAAGGAAGGGGTGACAGGTCACATGGACAGCTATTAATGGAGGGGGAAATTAAAAACAACCTTGAAAAGGCAAGAAAACCTATTGTGTTTGACGGGTTGTGTTTGATGTGACGAGAAATATATAACCAATTTGATTATAGGTGAGGCTCTCTGTAGGGGAGAAATTGATTAGACATTGGAAGAAGTAGGGAAAATGTAGATTTATGGGGCCTGTGAATATCAGATGAAGAGGATGGTATGAACTGAAAATAGAAAAGCCTGTTTTTAAATCACTCTGTGACTGGAATAAGAACGGGGAGAACAGCTCATCTTTTACTTACGACAGTCTATAAAACCTAAGAGGGGAAGACTGACTACTAACAGAATTAATGAGTTCTTTCTCGCCACCAGTCTCTAAGCTCTTCCACTCAGACAAGGAACCTCAGGAGTCCCAGGGAACAGAGGCCTCAGGAATAAGGAGAGAGTCTTTGACCTTGTCAAAATGCATTTCTGTCTGAACCAGGATATGGCTATTTATCTTGTGAGATAGTCCCTGTTCAGGGTTTCAACATTTCTTTCTTTGTGAATTTGGTGACTACATCTTCTCAAAGACAACTCCCCAAAGATGTCATTCTCCTCACTGAGAAAGAATTATTTTCACATGTAGAACTGCAAATCCTGAGACTGTCTAGAAGAATTCAAATACAATCCCTTTCCAGAGTCTCAAAATCCTCTGTCAGTTAACATGAGGATCTACCTCTGAAATCCACAAGCCTGTAAACAAGAAATGGGTTTATTTTAATCTAACAAAAAACTAGCTATAATTTCCAAGTGTAAAAACCAAATCACCTGTATTTTAGAATACAATAATAGTAAGTATTCATTCTTGCTTCACATCTAGTTTTTTTTTAAATTTTTAGCAGCATACCCCAGACATATATTTAGACATTAGATACATCCTTTGACATATATTGTTTGTGTGTGTGTGTGTTTTTTAAAGAATGAAAGACAACTACAATATTGGAGTTAGGATTTTCATTTTAAAACTAAGGCTAGACTTCAAAGCTGTTTTATCTTTGTCTCCAGAAATAAATATAAAATCAGTGTTATTTGATTCTAATTTTAATTTCTTTTTTTGTTGTTGTTAAAAAAATGTTTATAACATGTTTGAGGGTTGCTTTTCTTCTTCTCTTTGGCAAAACACTCTTCTTGTGAGCTGGGACGCTCTTCAGTTCTCTTTCTAAATTTTACTTATACCCCAAGGGTAACCTGGTTTGCCAACTTGTTCATCAGAGCTGTCCTGCCCTTCCCAGGGGAATACTAGCTCTATCCTGCTCAAGACTCTTTAAGACTCACTGGAAATGTGTCCTTCCTGCCCTTTATAGGTCATAATTTGCATACGTGCCCTGTTTTTGGCTCAAGTAGATCATAAGCAATTCCCAGACAGGGACCAGAAAACACCTATTATGATGTTATGAATTGTGTTATAAAATACTGTATAAATTGTATCACCCCCAAATCCTTATTTGGAGTCCTAACCCTGTAACCTTACAAGATCTTATTTGAAAATAAGTTTATTGCAGATGTAACGAGTGAAGATAAAGTCGTGCTGCAGCAGGGTGAGTCCAATCCAACATGACTGGCGTTCTTACGCAAAAAAGGAAAACGTGGACACAGACGCTGTATTACTCTGTTCTCATGCTGCTAATAAAGAGATATCAGAGATTGGGTAATTTATAAAGGAAATAAATTTAATTGACTCACGGTTCTACATGGCTGGGAGGCCTCATAATCATGCAGAAGAGGAAGGAGGAGTAAAGGAACATCTTATATGAGGGCCAAGTGAAAGGGGAACCCTTTTAGAAAATCATCAGATCTCACGAGATTTATTCACTGCCATAAGAACAGTATGGGAGAACCACCCCTATGATTCAATTATCTCCCACTGAGTGCTTCCCACAACATGTGGGAATTATGGAAGCTAAAATCCGAGATGAGATTTGGGTAAGGACACAGCCAAACCATATCTGACACCCACAGGGTGAATGCCATGTGAATATGAAAGCAGAGATTGGGGAGATGGGTCTGCAAGCCAAAAAACAAAGATTACCAGGAAACCACCAGCAAGCAGCAGCTAAGAGAGAGGGATGGAAGAATTTCTCCTTCACAATCTCAGAAGAAGCCAATCCTACCAGCACCTCAATCTTGGATGTCTAGGCAATACATTTTATTGAAGCCGCCAGGTGTGCTGTACCTTGTGACAGCCCCAGCAAATGAATACACCTTCCATCAGTGACTCACAAATTATACTTTTGTATAATATTGGGAGTAAGAAAAATGTATATTCTAATGTGAACTGCATTATATGTCAGCTAAATGTTACTTCATGTCTCCAAATCTTAAAATTTTCACCTTAAAATCAAATCTCTAACAATACTTACTTAGTTTTCTTTGCTTTTTGTGAGAATTGATTAAGATCACACATAAAAGGACATTTAAAGTGTAAAGCTCCTGACAAATGTTAGCTATGAACAGTTTTATTGATAGCCACTGAATTTCTGTTGATGGGTTGAATAAAGTGGAATTAATGTGCCTTCTGTGAAAATGAATTTAGTTAGACACTATCATTAGTGATGACCAAGAAAACACCAATCCTCAGCAGAACTCACCATGTTTGTTATTTAATGCAAATACTCTCAAGCACTGTACCTAGAAGGGCTTAGAGTCTTATTTGTTTAGATTACATACTCCAAATCTTCGTGCTCCAATATGGCCACCACATCAGCAGTATCTAGTGTTACTAGGGCACTTGCTAGAAATGCATAATTACAGCCCCATCCCAGACTTGGTGAATCAAGACTTCATTTAATACAATTCCCAATGTTAAAATTTAAGAAAACTGCTATAAAACACATCTCCTATGTAACTCATGTTTTTAGAACATAAAAAATAATGATCAATAGCTTTTTGCACCCAACTGCATACAACATAGGAAAAAGTCCAAGCTTTAGTATTTGACAGCTCTGATTGTTAATGCTATGTCTGCTATGTAGTCCCTTTACATGTTGTGACCTTAAACAAGATGATTTACCTTGTTAAACAAGGTAAGCCTCAGTCTTATCACCTATAAAAGGTGGACAGTAGTATTTAACTGGCATGGGTCTAGAATAGCATTGACAGATAATATACGCAAACCAAGAGACATATGTCAGATATGCCAAGGAAAAAAAAAGTCTAGGATTCTGCATTTATAACAAGTGTCTCTTCTGGTACTAAATTTCTGATCGGTTAACCACTGTAGGGAAAGAAAACAAATTTTTCATGGGGGTCAGTGATTTCAAAGGAGGCCAGGTAATTTTATATTGTTTGCAAATTTTCTCATTACAGAAGGTACCTATGACTTGGATAGCTCACTGAGACTGCGCTAATATCCTGGAGAGGAAGCCTCTGAGTTTTTCTGCAGCTCCAATCTTCCCAGAGATATAACCATCCCTAAGATCTGGCATATGTTTCACCAACGTCTTATCTGTCTCCGATGCCGTGACACTCACAGCAAAAGGCGACATTCACTTAGAACTCTCCCTGGGTAACACCTCTTTGAGCCGCTACCAGTTCAGGCATCATTGAACAGAAGTGTTTCACTTCTGCAGAGGCTGTTTTCACTTGATTTTATTGTTTTGATCTTTTGAGCATCTTTTCAATGCCAACACAAGTCAATACATTCTTCCGGGAGAAGGCATCAGAGCATTGGTAATGAGCTGAGCAGGAGGCCATGTCATCTGCGTAAACTCTGGGGAAACAGAGGCACTTTGTTCCTGAAACTCACATGGTGTCACCTGCTTGCTGTGTGAAATGTTAATATTTTGCTTCGTGCTTCGTTCCTGGTGCCACTGCCAACACTCAGAATGCTTCTGGGGAGTTTGCTGCACATTGTGTGAAAACTACATGGAGCCAAGCCAGATGTCAATGTGTGAATCCGAGCACTTCTCTCGAATTCGTGACTGTTCACTTCATTCTTTAGCACCTCCACGGAGGCTAAAATATGCATGTTTGAAGGTGATATTTACTTTCTTTTCCTTAGATGATAGGTTTGTGTGGTGTGTGGATGACGGTGGCAATGATTACCGTTTCTCAGTAACTGCAGTAAGCGCTCACATCACACCATTGCCTCCTTAGGATCCACTAGCTTCCCACCTTTCTGATGCAAGTAGCTTCAATTTTCTCAATTGACCCAGAGACATTGGTCTATTCCATTCTGCTGTCTTTAAGATTTGGCGAGTCTTCTTCTTTCTATTTTTTGCAACATTTCACTGAAATAAAAATAATCTCTGGATTCACTGACAAAATATAATTATATTTATATATGAATGAAAGGTAAATAGATGTATTCATCTATATATTATAGTTATACATTTATTCTTCATATATATTTCAATATAGATGTGGATATATATGTACATATTCTATGATGTTAATGCTTTATATTACAATATATGAACACATAAAATACAATATATACGTTATATTATACAATATATAAATTTATATGTAGGATATATATACTATATACTATGCTATACTACTACAGTACTTATACAGTAAGTGTACTATCATATATATAGTATATTGTACTTATGCAATAGTGTAATAACCCTGTATAATGCTATTGTACTTATACAATAAGTATACTATGTATATATTGTATATGTACTTATACAAAAGTACAATAGTATTATACAATAGTATTTACTATTGTACCATACTATTATACAAAAAGTGTAATACTATGCATATATTGTATATACTTATACAATTATACGAAATTATATATAAATTTATTCATATAAGTTATATATAGTATAAATGGCATACTATGGCATTTATACTATATATAATAATTTATATTGTATAAGTAATAAGTAGTATATATAGTACTTTACATATTGTATATTTGTATACAATATATAAATAGTATGCTTTATACAAATAATGTTACACTACATACACACATATATACTATATATACACATGTATATAGTGTACTTATTCAATATATAAATGTATATAATTACATATGTTT
Organism: Ateles fusciceps; assembly: GCA_036589455.1. Lineage (NCBI taxonomy): Eukaryota > Metazoa > Chordata > Mammalia > Primates > Atelidae > Ateles > Ateles fusciceps. The sequence goes on from JAZHEH010000672.1 coordinate 1,290,110, forward strand.
TACAACATATAAACAATCAATAAGTATTGTTTGTCACTGGCCTGGCATAGGTACTGTGTAATTCTACCCTGCCTTTTGCAGGAATGTTCTAGTAAATTCCCTACATGGGGCATACATTATAATTGCTATATTTTGGAAAGTGATCAGATACACAAAAAGTACCTGGAGTAGAGATGAACTAGACTGAATTAGGTGATGCTGAGACCACAGAGCAAATGTGTCCTCCGAAAAGAGATAGCGCATGGGCAAACTAAAAAAGTGAGCCATGTGAATCTCAGCTTTTATCTTTCCTCAACTGTTAGAAAGTGTAGCCCAGTAACACAGTAGAGTAGACAGATGCTATCATAACTGGAAACAGGCAGTTATGACATGGGACTGTTCAATGTGACAGAGGAAGTAATTATAATAAGAAGTATAATTTTAACAATAATGATCCTTGCATTTTTAAAATTCATTTTGAATTTAAGACCAATGTCAGTTATGTAGGGGAAAGTGTACCGATGTCTGCCAGTTACTAAAAACTACATTAAAAATTATGTGGATTGATGAATGGAATGATGAACTGATGGAAAGACATGTCATAACGCAAGTATAGTAACAGGCAAATGATAGATTTTCAGTTTATGGATATGTGGATGTTCTCTGTATAGTTCTTTCAGCTTTGCTATATGTTTGAAAATTTCATAACAAAATGTTGAACAAAGGTGATTTAATGGACCTGATCTCATACAATTACCTCTGCAATCCTGGAAGCTAGTTATTATCTTCCTTATTTATTTCCTGAGAAAATTGAATCTCAAGTAAGTGGGGAGTGTGGTAGTTAAGTGTGGCAAGTCTATTGCTACACAGTGGTTGGGTGAAGGGTTGAAATTTTAATTTGAGTTTTCAACTTGAGGTCCAAACTTACTGAATGATTAAAGTAGAGCTAGTTCTGGCCTTGGAACTGACCGACACTGGAATTCCATCTTCCCAGTTTCCACATGATCTTCAACAGGTGTCATCTTACAGCTTCATCTCTGAGCTTCGATTTTCTCATCTATAAAAAGGATCTAATAGTGCCTATCTTATAAGGTTGCTTGGAACATTAAACATAATGTACATAAATATGAAGATTATATATTACTTTAAAACTCACATGCGTATCTGCTCTTTCCATTTTCAGAGTCAAAGTAGCGCAAGGCAAGAAAAAAATGAAGACAATGTGGAAGTGGACTAAAATAATAATATTATTCCCCCTCCCCAAGGGAATTAGTGACTTTTCTTTATTTTTGCAGTCATTCATTCTACAGAAATGGGACCCTTTTATTCTTTGCTATTTGGTTAAATGAATTATCATGTCTTTTTTTTTTACATTTTAAGTTTTTTAGTTAAATTCGCATTGTTTTGTTCTTCTAATCTGTGTATTTAGTACTTTAAGATTAAGTATCAACAGTAGGTTTCTCTTCCTCTGTTTTCATTTCTGTTTAATCTTTTTTCCATGATTTTTAATAAAAATGTTAATTAAGATCCAAATGCAAGCTTACCTCCTGTTGCTTTATTACTCAGAACTCTCCGCTTCTTTCTTCCCTCCCCCTCCAGGCACCACTGCCTCTATCTAAAAGTGATGGGATTTCTAGTTTTTATCAAAGATTTTGTTTAACTTTATAGCTAAGCCTTGGTTCTAATGACTTGAATTTCATTCATGGTATGTGGAAAAATAAACCTGTCTTCAATTTGCAATACATGCTCACATAAATAATCTAAAACCTCACCTCTTCAATTTCCTTTATCTGCAAATCACATAGCCTTTTTATAATTTCCAGTCTTCAGAATGGGTTTCCCCATTCATTCCTCAGCCTTCATTACCTTTACCTCTGCAACTCATCCTCCTTCATCTATAGCTCCTCACGTTAAGGGAGTTCCATAGTGCAGCAGAACCAATTTGGGGTCTGGATGAGCAGATTTAAAGCAAGGTTCTTCATCACAGCTGCATGTGAGAACCCTTTGGGGAGATATATAAACTGAAACCACCCAACTCCCAGATATTCTGCTTGAATTTATCTGGGTGGAGGCCATGCCTCAGACATTTGAAAATATTTCCAGGTGATTCTGATGAGCAGACGAGGCATATAACCACAGATCCGAAAAATAAGATTTCTTAGAAGTGGGACCAGTTTATGAAACAGTGTTTTTAGCAACACTTGGCCCCACCACCAAATATTTCTGCCTAAAATATTGAGATCGACTGATATTGATCATTATTTTGAATATGGAGAAAATAGGAGCCTCTACATAATAGGGTTATTGTGAGAATTAATTGGTTTAAAATATGTGCCAATAACTTCAAACACACCTTTACAGCAACCTTGAATAGTTTAAGGTGCTATCATTGTAATTGTTATTATTGCTCTGCTCTTATAATTTAAACCTTTTTGATCTGGGAAAAAATGTATTCTCAGAGAGACTAACTGACCCAAGGTTTTGTAACTAGTCTGGCATAACAAACACGTATATCCAGAACTCCTGTCATCTATCTACTTTTTATCTGCTTTTATTTCTGGCATCCTGTGTTATTTATTTGCTTTAAATAGTGAAGTTGCTATATGAAGAAAGTTACTGGCTATTATCAGAAACTCCAAGTTAAAGAATAAGGACCCCTAAATACAAAGGGCTCCATTTTTTGTGTGTGTCCCTACACTTTATCTCTTGCTTTGAGTTCTATGGCTTTCCACATTCAGTAAAAACTTCCTTGCAGGTTCCTTTCAAAGGTTATCTCCTATGTGGTTCCTATTCTGGTGTCACAGCTAACGTCTCTCTTTTCTGTGACCCCAACACTCTCTAAATATCTCAGTTATATTACTTACAAACATGTGTTGCATATTCTATCTCCCCTAGTTTTGTTTGTTAGAAAAGACCATGTTTTATTAAATTTATACTTCAATAACCCAAAACGTTTATTGGCACTGTGGTCAAAACATAGTAGGTGAATAATTACATGTTGTTGTTGAATGAATTAAGAAGAGTGAGTGAGTGAGTGACTGATTGGATGAACATGAGTGAATAAGGGAATGCATTTCGCTCCTGGACTTGTTATAATCTTAAAGCATAAAAACTCAGACACCCAAAGTCATAAGGTAGAGATTTTCAGAGACTCAATGTGTTCTTAAAATTTGCATTTTTCTGTGGCTTACTCAATCACTAATTCTCATTATTCAAATAACTATCTACTCTTAATTTAACGGATTAAATATTAGTCCCCTTAGAATTTTTGTAAGGAGAAGAATTGAGATTTTAGGAAAATTGCAAGTTTTCTTTGGTGCCTCATCTCTAAAATATCATTGCTGGATAGATTAGTATTTTTTAAATTGTAATAATGTAGAAATTTGATACATTTTTGGTGAAATACATTCTTTCTGTCATTGAAAAAAATATGATAAACTTTTCCATCAGAAAAATGGATTAAGGGTAAACTTCAACTAGAAAAATGGAATAATGATAAAGTTTTCAATTAGAACAGAAATATTAATGCACATGATTTTAAAATTTGATTTTTTAAATTTCCTGTAAAGAGAAGAAAAAAAGGTAGAAAAAGAAACAGATTAGGATCCAGGATTTTTAACTTCTCCCCCTACCCACCATCGATAAGGAACCTAAGCAGATGACAAAGATTTTAAGAATCCAAAAGGTATGTGAAAGCCTGGCAAGAAATAGGACAGTGCCATGCTTTTTCTGATTTACATGTGGGAACCACAAGTTTCTAGGAGAATGCCTGCTTGTAGCCAGCGCAGCTCCGTGCTTACTGATGCCACAAGTCTTGATTGGCTGCATCTGTGGGAAGCAGCTGGACAGTGAGCAAGTAGCAGTATCCTGTCTTCCCAGGGCCTGGATGTGTCATTCAGGAGACCCAGATGACCCCATGAAGTTTTTGAAAGCAAGGAGTGAAGACTAAGTGTCCCTAAATATGAAGTACTTCTGGACTCACAGTCAGAACCATGTACTCCTGTAGGTGCTTACACAGTACTTTTAAAAGGTGTTCAGAGGCAGTGCACCACTAATCCACTGTCTATACCAGTTTATTCAATGGATTAATGAATAAAATAATCATTTTTTAATGATTCACTAATTCATCGAATCAACTGGTGTAGCCATTGCAGGCATGGACCACCAGGGATCCAGAGGATGTACTGTGTGCACCTGAGGACCTCCCCCTGACCTACAGCTTCTGTGAGGACACAGTGAGCTCCTTCCTATACCCACATGGCTTCTTGGATAAGAACTCTTAGAACAAGCATTACCTGTGGGGTCCGTGGTATGACTGCCTCAGTGAAAGGTTGCTAGATTATCCTTAATTTAGTCACCTGCCTCCTGGATTAGCTAATACTTGGGGGAGGGCTTTAGTGAAAAACCAGTCATTTGTAGGCAAAATAAAGGAGCTGCATTTTCTCTGGGGTGGGGTGTTGGAAATACACACACACACACGCACACACACACACACACATTAATGATGTCTTAGGCATATGCTATTGTATCTCTACATATAAGTGTCACTTAATTATTTTAAGTTTCACGTTTGGTAGTTCTGAAAAATATCTTATGTCTCAGATATTTGGGTACCTGAAAAACAATTTAAAGACTTACTGAAAAGCAAAATCTGTGAAGGCTCCTCCAGCATTAACTGTGATTTGTTTAATTTAATTTAGCCTGAAATAAAGTTCTAATTTTTATTAGGCATTTCTATTTTTATCATTTGAAAATTGTGTTGTATCTTCTCTAATTTCATCAGGGAGACAGAAACCCATAATATTAAATTATCTGTCAAAAATTTAAACAAGATGAGAACACATGGACACATGGGGGGGAAACAACACACACATGTTGGGGCCTGTCGGGGGGGCTGGGGGAAGGGGAAAGCATCAGGAATAGCAGCAAATGGACGCTGGGCTTAATACCTAGGTGATGGGTTGATCACTGCAGCAAACCACCATGACACACATTTACCTATGTAACAAACCTGCACATCCTGCATGTGTACCCTGGAACTTAAAAGTTGATGAAAAACAATTAAACAAATAAATTGAACTTGGACCACCTATCCAGCAAAGGTAAAAGGCTTAGTGGACTTATGCCTCAACTTACAGCATGTGTGCTGAATGCACCATGATTTCATTCCATGGTGGGAGATGGAGCAGAATGTAGCCATATACATGTATGGCTTATATAAAAAATCTTGAGTGTAGATTTCAGTTTTTGCCATTTCCATGGTTGTTTGATTTTTGGACAATAGACCCTGCCTTCTTTATTTTATCTGTAGCTCATCTACTGCTCTACCTACTGGGGGTCTACTAAGAAACAAATGATAAAAAAATTACATTGAATGCATAAAACATTGTAAGTGTGCTTATAATTTACATAGGTCCTCAACTCTAGAATAGGACAGATCCTCACATAAGAATGCTCATGAGAGGCAGACACCCAGTGAAATGCCCAGAGATGATCTCATTGCCTTTTTCCTGCTACTTTCATATGATTCATTCTTTTACTTGTTTTAGCAGATTTATGAGACCCCAGTCCCTCATTCCCACATGTTTTTTACGTTTTATTTTAGCATCTGTTATGTGTCAGGCAGGTTGCCAGATAGATATTGTGAATACAGAGTTTTTTTGTTTTTTTAAGTTTGTCTCTGGCCTTTGGCAGAGTATAAAATGGTGGAGGAGAGACAGAACCCTACACAAGCATTCTAATGTACTTGGTAAGCAAATACCAAAGATATGCCTTAGGTAATACAATCATGGAGAAAGGCCACATAACACAATTTAGAGAAGTCGCTGAGGCTTTCGGGAGAAGGTGCTGATGGAGCGCATCTCCAAAGATGGATATGCAAGATTAAGCAATGCAGAGGCATTTTCCTCGAGAATAAACAAATGCTCCAAGCCAAGGGATTGACTTTGTTGGTGATGCTGGAACATAGAGGGGGGTAGGTGGTTGGTGATACAGAAGAGGCATCCTGGGGTTAATTATAAAGGGCCTTATATTCCCAAGTGTTTTTCCAGAGCCTACTTATGTGTAAGCACTCTTCAACAAATGAAGAATGGAGCAATGAATACGTCAGATGACCTGTTTCTTGTAGCATATGCTATAATGGGAAGAGACAGACAATGAAAGGTGAACCTAAATTTAGGAGAGAAAGTGAGATTGTGATTAGTACTACAAAGGAAATGAATAGGGCACTGCTGAGAAAGTGACAGATGCTAGATAAAGAGTTCTTCAGAAAGGGTACCTGGAGACTGCCTCTCGGAAGAAGTGATCGGAAATCTGAAGGTGAAAAGAAGCCATCCAGGTAGAGAACAGAGAGAAGAACAGGCACAGAAGAGAACAGAGTGTGCAAAGGCCACAGGATGCCTTTGAAAAAGCACTTGGTGTACTTGAGAATCAGAAAGAAGACCCGCAAGGTTGAAACATGGAGGTGAAGAGAATGGTAAGAGGCAAGGTCAGAAAGGTGGGTGGTGGTGAGGCTTTGAGGAGCCTTATGAATTCAAGGACTTCGAGTTTCACTCTACGTGTCTGAGGGGAAGTCTTCAGGGGGATTTTAAGCAGGAGAATGGCATCGTCTCAGGAACATTTTCAAAAGAGTACTGTGGCAACTCCATGGAGGAAGCACTGTTGGGGAGCAACTGTGGACAAAGGGAGGGGGCCAGGTATGAGGCTTTTGCTCTTGTCCAAGTGAGAGGTGATGATAGCTTGGATGCATTATTTCACTGGTGTTGCTCTGTGAACATGAGGGGTGGCTGTGAGGTGACACCCTTGAGGCTGCATGAAGTGTAAGAATGAGATGAAAAGAAGCCCATTGTTAGAAAGAGGCAAGGAACTAATGTCTCGTTTCTTGATTTGTTTCTGTCCATGGACAGTTTGCAGTGATCTTGCTCTGTTAGACAAGACAGGGAGGAAATGGGGCATAAACTGGAATGCAGAGAACTTAGGTAGCTTTTGTCAAGGCTGCTCCTTTAGTATGTAGATAAAGTCAAAGTGGAGCACAGTTTGGTTGAACTCCACTTTTAATGTGTTTTCCACTAAATCACAACCATCATGTTGTATCATGTGTAATACAACAGTTCACAGTGCTGTTTGGGAGGCTGAAGGTTAAGCAGTCCATATGTGGTTGATAGAATAGTTCTCTAAAACTCTAAACATTAATTGTACTCAAGGATCCACCCCAAGGTCAATAGTGGGTAGTTTCAAGGGTTTGTCACCAGAATGGTTGAATTCAGATGTGCTACATGTAGCCTTATCCATTGTATCTCTTTGTATAAGTGAGGCAATATGTAAATGAATCAAATAAGAGAAGGCTGACTGCTGTGATTCATGCTTTTAATCCCAGCACTTTGGGAGGCAGATGCTGGTGGATCATGTTCGAGACCAGCAAGGCCAACACAGAGAAACCTGTCTCTACTCAAAATACAAAAATCAGCTGAGATCGCGCCACTGCACTCCAGCCTGGGCAACAGAGTGAGACTCCATCTCAAAAAGAAAAATAAAGAAGAGGTGATCAGCAGGTCATAGTGGTGTTCAGTTTGGAAGCAGAAAAATAGTAAATACAATTTCAAAGTTCTGATTTACAGTCTCTACAAATGCTAAGACAGAGTGAAGAAAAATCTGCTGCATTTTGGTGAGACCTTATCAACTCGGTAGGCAGTGGGCTGACTTTTTGTGATGTGATTACATCTTTGTGTACAAATGTTCTGAAAAGTGAAAAACGAAACGAAAGCAAAAAAGCATGTGGGAAGCAGGTATAGCACTGTTTCTTCCTGCAGGGAGCATCGTATAAAGGCACATTGATTCCAAGTAGCTATTTGTTGAGATTTAGAATGTTTGCTTGAACAATTTTCAATACTTTGAATCTGGTTAAAGCCATATTTTATATTGCATATGCTAAGATCCAGTCTTTTACATAGAAGGATTAGTAAGCTCATGTACTATTGTGGCTATTCTTAATCCACTTTGGCGGTCCCCTTCCCAGTTTTTCTTTTTCATTCATTCATTCACTCAGTCAGTCATTTGGACAGAGTCTCACTTGGTTACCCAGGCTGGAGTGCAGTGACATGATCTTGGCTCATGGTAACCTCCTCCTCCCTGGCTTAGCCCACTTTGTGACTAACCAGAACAGTTACTGACAACAGTCAATGTGGTTTTCACGGTGTGAATTCACTTAGCATCAGCCTGAATATAAGCACTTTTTCTAGGAAACTTATAAACTATGGAATTACTCATGTAAGTATAAAAGTCAGGCAGTATTCTAAAAATTGGTATTATGGGTTTTCTTTTCTCTCAGTCCTTATTGTTAGTCTTGTTATAAGTTATATAAGTCAATTTTTTTGTGTAGTTTTTGGACTTGGAGTATGTTCCTTGGTTGATTTTATCATGTATCATCTTGGGATTAGATATTTTTAAAAACCACAGAAGTTAATTATTCTAATGAAATACGATTTGCCTGGTCTTTGACATTAATTTTGTGGATTCGTTGATCTCTCTGTTGTTGGCACCAAAAGTCCTTATTTTTATAATGAAGGGATGGGACAGAGAAACTAAAGGCTTAAGTTCCAAATTTACCCACTAAATAGTGAGTGGCCAGTACAAGAATCCAGCTTTGCCAAATTGCCCCTTTTGCTGCTGGTTTAACAGAGAGATCACACTGTGTTTTATTACTTTATTCCTGGCTTCATCATTCATTTTCCAATTAATCTGGAGCATTTTCCTTTTCCATTTTCCCATTACATTTTCCAGACAATGGCAATTTAGTATGTTTGGTTTTTATTTTCCCTCAGTAAGAATCTTTCTGCATCAGAAATATGCATGCTGGAAAAAAATAACGGAATTAGTTATTTCTACATTATTCAGATCTTCAATTGCTGGAAAATTCTGCTCACCAAGGGAAATAACCAAATGATTCATTAATAGAAAATAAATAATGAATAAAATGTAAAACAAATTTGCATACATTAGCAGAGTATTTTGAAAAATGATTTTTAGGTCCCAAATATTATTTTCCCTGGGTAAAAGACAAACAGACCTTCTAGGCAGAACTGTGCCTTCTCTAGATGTAGGCTGCCCTAGAGACCCCCAGATGCTAATAAAGCCAATAGTTGCTGTGATGAGAGCAAACACAACTACCACAAAATAACAAGAAAGATTGGTCAAGTTCTAAAGTTTCTCTATCTAAGTAATTCCAACATGTCCTTCATATTTTCCTGACCTCCTCAGATTGATTTAGATACCCTTCATGCATTTGTGGGACTATTGGTGCCCCTACTATGCCCATGATTTCTCCCAGCACTTCTCACAAAAGACTGGAATACAAGAGCAACCTACCTGCTTTGCAACTTTGTAGCACAGTGCCTGACACGCATTAGGTGCTCAGTAAATGTGTTGAATAAAGTAACCACAGGATACATATTCAATAAGTGGTCTACTTGGAGATACCAGGAACCAGTTCCAAAAGGACCATTCATTTGAAGGTATCTGCTCCATCTCAGTACCTGCAGCAATTCAAATAGATCTTCCTTTTCCAAAGTGATTATTCATTACAACAATAAGATAAGCCTGGAGCTACCAAACTCATTGTATATAAAGAAGATTGCAGGAGAACAAAACCAAAACAAGCAAACATTTTTTATACGGCCTAAGTCCAGAGAAAGAGATTGAGAAGACTAATTCCCATTATCATTATTTGAGCATCTAGATACAGCCATACCAAAGCATGAGCATCTAGATACAGCCAAAAGTACCACTAAGGTTTTCAATTACATGTTGAGGCAAAAATTATCTTTTAGGCTAATACGTGTTTGAGCTATGTTTCTGTCTGTCACTTACAACTGAATCTCCACTCAAATGGAGAAATTTTGGGTTGGGGAACTTTGCCTGTAGTTGAATATTTTTCTCTTCCAGAGTTGACTTTTGTAGAATACAGAAATCTCTACTTAAGAGACTGTGGGATGGTGGGCATTTCTGGGCTCTCGCTGCATTTTATTTTGCTCTTTATTATGTTGGGGCTCAAAGCATCTAGGTGTTCATCTCTGTCACATACAGATATATGTTCCAGACTTAAACCCCTGGAGATTCCCCATTATTCAAATGTAGTGTGGAGATCACAAATGAGTAAGTAGTGTTCTTTCTTCTGTTAATGAATTACGAAGACCTAGAGGTCAAACTCTATTTATACTTTTATTAAAATATTAAATGAGTTTTTCTCTATAGATAATCTGTGAATGCATATACAGTCATGTGCCACACAACAATATTTTAGTCAACCATTCACTGTGTATACGACAGTAGACTCCTAAGACTACAATGAAATATAAAACTTCCTATCACCTGGTGGCGTCTTGATCATCTTGATGCTATGTGGGCCTTAGCTAACTTGTGTGTTTGTGTCTTAGTTTTAAAAAGAAATATAAAAAGTAAAACCAATTAAATTAGAAAGCATGTAGAATAAGTATATAAAGAAAAATAAAGAAAAAAAGAAAGAAAAAGGTAGCATTTAGCAGTGAATTTGTCAGGCCCTATGCTTTTTTTTTTTTTAAGTACCTTTTCTATGTTTAGATACACAAATATTTACCATTGTGCTACAATTGCCTACAGTATTCAGTATAGTAACATGCTATACAGGCTTGTAGTATAGAAGCCATAAGCTATACCATCTATCTAGCCTGGATGTGTAGCAGGCACTACTATCTAGGTTTGTGTAAGTACCTTTTACGATGTTCAAACAATGCTGAAATTGCTTAATGATGAGTTTCTCATAAAATATTAATATACTAATTGTTAAACAACACATAACTACAATTATATACCAAATTTAATTGTTAATACCATATTTGAATATTTAAAAGTGGTGCCCTGAAAAATCTCAAATATGATTAATAGGTACAAGTAAAAAGATATGGAAAGGTAAGAAATTCACAGACTCAAAGAGAAAAGATGGATTTTCTGGTACCTACAAAATTTTAGACAAAGGTAAGACACTCACAAATTGATCTTCTCTACTTCCTTTGTATCCACAAAAACTTATGTCAATACTGACCAAAGCATAAATGTTCAGGTAAAAAGATAAATAAGGCTAATATTATCATTTATTCATTTTTTTATTTACGTAAAATATATTGTGTTTTAAGAATGTATGCCTAGGATAAAGAACTCAAAAAGGAAGTTCCTGTACCTTGGGGCTCATTGCTCATTAGGAAATTAAGCTTCAGGTACAGCTGCAATACAATGAACCCACAGCATGAAACAGAGCATCACAAATTTTAGTAAGTAATATTTCATCTTGGAGAATTGTTTGGACATATTCACCAATCAGTCTTTTTATTATTTATTAACTATAAAATATTTGTAAAGAATACATATTATCATTCATTAGATACACTGTAATGTTTCTATTGCATTAAAACAAATACACCTAAGTAGTGAAACAAAGGTGTCCATTCATGTGATACTTAAAATCCCATAATCTACTACCAATGATAGGTATCCAAAATTCATTGAAAGATTAACATCAAAGACATCCATATAAGGTTCCACAGGAGCACAAAGAGAAAGGGAGGAGAATTATCATGAGCATATTTGCACTTTGAAAAAATCATTCTGGCACAGTGACAGACATGTTGTGGGAGGGAGTCTGTGGCTGTAATTCCTCCTGAGAAGCTACTGGAGTTGCCTGTTTCAGTAATGATCAACAACTCTCCTAGGACAGTCTCACTCGGGATGGACCAACAGAAACAGGTATGAGAGATGTTTAAATGGTGGAATTATCAAAATGTGGTGCCTGCTTAGAGTGAAATGAACATACAATAAGAGTTTGTATAGTGCCTTAGTTAACTAAATAACAATGTGTACCATTAAACAGGAGAGAAAATCAAGAGAAATAATAGAGATGGGCCAGAAAGGATAAATAATTATTTCCGGGATCAATGGTACAATCAAGTGGAAAGTGTTATAGACAGTGGGAAATGCCAGTCTGGATTCCTGAAAACACTGTATACAAACAAGAATCTCAAAGGCAATAAGTACATTATTAAAAAGGTTTAACCTTACTATTATTTTTAAAATCAAACAGCAGCACTATTAAAATCAGACAGTATTAAAACTATAATTCTCAAGTTTAAAGAAAAGCAAAAGAAAATGGGCACTCACAAATGTCTGGTGAAATTTTTAATAGCTTAACCTTTCAGGAAAGCATTTTGCTAATAGATATCCAAGGCTGTAAAGGTGAACATACTTTTTGTTCTAGCATATATGCATCTAGGAATTTATTCTAAGGAAATTGAAAGATATACTTGTAAAAATATTAATAAGGATATATTTTACAATTATGAGAAATTGAAAATAATTTCAAATTGATAAATGATTAAGACAACTGTGATATATTTCTCTAATACAATAATATGTAACATTAAAGTAATATTAAATGATGTATGCACTTTTTTGCTAAATTTAAAAAATATGCTCTAGAAGAGCAATGATGATCTACATACATATATTTAAAAATAAGTAAGGCTATTCACTAAACTCTTAACAGAGCTTGTTTATAGAAAATAAACAGTAGTAATGTCTACCTTTTAGAATCACACAAAAATGAAAACAAAGAATGTATACATCACATATCTAAAGAAACAGAGTGCTTCTGTGACCGGGATGTAACCTGCCTCAGTCTGAGCTTCCATTGGTTGAGTCCAATCCCCACTCTTGAGTAGATCCTTTTTATATTGCACATGGTGCTAAAATAAGAGAGCAAGAATGCTGCCCTAGCCCTTCCTCACCACTGTCCTTACTCACAAGCCTGCCTGTAAGGATGGACTTCTGATACTGATTAAGTACTAAAACTGGATTCTAAAATAGTCCTTATTTCCTCTCTGCTCTCATTCCTTAGCCTATGGAGTAAAGACTTAAACATAAGACCTAACACCATAAAAACCCTAGAAGAAAGCCTAGGCAAAACCATTCAGGACATAGGCATAGGCAAGGACTTCATGACCAAAACACAAAAAGCATTGGCAACAAAAGCCAAAATAGACAAATGGGATCTAATTAAACTCCAGAGTTTCTGCACCGCCAAAGAAACAATCATGAGAGTGAACCGGCAACCAACAGAATGAGAAAAATTTTTTGCAATCTACCCATCTGAAAAAGGGCTAATATCCAGAATCTACAAAGAACTAAAGCAGATCTACAAGAAAAAAGCAAACAAACCCATCCAAAAGTGGGCAAAAGATATGAATAGATACTTTTCAAAAGAAGACATATATGAGGCCAACAAACATATGAAAAGATGCCCATCATCACTGATTATTAAAGAAATACAAATCAAAACTACATTGAGATACCATCTCATGCCAGTTAGAAAGGTGATCATTAAAAAATCTGGAGGCAACAGGTGCTGGAGAGGATGTGGAGAAATAGGAATGCTTTTACACTGTTGGTGGGAGTGTAAACTAGTTCAACCATTGTTGAAGACAGTGTGGTGCTTCCTCAAGGACCTAGAAATAGAAATTCCATTTGGCCCAGCGATCCTGTTGCTGGGTATATACCCAAAGGATTATAAATTGTTCTATTATGAAGACACATGTACACATATGTTCACGGCGGCACTGTTTACAATAGCAAAGACCTGGAACCAACACAAATGCCCATCAATAATAGACTGGACAAGGAAAACGTGGTACATATACACCATGGAATACTATGCAGCCATAAAAAATGACGAGTTCATGTCCTTTGTAGGGACATGGATGAATCTGGAAACCATCATTCTCAGGAAACTGACACAAGAACAGAAAATCAAACACTGCATGTTCTCCTTCACAGGCGGGTGTTGAAAAATGAGAACACAGGGACACAGGGAGGGGGAGCATCACACACTGGGGTCAGTTGCGGGGGCAAGGGAGGGACAGTGCGATGGTGGGGGAGGTTGGGGAGGAATAATATGGGGGAGAGAAATGCCAGATGTAGGTGACAGGGGAATGGAGGCAGCAAACCACATTGCCATGTATGTACTTGTGCAATAATCCTGCATGATCTGCACATGTACCCCAGAACCTAAAGTACAATAAAAAAAAGACAACCTAAAAAACTTAAGATGGCTATTGATAATAGTGATTCTTTAACCATTGTACTATTAAAGTAACTAATAATTGCTTTCTATGGTTTTCCATTTAATTTTAAAGCACTGTGTAGTTTATAAAGCACTATTATGTGAATCATGTCATGTAGCCCCTATAGAATTAGTGCATAGAATGTTTATTAGGCCATTTTTAAATGGACAAACTAAAACGTGAATAACTTTCCCAAAGATGTTTGCTAATAATTGGCACAACGTCTTCTGCCTTCAACGTGTCTGTGATCTTTGGACATGGATTTTGGAACTGCTCTTCTTATCAGCTGTGCAATCCTTAACCTTTTTGCCTTCGTTTCTTGTTTGTAAAATGGATGTAATACTTTTTATGTCTTAGAGCTGTTGTGAGGAAATGGAAATCGATCAGCATCATAGGGAAAATACCTACTTTTAGTGCCCTTGATTGACGTATTAGAATTCTGCAAGTGATTGAGAATAAAAGAGTGGATCTTGACAAACTTTCAAAGTGGTCCTGTAAAACGAATGTTCCAATTCTAAACCTGGACATCCTGGTACCTGGGAACACATGGGCACCCTAGGTTAAGGTGATTCTACTCTTCGGCCCTCTGGTGCTCCCCCTATTATAGAACTCAGAACACACCATGTCCTAGTTTGCTTGACATCTTCATTAGTCCATTTTCACACTCCTGGTACCAATTGTTCATATTAGTCCATTTTCCACACTGCTGTAAAGAACTACCTGAGACTGAATAATTTACAAAGAAAAGAGATGTAATTGACTCACATTTCTGCGTGTCTGGGGAGGCCTCAAGAAACTTACAATAATGGTGAAAGGTGTAAAGGAAGCAGGCACCTCTTTACGAGGAAGCAGGAGAGACAGCACAAAAGGTAACAGCTAAACACTTTTAAGCCCTCAGATCTCTTGAGAGCTCACTCACTATTAATAGAATAGCATGGGGAAATCACCCTTAGGATCCAATCACCTCCTACCAGGTCCCTGCCTGCACATGTGGGGATTACAATTGCAGATGAGATTTTGGTGGGGACACAGAGCCAAATCATATCCCATCCTTTCTTCAGCAGAACGTGAGTATCTTACATTCTTATGCTTCTGGGCTATGCGCTCTCATCTTGTCCCCTGCTGTTAGAGGGATCCTGGCATGTGGCAGCCCCAAATGAACAGTTTTTGAATAAGACACGATTCTGTTGAGGGGGATACAGACCTGCTCTAGGCAGCTCTGGAGCTAGGAAAGTGACAATCACATGGGAGGGATCCAGCCAGTTTAGGTGTTTCTCTTCCAAATAGCTAAAGAACCTAGATAATAATATCGATATGCACATATTTATATTTAGATAATGTAATTATGCATTTGGAAATTTGGTAAATGGAGAAAACTACAAAGTAATAAAAAAAATTCCAACCATCCAGATTTAGACATCATTATTTTCATCTTCATCTTCATTATTAGAGCTAACATTTATTGAATAATTATATACATAATATTTATATACACACACAAGCACTATACTAAATATTTTATGCATATTAAATTATTTAATCCCTACCATTTTGAATTATAGGGTAAATCATTATTTCCATTTTGCAGATGAAGAAATCTGAAACAGATAAGTTAAATTTGAGTTACTCAAGGTCCCACAGCATTTTGTCACGTGCCAGTGTGTGTGTGTGTGTGTGTGTGTGCACGTGCGCACGTGTAGCAAGCAATATCAGCATGCAGTTTCTTTAAAATATATTTATTTGTCATTTATTCAATAATTACTTTCTGAGTAGCCACCCTGTACCATACCCCGTTCTAAGTGGTGATGACAGAGAGAGAAAAAAATAAGAAAAACACAAGACAAGAGGATTTGTGTATACAGAGGAAGCGGTAAAGTATAGCAGTGTATTGTCTGATTTCTGGAGCCCACCTTCTGAGTTCAAGTCTTGGCTGTGGTGCTTGGTAGCTGTAAATTAATCTTTCTATTCTTCAGTTTCTTCATTAGTATAATGGGGATAATATCATTATCTACCTTGAAGGATTGTGCTGAGCACTAACCGAGTAAATACATGCATAGTTTTCAGAAAAGAGCAAAGGCATATAATCAGTGTTAGGTATGTGATTTTACTTTCTGGAGAGAAAGAATGAGAATGAATAAATAAATCTATGTAACAGTGGTAAGAACTATGGAGAAAATTAAAGGGAGGCAATTCCATAGAGAAGGTTTAGGTGACAACCTTAGATGGGTGCTCAGGGCAGGCCTATTGAGAGGTGGCCCTTAAACTCCACTATGAATGGCAGCAAGAGACAGCATGAACCCCAGCTAGGAAGCAAACCTAGTATGCTTACTTGATTGCCAATAGCAGGAGGAAGGCCAGTGGGGCTAGAATGTAGTGAGTGAGGAAGAATGGTATGAGAAGGAGCAGAAGGAATGAGCAGAAGCCAGATATAGAGCTTGTAAAACCAGAATTTGGGTATTATTCTAAGTACAATGGGATCCCATTGTGGGATTTTCATTAAGAAGTAACATGATAAGATCTATTTTTAAAAGAGTTTCTCAGAGTATTTTAGAAGAATGGCCTGTGGGAGGGCAATTTTTGAGGCAGATAGAATAGTCAGGAGACTCATGGAGTGGTCCAGGCAAAAGATGATGGTAACTTAGTTTACAGTGGTAAGAGTGGAGACCAAGAGAAATGAATGAATTTGTGGGTTTTGGAACTAGAATTTAACAGGATTACTGATGGATTGGGTGAGGTAAGAGCACAGAGAGAGAAACAGACCATATTTAACTCCTCGTTATTGACCAGCTGGTGATGTCCCTCATGAAATGGGGAAGATGGTTTACCAAGCCCTTTGCAGAGAAACATTGCCTTGTGTTCCCTGGACATCTTAAAATTGAGATATCTATTACAAATCCAAGGGGAGGTGGTGAATAAGCAGCTAGACACCTGAGGCTGGAATTCCAGGGAGACACCAGGCAGGAAATATATATTTTTAATTCACTGTAATATAAATCATATTTAAAGCCCTGAAGTAGATGAAATCACCTGAGAAGTATGTTTAGATGAGGAGGGACTGAGCTAAGGACTAAACTTTTATATTTACATGGCACAGAGTTACTTTTCTTTCAAAGGCACAAAATTGATTTTTGCCTTTCAAGTCCTTTTCCAAGATTGATCATGCCATATTTTTTAAGTGGGAAATCTTTATGAAGGACAATGTCATCAGCATATGAGTGTCATCACCACTAAAGAGATCAAATATTACGAATAGAATTGAAGGTCCTGTGCTCTCCATCCTCATCTCACTCCCACGCTTTCTATGAAGGCATGAACTCTTAGTTCAATGTGAACCCTCATTCTCTATCCATGATTATGACACGTCATTTAGGATTATGTGGTCATGAACTTTATTTAAATATCATCCTAAATTTATTCTGTTGCTTGCTTTGTTTTGCTCAATATTTTGATTAGTTCACGCCAATATATGCAGATCTAATTAATCACTTTTACTGTTATATGGTATTTCTTTTTGTGACTATTTCCAGACTTTTGCTCCATTTTTATACTAAAGAATCTTTCAGTTTATTATTACGAATGATATGAACAAGGACATTCTTGTACATATTTCTCATGACACAGAAAGCAAACTTTATCCAGGAGCAAAGTTGCTAATCATCATATAACTATATAATGCTTAAACATATGTAGGTAATATTGAATCACTTTCCAAATAATTGTACCAGTTACACTGAAATCACTAGTGTTTAAGGGCTCCCATTTTCTCACATCTTTGCTAAACTTTGGAATTGTCAGACTTTTAACGTTATTGCCAGTTTAGAAGGTATAAAATGTTATTTCTGTTTTTGTTTGTTTTTGAGGCAAGATCACTCTCTGTCACTCAGGCTGCAATGCAATGGTGCACACTTGGTTTACTGCATCCTCGAGCTCCTGGCTCAAGCAACCCTTCCACCTCATCTTCCTGAGTAGCTGGGAATTCAGTAGCACACCACCATGCCTGGCAATTTTCTTTTTAATTTTTTAAAAAATTTATTTTACTTTAAGTTTTGGGATACATGTGCGGAAGGAACAGGTTTGTTACATAGGTATACATGTGACATGGTGGTTTGCTGTAATTATCACAACTGTCATCTAGATTTTAAGCCCTGCATGAATTAGGTGTTTGTCCTAATGCTCTCTCTCCCCTTTCCCCACACCCTTCTGAAAGGCCCTGGTGTGTGTTGTTCCCCCTCCCTGTGCCCATGTGTTCTCATTGTTCAGCTCTTACTTGTGAGTGAGAACATGTGGTGTTTGGTTTTCTGCTCCTGTGTTAGTTCACTGAGGATGATGGCTTTAGCTTCAAACATTTCCCTTCAAAGGACATGATCTCATTCCTTTTTTATGGCTACACAGTATCCCATAGTGTATAAGTACCACATTTTATTTATCCAGTCTCATTGATTGGCATTTAGTTTGGTTCCATGTCTTTGCTATTGTAAATAGTGCTTCCATAAACATATGCGTGCATGTGTCTTTAAGAGAAGAATGATTTATGTATATATATAAATCATTTTATATATACCTAGAGGGATTTTAAATATATACCTAGTAATGGGATTGCTGGGTTTAATGGTATTAGACTTCTTCCTTACACCTTATATAAAAATTGACTCAATGAAATGCAAAACCATAAAAATCCTGGAAGAAAAACTAGGCAATATCATTCAGGACATAGGTATGGGCAAAGACTTAATGACGAAAACCCTAAAAGCAATTACAACAAAAGCCAAAATGTACAAATGAGATCTAATTAAATTAAGGAGCTTCTGCACAGCAAAAGAAACTATTATCAGAGTAAACAGGCAACCTACAGAATGGGAGAAAATTTTTGCAATCCACCCATATGACAAGGTCTAATATCCATAATCTACAAAGAACTTAAACCAATTTACAAAAAAGAGACAAAACCCCCATCAAAAAGTGGGTAAAAAATCTGAACAGATGCCCCTCAAAAGAAGACATTTGTGTGGCCAAGAAACATAGATATTATCTCTTGCCAGTTAGAATGGCGATCATTAAAAACGTCAAGAAACAACAGATGTTGGAGAAAATGTGGAGAAATAGGAATGCTTTAAACTGTTGGTGGGAGTGTACATTCATTCAATCATTGTGGAAGACAGTGTGGTGATTTCTCACGGATCTAGAACCAGAAATACTATTTGACCCAGCAATTCCATTACTGGGTATATACCCAAAGGAGTATAAATCATTCTACTATAAAGATACATGCACACATATGTTATTGTGGCACTGTTCACAATACCAAAGACTTAGAACCAATACAAATGCCCATCAATGATAGACTGGATAAAGAAAATGTGGCAGGTATACACCATGGAATACTATGCAGCCATAAAAAGGATGAGTTAATGTCCTTTGCAGGGACATGGATGAAGCTGGAAACCATCATTCTCAGCAAAGTAACATAGGAATAGAAAACCAAACATCACATGTTCTCATTCATAAGTGGGAGTTGAACAACGAAAACATGGACACAGGGATGGGAGCATCACACACTAGGGCCTGTTTGGGGGTGGGGGACTAGGGGAGGAATAGCATTAGGAGAAATACCTAATGTAGATGACGGGTTGATGGGTGCAGCAAACCACCATGTCATGTGTGTAGCTATGTAACAAACCTGCATGTTCTGCATATGTATCCCAGAACTTAAAGCAAAATAATAATAATTTTAAAAAGTCAAGAAAAAATAGATGTCATTGAGGCTGTGGAGAAATAGGAATGTTTTGCACTGTTGGTGGGAATGTAGATTGGTTCAACCATCGTGGAGGACAATGTGGCAATTCCTCAGGGATTTTTTTCAATTTTTTGTGAGGAAAGGGTCTCCCTATGTTGCCCAGACTGGTTTCAAACACCTGGGCTCAAGGGATCCTCCTATCCCAGCCTCCCAAAGTGCTGAGATTACAGGCATAAGCCACCATGCCCAGCTTAAAATATTATTTAATTGTGGTTTTAGCTTGTTTTTTTCCAGATTACTATTGAAATGGATCACATTAGCTATTTTTTTATTTATTTATTTATTTATTTATTTATTTATTGGCTGGCATATTTTCATTTTTTAGCATAATACATTTTGCTAAAACATACATTCATATATTTTGGCCATATCTTATTAGGTAATTTTTTTAACTGATTTCCAAAATCACTTATAAAGGTTATAAGTGTGGTGAGTAACTGTTTCAAGCTTTCTTTTACTTTTTCCACTGTTTTTGTTCATAATTTTGATAAAGTAAATTTTAATATTTTATTTAATTGATTGTATCAGTCTTTTACTTACCATTTTATGCTTATTACTACTTATTAAGGAGGTTTTATTGGCATAATTTTTTCCCAAAAGTTTGGAATTTTTTCTTTATGAAGACTGTAGAAAAATTATTCTGCTTTTTCTTCCATTTATTCCCAAAGGCAAATCATATTGGCATCAAGGTTAGATTTTTTTGTTGTCTGGATGTTCACTGAGAATTGGGCTCCATAAAGTCCTGGGTTTATGGGGCCCCATTCTCAGCCTTTCTCTGCCAACTGCTTCCCTTTCTCAGGTCTAGGGTCTTGCTTTACGTCCCTTTGGTGTGTTGTATTGTAAAGAAGGCTCAAGGTTAGCAGGGATTGTACAGACACTTTTGGGGCATCTAAAAGCTTCACTGACAATGTATTACTCATGATTGAGAATTCTACTTCATTTTGAGCCCTGAGGATTTCTAGTATTTTCTTACAATCTTGTTTATTCATATAAATATATACTTTTAAGATTTTCCTCATATTTTACATGTTTTGTGGAACACTGTTTCTTTAATTTTCTTTTCTTTTTTACTTTTAAAAGATATCTAGATTGTTATTTGGTTAGAAGCAAGTCTCATGACTATTTAACCATTAAGTATGTGTCTGAGAGAAAATAGAGCTTATTGATTTTCTTGCTTATTTAAGTTTATAGAAGTGCTGTTAAAATAAGTTATTAAGATGTATCCATCTGAGGGAATGTTCTGTTTCCGGGTCCACTAGGGGGCGTAGTTTCTAGGGCAAGAACTTCCCAGCGCCCTATTTTCTCCCCCTCCTATCTCTCTCCATCTGGGAGATTTAACGGTTTATGTTTAAATTTCGCGGGCGTGGGAAGAAACTAAGAGTCAATCACCCTAGCAGAAGTTCTAAAGAAATCCTTTCATTGGCCAGAAGTCTTAGAGAAGGTGGAGGTTCCTCCCAAGTTAAAGGTCCCCTTCTTCCACACCCCTCTGGATTCCATGTTTGGATCCCCCTTCCATGAGCACTCTTGTGGAAACTGTTTCTCTCCCGGATTTCCCCTCTGGAGTCCCCTTCCACACTCTCTCGTGGAAGCCTGTCTTCCCCCTCCTAAACTCCATCTCTCTCTATTCCCTTCCACTCAGTGTGGAAGCTGCTTTCCTCTCCTGGATTCCATCTTTTTGGATTCTCTTACTCTGTGAGAGCAGCTTTCCTTCTCTGGTTTTTCCCCTCTGAGAATCCTTCTCACTCAGTGTGAGAGCGGCTTTTCTTTCTCTCACTCAGTGTGAGAGTTAGCTGTTTCGCTCTCCTTCTCCTTTTTCTCTCTCTAAATAAATCACTTTCTACAAACATGTTTGAGTCCGGCATTTACTGCGCACTGCGCCATGGTCCCCTCTCCCATTCTTGAGAGGGCAGGAGACGAAGAACCTGGAGAAGCATCCTCTCAGGGGGAGCTAAGGACACGCTGAGCCCCTGAACCCCAATGTAACACATCTATCCATCTATAGTTCATTTCTTTAACAGATAAATATTCTTCATTGCATTAAATAAATCCCCAAATATAGAATCTTAAGGGAAAATTTCTATATGGAAATTTATAGGAGAGTCCTTTGAAAATAAGTAAACATATTAGACTAATCAAATTTCAGTGGCTCTGTTCCTAACTCTGTACACTACCTAGTGGAAATTCCAAGTTACGAGGAAACAAACACTGCTTCAATGTGTGACTAGTGTTCTTATCACTCCCCAGGCCATTAACTCATCAGTCTTAAATCCTTGTTTTATTGCTGCCTGATTCCCAACCTCCTGCCCTATGACGGCTCTTTTCAAACTCTTTCATCTGTCAGAACATGTAAATCCTGATTGTATAGCATGTGCTCAGTCATGATCCAGAGCCCACAGAGCCCATGAAAGGAAGTTCTGGTAGTGAGAGTAGAATTCTTACCCCAGGAAATGTTATTATAATCACCAAAGCTAAAATAGCTATAATTTTATCAAGCCTCCCTGGGATCCCAGATGGTGCACCAAGCAATTGACATTGTAAGGGGAAAAAAGGCTTTAAATATCTTTTATAGATGAAGAAACTGAAGTTGAGAGGTCAGAGAAGCTGTTCATCCTAAGAAGCAGAGTTTGAGCCTGAGGAACATATTCAGTTCTCTCTCTAACAAGTTGTACGATATTACCCAAAACAAAGAAAAGGCCTTCTGGATCCAGTTGCTGCCCAGTGTCCCCGTTAAACATGACACTTTCTCAATCATTCTGCCTGAAATTTCTCTGACATCTTTTTATAAAGACCTTGCTGGCTCAGTCTTCATGCAGCCTCAGTATTTTGCATTATATCCATTAGCTTGTGGTGCATTACAACTAACTCAAAACTTAGAGATGTAAAGCAATAGCCATTTTCTGCATCTCACAATACTGGAGGCTGCATGGATGATTCTTCTGATCTGGCCTCTCATGCATCTGTAATAAGCTGTGAGACAAGCTGATGTCTGCACCTGAGATGGTCTCTCTCATACACCCGGCAGCTGCCTGGCTGTCAGCTGGGATGCCTTGGTTCTCCTCGGTCTGGCTTCCTGGCTCCAATAGGTTAGCTTAAGCTCTTTCATATCGCAACCTTAGGGTTCCAAGAACAGCAAGAGGACAGACTCAATGCAACAGTGCTCTTCTAAGCCTCTGCTTCAGGCATTTTGTTGATGCCCTGCTGCTGACCAAAGCAAGTCATGTGGCCAACCCAGTTTTACAGGATACCTTGATGGAGGTGATTTGCACTGCCATATAGCACAGCAGAGTGTGCTGCAGACATGAAAAGATTTTTGTGGCCAATTTTGCAATGTCTCACAATTATAATTTGCTATTTTTGTTTTATTTTCTAGTTCACACATTCAGGAAATAATGAAGGTATGGAACTCCTTCCATGTGAACAAGTCTTCTGCAGACATTCTGAGATTGCTTTCTTCAAAATGTCCTCTGTGGGGAGTGTTACCAACGCCTCTGGCTTTGGTTAGAAAAAGATGACTTTCAGGGCTTAGCACTGATGGAAAGTCTTTCCCTTATTATTCGTAAACTGTTTGTTCTCTGCATCTGCTCAAATGTCTCCACTCCTCCATTCTATCCCTTGCTGAGTATTATAACTGGGATCAAGAATGATTTCCTGATTATCTTGCTGTGATTCTGCAGTTTTACTGACTTACACTCACTTACGTGGGCATTACGTTAGAGTTGGAGTTAACACCTTCTCTAATTCTCTGATAATGAAGTCAGTCATAGCCTCTAAACAAAGTTAATTTTTTAATTAATAGGCTTTGTTGATTATTACAAAATTCTAGTTTATATAACTCCTCATTAGACAGAACCACCTACTGTATTACTACAAGCAAAATAATAATACTGTCCACTACGTATCTTCTAAGTGCCAGGAAACTTATATATAATTTTATCCCTTTTATGCCTACTTACCCATGATGAAATAGCATCTGAGAAATTATATTGATTTAAAATCAAAGATATGATTTCAAATTCAACTCTTCCAATTAGTGGCTAAGCAAATCTGTCAGACCAACACATATTTAATCTATAGAAATTGCTGTTAAGTTAATGCACAACTGAAAATATTACTGTAAAATGAAATTAAGTACATGAGGAAGCATTTTAAGGTGATGCCGAAGAACATCTATAATCCTGAGAGTCAGCGTGGTTCACCAGGAAACTAGAGAAACTCGAGTTTATAATTAGGTTGGCTGCCTTCTAGTTGGAATGAAACAGGAAGAGGAAAATGAAGAAAGATTTAGAAAGGTAAAGCCACAATGCTTTGACTCCAATTTCAACTATGCAAAGATCTTTTGAGCCCATACAATCTGACAGACACCAGGACTGCCAGAAATGTACACACTATAGAAGCTGAATCTGGGATTAATGGGACTTTTACCAAAAGAAACAAACAGAAAAATAATGACTTTTCAAATAAAATGAAACACCTAAGTTTCAGTCCTTGAACTGGAATGCTTTACCCCATATATCCGTACAATAAATTCCTAATGTTGTTTTTCCTTAAAGCAGGATTTCCAGTCCTAAGATATGATAAAGGGCCAAAGATGGAGTAGGAGAATGTAAAAGCGTCCATTTTTAATCACCTGCTTTCTTTCTTACCACACAAACCGAAGAGCATGAGTGAGAAATGGCAACCTCACATGTACCTACACTACTTTCTTTCCAGTCATCACTGGTTAGTCACTGGCTTCAAAACTGTAAGCGAAAGCATGAGTCCCTCCAACCCATCTCTCAGAATTACCCTGCACAAATATTGTCTTGTTCATTAAGCGTTCATGAGCATTTCTTCAAAAGCATATTGAATTATTCACACACAAATAGATGTTCAGGAATTCTGTAACTGTGAATGTTCAGCATGGTCTGATGGTGAAGTATGCTCTGGCAGTTCAGGAATTCAAGTTCAAAAATATTTCCTAAAGGAAAAAAAAAAAGATTTGTGCAAGAAGAAACAGTTTAGCTTTCCGCTAAACAATGTCAGTGAAGACGATGTCTTTGCCTCAGTTTGAAGAATATAAAATGTGCAATTTCATATCATAGCTGATATTATATATGTGAGTATGTGTGTAAATAAATAAATATACATTTATAAAGAGAGAGACATGTACATGTAAACATAAACATATCTGTCTGAACATAGTTTTATGAATTTTAATAGCAATTTAGTATCTTTGGACAGTTAACATCCTCTGTGAAACTTTCATTGAGACAAACCAACATCTATCCCTATTTTCAAAGTGGTATGTCTACACTTTTTTATGAAGAGGCTGAGAGTGAACATGGTAAATCTAATCACTCAAAGAAAGAGAGAAATCTGCTTATATATACTATTCAAAAATTACTGCTCAATCTTTTTTTTTTTTTACCAAAAACAGTAATTTAATAACTTCAATTAAACTTTCAATGAACTTCATTTGAGAGCCTTACTGAAGGCCTTTTCCTAAGCAAACCATGCATACTATCACAGAACAGCCTTTTGTTTTCTTTTTCTTTTTCTTTTCCTTTTTCTCTTTTCTTTTCTGGTCTCTTTCCAAAGAAAGAGCAAATCAAGTGATTGACATTCAGTGAAAGAGGAACCTCCTTACCTGCAAAGAGCTACTTCATTTCTCAAGACAATTATTTTTGTAATTACTCTTTTGAGAGGGGGGAACCTATATTCTAAGAACACAATTGCATTAGAAAACTAATTAGAGATCCTTATTCTTTCAGTACATTTAGGCAGAGGGTTGTATTTGTAAAATTATTTTCCACCAAAAAAAGTGTTTCTAGCTTCATGCTTCATTTTCATAGCAATCAATATAGAAAGATTGCCTTCTCCTTCCCCCCAGAATGCAATGAATGTAGATGCTCTCAGGAGTTGGACCGGATACGTTCTTATTGAAATTAAGAAACATAATGAGGAAATTCACCAGCTACTGTGTGTTGACACAAGACTCAAAGGAAGCAGGGGGAGAGAAAAATGAATGTTGTTGATGCCATCACTTGAGGAGTGTAACACAACGGGCTGTGCTGAGTCTGCAGAGAGATGAGAGGTGTCCTCCGAGAACGAAGGTGTTCTCCAGGGACATCTTGCACTTCTCAAGAGTCTATATTGATTTTATCTGTAAATTTCAGGTTTATTCCTGTTGGAACTTCCTTTTTCATGAGATCTGTGATACAACAGACAAACTCAGGTCTCTGTTCCCTTCCATGACTGAAAGGTACTTTGTCAAATTATTCCATTTTTGTTGAATGAGACACATTTCTCTGAACTGAGCCTTCTGCCTCTATGGCAGAATAATCTTGTCTACTACAATGATAAGCACTATTGGGAGCAAAGTGTTTTGTCTGACATAGCTAATTGTGTGCATTAATAAATTCTGAGCAAAACAATGACTGTTTTTGCATTTCAGTTTTTTAAAGCATCTTCAGAGGATATTCTGTGTATAAGTCAAAAAATGGAATATTGTAATCAACTCATTTAAGAAGGGTTGTATTCAATTCCACAAGCATAGTTATTGTGTGTAATAAGGGAACTGCTATTTATTGTCTACAATGTTCTATGAATTAGATAAACAGTATCTCATTTTAATTCCTATAAAAGTTGTGTCACATACTAAGAGTCCCATTTGACAGCCTGGAAAATTCAGGTGCAGTGAGGTTAAGAAATGTCTTCTGGTTGCATAGAGCTAGAATTAGCATCCCTTCCTGAGAAGATTCAGCACCCCTGCTCAATGGCTTTCTCCTAATTGCCTTCCGTAATAGGAGAGGAGAGTCATCAAGGACTATGCACACTGGTTTCCTCAGTTTTACTCAACCCATCTTATCTCGCTCCCCTCCTGCTTCTTGGTAGATTCCATCCCTCCGGCAACTCACCAAATTAATTACAATACCAACAGAATGTACTTATGCTACTCCTATCCCTCCCTCATGAGAGCAAACCCTAATATTATCAGCAGCCTTCTCTATCAGGATGACTAGGTTTAAAATTTGTTGTCAAGAGGCTGCCTTTCTACTTTCCAGGTACTAAGTCCCTATTCTTAATCCCAACCCTGACACAGGCACCTTGTTCTTTCAGACACATTTCTCAGACTCATTGACAACCTGTATTTCCATGCATCAATATTTGCCCAGGTTAAGATGGCAGGTAATGAGCATGACTGATGGGTCCTCTCCTACCCTCCAAAAATATTACCATGTTTATTACTATTCTATTGTGAGAAAAGACTCACAACAGAATGACTGTTGAAAGTGTGTAGCTATGGACAATGAAATCCACAGGACAAACTCCAGGAAGTGGTAGTTTGTGATACTGTATTTTATGGAAAGATAAATTGAGAAACACATTCTTCCATCTCTGCCAGATGTGCCTGACCTTGAACCAGACCATGGTGGGAGCATGTTGGCGCATCTAGGCTCTCCATGTTTACTCTCGGCTGAGTGTTCCCGTGGTCGACCCATTCTTTCAGTGAAGTCTGACTCAGGAACACAGCCAGAAATCTCTCAGGGACCATTATAGTCCATCACTCTTTAAATCCCAACCTAGTGCTGCCTCAGACTTTTTTTTTATTGCATTTCTTTTGATACAAAAGAGAAATGCTTTCATGTTATCAAAAGTATGCTAATCATAAGGAAAAGCAGTGAAAAGTAAAAGCACAAGACAGAAGGAGAAGCTTACCTATAGGCAGGGATACCTTTAATTTTAAAGATCTTTCACTGTCCCTCAAATTGTTTTCCTGCATTCATCATTTCTAAGGTAAAAAGTATATTTCTATTTGGGTTTACACAGAATTGGCTCCTGAGACTAGGATTTGAGTCAAAGAGTGTGTCTAGGAATTTGGGAGATGATCCCAGGAAGCACTAGTAAGGGAGGAGGGAAGGTAGATAAGTCAGGGTAAGAAGCAAATAAAAGATGTGTTTTGAAGCATATTAGCACTTGAGTTAATGTGTGGACAACTTGAGCTCATCTGTGCCAGGGGAACTCTGTAGAGCATATCACAGAGTTATCCTACCTGGGGATTGAGGAAGTTGGGCTTCTTGTCCTTGAATTTTCATCTGTCAGTAGTAGAGGGGCACTCCCAGAGCTGCAGCTCTCAGTACTTCCAGATTATAGTGAAGGCTGAGAAAGAGCCCTCAGGTAGAGAGCCCTACCTGCCTGCAGTGGGAGACTGTTGGCAGGTGCTGAGACGGTTAGTGACAAGGAAGGAGAACAGAGCAGCAACAGAACCTGCTATAGTGTGTTATTTTACAAACTCAGATAAAAGCTCTGTTCTGGATGTCTTGCCACCTTTGAGAGGCAGTGTGTAGCAACAGAAAGGCTAAAAGCTTAAAGCCATTGAGAACGGACCTCTGTTTGAATCCCAGATCTGCCAACAAAGAACCATGTAACCCTGGGGAAATTGCCTGGTGTTCTTGAGCCTGAGTGAAGGACAGCAACAGCTATATCCCCTTGCTATTTTGATAACTAATTCTGCAGTTATGGCAGAATTAGTTATCAAAATAGCATGGGGATATTAGTTATGCTATCTAATGTCTGCAGATAGTTATCTGCATAGTAGTTGATAACTATCTGAATTAGTTATCAAAATAGCATGGAGATGTTAGTTATGCTATCTAATAACCGATAACTAATTCTTTGTTATCAGTTTGCTGTTAGTTATCAGTTATCAAAATACCATGGAGATGTTAGTTATGCTATCTAATAACTGAAAACTAATTCTTGGTTGTCAGTTTGCTATTAGTTATCAGTTATCAAAATAGCATGGAGATATTAGTTATGCTGCCTAATAACTGCAGATAGTTATCTCCATGCTATTTGATAACTATCTGCAGTTATGGCAGATTAGTTAATAAAATGCCTGGTCCACAGTAGTGTCTTGCTTTGACAATGTTCCTAGCTCCCCTATTTGTGTGATGTCCTGGGTGTGAAGCACTTGCTCCAGTCCCTGCATAGGCTTCTCTGGAAGTTCCCCTAGTTCCAGTTCAAAAAGCACTTTGTATTAGTTCGTTTTCAGGTTGCTGATAAAGATTTACCCGACACTGGACAATTTAAAAAAGAAAGAGGTTTAATTGGATTCACAGTTCCATGTGGTTGGGGAGGCCTCACAATCATGGCAGAAGGCAAGGAGGAGCAAGTCACATCTTATGCGGATGGCAGCAGGCAAAGAGAGAGCTTGTGCAGGGAATCCCCTGTGTTTAAAACCATCAGATCTCATGAGACTTATTCACTATCACAAGAACAGTACAGGAAAGACCTGTCTCCATAATTCAATTACCTCCACCAGGTTCCTCCCATGACATGTGGGAATTGCGGGAGTTAAAATTCCAGATAAGATTTGGGTGGGGACACAGACAAGCCATATCATACCCCTTTCCCCAAGAGGATCAATTCACACAATGACCCTACCTTTCCCATGAGACCTCATCTCAGTTTATCCTGGAAATGAAATATATTTAATCTTTAACCCCAGCACAAAAGCCACAGATAAATACATTAGTTGCATTTGTGCAATACGAATGTCACATATTGATCCAAATTTCCCACTCCAGCAGCAAGACAGGAACCTGTATGTTTAGGGTTTCATGATGGTGAGGTTAGAAAATAATGTCTCAGGTGTCCTTGAATCAAAGGACAAAATGAAATTAAGATACCAATGGTTAAGGAGTACATAGGGATGGGAGGTGGTTTAAATGAATATTTGGGTGAGCAAACAAGAGAAGGATATCTGAATTGCTTATTGAAGCAGTGGTAGGGCAAAAGCATTTAAAGAGGTTTACAGTGTGGAGCAGTATATGAGGCTTTGGAAGAAGAACTTCTACTATCTTTTTCACACATATATCCCCCAGCATCTAGAATAGTAGGCAGAGTGTAATGTGGCCCACAGAATGAATGCATGGATGAATGAATACATGGGTAAGTTGTCTGAGGCAGTCCCTCTTGAGGGGTTTTTGAAAGGGCTACAGTGACAAAAAGATCAGGAGTAGTACTACTGTCTACAAAAGCAGTGGGATAGTCTCTTATGCTTTTTTCTTTTACCATACAAACCATTGTCCTCATATGAAACAGCAAATTCATTTTCTTATTTCCTTAAGCCAATGTGATGCTTCATTAATTCTGCCCATGTACCTTGTGTTCTCATTGTTGGAGACTTGCCTCCCTTTGGATTATACAAAGTACTATAGCAGTTCTATGAACCCTTGGTACTCGGTCTGGGAAGGTTTCCAGCATAGCAAGATGCCACCTCTGCAAAAACAAAGAAAAAGTAGCTGGGTGTTGGGGCACATGCCTGTAGTCCCAGTGGCTTGGGAGCCTGAGATGAGAGGATCACTTGAGCGCAGGAGTTCAAGGCTGCTGTGGGCTATGATTTTGTCACTGCAATCCAAACTGAGTGACAGCAAGACCTTGTCAAAAAAGAAATAAATGATAAAAATAAAGTGGTGCTGGAACAACTGGGCATCTATATGTAGGAAAAAAAATAAAAGAATATAGGTACAGATCTTCTGCCTTTCATAAAAGTTAACTCGAAAATCACTCATAGACCTAAATGTGAAATGCACAACTGTAACTTGCAGAATATAACAACAGAGAAAAACTAGATGACCTTGGATGTGGTCCCGACTTTAGATACAACATTAGAAGCATGATCTATGAAAGAAAAAAATAATTATAAGTTGGACTTCAGTAAATTTTGTAAACTTCTATTTTGCAAAACAAACTGTTAATAGATGAAGTACAAACTGGAAAAATATTTGAAAACACATATTCAATAAAGGACTAGTAATCAAATTATACCAAGACCTCTTTAAAACTCAACAATAAAAAATAAACAACCCACTAGGCAGCTCACTGATATACAGATGACAAAGAAACACATTAAAAGATGCTCAACATCATCTATCATCAGGGAATTGCAAATTAAAATAAGATATTATGATATCCCTACTAAAATGGCTTACATTCAAAACATTGACACCATCATCTGTAGTTCAGGATGTGGAGTAATAGGAATTCTCATTCATTGTTGGTACAAATGCAGAATGGTACAGCTACTTCAGAAGAAAGTGTCAGTTTCTTACAAAACCAAAGAAACTCTTACCACGCAATCTAGCAATTTAGCTCCTTGATTTTCACTCAAATGAGTTGAAAACTTATGTCCACACAAAAACTTGCATACATATGTTTATGGCAATTTTACTTATATTTTTTAAACTTGGAAGTAACCAAGATGTTCTTCAATAAATGAATTAATGAATGTGGTACATTCATACAATGGAATATTATTGAGAGATAAAGGGTAATGAGCTGCGAAGCCACAAAAAGACATGGAAAAATATTAAAGGCATATTGCCAAGTTAAAGAAATCATTCTGAAAAGGATATTGTATGATTCTAACTATTTGACATTCTGGAAAAAGCAAAATTATGAATACAGTAAAAGTTAGTGATTGCCAGAGGTCAGGGGAGAGAAGGAGGTATGAATAAAAGGTGGGGGTGCAGTGTATGTTTAGGGCAATGAAACTATTCTGATGATACTATAATGGTGAATACATCTCATCTTACATTTTTTCAAAAACCATGCAATGTACAACACCAATAGTTAACGGTATCTAACATGAAGTATGAACTTAATATATCAATGTTGGTCCATCAGTTATAGCAGATGTACCATATTAATGCAATATATTAATAACAGGGGACACTGCGGAGATGGGTGTGAGAGTATCCATGGGAACTCTCTGAACTTTTTGCTCAACGTTTCTGTAAATCCAAAATTTCTCTAAACATTAAAGTCTATTAAAAACACCACAAATTAATTCACCAAAACAGTCAGGCAACTATACCTTTGTAGTCTAAAGCTGATTATATCTGTATCTAAGAAAACTGCTCCTTGGAGAATATATATATTGTTTATTTCATAACATTTTAAAAAGTCACACATATTCAGAAAAGCAAAAAGGAAATAATAAAATTCTCTTCGAATACCACCACCCAAATATAAGGACCATAACATTTGGTGAATGTTTAGAAATTGATATTATATATTTCTTTGAGCACTCTATATTTCTAACATTTAATTTCATAAGATCTTGCCTTGGCAGTATATAGACATCCTGATGGCAAAGACTGTAATTTTTCATAAAGTTTATTTCACAGCACCATGCATAAAGTCTCTGTTAAACACATTTTACCTAATTGAATAATCCATGGGGTACCTCTTTGTAGACATGCTTCGGTGATCACAATTCCTCCTGCCTTCAGTCTCATACTTGAGTTAGAGTCAAACAAAGTAGTTGGATAAGCAGAGTAAAAACAAAGTAGTTGGATAAGCAGAGTGCTCCGTGATTGTCTTAGAAGTGGGGGATAATGGAATGGAAATTGCTAATCAAGCAGATTCTCATCCAAGCTTCCCCATTTTCTGGGTATAGTCTTAAAAAATAATTCTTCTAAGCCTCAATATCCTCTTATAAAATGGGCAATTGCACATGTATGTTCATTGTGGCACTGCTTACAGTAGCAAAGACCTGAACCAACCCAAATACCCATCAATGACAGACTGGACAAGGAAAATGTGGCACATATACACAATGGAATACTATGCAGCCATCAAAAACGATGAGTTCGTGTCCTTTGTAGGGACATGGATGAATCAGGAAACCATCATTTTCAGAAAACAGACACAAGAACAGAAAATCAAACACTGCGTGTTCTCACTTATACGCAGGTATTGAACAATGAGAATATATGGACACAGGGAGGGGGAGCATCACACACTGGGGTCTGTTGGGGGGAACTAGGGAAGGACAGTGTGGGGTAGGGAGGTTGGAGAGGGATAACATGGGAAAAATGCCAGATACAGGTGATGGGGGGGATGGAGGCAACAAACCACATTGCCATGTGTGTACCTATGCAACAATCCTGCATGATCTGCACATGTACCCCAGAACCTAAAGTGCAATAATATATATATAATAAGAAAAATAAATAAACACGAATATTTAAGACTCAAAAAATGAATATAAAGACACACCTTCCTGTTCACAGCAAATCAGGTAATCCTTAATGTTTCATCTTCATACCTTTTCTTTAGCTAACCCAAGAGTTCTAAATCTCTTAGCTAGACTCTTTCCAAACTAGTTAAATAGGTTTATTTTTACTCTGCATTTCAGTTTAAACTGCTCTTTCTGACCGAATAAGCTGCAGAGTTGAAGGCCTGCTATTTATAAACAATGTGACTCCTATTTTCAAAGAGACTCTATTTTTAACTTTCGTAAAATCACCAAGATTTTGTGTCTGTTAAGAGAAAAATCATGCAGCAGAGATTTTTAAACTAAAAAAGTGGGGATGCAAAACTATTTCCTAAAGAAGAAAGCACATACTTTTAATTTTTAAAAGTACTTTACAGGAAGCTAGGTAACTAGGTTATCTACCAGAATGTTGGATCTGAGAGGGAAACAACAAATCATCTGGTTCACACTTTCTATTCATGGATGTAGAAACTGAGTACTAGAGAGAAACATTGTTCAAGGTCACTCAGCTACGTAATATAAGCACTAGGATTAACACCAAAGTGTCTTCATCTGTTTCACCAAAGACAAACAGACAAATAAATAAAATGAACACTGAATGAAGATAACTACTTATGAGATCGTGTTATTAATAAGTCATGGTTAAATACACAAATTCCACTATCCTCTTTCCTGATACCAGTGAGGGAAGATTTCCTAAAACGGGGACCTCTGAATGGGCATTTTCCTAAGGGATAGCTTTAAAGTATATATAAGTTGGGATTCATTTGTGTATGGTTTTTCTTTGAACTTTTGTTTCCATGTGCCAGAGAAGTAATAGTACAGTGTTCCAGCCATATTAGATATCTTTTTCTTTGTACACTTTCTTTATTCTTCTATGTAAATGCTGGATTCAGGTTTATGCTTGTATATGGGAAGGCACAGCCCAGTCCAGAGTTGACATTGGCACTAAGACTTTCCCATGATTTCTCCTTTTCTGTATTCACTTTTGTTTCCATCACTGCTCTGTGAAATATTTTGGATGGTGAGTTTCAAGTTCAAGCTTAGAGAAATGAAGCTACCCTGGTCTCGATCCTCAGTAAACTATGTCTCCACACAGTTCATCAGACCTCACTACAATCTATTGTTTGGGACAAAGATCCAGCTACTGGTAAAGTGTTGTTCTGCCTTTTATTTGGCTTATTATTTAGAGCAATGGTTTGCAGAAAGAAGCAGGTGACCAAGATAGGATATTAGTGTTCCTAGGTTCCCCTGAACTAACTCCTTCTACCATCTAAAATCATCTCAAACTTACATTAGATCCAATTGGATCTCTTATGTGAAGCACCTATAATGAATGCATTAGACGCCATCTGAGCTGTGTTATACACATTCTTTGTAATCTTCAATAGCTCTGGAAGAAATAAGAGATTAAGGAGTGAAATTCTAGACTATTAGGTTGTCAAATGCTCTTACTTCCCAACACTAATGGATAGAAACAAAGACTGGTATTGAACAAAAGTATAAATTTTATTTAATTTTTAATCTTTAATTCAATTTAAAATTAATTTATTGAAATTCACTCAACTAACATCATCACCAACAACACTAACAGCAAACTTTATGGATAATATTATCTATTTTACAGAAATTGAGGCATATGAAAATTATATGAGTTGCACGAAGTCCAACAGTTTCATTGAGACGTAATGGAGGCTAAAACCAGGGATCACAATTTCATAAATAACTCTTCCGTAACAGCAGGACTCTATATTTGGCTTGAGCAATGATTGATGCTCCCTTTGAGAAAGTGCTTTTTAAAGACACACACATTTGTGCATGGGTATGCCTGAAGTTCTGGGAATGCAGTACAAATAGGGCAATAATCAAGCGAAGTCACAGAGAGCCAGCTCAGGAAGAACTAGGAAGTCATTAAGATTTCTCTATCCTGGCCATGTTATGGCCAGGAATAAAATAGCAGCTTTCAATAGAGATGTCTGAAAAAAAATCAGAAGGAGGAGTTGTGACTAAGGACTCATAAATCCAAAGGCTTTCTTGACCCAATGGAAGTTCATGTGCTGGGTAAACAGAAAAAGTCTAGTGACCATCAAAATATGTGATTGAAAGAAGTACTAGCTACAATCAATAAGGGTGATTTATTTAAAGTCAATTACTTCAAAGTCAGTGGAATCAATGTTGTTTGTTTTACCTTGAATGCTATGCCCTGTCTTTTCTGTGTTGTGAAAAATGAAAAGGACCCAGATAAAATGTCACTTCTGTGAAAGCTTTATTCATTCCATAGTTAGTTACTCCTTTACATGTCTTGCATATTGTTCCGTATTATACATACAATAATTTACTCATCATGCTTTGCTTGAGTTAGTTTGGTTTCTACCAGGGAGGTAGCCCTACTATAAATAATACAAAATAGAGGATTGATTATGGGAGTAAGCCACACATAAATGTGGGAGGTGAAGAAGTGTAAAGAAAGTTGTCCCTTCAGCATCTGGCAGTAGACCTAAAGTCATTGAAGGCAGGCAAAGTCAGCAGTCAGGGAAAAAATATGCAAGTGAAATTGGGGACAGAAAGAAACAACTGGAATCTGTAAGGAAAACAAGAACCTATGAGGGAAACTGGAACCCATATCTGTACTGCCTCCAACATCAGCAATGCACTTGGCCATGAAAAGAAGCTGATGTCCTTTGCCACGAGGCTAAATGCTCATCTGGTTATAGACTTAGAGAAGATGAAACAGGAAATCCAGCAAAGGTGATGGAGCTGCTCCAAGCACTGTCCCATCATAGCAATTAAATCCAAACCCCAGCAATAACGTAGACACTTGCAATGTTTTTGTCACCAGAAACCAACAGTTGCAGGGTAACAATGGCTGTTTCACTTCCACATTCTATATCATGATCAATTTTCCTTGTGTCAAACCTAACCTGATTTGTATAAGGAAGGGGATTCCGGAAAGATAGAGCTTAATTAAGTTGACATGTTTTAAAAAAATGTTAGACCATAATCTCAAAGAGAGATTGCATGCCTTGATTATTTTTATAACATCAAAAATTATGTAATCTTGTTTCCAAAAGATGGTTGCAACTTGCAAAATTTTTAAAAGTCAGCCTCCAAAATTATGTGACATACAGTGATGTCTGTGTATCCTCCACTTGAATCTGTGATCTGCTATTTCTTGACCAATAGAATTCAACAGAAGTAACACTGTGCCAGTTTTGGGTGTCAAGGCTTAAGGAAAGGCACCTTTCACTTCCTGCTTCTGGGAATACTTGCTTTTAGAACTCAGCCATGCTGGAAGAAAGCCCAAGATACATGGTGAGGCTGTGCATAAGTGATCCAACTATTAGCTCCAGCTGAAGTCCCAGTGGATCACCTGCTAGACATGAAAGTGCAGAAGTCTTTGCAATGTCTTGAACTTAGCAAAAGTCTGACTGAAATTAAAACATTAATTTGGGGATAATTTGTTATAAAAATAGATATTTGAATAGATTACAATACTAAATGTGGTATGCTATCACAATTTTTAAAAATTGACATTGGTTCTAAGATTGAGCAATGGGAAGGAGATAGACCTTGAGGAGGCTGCTAGTAAAAGCCTAAAATATTTCAAGAAGGCTTTCATAGAGAGCTTAGAGAAAAGAATAGGGCAGTGTTTCTGGAAGCTCGAGGAAAGCAGATACTTGTGTGGTGGCAGAAAGTCTGCCAACAGTGTCAATTGTGGTAATGTCATAATTAGGAAATGCAACTAAAGATCTCAAGGATCTGGTTAAGATTTCTAGCCAATGTGTTGGTAAAATGCTAAATGAAAAGCATTTGGAGCTTGCTGCATATTCAATTAAAGCTGTTTTCAATTCCCAGTCTCTCTGGACAGCAAATGATTCTAAAATTACACATGGCTTAGGTCAAGAGATCAAATACATGGTAGGATGTTCTATCACCTGATAACAATTTATGCAGTGGCTCATGAAGACTTCCAAACAAATAAAAGAGCCTCTAAGGATGTTAAGGTGACACCTCACAGGTCCTTTTCATTAAACTATAGGGCTTCCAAGAATTTGTTTTCTATCAGCAGCTTCACCAGAAACTCAAATTGGAGAAAAGAATTTTGTGATTTGGCTTAATCCAATGGAATGAATCCACATAAGAGTAAAAAAAAATTTACAAAGATTTTAAAATAAATTTCTGTTAGAAGCACCACCTACTTGGAATAAAAGAAATAGAGGCTGTATAAAATAAAAAGGGTGTTGGGAAGCAGGCTGAGAAGTTTCATTTGCTGCAAAGTCAATTTTCTTATGAAAATCGTTGAATGACTTATAGAAAGAAACCATGAACTTTGAGCACAGAGCCAAAGTCTGGAAGAATCACTGTTATGAAGGACTAAAGGGCCTACAGAACATGTGCCTGGCTGGATTTCAGAATTGCTATGGCCCAGTAACTGTTTGTGCTCTCTGTTTTCTCTCTTTCTTGAGACAGAGTCAGTAGCCGTTATTCTGTATCTATTCCATTGTTGCATTTTGAGTATGGTGTGGAGCAGGGATGAGGGGGAGTGGTCGTATAACTTGCCTCTATTTTTATACATTTTTAGATTGAGAGAAACCAGAAACCAAGGATCTGCATTTTAAGGAACTAATTTAAATAAAAACATTTGAACCCTGAGGCTGAGTCTGACACCAATATGCTATTAAATTCTTGAGAGATCTTGGTAATGAGTATATTTTACATTTTGGAGAAATGTTCATAATTTGAAGTTGGTGGCCAGACTCTGGTGGTTTTCAAAACTTATTGTGATATTCTTTGATATTACGCCTATTGAGCAACGGGGTCTATGTTCCCTTGTAACTGGGCTCTGTGACTGTGATTCTAATAGATTACAGCAAAAGGGACAGTCTGAAGGCTTTCAGGCTCAGGCTACAAGAACTCAGCCACTTTGACTTCCTGTGCTTGGGATAGTGGCTATTGGAACCCAGGTACCTTGTTTTAAGGATGCATCAGTTACATGGTAAGGCCTTAGGTAGGTGTTCCATTCCCAGTTTTGATCCCTGCCCATAGTCAATATCAACAAGCAGGCATGTGTTTATAGAGGCTTTTGGCATAACTAAAGTCCTACTCACTGTCAAGATGAAATTGCACAAAAGTAAGAAACACCATGCTAAGTATAATCAAACCCCAGAATTTTGAGAGATACTAATAAATAATTATTATTTTAATCCTTAAGTTATGGGAAAATTTCTTATACAATGATCCACAGCTAGAGTAGCATTTAATAATCTTTCATGAATGAGTGAAATAACTAATGATAAACTCAAGTTTTTTTACTAGTAATCATATTTTATGAAATGTTTAATGTTCTGAAGAAACTGAATATTCAAAGGTCAACGAATTTTTTCTAAGACATGAAATTATTTCTTTAATTTTTCATTCTCATCTATTTCCTACTGTATCATTGAGAAGCTGTACTTATTACAAATGACACATTGATTAAGAATTTTGTCTGTGATTTTCATTATGCAAATATTGACTGGTCCTTCTGTTTGAGTGTTGAAAATGTAGTCTGAATGCACCAGGAAACAAGTAGAATATAAAAGAATAACTAGATTCACTTGAAAATATTTTAATATATACATAAATATGTGACTCAGTTGTAATTTTTTTTGTTTTAACATAAATCAAGTGATGACAATAAATGTTTATAATATGCATTTTATTGTTCCAGGATGCAACACTTAAAATATGCTCTTTTTATCCACGACTCAATATTCCACTTAGGGATCAAGATTTATAAAGCATGAAATAGGTCCATACAGTGTCATGTACAGGAAGATAAATTATACTCAAAATCAGGAAACTTTAGTTCTTGATTAAGGATTAGCAAATGTTTTCCTTGAAGAGTCAGATAGTGAGTAGTTTAGTCATGGCAAGACCTACCATCTCGGTTGGAGCTCCTCTTCTCTGCTGTTCTAGCATGAAAGCAGCCATAGACAGTCGGCAAATGAATAAGTAAAGCTGTGTTCCCTTAAAACTTTATGCTCAAAAGCAAGTGGACAACTAGATTAAGGCTGCTGATAGTAGTTTGCTACGACTCTTGTTTTAGACTTTACCTTGCCATTTGTTAGTTGTGTAACCCAAGGATAAATCAAACTCAGAGCTTCATTTTTCTTAGTGAAGTGAGAATAATAGCAGCAACCTCCTTGACATTCCCAGTATAAGGAAACAAGAAAATACTTATGAACATTTTTGGAACTGTCTATTGTGTGGTAGACATGTTAAGTTACTTGCCATTGTTTTATTTTTCCAAATCGCCTGGCTCTGTTCTTTTAGCTATTTTACTTTGGCTTCTTGTGAAATGGGAAATCATGGTTACTCCTTTTCATTTTGGGTTGGCAGGAAATTTTGGGGGTGTGGGAGTCTCCAGCTCTCTTGGTCTTAATATCCTAAGCAGTCATCTTCATTCCATGGCTTTTGATATGCTATTTTATCAATTGTCCTTCCCTGCCCGTTATCTAAATTAGCTGTCACCGCTTTCTTTGTTATACCCTGCTTCGTTTTCTTTATAGTACTTATCACAGAAATTATCTTGTTCTTTTAAACCTTCTCCTCATAATTATCTGTCAGCCCCATTATGGTATCTATTTGATTATTTTCTGATTTACTTAGTAATATATCCTCAGCACTGAGGAATGTTCTTGCCATATATTACAGGTTTGACACACATTTGTTGAATGAATTAAATGAATGAAACATACACTATTATCTCATCCTCTAGGCAACAGTAGAAGTTCTGCTGTGTATCTGGCCTGGTCACTGTAGTTTCTGGAGTCTGGATTAAATATTTTACTTTCATATTACTTAGCAGATTAGATATATCTACTATAATATTTAAAATTTTATCAGAACATTGATGGAAAGTAATTGGAAATGCTTTCAGTATTGAATAAAAAGTATACACTGTGCACTTCACTTGAGCATAATCATCTATCTTGTGCTTAATGATACTATTTACAGAAAGTGTCTCATTTCTGCTTATTTGGTTATTATAGTTCACTTCAACAACAGTGTGCTTTGTCAGCTGCATATCTGCAGACAGCCTGCCAATATGGTATTTTCCAAATGCCTTATATACTGTAGTTGCCAATCTTCTGTGTATGTGTCTCTCCCTCTCTCTCTCTCTCTCTCATTCTTTGACTCGATTCTCTTTGGGAAGGGAGTGAGGCTCAGGGACCACTATTTTTTTTAATTGAACATGCACTAGCCAAATTGAGTTTAAGCTAAGACTGACTGCCTTTCGCAGAGCAACATAGATACTGTTGTACCATGTAACACCGTCACTCACTCACACTGGGTAAAGCAGATCAGAATTTCACTCAGTATCCATTTCAGCACCAGTAATATGTTGACGCAAAAGCGTCATTCATTACATGCTTACTGAACCTAATGCAGATTTTCTGAAGGACACTGAAAAATAGAAACAAGGGCAGGTTGCAGGGTCACCTTTAAATCAGATGTTTTTAAAAAGTTGGATTCCTAAAGGCTAAGGAGGTGTAGGTCTTCATGAAAGGCATAGAAAATCTGTTTTGGGTCTTTTCATCTTTAAATGTTGATGATCCAGTGAAAAGTCAGATGTTTAAGGTTTTCTTATTTAACAGAACTGTGGCGAAGAGGCAATGGCGTTAACATAGATTATATGCGAGTTCTACGTAGTTAGAGAAAGCAGAGGAAATTGTTTTTTATATGTTCTTGCCATTTTTTTTTTTTGGCCTCCTCTGTGTTTCTAATTTAATCTGGCAGCACTCTCTGAAGGTGTGGTAAGAGATAAAGCGTGACGGTTGTTTAGGCTGGCTTGCCAAGTGATTTGAAAGCTTCTTAAGGATTTTGAATGCTGTCTTGAAGGTAACTGGTAGACGCTGACAGGTTTTAGGCAGTAAATTACTTTGTCAAATTTACAGTTTAAAAGCTACCTCTGGCTACAGTGTGGGAGATAAATTGGAGTATGCTGAGAATAAAAGCAAGGAGAAGAATTGGGAGCCTGCTTCCACTGTCTAGAAGAACCATAGTATCTCTGAAATAGCAAACAGGAATCCTGCAAAAAGAGTGGGGAAGGAAGAGCCCAGTGTGGAGAAAAGTGATTTTGGGGAAACATCTTCTCAGTGGTGGCTTTTGAGCAGGGTCTGGCATCTACCTTGGTTTTTCAGTATGTCCCGAGAGCTCTAACTGCTACCTACTGAAACCCTACCACCCCTAGGTAGGGAAGGGCCTGCAAAAGTTAACCCAATCGTAATGTATTCTGAAATAACTAAAAGGAAAATTGCCCTGGGTCTTAGCTTGGTCCAAGGAAGCTCGGTTCAGATGTTTGCTAGTTCTTTATATTCAGATTGCTAATATGACTCAGTGTATTTAAGGGAAAACATACACACACACACACACACACACACACACACACACACACACACACAACCTGCAAGTTCCATGCATTGTGTGTCAATTATAGAACTGACTGGCACAACCACAGAAATGGGAGTTATCCACCCCTGCAAATTCCTTCCTTGGAAGCTGCCCTTCTCAGATCCTACACTTCCTCTTCCCTAACAGTCATTAGAATGTCACTAGAACTGACGAGGGCAGGGGCAGGAAGCTGAGTCAAAAATCTCAGGGAAGCTAAAACATGGTGAAATTTATAAACCTTAGGATTCATATCTTAGGTGGGGTTGGGCTGTGTGATCTAAAGTGGGAAGTGTTGAGTCACTGCATTTTGAATAATGACTGGAGGCTCATCCCACAGTATGCCACTTCAATTACAACTGTGGGCTTCTGAATCTCTGATTTCTAAACACTGTGGTCTTGCATCATACACATATTTGATTTATACGATTAAACTGTGCATGCTGGCAGATAATGACAGTATAACAATCATGATGTTGGTAATAATGATAATGAAAGAGGGAGAGAGATGGAATATGACAATGAAAGGAGCACAGGCAATTCTACCCCCTCATTTCTCTGTTCCTCTGAATATGTCCTTGATTGAGTGTGACAGGTGAGAGATAGATGAGCTATTGCTTCAGTTGTCTGATTCTTATAGTAAATATTCATATT
Source organism: Ateles fusciceps (assembly GCA_036589455.1). NCBI lineage: Eukaryota > Metazoa > Chordata > Mammalia > Primates > Atelidae > Ateles > Ateles fusciceps. Next base: position 1,332,156 of record JAZHEH010000672.1, read on the forward strand.
TTTTCCTGTTTCACATGTTCCTTAGAAGAAAATTAACAATGTCTTCTATGCTCAAGAAAACAGAGTGATTTGTGTGTACACAAGAGGGAAAGCTGATTGTGTTAGACAGATAAAAAATAATAGTGAAAATGGCCATACTGCCCAAAGTAGTTTATGGATTCAATGCTATCCCCATCAAGCTACCAATGACTTTCTTCACAGAGTAGGAAAAAACCACCTTAAACTTCATATGGAACCAAAAACTAGCCTGCATAGCCAAGACAATCCTAAGCAAAAACAAACACACAAAGCTGGAGGCATCACGTTACCTGACTTCAAACTATATTACGAGGCTACTGGTATCAAAACAGCAGGGTACTGGTACCAAAACAGAGATATAGATCAATGAAACAGAACAGAGGCCTCAGAAAGAATGCCACGCAACCACAGCCATCTGATCTTTGACAAACCCGACAAAAACAAGCAATGGGGGAAAGGATTCCCTATTTAATAAAGGGTGTTGGGAAAACTGGCTAGCCATATGCAGAAAGCTGAAACTGGATCCTTTCCCTACACCTTATACAAAAATTAATTCTAGATGGATTAAAGATTTAAACATGAGACCTAATACCATAAAAACTCTAAGAGCAAACCTAGACAATACTATTCAGGACATAGGCATGGGCAAGGACTTCATGAATAAAACACCAAAGCAATGGCAACAAAAGACAAAATAGGCAAATGAGGTCTAATTAAACTAAAGAGCTTCTGCACAGCAAAATAAATATCAATAGAGTGAACCACTAAGCAACAGAATGGGAAAAATTTTTGACTATCTACCCATCTGACAAAGGGCTAATATCCAGAAGCTACAGAGAACTTAAATACATTTATAAGAAAAAAAAAAAAAACCCCATCAAAAAGAGGGCAAAGGATACCAACAGACACTTTTCAAAAGAAGACATTTAGGCAACCAACAAACATATGAAAAAATGCTCATCATCACTGGTCATTAGAGAAATGCAAATCAAAACCACATTGAGATACTACCTCACACTAGTTAGAATGGCAATTATTAAAAAATCAGGAGACAGATACTGGAGAGGATGTGGAGAAATAGGAACACTTTTACACTGTTTGTGGGAGTGTAAATTACTTCAGCCTTTGTGAAAGGCTGTGTGGCGATTCCTTAAGGATATAGAACTAGAAATACCATTTGACCCAGCAACCCCATTACTGGGTGTACACCCAGAGGATTTTAAATCATTCTATTATGAAGACACATGCACATGTAGGTTTATTGTGGCACTGTTCCCAATAGTAAAGACTTTGAACCAACCCAAATGCCCATCAATGATAGACTGAATAAAGAAAATGTGGCACATATACACCATGGAATATTACACAGCCATAAAAAATGATGCGTTTATGTCCTTTGCAGGGACATGGATGAAACTGAAAGCCATCATTCTCAGCAAACTAACACAAAAACAGAAAACCAAACACTGCATGTTCTCACTCAAACGTGGGTGTTGAACAATGAGAACACACAGACACAGGGAGGGGGAATATCACACACTGAGGCCTGGGGGGTGGGGGGAGTAGGGGAGGAATAGCAGGGGGTGGGGGGGGTTGGGGAGGGATAGAATTAGGAGAAATACCTAATGTAGATGTCAGGACAATGGATGCAGCAAACCACCACCATGGCACATGTAACAAACCTGCACAATCTGCACATGTACCCCAGAACTTAAAATATAATACATAAATTAAAATAAATAAATAACAGAATTGTATTTTTTACAGTTCCAGAGACTAGAAGTTCCAGATCAAGGTGTCAATAAGGTTGGCTCCTTATGAAGAGTTTGAGGAAAAATCAGTTATGTATCTCTTTCCTGGCTTCTAATAGTTTTCTGGCAATTTCTGTATTTCTTAGCTTATTAGCATCACCCCAAACTCTCACCACTTCATCTTCACATGGTACTCTCTTTGTGTAGGTGACTTTGTGTCTAAATTTCCCCCTTTTTATAAGGACACCATAGTCTTGGATTAGAGGCCTACTCTACTCCAGTACAACCCTATGATAGCTAAATCTATCTGTAATGTCCCTATTTCTAAATGTGATCCTATTCTGAGGTATTTGGTGTTAAAACTCCAACATATGAATTTTCGGGGGACACAATTCAACCTCTAACAGTCACCCTCCATTGTTGAAGCACCCAAAGCATGTAGAAAATTTGCAGGAAATTCAGGCTGAGTGACAAATGAACATCCCAAAGATTGTACTGTGGTCTCTCTAAGAAGTTGGTTCTATACATGACAATAAACAGAATTTTCTCTTTGCAGAGAGTAGACTCAGCCTGCAAGTCTTGGGTTGCTGCTGCTTCCGCTAAAGTAGGAGTGCTACTCTGAAGCACAACACAGCTTTGGTTACTCCCCTTCATAGCATCCGTGAGGACACAAGAGAACTTGACTGACAGCCATTATGCATAATTGACTAAGCAAGAATCAAACTGCTGGCTTGTTCTCCCTCTGCATATAGGATCCTCACGGGGGTGCGATTCCAGGAAGACGCCTGCCAGGCCCAGTCCTGAGCCACCTGTGTGTCTTGAATCATTCATTACCAAGTGTCCTCAACTCAACTTGCAAAATTGAAGTGTCTTAAGCAAGTTAAAGAACTCTCTGCAGAGAAGCGGCACGGTGCCTCAGTAAAGCCTCGTGCGAGAGAGACAATGATCAGGTTCAGGCTTTGGGGCAAAAAGAATTAATGAGCTTCAGTTGGAGTGACACTCCGGCTTGCTGATGTCAGGACATCACCCCACATTACCCCTCATCTTCTGTCTCCCACAGAAGGCCTCGCTTCCAACTGGATTTGAGTCACTATCATTATCCTCGGAACAGACTTTCTCACAGTTCTTTTTTGCAGACGGTAACATGCTGGGATTAATTTTAGATATCACCAACTTGGAGTTTATTTTGGATTCCAGAAGTTTACATTTAGGTCTGCTAAAACGCACAACCTGCAAGGGTGGGTGTATGTGTGTGTGCACGCGCGTGCGCGTGAAACCCATCAACTTTCTTTAATAACTCTGAATATGAGTTATTTCAGAGTATTTTCAATGGATTGCTAATTTTGTGCCAAAATTAAAATGAAATTTTAAACCGAAAGAACTTACAGATGAATTACAGAGCTCATTTGCTTTTTACCATATTCTTTCAATTGTGATTTTTTTATCCATATATAATGTGTGTGTGTGCATATGTATATATATTTGCCACACTTCAGTTTCTAAAGCTTTATTTTTGGTCATTGTAAGACACAGCATTGACTGAATGTGCTATGTTCTAATCTTCATAACAATTCTGTAGGTTAACTCAGTTTCTTAGAAATTAGAAAACAGAGGATCAGAGATAGGTGACTTAACTTACTGAAGGCCATTTGGCAGGAGAGTGGCAGAGCGGGCATTGCGATGATGCTTCCTTGTTTCCAGGCTTGTGTTGTTTTCATTAGCACTGTTTCCTCAGGGCTGTATGCTTAGGCACAGTTTGCAGAAGGGCATTTCCTAATGGAAGCTCCCGAACGACCCTGTATGCCACCGTGCGGGGTGAAATGAACCTATATGATGGATAGAATCTTCAGATAGGTTGAATAAGTTAAAATATGAACTCCTCAGACACATTCAACCAAATCATATTTGGTAGCAAGCACTGGGAATGCAAATTTTCTGTGCACATACCCCACAAGTTTGCAATGATTGGCCAAAGGTGTGATATACAGACATAGTAGAACTATCATTAGATTTGAATGTAGAATATCTGGAGTTTTGCTCTGGCTCTATTATTAGCTGGGTATTTTAAAGCAAAACAGTTCATCTCTCTGGGTCTTTCTGCATTCATAAAATGAGGACAAAATCATTTCATTGTAAGAATAACATATCAAATATTTGAAAGCACTTTATAACCTATGATAAAGTATAAATGAAACTTTAGTCTTCCTGAAAAGTCAGATGTAGAATAAACTTTCACTTATCAAATCATATTTTCCTCCAATAAGTTCCATCATTTCAATGAGTTGTTCAAAGGGGGAAAATATCTGGGCTTTCACATGGAATCAGAATAACCTTTAAGAATGGCTTAATACTGGATTCAGAAAGGATTTATCTGTTATGGTTCCATAGATTCTGTGCTCGTCGTTTTCCTTCAATAATCTAGCAAAGAATTAATGGCACTCAAAAATCAATCCACTTGCACTTTGCACATATTTTACATATCCATTAAAACAAATAGAACCAAGTCAATAAATATTTTTGTTAACACTGCTGCCAACTGAAGTTTCATTAGCTATAGTCACACTTAACCTTCAAATAGCAGGCCTAGGTTCTCCTAATTTCTTAGTCAATCTTGGCAAAGCCTGACATTTTATATAGGAGCCTTGGCTAGGTGTGATTCACAGTTGATTATTGGTTCAAATCCAGAGATGTAATATTAAATTTCATAGTATAACTCCAAATGCCTATGGGTAAGCCACCGTCTACGTTTCTGAGCAGAGCCCACCTCCCTATACCCCTTCAAGGGCACTTTCCCCATCTCTTGAATTTCTTGATTATCTTTTCAAATGTTGCCTGAATATAAATGTTTTGGCTGTTACTCAGACCTCCAATCTAGGTCTCATTACCTCCATTTCTTTGGCGCTTCATACCACTTCCTGTAACCTCTGACATTCCCTTGGAATAACAGTGGAATCCTTTTCCAAATCAGACAGGCCATCTTGAGCAAGAACCAGTCTTATCTTGAAAACAAGACTTCTCAGATTCTCCCTGATCTGTATTTTCTTTTCTAATTCTTCTGGACTATATTATGACCTGGATCCCGTCTCTTCTCATTTATTCAAGTCTATGACTTGAACAATTCTTTCTTCTCCTGTGTCACCACTGTTTTTTCTTTCTGTTAGATCAGTCACATCAACATACCAGCATGCAGTGTTATCATAAAACAAGAGGACAAAATTTTTGGTGGCATATACCTTCTGGCTCCAGCCCCATTCCACTGCTCGTTTACAGTAAAGCTCTTTAAAAAGTGTTTTCTTTACTCATTCTTCATTTGCACTTCTCCTTTTTTCTGAACCTCTTATTAACCCACCAGATCTTGAAAATGTTCTTGTCTGTCACTTAGTACCGTCTCTATTACTAAGTCCAGTGGCTAATATTCTCCTTGCATACCCTTTCCAGTATAACATAGTGATGTAGCTCAACTTAGACTATATTCCCTTTTTTAGCTCTCAAGATACCACTCTCAATTCTCTTTGTACCTTACTTTTCCTCCTCATTTTCCTCTACTAATCTCTTTTCATTTCTTCACTCTCTTGATACAAGATTGCCAATGAGTTAGACCTGATTTTTCTCTCTCTTCTCTTTCTCTATCTCTCTCCACCCTGTTGGATTTATTGTGATGTCATTGTAATGCCATTTCTAGTTAGAATAAAACTCACCTTTTCTTCATGTTTGGTCTATAACATTTGACAGACACACACATTCATGTACCCACCACTACAATGGAGATGTAAAACCCCTAAAAGTTCTTGAACGCCCTGTTGGAGTCATTCCCCTCATTTCTGCAAGCCCATAGTAGTAACTGGTGTATTTTTATATGCCCATTGTTTTCATTCTCCAGGATGTCATAGAATCAGAATCATCAGCACCGTATTGCAGTCTTTCAGTCTGGCTTCTGTTTAATATAGTGCATTTGAGATGCATTTTTTTTTTCATGTATTCTTTGCTTGGTAAATCCTATTAACTTATGTGGATTTATCATATTCTGTTTTTACAACACTTGATAGATATTTGGGTTGTTTCTGGTTTTTGGCAATTATGAATGAGCATGTTCACATACATTATTTGTTTTGTTTGAACATATATTTTTATTTTTCCCTGGTAAATACTTAAGTAGAATTAATGGGATAATATTACAAGTGTGTGTTTATAAGAAAATACCAAATTGTTTTCCAAAGTTGCTATACCATTTTCATTTGCTAACCATGAGAGTTCACATTCCTTTACATTTTTATATTATACTATTTTTGCATTCTCACTAGCCATGAATGAGAGCTCATGTTGCTTTAAATCAGCGTGGTGTTGCCAATTTATTTCATATATTATAATAGACTATATATTAGGATTGATATAGTGTGCCAACTCAAAGTTACAACTATTATATTCCATTTTTTCTAAATTTTTTTTAGTTTTAAGTTATATATTTATATCTATGATTAACTTTGATTTAATTTTTGTATATGGTGTGATGTATGAGTAGAGGACTTGTTTTGGCCAATTAATGCACAGTTGCTCCAGCATTATTTATTGAAAAGACTAACAATTTTCCACTATATTGTCTGGTATTTGTTGAAAATAAATTGATCAGATAAAAGTAGGTCAACAGAATTCCATTCATTGTACATCTAGTCTTTAATTCAGAGCTTAGCAAAACCTGCCCCATTGCCTCTTTTTTGTGATCTAAAATTTAAGAATTTCTTTTACATTTTTAAATGTTAAGAAAATCAAAAGATGAATAATATTTTATGACACTTGAAAATCACGTGAAATTCAAATTTTAGTTTCCGTAGAGTTTGATTGGAACATATGCATGCTTATTTGTTTATATATTGTTTAAGGCTGCTTTCATATTAAATAGCACTGTAATTGTGACGGAAAACCTATGGCCACATAACTAAAATATTTACTCTCTGGGAAATATATAAAATAAAATACATTCTTATTTTCACTTATACCACACATTCTTTCTTTTTTTTTTCCTTTGAGATGGAGTCTCACCCTGTCACCCAGGTGCAATCTTGGCTCACTGCAACCTCTGCTTCCAGAATTCAAGAGATTCTCCTGCCTCAGCCTCCTGAGTAGCTGGGATTACAGGTGCCTGCTACCATGCCTGGTGAATTTTTGTCTTTTTAGTAGAGATGTGGTTTTCCTATGTTGGCCAGGCTCATCTTGAACTCCTAATCTCAGATGATCTGCCCGCCTCAGCCTCCCAAAGTGCTGGGATTATCATGCCCAGTCCACATTTGTGATTGCTGTAACTTTACAGTCAGTTTTGAAATCAAGTAGTATGAGTCCTCGGTCTTTGTTCTTTATCAGAGTTGTTTAAAGTATTTTAGTTACTTTTATTTTCCACATAAATTAGAGTTAGTTTGTCAATTAAAAAATTTATTTCATATAAAAGATAGAACGTACATATATTTTAATGTAGAATTTTCTAATTGTAAGAAGAAAGTTGCTCCCCATTTCTTGGAATTAAGCAAGGGAGGGAGGCAAGGAGGGAGGAAGGGAGGAGGAACATGCCATTTGAAATGTATAATATTTAAAATATATAAATATATATTATATATTAAATACATATATTTATATTTAAAATACATAATTTATATATAAATATTATGTAAATATAATATATATACCTGTGGGGTGTGTATGTATGTATGTGTATGTGTGTGTGTGTGTGTATATATATATATATATATATATATACATGAACACTTGTAGGGATTTTGATTTTGATTGTGCTGAATCTGTGGATCAACTTGGGTAGACTGGCATCTGAACACTATTGAATCTTTCAACCTATGAGCATGATGTATTTCTCTATTTTCTCAGATAAAAATTGTTTAGTTTCATCAGGATTTGCACTTTTCAGTACAAATGTAAATCTTACATATGTTTTCATTAAGTTTTTGCTAATAAGAACTTATGCTTTGATGCTATTGTAAATAGTGCTGTTTTGTAAATTTCAATTTTCATTTGTTCACCGCTAGTATAGAGAAATGCAATTGACTTTTCTAATTAATCTTGTATCCTATGACCTTGCTAAAATCATTTATTATTTCCAGTAGTTTTTTTTTTTTAATAGATTCTTAGGGATTTCCTATGCAGACAATCATTTTGTCTGCAGAGAGAAATGGGATTATTTATTCCTTTTCAATTGGTATGGCTTTTTTTTTCTTTTTTAATTTTTTACTTTAAGTTGTGGGATACAAGTGCAGAACGTGGAGGTTTGTTACATAGGTATACATGTGCCATGGTTGTTTGCTGCACCTATCAACCCATCACCTAGGTTTTAAGCCCTGCATGCATTAGCTATTTGTCCTGATGCTCTCCCCTCCCCTCACCCCTCATCCCGCACAGGCCCTGGTGTGTGTTATTCCCCTTCCTGTGTCCATGTGTTCTCATTGTTCAACTACCATTTATGAGTGAGAACATGTGGTGTTTGGTTTTCTGTTCCTATATTAGTTTGCTAGGGATGATGGCTTCCAGCTTTATCCATGTCCCTGCAAAGGACATGTTCTGATTATTTTTATGGCTGCATAGTATTCCGTGGTGTATATATGCCACATTTTCTTTATCTAGTCTATCATTGATAGGCATTTGAATTGGTTCCATGTCTTTGCTATTGTAAATAGTGCTGTAGTAAACATATGTGTGCATGTGTCTTTACAGTAGAATGATTTATACTCTTTTAGGTATATACCTCGTATTGGGATTACTACATCAAATGATATTTCTGATTCTAGATCCTTGAGGAATCATCATACTCTCTTCCAAAATGGTTGAACTAATTTATGTTCCCACCAACAGTGTAAAAACTTTCCTATTTCTTCACAGCTTCACCAGCATCTGTCATTTCTTGACTTTTTAATAATCACCATTCTGACTGGCATGAGATGGTATCTCCTTATGGTTTTGATTTGCATTTCTCTGATGATCAGCGATGTTGAGCTTTTTTTCGTATGTTTGTTAAACACATAAATGTCTTTTATTGAGAAATGTTTGTTCATATCCTTTGTCCACTTTTTGTTTTTTTTTTTCTTGAAAATTTGTTTAAGTTCCTTGTAGATTCTGGATATTAGATTTTTGTCAGATGGGTAGATGGCAAAAATTTTCTCCCACTCTGTAGGTTGCCCATTCAATCTGATGATAGTTTCTTTTGCTGTGCAGACACCCTTTAGTTTAATTAGATCCCATTTGTCCATTTTGGCTTTTGGTGCAATTGCTTTTGACATTTCTGTCGTGAAGTCTTTGTAAATGCCTGTGTCCTGAATGGTATTGCCTAGGTTTTCTTTTAGGGTTTTTATGATTTGGGGTTTTACATTTAAGTCTTCAATCCATCTTGAGTTAATTTTTGTATGAGGTGAAAGGGAGGGGTCCAGTTTCAGTTTTCTGCATATGGCTAGCCAGTTTTCCCAGCACCATTTATTGAATAGGAAATCCTTTCCCCACTGTTTGTTTTTGTCGGGTTTGTCAAAGATCAGATGGTTGTAGATGTGTGGTGTTATTTCTGAGGTCTTTTTTCCATTTCACTGGTCTACATGTCTGTTTTGGTACCAGTTCCATGCTGTTTTGGTTAGTGTAGCCATGTAGTATAGTTTGAAGTCAGGTATTGTGATGCCTCCAGCTTTGTTCTTTTTGCTTAGAATTGTCTTGGCTATACAGGCTCTTCTTCAGTTCTATATGAATTTTAAAGTAGTTTTATCTAATATTGTGAAGAATGTTAATGGTAGTTTGATGGAAATAGTGTTCAATCTATAAATTACTTTAGGCAGTATGGCCACTTTCACTATATTGAATCTTCCTATCCATGAGGATAAAATGTTTTTCATTTGTTTGTGTCCTCTCTTTTTTCCTTGAACAGTGGTTTGTAGCTCTCTTTAAAGAGATCCTTTACGTCATCTGTTGCCTATATTCTTAGGTATTTTATTCCCTTTGCAGCAATTGTGAGTGGGAGTTTATTCATGATTTGGCTCCTTTTGAATTATTGCATTTGATAAAAATATAAGTAGGATGTTGAATAGGAATTGAGAGACCAGTCATCCTTGCATTGTTTCAGTGTTAGGGGGGAAATGAGTCAGTCTTTCACATTAATAATGTTGTTAGCCAGAGAGTTTGTAGGTACTTTTCATCAGATTGATAAAGGGTGCTTAATAACTAGTTTTCTGGAAGCTTTTAACATAAACAGATGTTGAATTTTATAAAATATTTTGTCTCTATTGAGATCATCATATTTTATTTATAGTCCATTCACATGAAGAATTACGTTGATTGATTGTCACATATTGAAATAAACTTACATTTCTTGGAAAAACCAACTTGGTCATAAGTTTGATGAGATAAAGTCTGTGTTGATGTTGATGCTGGAGGGCATAATGAGGCAAGGCTCATTCCCACCTCAGGTCATGGCCTGACTGAGGAAGAAGTTCATTCAAATGATTGGGGAGCCTTAGAATTTTATATTTGGTTTGCATTTTTCAAACATTCCTCTCCTCCAATCACATTATTTCTGAACTTCCTTTGATTAATGGCTTCTTTCAAAGCTTCTATTATTTTCTCAATTTCTTTAAGTTGCCTTAAAATAGTTTGCAGATAAAAAAATCTGTTTTATGGACATATATTCTGGCAGAATTTCACTGTCTGTACAGACTTTGTTCTGCTTCTTGTAATTTCTTTTTCTTACAATTACTTCATATAGAATTCTTTTATGTTTCTCATTTTACATAAAATTAGTTTTCCAGTACTTTTAGAAGGAAGACAGTAGCATAGAATAGCTGTTTTAAGTTTCACTGCTCTAGAGAATCCTATTTTGCTCTTTTTTTTTTTGTTTATAGTTTGATATAATAAAAAATGGCTTTATAATTTCTGATGATATCTTCCAATATCTTGGGGGTATTCTCTTTTATTTGTTCCTGCTTGGTCTGTCCTGCTCAATTTGTAGTCTGCTTTCAGTAATTATTTCTTAGCATATGGCTTTGTCCTCGTATGCAGGTTTAAGTCATTAGTTTACAGCATACACAGGTCGCAGACCACTCTAGCATATTACTATAGTACCCTAACTTCACCCCTATGTTGAAGTCTATGGAGCTCACTCCCAGTTTTGGTTACTATACTCAGACTTTCCAATAAGTGCCTTTGGTGACTCAGTGAAGCACTGTTCAAATTCCTCTTCAGGAATGAAACATTTATTCTTGCAGCTGCTGGAAGTATTGCCAAAAGATGGGCCTCCATCTGTTAGGACTCACTGTGGGGATTGCCACAGTTAAAATAATCTTACTCACCCAAGGTTATATAGCTTTGTAGGATTAGCTCATACTTAATGGCTAATCAATCTGGAAAAATAATAATGTCCAGGCAACCTTGCCTAATCTTAGAAAAACTCTAATTATCCATTCCAACTCCAGAGTTCTCAGATTATTTTCTGAAGCCCTCTTTAGAATTGTATTACAGTTTCTCTCCCTCTGCTCAGTACTACTGTTTGCTCCCTTCCACAGGCATGGATCCCAAAAGCACTTCCTAAAAAAAGCCTATTATGCAAATATCCCTCTCATTGTCATTTTTTTCCTGGTAAATGCAAACTGCAACAATACCTGTGGTAGTGTTGCAGCTCTTCTGTTTTGAAGCTTCCAGGTGCCCCATTTTTTTCATTTCTTTTTTATGACACAGATGCTGGTGTCACATGAGTCTCACAGCTGTAGGTTGTTTGTCCACACCTGCTTATATATTGGGGATTTATGGAACTAGCCAATCACCCAGTTTTATTGTAAGTTGTCCATTCGTGTTTGTTTTGGTATTTTAGTTGCCCTCTTTGTTTTATTTGGGAATGGGGGAGATTCAGATTCTGGGCCATCTAAAAGCTACATTGCTCCTACTACAATTTTTTTTCCACAGCATTATTTCTCACTGAACAATACCTTTGAAAGTATGTGCAAAAAATAAGGGGGAAAATGAATTGGTACCATAAAAAGGAAGCAGACTTAGAAAGACATTTTTGGGTTAAGGAATAGCCATTAACATCATTCCTTACTTAATGCTGGATTTGGTGCTAAGACGATATAGAAATATCACTGAATATGCAATCATAAGACCAGAGTTCATGTTCTGATTTTGCTAGGTGACTTGTAACCCAATTAGTAAATTGTTAATCCCAATTAAATATACATTTTAATATCTGTAAAATGCAAATATGATACCAATCCTGCCTCTACCACAGGAGAATTGTGAGGCTAAGAATGCAATATTTCAAGTGGAAGCCCTAAATAAACATAAAACAAGAGGAGCTTTCCGTTTGAAAGTCATGTAGGATGTGCACTATTAAACAAATAAAACCACTGATGAAATTGACACAAAACCAATAAGACAAAAGACTAACTAGCATGCATTAATTCCAGCAACATAATTTCTGATGTATTTCAAGTGGGATGGACAAAAATAGTTTGGACTTTTCAGTTTTACTATCAAAGCCTCCAAAAAGTTCAAAGAAACCTTTTTCAGAGGTTAGTCTATGAAAAGCATACTTGACTGATGCTGTTGATTTCAGAATGCAAATATATTTGTTTTGGCATAGGGAAATAAGATGAACGAAGAACAAAAACAAAAGGGCCCATTTTTTCTGTAAATATTTTAGTGATCTTGCAACATTGAAGACTTTTTCTCCTGGGGAGACAGAGTTTCTAGAAGGAAATATGAAAAGAAAAATTAAAGGGAAGGAAAAATAGCACAAAATAAAATAAGGGGCCTGGAGACATGCCTTCATTTTAGGCTCTGTTTTATTTCTTAATTGTTGTTTATTTCTTTTTTTTCATAGTGACTTTGCTGGGAAAAGCACAGCTTTTTACAATGTACATACTCAATCTCTATCAATATTCACTGTAGACTGTGTGGTTTCAAATATTCTTGCACAGCAATTTTGCAAATTATTTTTCAAAATATGCCATTGTTATGTAACCAAAGGCAGGATTTTGAAGCAAAATAGATAACTTTACTAAGGAATATTGGCAAAAATTATTTTAAAAAACCCTCCAAATCATGGGGTTTGATACTATAGAGCCATACATGATTTCTGGTCATTATTTGCACCTATTTAAGATTGAATGAATAATTGATTTTAAAGATTTTTATGCATAACTTTACCCAGAGACATTATTTTACTATACTAGAATTATTGCATTTACTCAGCAGGATCAATAGTGCACAGTAGATATAACCTAATGCGATGTCATAGGTAGCTAAGGCTACTGTCATTGGGACTAAGGCATAAGGGTTGAGACACAGAAACAATAATATCTGTGACTTGTTGGAAATTCTGCACCTATACAACAAAAAACAAAAGTGACTATCCCCACAGAAGTCATAGAGAGAAGCAAGATATAACTTAGAGGAAGATGCAGACATGGCAACGCCAACAGGGCTGTTTTTACCCCACTCCCCACTTTCCTCATTTCCAAGAATACCAAATGTGGAGCACGGGTTACCAAGTAAAAGAAATAACCTAGAACATAGAAGTGAGGACATGCTACAGAATTAATGTAACTAAGACAATAGAAAGGCTCACAAGACTTTCATATGATTCCCAATGGAGAAGTAGAGGAAAAATAAGGTCCCAAGAAAAGGAAACTCTTCAGCAAGAAATTCAAAACAGAGCCTATGTTTAGATGATTTTGAGTTCAGGTATCTAGTTTGTGACGGTAAATTATATTTCTGATACTGATTTTAAAGCCTTGAAGTTGATATCAGAGAAACATTGGCAATGATTAGCTAAGAATTCTGGGGACTCTAGGTTCATGAAGACTTGGTAAGTAAAAAATTTTTTTTTAATTTTTAAAAAGGAGACCACATAGATACCAAACCTGCAAAGTTAGTGATTTGAAACAAGTATTTAGCACAATGCTTATCACAAAAAGAAACTAGAAATAAAAATTTATTGAATTATTAAACAAATCAATACTTAGATAAAAGGCAGGGACCATTAAAACACAGCATTGGTACTTAGAGAATGAGTCAGAACAAACTAAACCTACCGGAATTTTTGACAGGTATTTTAGACTCAGAAATAAATACGCATTTTTTTAACCTGGATTTAAGAAGGCATTTGCAAAAAATCTCATGATTCCATCATGTTCAAGATATAGAAATGTACATGAAGTGACAGTGTAATAATTGTTCAATCTTGGTAGGCTGTATGCATTTTCTGGGTTTCTCCATTTCTTTTAGGTTTTCCAATTTATTAGCATACAGTTGCTCACAGTAGCCTCTAATGATCCTTTGAATTTCTGTGGTATTGGTTGTAATGTCTCCTTTATCATCTCTGATTTTATTTTTATGGGTCTCTTCTCTGTTTTCCTTGGTTAGTTCAGCTAAAAGTTTGTCAATTTTATCTTTTCAAAAATCAAATTTTGTTTTATTGATATTTTGTATTTTTAATTTTGGATTTCATTTACTTCTCTGATCTTCATTATATTTTTTTCTGCTAATTTTTGGCTTGGTTTGCTCTTGTTTAATTCTTTAAGACATATTGCTCGGTTGTTTATCTGAACATTTTATACTTCTTTGATGTAAGTGCTCATTACTATAGTAAAAATTTCCTCTTAGTACTGTTTTTTCTGTATTCCATACGTTTGGGTAGTTGTGTTTCCATTTTCATTTGCTTTCAGAAATTTTTAAATTTCATTTTTAATTTCTTCATTAACCCACTGGTTATTCAGGAGTATATAACTTAATTTTTTATGTGTTTCTTGGTTCCCTAAATTCCTCTTATTGATTTCTAGTTTTATTTCATTATGATCAAAAAAGAAATTTGATGTGATTTTTTTAAATTTAAGCCTTATTTTGTTGTCTAACATATGGTCCTTGAGAATGATCTATGTGCTGAGGAGAATGATCCATGAGCTAAAGAAAAAAAAATGTGTTTTCTGCAGTTGTGGTATGAAATATTCTGCAAATATTTCTAAGCCTATTTGGTCTCTAGTGCAGATTAGGTCCAATTTTTCTTTGTAGATTTTATGTCTACATGATATGTCCAATGCTGAAAGTGGGAAGTAGAAGTCTCCACCTATTATTTAATTGGGGTCTAGTCAATTCACATTCAATGTTATTATTGGTAAGTAAAGATTTACTCCTGACAGTTTAATTGATTTCTGGTTGTTTTGTGGTCAGTCCTTCCTCCCTCCATCCCTTCCCTTTCCCCCTTTCCCCTTACCCCTTCCCCCTTTCCCCTTTCCCCTTCCCCCTTCCCCCTTCCCCTTCCCCCTTCCCCCTTCTCCCTTCTCCCTTCTCTTTTCCCCCTTCCCTCTTCCCTCTCCGGCCCTCCCCTTCCTTCAGTATGTAGTTGCATTGATCAGTTTCAGAACTTCTGTTTGATTCTTTTTAATTGTTTCAATTTCTTTGTTAAATTTACCTGATAGGGTTCTGAATTTCTTCTACGTATTCTCTTGAATTCTCTTGAGCTTCCTCAAAACAGCTATATTGAATTCCCTTCTGAAAGGTCACCTATCTTTGTCTCTCTGAAACTGGTCTTTTCTGTCTTGTTAAGTTTGTTTAGTGAGATCATGCTTTCTTAAATGGTCTTGATGCTTGTGGATGTCTGCCAGTGTCTATGTATTAAAGAGTTAGGTATTTATCACAGTTTCAAAATCTGGGCTTGTTTGTACCCATCCTTCTTGGTAAAGCTTCATAAGTACTTCAAGAAACCTGGGTGTTGTGATAGAAGTTTTTGGCTCTTGCAGTCATATATGCATTAGGGGCCACCCAAAGCCTGGCAATGCTGTGGCTCTTGCTGAGTCATAGAGCTAAAAATGCCTTGGTGGTCTTGAGTAAGATTTACAGAATTCCCCAGATTACCTGGCAGAGACTCTTGTTCTTTTCCCCTGCTTTTCTGCAAACAGAGTCTCTCTTTCTGTGCTGGGCTGCCTAGACCTGGGGGAGAGGTGACACAAGCACCCCTGTAACCACTGCCACTGAGAATGTGCTGTCAGACCCAATGGTCTGGTTCTTGTCCAAGGTTCATGGTGAGCATTGCCTGGCTACTGAATATCTTCACTCAAGATCCAAGGGCTCTACAATCAGCAGTGGTGAATCCAGCCAGGCTTGTGTTCTTCTCTTCAAGACAACCAATTCCTCCTGGTGGCAGGCAGGTCCAAAGATGCTCTCTGGGAGCCAGGACCTAGAGTCAAGAATCTCAGAAATTTACCTGGTGCTCTATTCTACTGTGGCACAGCTGGCAGCCATGCAGCAAGAGAACGTCTTTCTCACTATTCCTTCTACTTTCTTTAAGGAGAGGATTCCCTCCCTGTGGCCACCATCACCCTGTGCTTGAGGGAAGGACTGCCTGGCTACTGCCAATGTTCACTCAACACCGAAGTGCTCTTTAGTCAGCCTATCGTGAATGCTGCCATTCCTTAGTCTCTCCTTTCAATATCATCCAGGAGCCAAGGCCTGGAATCAGGACCCCAGGACTCATCTTAGTGCTCTACCCCATTGTGGCTGAGCTAATACCAAAGAAAAGGTCCCCTTTGCCCTTCCCTCTCATTTGCTCAAGCAGAATCAGTCTTTCCTTACAGCCACTACAGTTAGAAAAGTGCTGGGTCACACCTGATGATAGCACAGCTGTGAGTCTTACCAGAGGCCCATGACAAGTACTGCCTGATGACCACTTCTGATTGTTCAGGGCCCAAGTGCTCTTTAGTCAGCAGGTGATGAATCCTGCGAGGACTAGAACCTTGCAGTCAAGGCAACAGGTTTTCTTAGGGCCCAGGATAAGTCTAGAAATATCATCCAGGAGCTAAGAGCTAGAATGGAGGCCTCAGGACTCTACCTGGTATGCAATCCTACTGTGGTAGAAGTAAGGAGTATCTCCCAGAGCTGCAAGCTGTGCTGCCTCGGGTTTGGGAGGGGTGACATAAGCACTCCCTTGGCACCCCATATGGTGTCTCGCTAGATTCTATGCACTTCAGTTCCACTGGCTCTGAGCCAAGCACAGCACCAAGACTTGCCCAGAAATTGCAGTTCTTTTGGTCTAGATTGCCTTTAAAGTTTATTTAGAACCCCAGAACACTTTGGTCCATGGGCAGGGCTTGCTGAAACTCAGGGTCCACTTGTTGGAATGGGTTATTCACTTCTGCCTAGGGCTTGTCTAACTTTTCCCTCAGTGGAAGTCGGCTGAGTCTTTGTTTCTTTCTACTGTGACAGGGCAGCACAGAGTTTCAATGCCAAGTAACATAATCCTTGCACTCTCCCTTCTCCAAGTGAATAGACTCTCTCTCCACACCACATGGCTGCTGCCACGGAATGGAAATGGGGTGATGCAGGTGATTCGAGGCTGTCTTTCCTACCTTCTTCAGTGCCTTTTTTTCTTAATAGAATGTTAAAAACAGGTACTGTGATGGCTCACCTGAATTTGGTTCTATGAAGGTGTTTATTTGTGTGTGTAAATAGTTGTTAAATTTGGTATTCCTGTGGTGGAGACAATTGCTGAAGGCTTCTATTCAGCCATCATGCTCCACCTCCTCCTCTCCAGCTGCTTTCCTTTTGGATTTATACACAGCAATGGGATTGTTTCATCATATGGTGATTTTATTTTTAATTTTTTGAGGAACCTTCATGCCGTATTCCATAATGGTTATACTAGTTTATAATCCCACCAACAATATGTAAATGTGCCCTTTTCTCTACATCTTTGCCAACACATTTTTTTTTATAACCATTCTACCTATAGTGAGGTAATATCTCATTGTAGTTTTGATTTGTATTTCTGTGATGATTTGTGATGGTAATAATTTTTAATATACCTTTGGCCATTTGTATGTCTCTTTCTAGGAAATGTCTATTTAGGTATTTTGCCCATTTCTTAATTATTTATTCTTTTTGCTGTTGAGTTTTTTTTAAGTTTCTTACATATTCAGAAAATTAACTCCTTGCCAGTTGTATAGTTAGAAGGATACTTCCTTTTATTCTATAGGTTCTCTTTCCTCTGTTAACTGTTTACTTTGCTGTATAAAATATTTTTAGTTTGATATGATCCTCTTTGTGTAATTTTGTTTTTGTTGGCTTCCTTTTCATGTATAATTTTAAAATTCTTTCCCAGTTCAGTATTGTGAAGCATTTCACCTGTGTTTTTTTCCCTAGGACTCCTTTAATTTCATGTCTTATAGTTAAGTCCTTAATTCATTTTTAATAGTTTTTGTATATAGTGAGAGGTAGGAGTCTAGTCTCATTATTCTGCATGTGTATATCCAATATTCCTAGCAGTACTTATTGAAAAGACTGTCTTCAATGTTCTTGGCACCTTTAGAAAGTATTGGCTATACGTGCATTCATTTATTTCCAGGCTGTCTATTTTATTCCATTGGTCTTTGTCTGCGTTTATTTCAGTGCCCTGCTGCTTGGATTACTATTGTTTTGTAATACATTTTGAAGTCGAAGGTATGATATCTGTAGTTTTTTTTTTTTTTCCTAAGGATTGTTTTGGTGATTCAGGGTATTTGTGTTTCCAAATGGGTGTCTGTATTGCATTTTCTATGTCTGTAAAAAATACTACTGGTATTTTAATATCGATTGTGTTATATCTGTAGATTACTTTGGGCAGTATGGTCATTTTAACAATGTTTTTCAATCCGTGAACATGGGATTTTTTAAAAAATTGTTTGCATTCTCCTTAATTTCTATTATTAATGTTTTATATTTCTTCCTGAACAGATCTTCAATATCCTTAGTTAAATTTATTCTTAAGTATCTTCAGGTTTTTTGGGGTGGGGGGGGGGGGCAGTTATTGTAAATGGATTTGGTTTCTTGATTTATTTTTCAAATAGTTCACTATTAACATATAAAAACACTACTGATTTTTGTATGTAGATTTTGAATCTTGTGATTTTGCTAAATTCGTTTATTAGTTCTAACAGGTTTTGGTGGGATCTTTAGGTTTTTCTATATATTAGATTATCCACAAATGATAATTTGATATCCTCCTTTCCAGTTTGGATGTTCTTTATTACTTTCTCTTGCTTAATTACTCTAAATTCTAGTACTATATGGATAGAAGTTGTATCGCTGAACGTCTTTGTCTTGCTTCTAATGCTACAGGAAAAGTTTTCTGCTTTTCTCTATTCATTATAATGTTATAGAGAGTTTGCCATCTATAGCCTTAATTTTGTTGAGGTACATATCTTTCATACCTAGTTTGTTGAGAGTTTTTATTGTAAAGCAACCTTGAATTTTGTCAAATATCTCTGTGCAACTATTGAAATGATGATAAGGTTTTGTCTTATTTTCTATTAATGTGGTATATTATATTTCTTAATTTGCAAACATTGAACCATTGTTGTATCTTTGGTATGAGTCCTACCTGATTATAGTGAAGGCTGTTTTTAATGTGTTATTTAATTTGATTTGCTAGTATCGTGTTGATAATTTTTAATCTATGTTTATCAGGGTTATCACGTATGGTTTTCTTTTGTGCCCCTGTCCAGTTTTGGAAACAGAGTAATGCTGGCCTTATGAAGTTTGGAAGTCTTCCTTTCTCTTTAATTTTATGGAATAATTTGAGAAGGATTGAGATTAGTTATTCTTTAAATGTTTGGTAGAATGCAGCAGTGAAGCTATCCAGGTCCTCTGTTTTTCTTTGAGGAAAGATTTTTAAATTAGTGATACAATTTTCTCAATTATTATTGATCTGTTCACATTTTTTATATCTTCGTAATCTAATCGTGGTAGGTTTTATGTGTCCAGAAATGTATTCATCTCTTGTATGACATTAAATTTGTTGGTATATAGTAGTACATAATTATCTTTCATACTCTTTTGTATTTCTGTGATATCAGTTATGTCTTCTTTTTCACTTCTGATTGTACTTCTTTGCATCTGCTTTTTTTTTTTTATTTAGTCTAGCTAAAGGTTTGCTAATTTTGCTTATCTTTTAAAAATCAACTTTTTCTTAATCTTTTGGGATTTTACTTTATCTCTATTTTGTTCATTTCTGCCCTGAGCTTTATTATTTTCTTACTTCAAGTCATTTGGGGTTTAGTTTGTTCCTGTTTTTCGTTTCTTGTGGTGCATCTTTAGGCTGTTTATTAGAGTCCTTTTTTTTTATTTTTGATGTAGGTGTTTATTGCTATAAACTTTTTTTAGACTTTTTTTTTGGCTCACAGGTGTTGAGAGAACATAGTTTTGTTCTCTTTTGTCTAAAGAATTATTTAAAACTTTCCCTTTAATTTCTTCACTGACCCATTGGTTACTTAAGAGCATGTTGCTTCATTTTCAAGTATTTGTAAAGTTTACAAAGTTTTTTGTTGTTAATTTCTAGTTTTATACAATTGTGGTTAAAAAAAAAAAAACATTTGATTTGATTTTAACTCCTTAAATTTGTAACACTTGTTCTTTGGCCTAGTACATCATTTATCTTGAATAGTATTTTTTGCATAGTTGCAAACAATACATATTCTGAAGCTGCTGGATGAAGTGTTGTGTAAATATATGTTAGATTCATTTGGTGTAGTTAAAGTCTGATGTTTGTTAATTTTTTGGTCCACTGTAGAAAGTTGGGTATTGAAATTCCTTATTATTATTATGTGATAGCCTATCCCTCCCTTTAGATCTAATAATATTTGTTTTGTATATTTAGGTGTGCCAGTTTTGAGTGTGCATCTACACATATATATGTGTATATATTTACATAGATATATTTATACAAATTTTTTTTTTGAGTTGATCCTTTTATCACTATACAATGACTTGCTTTGTCTCATTTAACATTTTTATTTAAAGTCTATTTTATCTGAAATGAGTATGGCTACTTCCTCTGCTTTTTTATTTCCATTTGTATGGAGTATCTTTTTTATTCCTTCACTTTCAGTCTGTCTTTAATCATGATATAAATCTCTTATAAGCACCATATAGTAAGGTTTCTAAAAAATTATTGACCACTCTGTCTCTTTTGGTTGGAAAATTTTATCTGTTTACATTCAGGTTTATTGCTGATAAGTAGAGAAATATTCCTTTCATTTTGTTAATTGTTTTCTGGTTGTTTTGTAGATTTTTGTTTCTCTCTTATTCTTTTGTTGTTGGCCTAATTTGGTGGTTCTCTGTAATTCTCAGCTTTGTTTTCCTTCTCTTCTTCATTTGTATATCTGCAATAATTCTTTCTTTATGCTTAACTTGGGGTGAACCTAGAGCCTTGTTGTTATAATAAACTATTTTAAACCTATAACAACTTAACTTTGGTTGCATAAAAGTACTCTAGAATCCACAACTCCCACAATTTATATTTTTGCTGTCTTAATTTACATTTGTGTCTACTGCGTGTTCCTGTGCCGCTAATTGTAGCTGTTGTTGTTTTTACCATTTTGACTTTAAATCTTCATACTAGAGGCCTGAAAGATTTACGTAGCACTTTAATATCATTGAATAATTCTGAGTTTGATTTATGCATTTATCTCTGCTGATATTATACTTTCATGTATTTTCATGTTAGTAATTGTATCTTTACTGAATATAGTACTATTGTCTGGCTTTTCTTTTTCTTTTGGAACTTCTAATATATCTCCTATTATCTCTTGGCCTATAAATTTCTGTTGAGCTCCTTTATATGATTTCATGCTTTTCTCTTGTTGCTTTTAGAATTATCTCTTTACCTTGTTTTGACTTTGGGCAGTTTCATTACAATGTGACCTCAAGGGAACCTTTTTGAGATTTATGTCTTTGCAGGCCTTCACTCTTCCTGGATCTGAATGCCTATAGCTCTCCAACACTTGAGAAAGTCTTTACCTATTATCTTATTAAAACTGGTTTTCCATGGCTTTCTCCTTTTCATCTCCCACTGACAATTCTGTAATGTGAACACTTCTTTGCTTAATGTTGTCCTAGAAGTCTCATAGGCTTTTCATTCTTTTTAAATTGTTATATGTTTTTTCTTTCTAACTGGGCTTTTTCAAAAGATTTGTCCTCAAATTTAAAAATTCTTTCTTTGTTTAATCTAGGTTGTTATTGAAGCTTCCAATTATATTTTTTAATTTTCTATTTTTAAATTCTTCAGCTCCAAGACTTCTGTTTTTTTAACTTTCTAAAAATATACCTATATTTTTTGAATTTCTCATTTAAGTAATGAACTTTTTTTCTAATTTCATTGAAATTTTGTTTACATTCTCTTGTATCTCAGAGTTTTCCTATTATTTTTGAATTGTTTTTCAGGCACTTTGTAAATATCTTTGAGGTCTGTTAATGAAGACTCATTGTACTCCACTGGGGATACAATTTTTCCTTCCTTTTCCACATTTTTTATGTGTCTATGTTGATATCTATGCATCTAGTGGAAGGGCTGCTTTTTCTAATTTTATGGAGTAGATCTTAGGTGGGTCCTGTGGGTTGTTTGGGTATGGTACATTGGCTTTGTGTCGGTTGGACTCAATAGTGTGGTCTCCATACAATTTCTTAAGCTGTGATTCTCATTGGTGATGTCTGAGATTGCCTCAATGACTTAAGCTGCAGAAGTTTGCGCTACTGGTGACATGGATATTCTTGGTATGAGTGAACCAGGTTGGCTTTCTAGCATAGTGTAAGTGGGCATGGAGGGACAACAGGCTGTCTGGTGAGCTCTCTGTGGGGGCTTAGGTCACCACTGGGTTGACTGTCAAGCTATAGGTACACAAGCAGGCTGGCTACTTGTGTGGTGGTCTTTCCAGGAAATCAGGGCAAGTGCAGTGGCATGGTTGACTGTTCAGCAGCTTCCCTTCTATGCAGATCCACCAGGTTCCTGTACAGAGGTTGTAGAGGTATTGTGTAGATTTAGATGCTAGGATCTCAGTCATTCTGTCAGATCCAAGCTGTGGGGGAGCCAAGAGCATGGTGTCTCAGACATTCACAGAAATGTGATGAAATGACAGCAGATCCTCAAAGCTAAGAAGAGTCAGTGGCCCTTGGTCCCCAGAGCAGCACATGCTTTACTAGTGTGTCCAGTTTCAAGATGGCGCTGTGCCAAATCAGCCTAAGAGTGGAGGTAAAGAGTGCTGCATGTGGGCTCCGTTTCTAAGGCAATGCAGCCACACAAACTCCCAAATTCTCTCCAGACTGGATTGGAGGCCTGTGAGGAATGGGGGACCCTCCTGGAAAAAAAAAAAAAAGGAAGAAAGAGTAGAGTGTTCTGGGGAAAATAATAAGACACAGATTGATCAGCAAAATTTACTGATAGATGTTAGAATTCAGTCAAGAACTGAAAAAGCAAAACAAAGAAAGAAAGATTTTATTGCTGTATAGAAAAGTATCTCATTCTCTTGGAGACATACGGGAACAAATTCTACTCTTGTTCCTTTTTCATAAAGCACTGAACTTTCAGGCTACAGACACAAACTCTTGGCCAGCACTCTCTCTAGTGGTGGACCTATGAACTACCCCTCTGCACTTTGCTCAATTCCTTGAAAATGCCGAAGACATCCAGTATAAAAACAAGTATTTAATAGTAGTTTATTACATCTGGGGACAGAGAAATAAGAGAAATACATTCATATTGTATGCATATTTATATCCAGAAAAGATGTATTTATATGTATATACATCCATACATATATATGGATATATATATATACTCATAGAATATATTTATATAATACATAATTATATAATATATCCAGTATATTGGATTCACACACACACACATCCAAGTAAGCATTTCCAATAAGGACAAAATTATGTCCATGAGATTCCACCTAATAGGAAGAAGTAGTACCTGCAAGAGAATAGACTTGCAAAGATATTTAGAAACATGGAAATCCATGATAAGGGACTGGATCTGGAACAGGCGATGTTTAATTTACTAGCTGTGAATTCTGATAGTTCACATAAGCAATCTATGTCTTAGTTTCTTCAACTGCTCTGTTTGGGTTGATCATACATCCCAGCTTGCCAGGGACAGTTTTGGTTATGCCAGTTGTCCCATATGATTATTAAAAACTTCTGATTTTACTCTCTAAAATGTCCCATTTGGGTGACAAACGATATGGTCACCCTAATGTGATCTAAGGGTAGTTTTCACATACTTTCATGAGGAGAAACCATTAAGCATGGAGCAATTGAGATACAGCCAGGAGTCAAGTGCTTGATACTCAGTGCATTTTAAACTAAGTTTTTTGTGTTTGGAGCCAATTTCACCAATGTCTGTTAAATGTCTCTTTATATCTTCCATGTGTTATGAAAAGATGAGAGAATGGAGAGAATGTAAGTCCTAGATCTTATCAAATTAAAAAAGTTAACACTGCTCAGAAAGTAGAGAAACCCTCTTGTTTCACAGGTCTGCATTTTCTGGCCTCTTGAAATCCTAAAAAAGCATTTAAAATCTTTCACAAATAACTGAGAAACATTGACATTGCCACTGTATTATAAAAAGGTACGGAGAGGGACAGAAAGCAATGATAATGAATGCATCATAATTTGGGTTTGGGTTAAGCTGGGCCACACATTTCACTTCTATAAAAATACACATATGAAACAACTTTAATATCAAATAACAAGTGATTGGAGGAGTGATTATAGAGCAACCATACAATAGGACACATTGCAGCCACTAAAAATGATGGTATAGAGATATATTTGTTGACATGAAAAATAGCTCATGGCATACTATCAAGTGAAAAAAGTTATTGCTGATAAGCAGGTGCAATGTTATTGTAAATTTATGTAAAATTACATAATATATGGTTATATTTGTTTATGTGGATTAGAAATGTCTAAAATGTTCATCCAAATATTAATAGTGATTATCTCTGAGTGATTGCAGTGGCATTTTACTTGCTTTCTGTATTTTAAACAATGAATGTTTCCTTTTAAAAAACATGAAACATACAATTTACATGAAATTACATAAGTAATTTCTCTTAAACTATAATTCAGAGGTTGAAATATTTGTGCATAGATGATGAGAATAGGCATTGATTTACGAAAGCTAAATAGTCAGAACCTACACACAATTAGAGGTCTTTGTTTTATCAGCATCTGAGCCTTCTTGCAGCACCATTTCTTGTAACTACCTCCCATCCCACCAACACCAAGAAAAAACAGTAGACTCTAATGTAGCACCACAATTCCTGTGGCACCAGTCTTAAAGAAGGTGCCACATAGCCCCATCTCCTGATTTAATACCTTTGTGAAACCTGTCCCATCTCATCACATGTGCACTGGACTTGGTGACTAACTTCTGTCAAAAGGCTTAGACAGAAATTACATGTGTAAAATAGAAACTAGGTAATAAGAAGTAGTATGACATCACCCAGAATCTCTCTATCACTCTAGTTGTGATGTCACAAAATCACTTAGGCAGGCTATGAAGAGGTGCACAGTGTGAGAAACGGAGGTCTTCAGGGAACAGCTGGGGAGAAGCTGAGTCCCGTCAACAATTCAAAAGACTGCAGCCCCAGCCAACAGTTTGATGTAATCTCATGAGAGACTCTGAGCCAGAATCACCTAGGTACGCCACTCCCAGATTCCTGACCCACAGAAATGTTGTGAGATAATAAATGTTTGCTGCCAAAAGCTGCTAAATTTTGGCATAACCTATTACAAAGCAATAGAAAACCAATACAGTTTCAAACTCATTTGACAAGGTCTGTCTCAGGAACAAGTAACTAAGGAACCCTAATCTCAGCCAGCCTTTCCTTCTATGCCAGGCTCACTCACTTCTGCACTGCTAAAAAAGATTCCTTGAATCAGCTGTTATGTATTTTTTTTTCTTCAATATCAATCATGTTTCTTGTTCTTGGCACTTAGTATCCAAGTTGGATATCTCAAAGACATGTGACGGTGGTTTTTAGGTTGAAATCTTGTCTGAAATAGCGATTCCAGATGCACTGCTTGTTCTGATCTTGGAGTCCTGACTGTTTTTGCACTTAGTTGGTACTTCCTGAATTTCCTGGGCACAGACCCATGTACTGCTTGGACATCGTCCTTTGGCCAGTGATACCAAAGTACACATTTATAAGCACCATATCACTAAAACAGTGCAAGGGATGGGGGGATCAGTTATTGACTGTCAGTGTTTTAGATATAATTTAATGTAATTATTCAAAATGCTCTGAAAAGAATTATTTTCATTTTATAGACAAACATCTGAAGTTCAGAAAGGGTAAATGAAAAAATCCTGAATTATGGAGTTGGTAAATGGTAATCCCATAATTACAACTTGTACATATTTGACTCATATACACATGTATTTAACCCAAATAATGGATGATATCCCTAACAAATAGTTCTTTGTGGTAGGCCAAAGGGGGGAAATCTTTCTGACAACCCCTTAGCTGTTTCCCTGAGATCTTTTTACCTCATATCCATTCCTCTTCAGTGGTTATGACAAACCTAACCACAGCAAGGAGAACATTACTATTATTCATGCCACTGGCAGGATTGTTTTGCATGACACTTTCCTGGTAGATGTTCCTCCCGGGCCTATTCTAGTATGTGAGGATGCTACCTGTCTACCAAAGTTTATCTACTTGCAGCTTCTTTCTCAACTTTACAGTAGGGACTCTGCTTCACTGCTAGGATGGGAATCTTGCATGTCCCATTCAACTGATTTAAAACTCTGACAAGCTCTGTGGCCAAGTCCTTTTCCTGGGTGGGTACTGAACTTGGCTTCCAGACACCTTTCCTCATTGATTGATTTCTAAGAATGAACAAAAAGAAGAGCAGATCAGGTATGAATAGACACAATTGTAATTTTGTCACTGACTATAGTTTTTATAATTCTATCCCACACACTGTATTCATTATCCCTTTATCATCTTGGAGTCACCTTCATCTCATTAAACCCCTAAACCAGCTGTTCTAATCTTTAGTGTGCATGAGACTCACCTATTCCATGACTTCTTGCTTCTCTGAATTTGGAGAAGACAAAGTTCTTATCTAAGCCTCATGTTGTTTTGTGGTGGTGATTTTTAATAAGGACTACCCTGTACTTTGGCTATAAAAATTAAATGAGATAATCCATGGGAAGCATGCAGTATGCTTTAAGACAAATAGCAAATGATAGTGCTCTTTGTTATTAAAAGGTACAGGTGGGGCCTTTGCGTGTCCATTTTTAATAAGCAACTCTAGTGATTACAACACAAATTATCAAGTATTACTAACAGAATGCAACTAAACCTTGTTTGGTTATTTTGATATTATTGATCTTATACATTCCCTAGTTTCTCTTCTCCTTAACTTTTGCATTTAACTCACCAGTGGATGTTCTCTCTGTTTTTAGAATTTTCTGTTTTATTAGCTGTCTGTCTCTTGCAAGAGATTTTCTTTTTTCAGACTGACAGCCTGGCAATAGTGACGGCATGGGAAGTGGCCTGCAGCTCTAACCAGTATTTCACCAGAGCCCCTTCCTCTAGACCGAGTCCATAATCTGTATTTCTTGTTATTTTGTCCGCATCCACTAATATGACAAATGTTTCAGCATGTAAAATACGTATTTTTCTCAAATAAGAGCCCAAAGATTATGAGCTATTTGTTAGTCATGGAAATGTCTATGATTTAGTATTAAATTTGCAAGAGAAATAAAAAGGGACTTTATTTTGGTTATGATGGATAATGGATTTTGGAATTATTCTTGCTTGCACAAACAACGATGTCATTAAAAACTGGACAAATATAAGGAACTAGTTTTAGGTCTTATCAACGAGAGAACTCAGAATATATGTTGTTTTTAAATGTCATAAACATTCATCAAGATAGCCCTTATATTGGACAATAAAATGTTGCAATAATCTTTAAAATTAAAGCAAACATAGTGATCATAATAAATTGCATTAGAAGTCAATAAAATATTTCTAAAAAAAATCCAAAATATTTAGTAATAAATTGGAACAAAGAAATAATCTGTAATAGTATTATTTATAATTAAATCAATACTAAATACAAAATAAGGCAAGATAAAATAATTTTGAAATAATTACAAATAATTTCTAATATTATACAATGACTTTATTATATTTAGATAAAATGTGGGGAATTAAGCTAAAGTACTGCTTGGAGAAAAACCTATAGCTTCAAATGATTTGGTTAAAAAAGAAGATAGGTTTAAGATGAATAATGTAAGTTTAACCATTAAGAAACTAGGAAAAGAAAGGTCAATTCATATTAAATAAAAGGAAGGAAATAATAAAGATAAGAATAAAAACACATAAATAAGAATAGCAAACAGTCAACAAAAACAAAACATCATTCATTGAAAGGACCAATAAGATTAAAACTCCTTTAGATTAAATGATCCAGAAAACACAAATTATCAATATCACAAATGAGGGAGAAAACATCGCTAAGAATTCTATCAATATTGCAAGAATCTCAAAAGACAATTATGAGACCTTTTATGTCAATAAACTCTTCAACTTAAATTAAATAGAAAAATTCCCTGAAGGCATATTCCCAAAATTGTCTTAAGACAAAATAGAAAAAGCTGTGTATCTATTAAAGAAAGTTAATGTCTAATTAAATATATTTTAACCAAGGAAACTCTAGGCATACATGGCTTCATGGATATATTCTGGCAAATATTTAAAGTACTACACATTTTTTTTCAGAAAGTAGAGAAGGAGGCATTTTCCAGTTTATTTTAAGAGCTATCATTATTGTGATAACAAAACCAGACAGTTATTACAATGAAGGAAATCTCAAGACAGAGTCTCTCTCAGGAGCAGATGTGAGAATCCTTAACAAAATAAATATTAACAAATCATGTCTGATAAGAGACTGTAATCAAGTCACATTTATTCAAGGCATGCAAGGTTGGTTTAACATTACAAGGTGAATCAATATACATTTTCTTATTAACAGATTAAGAAAGTAATGTAATTATTTCAATCGATGCAGAAATATTATTTAATACAAATTCTCAGCAAATGTAGAATAAATGAGGACTTCCTCACCCCGATAAAGACATGTATAAATAATCTTCAGCTAACATCTTATTTAATAGTTAAACCATAATAAAAACGGGACAATAATATCCATCCACTGAGAGATATTGCTTTCCCTCTTGTGTTGGAGAACCTGGCAAGTGCAATAAGAAAACAAACAAGCAAACAAATTGTATGTGTAGCTTTTGCAATAACATAAAGATGATGAAATAGGAATAAGATAAGACATACATTTACAAGAACTTAATAAAAAGTATAAAGTATTGCTGAAGTAAATTTAAAAATTCAAATAGATGCAAAAATATACCATATTCACAGTTTTGAACATTCAGTATTGTTCCTGGGTTGGTTCTTTTCAGATTGATAAATAGATTTTATATAACACTAATCAAATTACAGTAGGGTTTGCCACAGTGATTTGAAAGTCATATGTTCATCCTAAAAGTCACAAATTAATTCCAAAAGTTATAATTGCCAAAACTGTTTTAAAAAGGAATAAAGCTGAATTTAATATAAAGCTTCAGTGATCAAGAGAGTGTGAATTTTGCATAAAGCTAAACAAATAGATTAATGTAACAGATTATAATTTCTAGAAATAAACCTATAATTGTCAAGTTGATTAATTCTCAATAAAAGGCAACAAACCAATTCAACCAAGAAAATTAACATTTTAAATAAATTGTGCAAAATCAAATCAATAGCCACAGGAAAAAGTAGTCTCAAGCCTTGGTTCATCCTATGTACAAGTATAAATTTGAATGGATCTGACACATGAATTATTTATTTATTTATTTATTATCCTTTAAGTTCTGGGGTACATGTGCAGATTGTGCAGGATTGTTACATATGTATACACATGCAATGGTGGTTTGCTGCATCCATCCCCCGTCATCTACATTAGATATTTCTCCTAATTTTATCCCTCCCCAATCCCTCCACCCCCTACTATCCCACCCCTAGCTCCCTCACCCCGCAACAGACTCCAGTGTGTGACGTTTCCTTTCCTGTGTCCATGTGTTCTCATTGTTCAACACCCACTTATAAGTGAGAACATGCAGTGTTTTGATTTAAAGGTTAAAATTATAGTTTCTAGAAGAAAACAGGCAAGACATCTTTATCATTGAGACAAAGTAGATAAAGACTGTTTTTGAAAGCACAGTTCCAGAAAACATCAAAAAGTGATAAATTGAACTTTATAAAAATTAAATTCTTTATTTCATCAAATGGCTCTTAATAAAATAAAAAGGTTTCATTGGCACAGGTATCTGAGAAAGGATTTTTTCCAGAAAAAATAATTCCTGCAATTAAAAAAAAAAAAGAGGAATGTTACCTAAAGGTCAATAAGCATATTACATTTTTTAATGTGCTCAGCATTATTAGTCATCAGAGAAATGCAAATTCAAATAAAATTATGATATCATACAAATCCACAAGAATAGCTAAAGCCACTACACCAAAATGTGGTGAGAATGTGAAGTTTTAAGAACTATTTTTTTTTGAGAATGTAAAATAACACAACCATTTTCAGTACTCTGATAGTTTCTTACAAAGGTAAATATTCAGTGATCAAACTATTCCACTACTAGGTATTTAAACAAGAGAAATAAAAACAAATGCCACAGTAAGACTTTTATGAGAATGTTCAGAGCAGCTTTACTCTTAATATAAAAATAGAACTAAAAATAATTCTAATATCTATTAACAAGACAATGAATAAATTATGATATCTATATAAAATGAAATATTCAGGAATATCAATATTTTTATGAATGAAATGACATGTGGGAATCTTAAAAACATGATGTTGAACTAGTATATTCAGATTAAAATAATACATATTGTAAGATTTCATTTATTTGAAATTCTATTATAGGCAAATCTTAATTGATGGTGATAGAAATCAGAATAGCAGTTGCCCCTGGTGGGAGTTTGAAGCCAGACATTCTTGGGAGTGTCAGAGAGGCCAGACTTTCTGAGATGTTGCAAATATTCTCTTCTGACTGGGGACAGGTTATGTGAGTGTATGCATATGTTAAAACATATTGCTATGTAAATTTAAATTCTATGTATTCCACTCAAGGTAACTATATTGGTATACTTAAGCTGTCATAACAGAATACCATAAACTGAGTGGCTTAAACAACAGAATTTTATTTTCTCACAGAGAGGTCAGAAGTTCAAGAACAAGGTGCCTTCAGGGTTGGTGTCTGGTAAGGCCTCTCTGACTGACCTTTGCTGTGTGCACACTAGGGAGAGAGAGAGCTCTAGTGTCTCCTCTTCTTCATGTAAGGACACCATCCCTACTCATTTAGAGACCTACTTTTATGATCTCATTTTACCTTACCTCCTTAAAGACCATACCAACAAAAATCAAAAGAGAGAAAGAAAAAAAAAAAATTTATCCTCAAAAAAGTCACATAGGGAGTTAGAGATTCAACATATGAATTTGGGAGAGACACGACTTAGTCCATGACAGTAACTTAGAGGATTAAAATGGAAAAAGAAAGACAGAGAAAAGATACATTTATGTTCTATGGAAAGTTTCATTTTTAATTATATTAAAACTAAATATTATTGTTTTATGAGAAATTGTCTCACACTGTGGCCCAAGCTGGAGTAGAGTCGTAAGATCGAGGCTTACTGCAGCCTCCTCCTCCTGGGTTCAAGCAGTTCTACCATCTCAACCTCCCTAGAGGCTGGAACTATAGGCATGCACTATGACATTTGGCTAATTTTTATACTTTTTGGTAGAGACCGGATTTCGCCATGTCAGCCAGGTTGGTCTCAAACTCCTGACTGTAAGTGATCTTCCCACTTTGGCCTCCCAAAGTGCTGGGATTACAGACGTGAGCAAATCCAGAAATATTAGATATTAAAATACACTTTATTTCTTGTGTTATAAAAATTAAAGTGATAAAACATCCAGGGTCACATATTTATCTAGTAACAAATGCTCTGAAGAATCAGGCAAAGGGAGAAGATTGAATAGCTTGAATTCAACACAACTGAGCTGTTTCCTCTATGCTGTTCTTACTGGCAATGATATTTTAGTTAAGAAAGGAGTGAGGCAGTTTACCTTTAAGTAAGGCTTTGATTTTGCCAACTTAATACAAAGGCACATCTACGACCATAAATTAGACCTCTCACTAATCAATTTGTCCTTCTGACATATTAGAAAGATTTTTCAAGATTCCATATCAATCACACACCTTCATGTATTACTTATGTGACAAATTACTCTTTGATAAAATCTAATTTAATTCTATACAGTCAATGTTCCATAGGAAATAAGCTCTTGAGGGCTGGGCAAATTTGAGAAGTTTGAAATATTATTACTTCTTTTTTTCTTCTACTCTAGGGGGATCACTGTGTAAAGACCCATGGGAAATGCTTTCCCAGACGTCCCATGAGAAATATCTCCTGTGCTACAATTGGTAAAACTAATATTCTTTCTTCTATATTTGCATTAAAGATATATTGAGCGTGTCTTCTCTTTCTAAGCACTGCAGTGGGTGCTGGAGATAAGAAATAAATACAAGTAATTTTAGCCATGAGAACATTCACACATCCATCATTACATGAGATGTGCTGGTTGCCAGCAGAGACAAGATTGTGAAACTCTGTCTTGGGCTCATGAGGAAAATGGATGTGTGAGCTTTGACTGTTTGAGTAAACTGAAGTTTACTTGGTAGAGGTAGCGTGAGAAATGTTAAGAAAATCCTAGGTGCAAGGAATAGAGTGAAGCTTATAAGACTTGAAAAGAGCATGGTGCATTAGAACTTGGTGGCTCTGTGTGCCTTTGTGAAAGATGAGCAGGGAGAAGACAAAATGTGTTAAACGGTGTTGAATATCATGCTTTTATTACTCTAGACTTTAGTGAGCTTAAGGTAAGTTTTAAACTGAATTGTATTATTAGATTTCTCTCTCAGAAAGGCTAGAGTCCCAATTCTAAGGAGAGAGGGTTGGAAAGGATCTAGCTATAAAACCACTGTCTTTGGGAAATTGAATTACAAAGAGGCCAGCACTAAGGTTGTTTGCAATCATTTTATTAATTGCTCTAATACTTAGTACACCACATGGAATCAGCTAATGAGCTAGGTGCAAGTATAGAAAGAACACATTGACATCTGGATGTTCTAAGAGCATATAACCCATTAGTGGAGCCAGGTAGGCGAATGCATACTTAAAATATCAGGGGCATCTTGACATTTTTTTTTATGATCACTCTATTTTCAATGTCTTTGGTGAGCAAAATAATATCAACTTCTCACCTTTATTAGGCATTTTGTAATTTACAAAGCTTGCCCATGTGTATTTTCTCACTTGAGCTTAACAAAAGCCACTGTAATGGAGGAAGTTATTCTAGGAAGAAACTGCGGCTTATACAGAGAAAATGATTTGCATAACAGCCTAAGAGTAGTCAGGAACAGAGTTGAAGCCATGATTTAGTATTGTTCCAGTGTACTGCACAGCTTCTCTGTGAACTCTAGTTCAGCATTTACAATCATCTTTTTTGTTTCCTTTGAATTCTCAAATCCTGACTGTTTACCTAGTAGGCCCATTGGCCCTCTTTGACTTCTCCTTTCCTATGGATGTGCTGGTGACTGTCAGTCTTCTAGAGTTATGCTGCTGCCCAGCCCTGCTCTGTACTATTTTGTGTCTTTCTGATTGCTGTTTATATCATCAGCCTCTGACCCACAACTTGAGCACCTCAAATCCTTGGGTCTATCTTGTGCTCCATTTGACAGTTGCCTTCTTACATGTGGACTTGACCTATTTGAAGAAAATTTTCAAGGGATAGCGGATTTCTCCTCGAGATCAATATTTCATTTTAACTCTAAGCATAGGTGCTAGGATTCAACCAGGTCTTCTTCTTTTTTTTAATGGATCTCAAGTGCAATTGTATTATTTATAATCCTTGGCCATGCAATGTATCATTGGTCCATGGATTACACTTCTTAAAATTTTCACAAAGTAATTACAATTAATTTGAAATAATGTCATAAACATCCATGAACCCACAGTTAAATAAGGACATTAACAATAACTGTATGGGATCCTTGCACATTTTTTTTCTTACTTAACCCCATCTCAAGTAACCACCATCCAAAATTCTCTGTGCATCATTTCCTTGTTTTCCCATTTGTGTGTCACATTTCAAGCAAGCACTTGTTTGTTAATGAGTTGTGTTCATTTTTAAAAAGGATTTACATCATACATAATATTTTTCAACAATTTTTAAAAATTGGAACATGTTGTTATAGTTCAACTATACTGTTCATTATTATTATACCACATTTATTTTTAGGGCCATAATAGTAAATATAGAACAGTTTATTCATCTGGTATCCTCTCTATTGGCATTGGGTTGTTTAAAGGTTTTTGCTGTTTCAAAGATTTTGTGCATAACACTGGACACATGTCTGGTGAGCCTGTTTAAAAGGCCCCCTTGTGGTTGGGAGCTGTGGCTCACACCTGTAATCCAAGCACATTGAGAGACCAAGGCAGGTAGATCACGAGGTCAAGAGATCGAGGCCATCCTGGCCAACATGTTGAAACCCTGTATCTCCAAAACATGTAAAAAATTGCCAGGTGTGGGTGCCTATATTCCCAGCTACTTGGGAGACAGGGGAATTGCTTGAACCTTGGAGGTGGAGGTTGCAGTGAGCCAATATCATGCCACTGCACTCCAGCGTGGCTAAGAGCAAGACTGTGTCTCAAAAAAAAAAAGTTTCCTTGGTTCTACATGTAGAGGTAAAATGTATACTTTTCATAGCATTTGAATATACAAGTTTACAATACCCAACTATTTTTTTAAGAGGTTCAGCCAACTTTACATATCAACCAATAATATGTAAGAGACTCTAAAGATTTGTATCTTTCTAGCATTTGACATTGTCAGACTTTTAAAATTTCACTAATCAACTGGCTATGAAATATAGTAGCATATTATGGTCTTAAACTGCATCTTTCTCATCACTAGTGGAGCTGGATATACCACTGTATTCTACAAACCATATGTATTTTACATTTTATAGTAAACCTATTCAAATTGTCCGTATTTCCCTAAGGTTTCTGTTTTTCTTTTAAACTTGTATAAGTTCTTTATATAGTCTTTGTTGTGTATAGTAAATATGTATATTAAGTCAGCTTCTAGCTGATCTCTGGAATTAAATATGATGTATTGTATAAAGATTAGTTTGGAGAAAAAGTTGTATCATAAATTTTAGTGTTGACACTTATTCAATGTGTGACCTGAGATTATTCAGCACCTTTTGACTTAAGTTATATATAAAGTAGTCAAAAATTCATGCTTCTAGTGATAATTAGGAATCAAATATTATTGTTGAGTTTTACTATATGCCAAACACTGTGCCAGGCCCTTGGTTAGAGAGAAATGACACATTGTCTGACCTCACCATGAGTATAGTGTAATGAGAAGTGGATGAAAAAACAATTATTGTGAAATGTAACAATGTGACTCAGTTGATAAGCATAGGTACTGTAGAAGCTTGCATCCAATCTAAAACAGACTTCGCAAGGAAAGGCTGGCAGCACAGCCATATATTTATTCAGTCATACATACATTCATTTACCAAACATACAATGAATACCAACTCTGTGCCAGATACTTCACTAAGCACTACTATAAATGGAATTCACATGAATTGAAAAATAGCTAACTTTTGGGGAAAAGAGAAAATAAAGTGTTAAAGAACTCCAAGGTTTTTACCTATGTGAACTGTGTTTATGCACACGTTGTTATCCTTACTTTAGGCTTTAATCTCACCTCCTATTATTCAAAGCTCATCAGTCCTACTAAATTATCAGCTTGTTAATAAAATTAATATGGAAGATTAGATTTTTTGTTCTCAATTCTTTACTCCTTTTTCTGCAATAAGATCAAACAATCAGGTCGCCTGACATGTGACTTGCCCTGTGACATTGACCTTGGCCATATGATATACTTCAGCCAATTAGGTGTGAGCAGACAATATTTTTCATGTCTGAGGCAGTGCTTTCAGCATTAGTACATTTTGTGGCTCAGTCTCCTTGAGTTTCTGCCCATGGTCCATGGCAGGAATGCTCCTGCACTTTGGAGGCACACATAGAGCATTGCTTAACAAAGCCTCTGCCAATCTGTACCTCACTGGCAGAATACCCTAAAACCTTGAGGGATTCCTGCTTACTTTCCCCATCAGATGAAACATTACCTACTGCAGAAAGTCTTTGCCACACCCACTTATACGTCTTCCTACTCTTCCATTAGACTGTGTGCTCCTTAAAATCAGGAATCTATAGATTTAATTTTTCTTTCATTGTCCACCAGTCGATGTTTGATACAAAGGAGGTGTTCTGCAAAGTGTTGTTGAATGAGTGTATGAATGAGAGGCCTGAGATACGAGAAGAGAGGACTTGGAGTGTCATGGGTAAACTTTCTAGTGTTATTTTTTTTTCACACATATTAACTCCTAACTATTGAGTTTCATTAATATTTTAGTAATCTATAGAAAATAGGTAACTGTGGGCTGGGTTGACTTTGGGAATCATTGCATAACAGAATTTTTCTAAAAAATGCACCCTCAAAAGATTTTGTCATAATAAGCACATCATAGCACTAATAATTTTTTATAATTTTACTTTTTGATTATTTACTTATTGTTTTATTCCACAAATATTCAGAGTGACTCTTATGTACCAAGTTCTTCATTTTACAATTGAAATAACTGAATACCCCAAAAGAAAAAAAACTTGTTTTGTTCAAGATTAATAACTTATGACTTGTAGCTTAGTGATCTCTGGGGTACAGGGGACTTCCTGGAAAAAATTAAATTGTGGATTTTTTGGAAGACCCCAGTTCTTATTCCTCCAGGTTTGATATTCAAAAATGGAAGTAGATTTTGAAATGAGACAGATCAGAACTCTAGTGTATTTGGACATGTGTATGAGTGTATGTGTGTGTGCATGTGTCTGTGTGTCTCTGAGTATGTAACCATGTATATGTGTTTGGTTGTGTGTGTGTGTATGTGTACATGCAGGAATTCCACCTTGCTGAGCAAGATGCGTTTCATCAGTATTTATTCGTATATACCACTGAAGTTTGAACTGTCTTTTGAAGTTGACAAAATTTTTTAAAATTCATCACATTTTGCTCTAGGCAGAGGTATTCTAATCTTTTTCATTTCAGGAGAGGTAACCAAAGTACTATAATGACTACCATGGATTGAGAAATTTCAGTGTGCCAGGCTCTGAGCACAGTGCTTTGCGGATTTTTAACTCAGCTAACACACATATCAGCTTTATAGATTCTATTAATATATATTCACACTCTTATGTTGATATCATAACCAATTAATATCACCCACATTTATCTGATGAGAAAACTGAAACATAGCATATTCAGTAACCTGCTTTAGGCCACACACAGAGCTGGTAAATGTGGTACTGTGATTTGACCTCGGCACTCTGACTCCAGAGCGAAACTCTGAACTACTCCAAGATACTAATGATGCCTCAACCGTTATTTCCCAACCTGTAAGGTAGAAGATCAAACTTCTGACTTAAAAGTTGTAACTTTTTGCATTCATTTTTAAAGCCTCATATCCCTGCTAACCATTTTAGTTTACAAAGCACATATACCATAATTTATTTATTTATAGGACAACAGATGGGTGAAGCAAATAAAATTACCTTCTTCAGCTCACAGATTAAAAACTGGGATTCAGGCTCAGAGTATTCACGAGGTTCACCTAGGGTTATACCAGAAGTTAGCAGCAGATCTGAGACCAAAACCCAAGACACAAAGACACAAGGGTCCTCAACTTGTATGACCTCTGTGGTCCTTGAGCTTATTTTGAGTTCTGCTATTCTGAGTGAGCTATGTTTGCAGGTGTCTTAACCAGTGTGGGATTCTATAACAAAGTCTCATAGACTGAATGGATTATAAACAACAGATATCTGTTTCTCATAGCTCTATGGGCTGGAAATGCAAGGTCAGTGTACCAGCATGGTCAGATTGTCATGAGGACCTTCTTCAAGATCAAAGATGGCCACCTTCTTGTAGCCTCACATGGCTTAAAGGAAAGAGAGCTATTGAGCTCCTTGTCCTCTCCTTGTAAGAGTACTAATCCCATTGATAGTACTCTTTGAGGGCTCTTGTGACCTAATTATTAGCCAAAGACCCTACCTCTGAATATCATCATATTGGGATTAAGGATTCAACATATATGAGTTTTGTGGGGGAGGGACACAAACATTCTGTTCATTGCAACAGACATGGTATAATTTCTAACTTTACCTTAACAAAAAGATAAATAAATCAAAGTGACCCAGAATTTCTCAACAAACAAGCCATGACCATGGTGCCACTGGGTTCTTGGAGCAGACATCATGGAAATGGACCAGATGTAAGGTGACTGCAGTATTTGGAGATACATAGGTGGAAATAACACTTGCAGCCCCATGGGCCTAGAAGTTTGTATCTCAAAGCAAATAGAAACAATGGAATGTTCATAGTGTTGACAGCCAGGGTGATAAAGGCTCACTTGGGGAGCTGGGAAGACCCTTATTGGAATTCAATAACAAAGGTTTAGATAAATGCCATTTAATTCAACATATTATATCAGACCTGTGGACTGTTAACACTTTTGTAAGTTAGTTCAACTACCATACCAGGTAAAACATAACTCTTTTTTGTAGTGAGATCATAGACCAATCCATGTCATGTGTCAGTCATCCTCAGTTAACATTAATTGTGACAAGCTGTGCTATTGCTGAGTTACCTCAAGTTATAAGTCTATTTATAGTTTTGCAGAAGTTGCACAGTGAATTCTAGAATAAGTTCAATTGCTAATTAACGCAATTCCTTCTTTTCAGTCATTTTTCTCTTACACTATTAGCCATCCAATCTTACACCATTAGTCATTCCAACTGCAAATTCCAAACTTAGATTTCCATGTTGCCTGACATTTTCCAGAGCTTGTCTGTAGGTATTTTCTCACTATTCTTCTACAAAAGACTTAGAAATAGATAACACTGTTTCCCTTTTACAATTTAAGAATTCTGTTTAGAATTTCTAAGCTGGAGAATTTTAGATACTTGCCCAAGGCCACATGGAGAATAAAGCAGAATCTAATCAGAATGCAGGAAAATTTTAACTCCAACTTAAGACTTTCTCTTCTGTCACACATGGGCTCCTGATCAAAAACAAAGACATGCAGATGATTCTTTCAACGTCTGTACATACAAAATGCAAGCATATACAAAGATGCCTATATATACAAACATGTAAAGC
The DNA here is from genome assembly GCA_036589455.1 of Ateles fusciceps. Classification (NCBI taxonomy): domain Eukaryota; kingdom Metazoa; phylum Chordata; class Mammalia; order Primates; family Atelidae; genus Ateles; species Ateles fusciceps. The sequence continues at coordinate 1,371,134 of JAZHEH010000672.1, forward strand.
AACTTGGATTTTTCACTACTATGCTCATATTATCTCAGAGCTAGCTGACTCTGTTAATGCCTCCCTATTAATGCTCTTATTGACTTTTATAGGATAAAATAAAGCCCTTACTCCCCAACCTGACTTTTATCATCTGAACCGTGCCTATTTCTGCAATCTTATCACCTACCCTTTTCCTATACTCACTGTGCCTTCCATCACACAGGATGACTTGTAATTTCAAACCATGCCATGTTCTCTAGTGATTTTGCATGCATTGTTCCTCCAGATAGCCTTGCAATCCTTTTTCATATGTTTGGTTAAAACTCACTGTTTATGGTTACTCAGATCATATGTCAACTAATTAAGGACACTCTTTGGATTTCATTTTTTTTTTACCATATATAGTGGTAGGCCAGGGGTGTCCAAATGTTTGGTTTTCCTGGGCTACATTGGAAGAAGAATTTTCTTGGGCCACACATAACATACACTAACACTAAAGATAGCTAATTAGCTAAGAAAAAAAATTTACAAAAAAGATCTCATAATGCTTTAAAAAAGTTAATGAATTTGTGTTGGGCCACATCCAAAGCCATCCTGTACCACATGCTGCCCAGAGGTTGCACATTAGACAAGCTTGTGCTAGGCAATGAAGGTCTATAGGATGCCCAATTGACCTGGTTTGCCAGGAACTGAAGGAGTTTCCAGGTTACAGAATTTACAGTGCCAAACGTGTAATAGTCCTAGGCAAAAAGTTGATATCCAAGATCTAGAAGATAAATTGACTCCTCAATTGCATCCTCTCATCCCTAGGCATTTAGATATTTCCTCCTCTGGGTTGCCTGGTTCCTGTCTCTGCATTTATCTTATTGCTTTAATTATTGGCATCTCAGCTGCCCATCTCCTAAAAAACTGTCTGATATGGTTTGGTTTAGCTCTGTGTCCCCACCCAAATCTCATCTTGAAGTGTAATCCCCACATGTCTAGGGAGGGTCCTTATGGGAGGTCATGGATCATGAAAGCAATTTCCCCCATGCTGTTCCCATGATAATATAGGAGCCCTCATGAGATCTGATGGTTTAAAAGATGGCTGTTTTCCACGCACTCTCTCTCTCTCTCGTCATCTTGTGAAGAAGGTGCTTGCTTCTCCTTTGCCTTCTGCCATGATTATAAGTTTCCTGAGGCCACCCCAGCCACACAGAACTGTGAGTCAATTAAACTCTTGTATTTATAAATTACCTAGTCTCAGGTAGTATCTTTATAGCAGAGTGAAAATGAACTAATGCAGAGAATTGGTAACAGGAGTAGGGTACTGCTATAAAGATAACATGAAAATGGGGAAGCAACTTTGGAACTAAGTAACAGGCAGAGTTTGGAACAGTTTGAAGGGCTCAGAAGAAGACAGGAAGGTGTAGGAAAGTTTGGAACTTTCTTGAGACTTGAATGATTTTGAACAAAATGCTGATAGTGATATGGACAATGAAGTCAAGGCTAACAGGGTATCAGATGGAGATGAGGAACTTGTTGGGAACTGGAATAAAGGTAATTCTTGCTATGCATTAGCAAAAAGCCTGGCAGAATTTTTCCCCTGCCCTAGAGATCTGTGGAAGTTTGAACTCGAGATAGATAATTTAGGGTATCTGGTGAAAGAAATTTCTAAGCAGCAAATCATTCAAGAAGTGACCTGAATTGTTCTGAATGCTTTCAGTTATATGTATTCACAAAAAGATGGTTTCAAATTGGAACTTATGTTTAAAAGTGAAACAAAGCATAAAAGTTTGGGAAATTCACACCCTGATTGCAAAGAAAAACTCATTTTCTGAGGAGGAAATGAAGCTGGCTACAGAAATTTGGGTGAGTAATGAGGAGGCAAATGTTAATAGCCAAGTCAATGAGGATAATGTCTCCAGAGCATGTCAGAGATCTTAAGAGCAGCCCTTCCCATCACAGGCCCAGAGGCTTAAAATGGGAAAATGGCTTTGTGGGTTGGGCGCAGGGCCTTTCCTCTCTGAATAGCTGTGGATCTTGGTGCCCTGCATCCCAGCCACTCCACCTCCAGCCATGGCTCAAAGGGGCCAAGGTACAGCTCAGGCTGTTGCTTCAGAGGGTGCAAGCCCCAAGTCTTGGAGGCTTCCATGTGGTGTTGTGCCTGTGGGTGCACAGACGACAAGAGTTGAGTTTTGGAAACCTTTGCCTAGATTTCAGAGGATGTATAGAAATGCCTGGATGTTCAGGCAGAAGTGTGCTGCAGGGGTGGAGCCCTCAGGGAGAACCTCTGCTAGGGCAGTGGAAAGGGAAAATGTGGCACTGGAGCCCTCACATAGAGTCCACACGGGAGCATGAGTGGGGCTGTGAGAAGAATGCTGCCATACTCAAGACCCCAGAATGGTAGCTCCACCGACAGCTTGCACAATGTGCTTGGAAAAGCCACAGGCATTCAACACCAGACCATGCATGAAGGCAGCTGCAGGGGCTGTACCCTCCAGAGCCACAGGGGTAGAGCTTCCCAAGGTGTTGGGAGTTCCCACTCCTTGCATCAGTGTGCCCTGTATGTGAGACATAAAATCAAAGGAGATTTGGAGCTTTAAGATTTAATGACTGCCTGGCTGAGTTTCAGACTTGTCTGGGGCATGTGGCTCCTTTTTCTGGCCAATTTATCCCATTTGGAATGGGAACATTTACTCTGTACCTGTACCCCCATTGTATCTCGGAAGTAACTAACTTGCTTTTGATTATACAGGATCATAGGTGGAAGGGATTTGCTTTGTCTCAGATGAGACTTTGGACTCAGACTTTTGAGTTAATCCTGGGGTGAGTTAAAACTTTGGGAGACTGTTGGGAAAGCATGATTGGTTTTGAAATATGAAACAAACAAACAAACAAAAAAAACAAAATGTGAGATTTTTGGATGGGCCAAGGGCAGAATGATATGTTTTGGATCTGTGTCCTCACTCAAATCTCATCTCAAATTGTAATCTCCATGTGTCAAGGGAAGATCCAAGTGGGAAGTGATTGGATCATGGGGGTGATCTCCCCCATGCAGTTCTTATGACACTGAAGAAGTCCTTGTGAGATCTGATGGTTTTAAAAATTGCAGTTTCCTCTGTGAACTCACTCTTTCTCCTGTTGCCTTGTTAAGTAGGTGCTTGCTTCTCCTTTGCCCTATGCCATGATTGTAAGTTTCCCGAGGCTTCTCCAGCCATGTGGAACTGTGAGTCAATTAAAACTCTTTTATTTATAAATGACCCAGTCTCAGGTAATGTGTTCATAGCAGTGTGAGAATGAACTAATACACTGTGAAGCATTGAAGGTTAATGTTGAAAGGGAACAAATACCTTCTTTACTCATCCCAGATCCTGGCTCTGAGCCTGTATATAAGAAGTGCTTTTTGAATGCTGGCAAATGATTTTGCAGAAAATACCTTATATTTTCTCAATGGACACTTAGGAATTGGATAGTGTACATATTCAGTAAGATGGGAACCATCAGTGCTCTAAATATATTGAAGGATCATTTCCTGAACCCAGATATGCTCCATTCTCTCAGGTTCTTGAGTTGTAGAGAGAAGCCAAGTTTGGATGAGACCACTTCAGACAATATATAAAATGGCTATTTCTGGAAGACACATAAAGAAGGAGAATTGATGAGAGAAGAACTGGAATGAAGAGTAAGAGTAGTGGAGGGTAAATAATAAGTGGTACAATTAATGCTTTTTATATTCAATATGTAATTATAGCAGAGATACAATGATTCTTCAGAGGGAAATGGCTGAATCTACTCATAAAAATGGCACCTTACTCAGAAGGTTTTATAGTCAAATTTCAGGAAATAATTCAAGACAAGAATTAATTCCAAACTTATACAAACTGTTCCCGAGAACTTGGAAACAGATGATTCACTTGAATTTATTTTATAAAGTTGAGATAATCTTGGTATCAAACAAACTAAAGACAGATGATAAATGAAAATTATATAGCAATTCCAGCTGTGGACATAGTTGTGAAAATTTTAAACAAAATATTAACAAATTGATTTCAGTAATAGATGAAAGACTCAGGACTGATTTGGGTGTATACCAGGAATGCTGCTGCAGTTTAATATTTAAAAATCTTTCAAAGTAATTATCTTCATTAGTGCATTAAATGAGACGAACCATAAAATCACTTCAATAGATTCAAGAAAACATTTACTAAATTAATTTTTTGAATATATAAAAATTGTTAAAAATTAGGAAAAAACATATAGGTAAGCATTTTAATAGTGCTGGATTTCAGTAGAAGATTCTAAACATGACACAGAACTACAAATTACAACACAATGAATTCTACATCAAAGACATGACAAAAAGTGAAACAAAAGATCATAAACCATAAGAATATTTTTTCAGTGTGTATAACCAACAAAGAACTAAGATACTCATTTTATATAAACCCTGGAACATACCTCTGTTTTAATACTAACACAAAAATGTATAGATTGTTTTTTTTTTATTTTTTATTTATTTATTATTTTTTTTAGGAGATGATGAACTCCTGGGAGAGACTTGGTTATGTGTCATTTTGCATTCCAGCACTGAGAAGAGTACCTGACACTTACTAATGCATAGCCAATGTTTACTGCATGGTTAGAAGGTTTAACTGTGGAAAAATTTACTAACCTCTGGTATGAGTTGTCCATCATGTACAAGATAATGTGCATTATCACCTTCAGTGGTTTACAAATGGTTAACTATTAACATAATTCAGGGATTTATATTGAAACCATACAAATTGCCCTAGACAGTTTAGGAAGCTATGACAAAATGCTACTAATTGAGTGGCTTAGGAAACAGACTGGGAAGTCCAGAGCAAAGTGCCAGTAGATCTGGTGTCTTGTGAAGATCCACTTCCTGGTTTCTAGGTGGCCATCTCCTCCTTGTCTCCGCCTATGACTAAAAGCAGAGAAAGACAAATAAAATTCTTTGTATCTCTCCTTACAAGGGCATTAATCCCATTTATAAGGATTCTACCTGTATGATCTAATCATCTCCCAAAAGCCCTAACTTCTAATATCATCTCATTGAGCATTATGATTTCAACATACAGGTAATTTTTGAGAGGGAAAGGGACATAATATGCAGTCCATACCACAAAAAAGTGAATGCTTCTTTAGGCAGAGAAAAAAATGCTTACTGAAAAGATAGGGAGTGATTCACAGATATCCAGGAAGACTGGAGAATCAGACTCAAAATAACAGAAATAAGGAGAAGCTCCTAAGCCTGAACCACTGCACAAATAAGGCTGTAGACCTAATCTAGTGAGGACCTGAATGCTCTTGCCACTGCTTCCAGCACTGCACATGAGATCTCCACTGTGCTGTAGGCCATCCCTGGTAGCTGAGTCTCCTGCTGCACCTGCTGCCCACAAGAACATAAAATTGTCTATTCGTAGGTCTTTTCTATCCCTAAGACCAGACATATTCCTTGGCTGGTAGGCAAGGTTGCAGGCCTTTATCATATTTTCTGAGGGACTGGGAAGATGAATCTTGGCCTCTATCAACCTATAAGTAGGGACATGGATTGTCTGCACATAGGTCTGGGTTTGAAGTGCTTTGCTGTCAAGGAAACATCAGATGTCTTCAACATAGCCTTTCAGCTTTTGGCCACCGACATCACTTTTTTTCTAAGTCTAAGAACATAGTCTGAGTTTAGATAAGAGAGAGGTATTCTCATATTGCTTTTAAGAGTCTGACCTCAGCAACAGCTATCTTTAAACTCCAAGGTTCTCAATTTCAGTGAAATTCCTCCCAGAAATCATTCAGAAATGTGTTGTGAAGTCTACTTTTTGTTATTCTTTTTATTTATTTATTTTTTAGACTGAGTTTTGCTCTCGTTGCCCAGACTGGAATGCAGTGGCGTGGCCTTGGCTCACTGCAACCTCTGCTTCCTGGGTTCAAGCAATTCTTCTGCCTCAGCCTCCCAAGTAGCTGGGATTACAGGCATGCACCACCACACCAGGCTAATTTTGTGTGCATATATATATATATATACAGATATATATATATATATATTAGTAGAGACATGGTTTCACCTTGTTGTCCAGGTTGGTCTTGAACTCCTGATCTTAGGTAATCTACCTGCCTTGGCCTCCCAAAGTGCTGCGAATACAGGCATGAGCCATCTCACCTGGCCTGTTATTCATTTTTAGACCTTAGTATAATTTGATGCGGGGAGCAAGAGAAGTGAAACAACTTACAATACATAGAACACGTTATGAAGCAATGTCTTGTCCTAGCTCAGGCGCACATGTTCTAAATGCTTACTATCACCTTCCCTGGGGTAAAAGCCCTTACTGCATGGCTCATGTCACAATCATTGTGGGGGCCCAAAGCCAGGCGATGCAGTCTGTTGGGGGGATTTCAGAAACAAACTTTGTTATCTGTTCTAGGCAAGGAGAAGGAAAATATGTAGACCTGGATTCTAGTCCATTGCATTTAAATTTCTCTTGAATTGAAGGGACTACTTGAGACTGGTCCAGGCCCCAGGCCAGTCCTCATAAGACCACTGGCTCCCTACTGCTTACCAACTCCCACATCTTGGGGGAAATTTCATCGTCATTGTATTTAATAGCATCTTCATTTATTTTATTTTCACTGCTATTTCCATGTGTGTGTTTTTGTGTGTGTATATTAACACAGTAACCTTTAGATATTATGTAGCTAGAAAGGTTTTATTCAATAAAATCATTTTACATGCTAGGCTGACGTGTACTTTACAACACTAATGGTCATTGTGTTTACATTTGTAACCCATTTTACTGACCATATTATTTGCTCTGAGTAATAAGATATGTATATATAAACATACATATAAACGTTACTGAATAAATATCTTTGATCTTAGCATTTAAGCTTTTTCACAACATTGTTTATGGAATTGTATAGTAACTAGAATTCTTAGCTATAACTTCTAGCACTCTTTCCCTATAGAAGGAATAAAAAAGTCATAACAAGAATAACTAATGCTTACATAGTGCTTGGTGGTTTATTAACGTTTTCAAATCTTACATACCAATGAAGTAGGTATTACAAACGTGCAACTGCAGTTCATAGTGTGTGAATCATTTGAGCAGAGCAACGCAGCTTACACAAATTGGAGTCAGGATGTCACACCAGGTCTTGAGCCTCCCAAACTTGTGCACATCACTGCATGCCAAATGCTTTTGCCAAATGTTATTTTGAAAATCCAGTATCTTCTTCCTATGGTCATTGAACATCTTTAAACTCGAGGAAGAGAAAATAAAATAAAAGCATCAAATAATTAGATTAGAAAAAGGTATTTTTCTTTTTCCTGTTTACATGTGAATATTTGTTGGAGGGCATCATCCAAAGTGAAACGAGAAAAATGTTACTTGAAACCACAATGGTACCAGATATAAAAACATCAAAGGGCAGCTATGGACACATAAGTGTGTGTAGTAAGCAATCTCATTTTTTTGATGATTTCCTGAGCTGGGGGCGATTTCATCAGCACATTGGAGGAAGGTGGAGGGAGGTAACACAATAGCTGTAATGACCTAATTTTCCGATAAAAGGATTTTCAGACTTCCAAAACAAATGATTGTAGTATATAATGGAAATAAATTAAACAGCAGTGCTGATGAAAGCAATATCATTGGTGTTGCTTTAACATACACAAGGGAAAACCTGGAGACTTATTAACCGGGTCTTACCTAGTTCATATCACTAAGAAATACTTCTTGATTGGAGCTTACCTAGTTCATATCACCAAGGAATGATCTCTTCAATGCATTTATCATATGTACAAGCATTTGATAGATGCTTTTTTTAAAAAAAACAGAACTTCTATGTGTAAAACATTAACATAAAAATAAAATGAAATAACCATATGATATGACTCATCCCTTTTACAGTTTCTGTTTGTTGGTGTTAGTATTTGAGTGGTTGTCAAGCATTTTTGGATACAACAATTGTTATACATTTGTTCCTGATAAATTTCAGTTAGGTGATTATATACATGTATATATACACATATTCATATGCAATTATTATTATTGTTACTTAAGCAAATATAACAGAGACTGGCAGCAGTTAATTGACTTGCCAAATACAACAAAGCTGGAATTCAACCCTGCTTCTCTGACTCCAAATCCCAAGTTCTTCAAAATTCTTGGTGCTGCCTGTTTTACAGTATATCAAGATTTCACTGCAATACAAAGTCACCCACCAATGACCTTTCTCATCAGTTATCCTTCTCACACCTAAATATACCACAAGGGTAGAGCCACTTCCTACCATATCCTCTAGCAACCTTAGTCATACTGCTTTGCGCCAATGACTTAAGTCATTCTGTTTTCAGGGCTCAGTTATGGAATAAGTTCCATCCATTTGGCTGGCTAATATTTCTGCTATTCATTCTTCCAAAATCACTAAGTGTCATCTCTGGTCCTTTCAAGTTTGGAGAAAAGAAAACCAAGCAAGAATTTCACTAAGAGTGTGACCTAGAAGTAAATTATGTTTCTTAATGGGCAATAATCATATAATAAATCTGATTTTGAATTTTTTTATCTTTTAAAATAAAGATTTTTAGCCAACGGATCTTAAATTATATGCCTGCAGAGTACAGGAACAAGGTGGTTGGCCATATAAATGTTTTCCAAATACTGAGAAAAAGCTAATTTATTTTTTAGAATTTTGTCAGTTATGATGTCTTTTTCCTTAATTTCTTTCTGATAATGTTGGTTACTCTTATGTGCAAACAGAAGAAAAATGGAATGCACATAGTGTAAGTAAGCAGACATCAACAACGAAAACAAAAGCAGTCAGTTTGGTTGAAAAGCTGTCTCCCAACTACCTTCTCCCCAGAGCCCATCATAATAAGATGACTTTTATACACGATTCAGGCATCCGGTTACATTTTCTGATATCAAATACTTTCTTATTTTACATGATGAAATTAAAAACATGATAAAATCATTATATCACAGAATTCTATAAAGACATTCTGATTTCCAGGAGTGTTATCACATTAATGGGTTTGTGATCCACTGAACTAGATATTAAAGATCTCCCACAGTGGTGGTGGTATATAGGTTTATCGTACATAATATGCTTCTTGAAATCAGGACTTTCCTGGAAAATCAGTCAGATATGATCACTCCTATATGCATAAATTGGGGATGAAAATATAAAGATATCCAGAAGATTTTCATCACGGCAAAACTCTATGGGAATAAAAAACTCTTGAGAAAGATTCTCTTTCTCCTTCTCTTCCTCTTCTTCCTTTTCTCTCTCTCCCTATTCTTTCCCCTTTGCCTCTTCCTTTCCCTCTCCCCTCTCTCTCTCTTTCTTCTCCTTCTCCTTCTTTTTCTTCTTTCATGTAGGAGTCCAAAGCATTTAGCATCGTCACTGGGCATATAGTAGATGTTTACAGAAATGTCTATACACAATCTGCAGTTCAAGAATGAGTTTTTGGGTCTGTTTTGAGTCTTCTTCAAGTCCCGTACAATTCATCACCCTAATCTCAAATAGCTTTTTATGTAGGGAAGTGTATGAATGTTGGGCAAACATTAAGTGTAAGTGCACAGAGTTCAAGCACTGTGAGAGATGCACCTATTATACCATTCTGTACAAGTATGGAAGAGTAAATGATGAGAATTCATGAAGCAAGATGCCCTGAATGTAGCAGACGGAGAACTTAGGCAAGCTGAAAGAGTGGGAGGTAGGAGCAGAAAAGCCACATTAAGGCTATCGTAATACTAAAGTATGATAAGCCATGTGAACAGAGTCAGAGGAAGTCAGCTTGAACAAGCAAAGGGAGACTTAAATCACATTTAGATGGCAAAAGAAAAAAAACCTTCTGCTGTACAAAATAAGGGTTGGTCAAAGGAAAAGGTTACTTTAGTATAATTTCATAATGAAGAGAAGTTTGTGGAAAGCAGAGCTGGGTTTGAGAACACTGAATTTGGGGCTTGAGTGATACACAAATAGATCTATCTAATCAGAAATGACTTTGCACTAAGTAACTAGCAATAGTGGGGCTGCAGGGTCGATCCTTCAACTTACCTTCTTCTCCCATCCTCTTTTCAAGTTAGGCTTTCTTAGGTCAACCACATTGCTGGAAAGAGATATAAATTCTTCCTCTCCAGCCCCAGACTGTGGTGTGATCTTCAGCAATTAAACATGTTGTTAAGATCAGCTTAAAAAGAGTGGCTGTGGTCCTGTCCCCCAATTTTTAGGGGGCTATTCTGGTTTAAGGGGATTGTTCCAGAGTAATTATTAACAGCACCTTTTTCTCTCTCAAAACATGTCCCGGATTGATCACCTTTGCCATTATTGCCTTCATCATCATTATCATCATCATCATCTTAGTCATATTGATAATTTTTACTTTGCATGATCTCTAATAGCTTTAAATAATGTTTGCTGCATTATCTATTTCAACCCTCACAACACCTCCGTGGGCAGGTGGGGACAGAAGTTGTCCTCATTTTTTAATAAGGCCACTGATGTTTCAGTGGCTGCACGGTCGCACAGGTTTTTGGTAAGGCAGCAGGGTGTGAATTAGTGAATTAGTGTGTTTTGAGTATAAAGTTGTGAGCTTTTTTCACTATACATTAATTTATTAACTCTACACTGTCATAGCCTTTTGACTAGGTGATCTCATGGGGTAAAATCAAAACACTCAAGACAAGTGGGAGGTTACAGATGATGCAAGGGTAAATTTTAACAGGAATATTTTAAGAGACACACCCTTGGTTCATGAATTCACATTTCTATGCCAGATGTTTCCTCTTGCCTACCAAGCTCTTTTCCTCTTTATCGGCTTGAAGCTGAAGTCAGCAACTTTGCTTCACCTCTCCTGGCTGGGCAGGGTAATAGGAATTTTTCTTTTTAAATGTATCCTTAGGAGGCATCATATTTAAAAGGAAATCTTTTGAAAGGGAACACGTTTTCTAGCAAAGAAACAAACTTTCATCTGGCACTGAAAACTATTATCACACGTGAATATTTCCTTTTTAGTTTGCAGAACGTACCTACCAACTTTCCCTCATTTAATTTTCCCCAACTAAAATAGGGGTTAGTAACAGCAGTATAAGGGAACTGGTGCTTTCCTGAGTCTTTCAATTACTGAAATGCACATTTCTCCCCGTTATAATACCAGACTCTCTAAGATGAAATGATGTTCTCAAATGCGCATGTAATGGTTTTTTTAAGGGGAAGTACATCTTGTTTGACCTGGAGAAGTCTTTGAGTTTCATTGTAAGTTGAAGTAGGAAACTCTGAGATCAACACTCACCTCCGAAGAACAAAAAGTTAGTTGACCTTGAACAAAATATTTCCTCTCACTGAGTCTCAGTTTCCTTATCTAGGACTCAGCAGTAATTACCTGAAAAGGACCAGATTGTAGGCATGCTGTTTGCTGGACATACCTTCTTGGTTACAGAAGGATACCCAGCTCAGCCATTGTAACTCAAAAGCACCAATAGGCCAACACATAAGTGAATGAAGGTGACCGTGATCTAATAAAACTTTATTTATAAAAACAGAGGGTAGGCTGGATTTGGTCTTTGGACCATGGTTTGCTGTTTGCCAACCCGCTTCAAGGGGAGAATATCTATCACACAAAGTCGTTCTAAGAATTTTATTGACTAAGATATGTAAATCAAGATATAAGAAGAGGCTGATAGAAGGTCTGATGTTAAAAACGGCAACTCATTTCTTAGCTTTTCTCTCAATGTTTTCCTCCCAACTTACCCCAATTCTTGAATGAGCACTGAGATCAATACAAAATGGAATATACTGGGTGACGTTTCATATGTGTAGCAAGTCTTCCTTTGTTTCCTTGTTATTTTAATACTTTGGGAGGCAAAGGTAGAGAACTGAGAGTATTTTTAAAGTATGATGCTTATGAAGAAATCTGAGCTCTAGTCAGTGTGTGTGTGTGTGTGTGTGTGTGGGTTAAAATTTATTTCTTTTAAAATATAACTTAAGAACAGCCCTTTTAGCGAAATTCACAACGTATGTATAAAGAAGCCTGTGGTTTAGGACAAAGGTCCAGTTAACAGCTGTGAGTCTTTGTTTAAATGACAATAATAATGAGGAATTCACCTCAGAGGCATTTTTTATTTTAAACTTGACCTTCTGTGCTTACATTTCATGTCTGTCCCTGCCGGCCTCCATGAGCGAGTCACTAGAACAGCCCCTTCATTTTCCTGAATCAGTGTATTGTCTTCAGAGCTTGCCCTCTTGACTTCAGTTTTTCAGTTGCTTTCTTTTCAAATTATCTTACACATCTCTTTTTTTTCCCCTCAAGTATCTTTAGAGTATTAATGCAAAAGACAAATTACTCAGAAGCACTAAAATATAGTAGATTGAAGTTAAAACACATTGAGTTTGCAGTCAACTGGGTACCAAGTCCAGGTCTGACTGTATTACTGATTACCTACATGTCCTTAAATGAAACACTTGGCCAGGATGAGTCTTAGACTTCTCAACTATGAAGTTGAGATAGAAATTGTTATTCTTCCTGCCACCCTACATTTCCTGTGTGAATAAAATGAACACTAGCTATGAACACAAAACACTACTAAATTTCTGGGTTTTTTTCCTGATTATAATTATTGCTAAAATCACCAAAATATCTGTAATTTAAATATTACTTAGTGTGGACCAGGAAATGTACTAATCATTGCACATAAATTAACTTAGCTAAAATTCACAGTTAATGTATCAGGTAAATATTTTTCCTCTGATCTTAGGAAAAATCTAGGAAGCCTAATGGTGAAGTGATACGTCAAAGTCTCATTGTAACTAAATGAACTGGGGTTGAAACTCTGAAATATTACACTCCAAAGTTCTTGATCTTAATCAAAATGGAACTTAAACTGAATATAAAACTTTACGTTTTTAATAGCCTCATACAATAAAGTTTAAATTTTAAAAAATTATGTAAAAGATACGTTTCCTTCTGAACATTTTTATTCTAACAAATTAAACAAGCGTTAACACATTATACAGAAATATTTCTTCTTTTGCAATCTTTTAAATTTTATTGTTAGTTTTTATTGGTATTTACAAATAATAGTTGTATATTTATTAAGTACAAAGTATTAAGTATTCAAGTAAGAAAATCAGGAAATATTTTTTTCAAGGTCAAATAATTTTTTGTTCTTCAGAGGTGAGGATTCATCTCAGAGTTTCCTAGTTCAACTTGGAATGAAACTTAATGTACTTAATACAAAGTATATTTGTATAATTTGTATATTTATTAAGTGCAAAGTATTAAGTGCAAAGTATTAAGTGCAAAGTATTAAGTGCAAAGTATTAAGTGCAAAGTATTAAGTGCAAAGTATTACTTTGCACTTAAATAAATATACAAATTATACAAATATACTTTGTATTAAGTACATTAAGTTTCATTCCAAGTTGAACTAGGAAACTCTGAGATGAATCCTCACCTCTGAAGAACAAAAAATTATTTGACCTTGAAAAAAATATTTCCTGAATTTTGTTACTTGAACAAAATAATTATATATCCTTAATAAATATGTAATTTATTTATATGTATATAAATACATAGATTTGTATATACAAATATACAATATACAAATTATTATAAAATAATTTATAATTATATATTAATAAATATAAAATACATTTATATATATATAAATACATAGATTTATATTTATGTAAATACACAGATATATGATATATGTATACAATTTGGAAACATTAAATAAAGCTGATTAACATATCCCTCACCTCAAATACTTATTATTTATTTGTCCTAACTAAAGTATTGCACTCTTTGACCAACAGCTCCTCATTTCCACTACTCCCTAGTCTCAAGTTACTATCATTCTGCTTTCTGCTTCTATGTGTTTGATTTTTTTTAGGTTTTACATATAAGTGAGAATATATGGTGTCTGTCTTTCTATGTCTGGCTTACTTCACTTAGCATAATGTCTTCCAGGTTCATTCATGTTGTCACAAATGACATAATTTCTCCCTTATTAAAGGCAGAATAGGATTCTGTTGTGTATATATACCATATTTTTTCTATCCATTCATTGGTTGATAGACACCATCACCTGGCTGTCATGAATAATGCTGCAATAAACATGGGAATGCAGATATCTCTTTGATAAACTAACGTCAAATTCTTTGGATATATACTCATAAGTGGAATGGCTAGAACATAAGGGGACTCTTATTTTTAGTGTTTTAAGGAACCTCCATACTGTTTTGCATAATGGTTGTAGTATCTTACATTCCCACCAAACAATGTACTAGGGATTCCCCTTTCTTCACATTCTTGCCAACACTTGTTATCTTTAGCTTTTTGCTAGGAGCCATTCTGACAATTGTGAGTTGTTAACTCCCTGTGGCTTTAACTTGCATCTTTCTAATAATTCGTGATGTTGAGTTTTTTTGTTGTTGTTGTTTTGTTTTTTTACATTTCTATTGGCCATTTTCTTATCTTCCTTTGAGAAATGTCTACTCAGGTATTTGTCATTTTTAAAATCAGGTTATTTGCTTTTTTACTATTGAGTTGTTTGAGTTTCTTATTTATTTTGTATATTAGCCTTTAATTAAATGCATAGCTTACAAATATTTTCTCCCATGCTGAAGGTTGCCTTTTCACTCTGCTAATTGTTTACTTTGTTGTGTAGATGGTTTTTAGTTTTAAGTAATCTCACTTATCCCTTTTGTTTTTGTTGTCTGAACTATAGTGGTCAATTCTAAAAAATCCTTGCTGACCAATATTGTATAGCATTTCCTCTGTTTTCTTCTACTCGTTTTACAGTTTTATATGTTATGTTTATGTCTTAATTCATTTTCAGTTGAATTTTATATATGGTATCAGGAAAAGTTCAATTTTATCCTCTATGTAAATATCTAATTTTCCCAACATTCTTTTATGAAGAAATCATGTTTTTCTTATTGTGTACTTTTGGGTCAAAAATCAATTGGCCATAAACATATGGGTTCATTTTTGAGCTCTCTAATCTGTTCCATTTGTCAATGTGTTTATTTGCATGAAGTATCCTTTTTAATCGCTTCACCTTCAGTCAGCATATGTCCTTAAAGATGAGGTGAGTTTCTTGTAGACAGCATATATTTGAGTATTTGCTCTTGTTTATTTTTATTTATTTATTTTATCTATTTGGCTACCCTGTGTCTTTTTTATTAATTTATTCCATTTACTTTCAAACACATAGAGAATGACTTATTATTGTCATTTAGTGATTTGTTTTCCGGTTGCTTTGTATGTACGTAATGTCCTTATTGAGCTATAGTTGTATTCCTTTGTGGTTTGATAGGTCTCTGCAGTGATATGCTTTGAATAACTTATGTTTTTATGTTTTTATTTTTATTTTTTATTTATTTATTTTTTTCAGGTGATGCTTTTTAAAAATATGGAACGCTTCACGAATTTGCGTGTCATCCTTGCACAGGAACCATGCTGATCTTCTCTGTGTCATTCCGATTTTAGTATATGTGCTGCCGAAGCAAGCACACTTATGTTTTTAATATTTACCATGTATTTTTATTTTTGGTTAGCTTAATATTTACATGAAACATGTAACAGGCTATTTCAAGCTGATAGTAAGTTAACTTGGATCTCATACAACAACATTGCACTTTTATTCTTCCCTATATTTATGTTTTTATGGCAAAATTTACACTATTTTATAATTTTCATTCCCTGGCAATTAATTTTAGCTAAAGTTCTTTTAATAGATTTCTCTATTAACCATCACAGTAAAGATGAAATTGCTTTACACACTACCATTTTCAGTGTAAAGTGTCTTGAATATGACTCTGTATTGCTTATGCCATTGAGTGTTTCACTTTCATATATTTTATGTTATTAATGAGTGCCTTTGCATAGTTTAAATAACTCCCTTTAGTAATTTCTGTAAGGTAGGCCTGGTGTTGATGAACTCCCTTAGCTTTTGTTCGTCTGAAAATGTTCTTATTTCTCCCTCATTTATGGAGGACAGCTTAGCTGAGTAATGTATTTTTGCATGGCATTTTTTTTTCCTTCAGGATGTGATAGAATATATCACCCACTTTCTTCTGTCCTCCAGGGTTTCTGTTGAGAAATCTGTAGTCTTATTGAGACTCCCTTTTATGTGTTGTTTTTATCTTTTTCAGCTTTCAGAATTTTTTTGTCCCTAGTTTTTGTAGTTTGATTATTATGTGCCTTAGTAAACTCCTCTTTTGATTAAAGACCTCTTTGTTTCCTGTACTTGGATGTTGGCATCAGATTCAGGAAGTTTTTAGCTATTATTTCTTTAAATATTCCCTTTTGGCCCTTTTCTTACTTTTCTTCTTCTGGAATTTCTATTATATAAAAATTAGGTCTATTGTTGATGTCCTATAATCCCCATAGATTTTCCTTATTCTTTTTCATTCTTTTTTTCCTCTGGCTGGATAATTTCAAATGTTCTGTGTTTGAGCTCACTGATTGAGTCTGTTGCTGAAGTTTTTTATTGCACTTTTTTCGTTTACTAATTATATTCCATATCTCTAGGATTTCTATTTTGTTTTTCTTTTTTAGAGACAGAGTCTCACTCTGTTGCCCAGGCTGGAGTGCAATGGCACACTCTCAACTCACTGCAACTTCCAACTCCTGGGTTGAAGTGATTCTTGTGCCTCAGTCTCCTGAGTAGTTGTGGCTACAGGTGCATGCCACCACACCTGGCTAATTTTTGTATTTTTAGTAGCGATGAGGTTTTGCCATATTGGCCAGGCTGGTTTCAAACTGCTGATGTCAAGTGATCTGCCTGCCTCGGCCTCCCAAAGTGCTGGGATTACAGGCATAAAGCACTCAGCCTGGTCTCTTTTTTTTTTTTTTTTTTTAATTTCTATGTGTTTGTTAAACTCATGATTTGTGTATATATTATTTTAATATTGCCTTTAATTTTATATTCACGTGTTTTTATAATTTACTAAATTCATTCAAGAGGATTAATTTTAAACTATTTGTGTGTTATTTCATAGGTCTCAGTTTTTAGAGCTCAATGTTGGAACTTTGTTTTATAGGTGTCATGATTTCCTGGATGATTGTAATTCTTGAATTCTGCACAATTTAAGAGTTAGCCACCTCTTTCAGGTTTTATAAGGTTTTGCATTTTCTTGGCAAAGACAGACTTTACTATTTATTGTAGGCTGTGATTCTAGGTGGGACTGATGGCTGGGCCTCCCTGTTAGGTGAGATGACTGACTTAATTCTTCAATCAAGCAGAGCTGATGGCTGGGCATTGAAGTTGACTCTGATTGGGCCAAGCCACAGGGTATATTCCCTTGCCAGGTGGTATGATATTTGAGATCTGAAATTGGACAAAGCAGCAAGCTGGGCCCCAAGGGTATTTGGAGTTGCCTCTTTGGACAAATAAGACCAGCTGTCATGGTTGATAAAGATGCATGGTTGAGGTTTGCCTCCCTGCCTAGGTGGTGACTTGGGTTAAGCTTTGAGGATGACATGAGAACCATTTAAACTCCAGGGTCTGGCAATGTCCCGGCTCTTTGCCAAATTGCACTTTGGTGAGCATCACCCTTTCTGGGCAGGGGCTTGGAGTAGGGTTTGTAGCTGAGGCTGTTGGCTGGGATTCAAGCCAGATCCTACAAATTATGGGAGCCACCAGCTCAGCTTTGCAGGTGGGCTATGCTGTTGGCTAATTACTCTGATCAAGCACCACCACTGGTGGGTACACAGGGCCACCACAAAGACCTGTGTGCTGGCTGCCATGGGCTCTACACCTTGCTTTGTTTCCACTTGGCCTCATGTATTCTGCTCATGCTGTTACCCCTTCTTTACCTGTAGGGTGAGGCCAAAGTTGGCTTTCTGAGAAGTGTCTTTAAACATGAGCAAAACTAGATTTGGTTCTCTTTCTCACTGTAGAAACCATGCGCCTTGGAGAATCCTCTCTTTTGGTGCTATACCAACTACTATAGGATTTTTTTGGGGGGGGATGAATGTTGCACTGTTGCTGGGCTGGTGTGCAGTGGTGTGATCCCTGCTTGCTGCAACCTCCACCTCCTGGGTTCAAGCGATTCTCCTGCCTCAGCCTCCCAAGTGGCTGGGATTACATGCATTCACCGCCACGTCTAGCTAATTTTTAAAATTTTTATTTTTAGTAGAGACAAAGTTTCACTATGTTGACCAGGCTGGTCTCAAACTATTCACCTCATGATCAACCCACCTCAGCCTCTCAAAGTTTTGGGATTACAGGAGTGAGCCACACCCGGCCTACAAAGGGATATTTTTAAAAATCACCATAACATAAACCTGACCAATTGTAAATAAAACTTTATTAGAAATGATTAGGTCAAGCAGCAAAAATAATCATTAAGAATACAGAAAATGTAAAGAATCAAGTGGTAAAATCCAAAGGCTAAGCCTAAGACTGAAAAAGAGGGATGGAATGATAAAGACAGATGTTGGGATAGAGAAAATGATGCAATTTATGTGTTTGTCTCCTTCAAATTTCATGTTCAAATGTGATCTTTAATATTGAACATGAGGCCTGGTGGGGAGATGTTTGGGTCATGGGGGTGTGAATCCCTCATGAATAGCTTACAGCCATATGCTTGGTAATGAGTTAGTTCTCCTTCAGTTTGTTTACATAAGATCTGATTGCTTAAAGGAGTCTGGAATCTTCCCCTTTTCCTTTCTCTCTTAACTCCATCTCTCACCCTCCCAATCCCATCTAGTGACTTCCTGTTCCTGCTTCACTTTACACCATGAGTAAAAGCTCCCTGACACTTCACTAGAAGCTGAGCGGATGCTGACACCATGCTCCCTGTACAGCCTGCAGAACTGTGAGCCTACTAAACTTCTTTTATTTTTTAAATTACTCAGTCTCAGTTATTTCTTTATAGCAACAAAAATGGACTAATACACACACAGAAAGAGGGAAAAAAGGGAGAAACTTACACACACACAAATAATTTTTTAGGAAACATTTGTAAATTTTGGTCACAAACTACGTTATAAAATAAGTCTCATTTTCTAAAAATTACAATTTCATAACTCACATCTTTGGAGCAAAGTTCAATTGAATTAGAAAAAATATGAACTATATTATTTTAAATGTTATAAAGAGAAAAGAGCAATTGAAATTACAAAATACATTAATCTGAATTCCAATTAAAAACATTATATGTCAAAATCTGAAATATGTAGTTAAATACTGTAAAAGAATGAGAGTATCCCTAAATGTTCTAAGCCATAAATGAAGAAGAAAAGAAGAAAAGGAAAGAAGAAAGAAGAAGAAGAAAGAGGAGGAGGAGGAAGAGGGGGAGGAGAAGAAAGGGAGGAGGAGGAAGAAAGTGTTGGAGGAACAAGACGAGTTGGAGCAGATGGGGGGGGGGGGGGGGGGGAGAAAAGGAGGAGGTTGGGTTTCAGCTTTAAAGGCTCAGAAGAACAAACAGAACAGACATGATGATATTGAAAAGAAGAAAATTGTGAAATAGGAGAAAAAACATACATTAAATAGAAAATAAAACAACAAAGAGGGTTAAAAATCGTAAAACTGACTGGACTAATTGCAAAATAGATCACTTTTTTTTTGTCAAGACTAATCAAATAAAACAGAAAAGGCACAAATAAATAGAGGAAAAAGAAAAGACTAAAATTTTAAAACATGAACAACTATATTCAAGTTAAGTGAAATATCAAATTAAAAAACAAACAACACAAATTGATTTTAGAAGAAATATATGAAATAAAAGAATTTTAATAGTTAATACTAGGTTCTGACACTTCTATAAAATTACAAAAACTAGGTAATCTTTATCATGTAAAACCATTTAGATCAACAGAAACAGAAAATAATTTCCAACTCATTTCAGTTTTTAAAACCAAAATAGAGTAAGTCATGCATGAAAAACTGAAATTATGGGCAGAATTCATTCATATATAGGAAAAAATTTCTAGATGCACCAAATATGGAGTGGCATTCATCACAAGGACATATGTATAGTCAAGATCATAAGCTCAATTAATTATGCCACAGTAAATATTAAAGAAGAAGTCATTTTATAGGTGCAAATAACATATTAAGAAAATTGATTCTCCTTGGTGTTTTCAAAAATTCACACAACAAATTAATAGGAGAAAGATAAAACATTCTAAACATAACTAAGATTATTTTTCAAAAATCAAAAGCAAACATATCATATGCATGTTGCTGCTTAAAAGCACTGTACTTTATTTCCAAGTCAAAAACTAAAACAAAAATTAAAAATGTACTATCACAAACATATTCATTTTATTAGACAGCAACTGAAATACAACAGTATTTGTTGTATTTCAGTTGCTGTCTAATAAAATCAGT
Source organism: Ateles fusciceps (assembly GCA_036589455.1). NCBI lineage: Eukaryota > Metazoa > Chordata > Mammalia > Primates > Atelidae > Ateles > Ateles fusciceps. The sequence continues at coordinate 1,391,464 of JAZHEH010000672.1, forward strand.
TTAAAATGTAAATTAGCTACATAGGAAACAAAAAGAAACTGACCAAGTTATCCTTATTTGTAGACAACCAGTTTATTTTATCCAAAGACAGGGCCTCCTGAGTGGGCCTGGCTTAATCGGGTCCTAAAAGACGTACCTAGACCTTCCTGTGGAAAGTCTTCACCCATTGGTGGCTATAAAAGTGTAAGATTTCCTGATGTAGTGATCATATCAAGAGGGCCACGTCGCAAGGAACTGTAGCCAATCTCTAGGAGTTGAAAGTGGCCCCTTGCATCTCGTCAACAGCCAGCAAAAATCTTAGTTCCACAGTCATTTTAGCCACAAGGAATTAATTCTGCCAACAAACTGTATGAGCTTGGAACTGGCGGTAAAATCTCAGCACCAGACAATATCTTACTTGAGGGAGACCAGTGAGATTCTGAAGCAGAGGACCCAGCTAGACATCCCAGAAATTCCAACACAGGGAAACTTAGAGACAATAAGGAGTTTTGTTGCTTTTAAGCCTTTATTTATGTGCTCTTTTGTTATGTAGCGATGGGAAAATAATACAGAGGACAGTACTTTCATAGTCATAGGGGAAAATAGGAAAGAGTGCAAGAAACAGGAGTTACATTTATGTTTGGTGGTTCCTAGCACAGGGAGATTTCTAGCACTTCAAGTAGTGAAGGAGAACACTACTGAAGGTTCCAGGAAAGCCTGGCATAGGTGGAAGGTGAGCTAAGGGGAGACTAACAGGCTTTTTCAAAAGTTTGTGGTTGTTGTCAGGGTTAGAGCTTAAACCAGAATCTTCTGGCCTCTGAATGAGGGTGTTTTTTGTTTGTTTGTTTGTTTGTTTTGTTTTATTTTGTTTTTGAGATGGAGTCTCGCTCTGTCACCCAGGCTGGAGTGCAGAGGTGCAATCTCGGCTCACTGCAACCTCTGCCTCCTGAGTTCAAGTGATTCTCCTGCCTCAACCTCCTGAGTAACTGGGACTACAGGCACATGCCACTACACCCGGCTAATTTTTTGTATTTTTAGTAGAGACGGGGTTTCAGCGTGGTGTTATCTAGGATGGTCTCAATCTCCTGATCTTGTGATTTGCTCACCTCGGTCTCCCAAATTGCTGGGATTACAGACGTGAGCCACCATGCCCGACCTTGGTGATTTTTAATACACTTTGATATTTCACTCAAAAATCGTAAGTATTTAAGTGGAAATATACATACATACATACATACATAGATCATATTGAAAGTGCATTCATTAAAAAATTATTTTATAAATATTTCATATACCCAGATAATCATGCAAAGTGTTTGCTCTTCTTACTCTGAAACATGAGAATATCTTCCTACGTTTTTTACTTGATTCTTTCTTTGTAGAGATACCAGTAAAGACTCCATGAGTTGCATTACGACATGTAAAGACATTAGAATTTGCTTGACACTAAATGAATATACTTTTTATCCTTTAAGATATATTGTTAGCAGTGGCCTTTCTCTCCCTTCAATTGATCAATAAATTGTACTTACTACTGCTGGAGTAAGGGGCCCAGGGTACTGAATTGACAGGGAAATCCATTACAGACATGAGAACACTTTGGTTTTCGAGTTACTGTTAAACTTTATTTTTTAGTGCACAGTTTGACAATGCATTCTGTTGCTTTCCCTGGTTGTTCAAAAGTTCTTTGGTAAAGTGCAGGCACATTATAAACATTGGCCTGTAATGATTCTATTAGTATCCGAATAAGCTGCCTCTTAACTCTCAAACAAAGGTCTGCATGTTAAGAAAGATGACAAAGGAAAATTTGGGTTAGTCTAGGACTCCTGTTTCCTGAAGATACAATTTAGTGTATGTTTAGTTTTGATAAACTAGAACAAATGTGTATTGATTTCCTCCCTTTCAATCTCTTTGAGGAACAAGTAAACAACAGTGTTTCTATAGGATGTTTCTATAGGACATGTCCTGTTTGTAAAGGACACTTTACAAAGTGGAGAGTAAAAGCAGAATGGAGAGGCCACATAGATAGCACGCCGAGGATTCAGTGAGCAGAGATTGAGGTATTTTTTCCAAGGTTTTAGTTAGCTGTAAATAAACTAGAGTCCCTTCAGAAGAGGAAAAAGAGCCTAAAAGCAAAGCCCTGTTTGGAATCCCATAGTTGTGTCCATTTTCACTGCTCTATAACCATTTCAGGGATTCTTTGGGTTGCTATCTCTTATACACTGAAGGTTTCTTACACTGGTTGGTGAGTTGTAAGGGCTTTGGTATTAGATTCAGCAGAAACAGAAAAGGAACTGCTGAGAAAAGATTGTGCTAATTAGTGAACTAGGTATGACTTTGAAAAGTGGGTATCTGAAACCCTATTTTTAACAATGTGATGCTGAAGGCAGCAAAATTAAGTAAACTGAGGAAAGCCACCAACTAGATTATTGAAGAAGAGTTCTTTCCAAAATGAGATAAGTTAGCTATATCCTAATTCCAGGCTATCTTCAGAAGAAAACGAGGCTTGAGTATCCATATTCAAAAAGTGCACATAGTTTGCAATATAACATATCCTTTTGGTTTGAAATACAATTTCTGGTTGGTTTTGCTCTCTTGAGAGGTAGATTCTCAGTTAACTATTCTGGCACCTGATTATGGGTTGTTTTGCATGTAAAGGAGGAATTCAGTGAATCTGGACAGAAAAGTTTCACTTTATGAACTTGTCCACCACTAAATAATTACTCATTGTTTGGTTTCACTCAGAAATGGTCCACATTATGCTAACACATATAAGAAGTATGCACAAGTTGTAAGATAATATTGTGCATACTCTATGTGCACAAAATAAAGATGTCCTCAAATTTGTTCTTTCTCTTGAGAAGAGTGTTCATATTTAACTCATCGCATTGTCAGGAGCCTAGAATTTTGTTAAAATTTAGTTGTAACTAAAAAATATCATTCCCATTCTTCATTTTCACCTCTCCTAAAACTTCATAATTAATTTCCAAATGAGCATTATGAATTCCCAGAAGGACCAAATTGGTTTAATAACAGAAATGTAATCCCACAATAGAACTTGACATGATAATTATTTTCTATGGCACTCTAATTCCTTTCCTTGATGCTATATTGTCTGATAATCTTTGGAGTATTTTTAAAGTTTAATTCCTGTACTTTTTGAATCTTCATCAACTTCAGTCTTCATCAATTAGCTACATGGGAAACAAAATTTTATTTTTTGATGACTAGTAAAAATCCTTTGATTTCTGGATGTATCTAAATGCCCTTTATTGTGGTGCTATTATCTGAAATCTGCAATATAAGTGTTTAACAGTTCCATCCATCACAGCATGCATTGCTGGACATAAATTATGAGTCATTAAGCAAGTAATTTTGCTCTTAGACTGGTGTCACTATTGACATTTGTTCTGATTCCCTTAGACACATCTCCACTTAAAATGCTAAGTCTCAATAATCTCCAACTTTCTTAAAAGATAAATAATATACAAACATAGAAAAACAGATCTACAAGGGGAATTCAAACAGTTATAAACATGTTTATTTTAGAAAAGTAGTCCTGCTTGTGCCATTCGTATAGATCCTCTGAAACGTGAAATTAGATCAGCACTTCTGTTGATAATGTCCATGTAAAAATTTGGCATCTGCATATTTTTCTAGTTGAATAAATAATCTTAGAACACTAATTTACTCTAATGGCACAGACATCATTTGGCTTCACAAAAAACAGAAAACTAAGCTAAGGTCCATTTCCTATTTATGGGATATATACAACACTTAGTTGTAAGATTCACTGAAGTTTAAAAAAATGAGTTCAAACAAATTTAGAGCATGGGACACTGGCACAAGGACTCTTTGCCATGAATGGTAATTTGAATTTAATTGCAGATGCTATCCATATGAATTTTCTATCAACATTAAAAAAAACACTAATTCTTGTCTTTCTCTTCTGCAAGACTTCTACATCTTATTGGTATTCTATCATCACCTAAACTAAACCTTCTTGCAATTATTTGTTTACAGTCTTTCCCACTGGAAAGATGTTGAGGACATATCACACATGTTTCTGTATCTCTAAAATGTATTCCAATGACTCTCCAGTATTATGTGAATAATATGTATTTGTTAAATTAACTAGATTACTTTTGCTTTTCTAAAGCTCGATATTACTTCATTTCCCTCAAACACCAATTCTACTCTGTATTCCTTTCTCTGTAGGTTTCCAAAAATTTCAATTTGATAACCACAAAGATAGCATTTGATCATATAATATACATTGCTCTTTGGTGCTTTTGTTAATTATGTAATTTATTGATTCATTCATTGACCCATGCATTAATGGACCCAATAATCAAATCGTTCAGATTTTTTATTTTTTAAGAACATGTGATACATCTAAAATATAATTTTTTAATTCCCCCACATTTCGAGTCCAGTGCTAAATATGACACTAGTTGTGTATCCTTGAGCACATTACTTAACATCTCTGCCACAGTTTCCCCTGTTATTAAGTGAAAATACAATAGCACGTTGTATTTGAAGTGAAGATTAAATTAGTTATATAGGAAAGTGTAGGCACAGAATAAATATTATGTAACTATTTGTTATTGTTACATTAGTAGCTAACTAATAATTCCACGCCAAGTTGTCTGATAAACACAGTTTGTTTCTGGACAGCCAAGATTTTAAGAATAGTAATTTAGGATTTTTTTTTCTAATTTCTATAGTTCATAGAGTCATTGTTTCTTTAATGTTTAAAAAACTTCAAAAGACAAACATAAAACTGTATAAAACATGGTGATATTTTAAAACAAAATTATGAGTAATAAACGAATGAATCAATCAACCAAGTTATGTATCTTTTAAAAACATGCTGTAAGTTATAAGTATACTGAAATGTTCTGTTCTGAAACATTTAACCATTTTTCTTTCAACTTCTAAAGTGGAAAATAATGGCCAATGCAGGTTCACTGGTGCATGATTGCTTCAATTCTGCTTAGCTCAAGTTTAGAACTCATCATCACAAGTGGTTTTAAATACTTTTAAATTGTTCTTCTAAGATAAGCAAAGCTAATTTGCAAAGTTTCAGATGCCTTTATCTGAGCCACAAAAATACTCTTAAGTTGTTCTCTATTCATTTGTCTATATTTTTGAACTAATTTATTTCCTATTTTTAACAAATCTAGCTAGAACACACTTGGCAAAGCATAGAGCTGGGAGTGAGTTTGAAAGGCTCCTCGTGTCTTACATCTGCACGTTTCTGACTGTGTTCACCTTGAGCAGGTCATTGGACTTCTAATCTTAGGATCCTCATTTGAAATGGTGATATGCAGAAAAACAGAAAATGTGAGTGGAGTGACTTGCACAGAGTTTGGTACAGTAGTTGCTCTGTGAAGGCTATTTCCATCATCCCCCAAGCTTTCTCCTTGGAGCTATAATTTAGTTTTTCAAAATAGAACAACGTGATTTTTTTTGTTACTTCTATTGGAAATCCCAGCCTTTCTTTTTCCAGAGAAGCTTAGTAATTGGCGTCATTGGCAGCCAAGTGTTATTAAAAATTTATATTTGGAAATCGTGCAGGGTCCTTAAAAAACATCTGATCCATGTTCCTTCTCAGAATATAATCATCATTGCAACGGTCCTGAATTCTAATCATTCACATCAGCCTTGAACATCTCCATTTTCCAGGAACTCCCTCTGTCCATAGACACTGCACTGTAATTCTGTCCATCTCTGCTAAGATCTGAAATTCATTTTCCTACTTCTGCTTTACTGATGTCTCCCTAACACCTTGAGTAACCACATGACAAATCTGACCTCCCTTCCTACCCCACCTTAGCTGTATCATCCAGCTTCCTCACTCTCCTTTTTCATATTTCATGTCTCAGAGAAAGACTATTCCTTGCTCTGAGGTTTGGGGCAAGTTATTTGCTATCTTTGGACACTCCATTTATTTAGCTAAGGACACAGATACTATCTACTTTTCTTGGTTGTGAGGAGTAAATAAAATTATATATACCTTTCAAAAAATATTTATTAAGTCCTAATTATATGCCAGACCTTAGTCTAGAAAGTAGAGATGTAACAATGAACACAATTAACAAATGTCCTTCTTTTTTTTTTTTTCGGATGGAGCCTTGCTTAGGTGCCAGACCAGAGTGCAGTGGCCTGATTTCAGCTCACAGCAACCTCCGCCACCTGAGTTCAAGCGATTTTACTGCCCCAGCCTCCCAAGTAGGTGGGACTACAGGCCGCACCATCACACCCAGCTAATTTTTTTTTTTTTTTTAGTAGAGATGGAGTTTCACGATGTTGGCCAGTATGGTATTGATTTCTTGACCTTGTCATCCGCCCACCTTAGCCTCTCAAGGTGCTGGGATTACAGGCCTGAGCCATGGCACCTGGACCCAAATGTCCCTCTTTCATGAGCTTTCTTCCTTGTGGAAGAGGCAGACAGTACAAGACCCATTATTAGCATAGTAAACAAGCAAGATAGATAATAGGTTGGTAGGTAGTGATAAATAAAACATAGAGTAGTAGAACACATGTAATACTGGGCTAAGAGGTAGTAAATTTAGGAAAAGTATGCAGGGAATGTTTATGACAAAGGTAACGTTTGAAGAGACTTGGAGAGTCAAAAGGAGCTAGATGTATTTGGGAATGACAACATTCCGGACAGGTGGAACAGCAAGTATGGGGTCCATTTCTGTCATGAAATAAGAATTAATAAATTTAACATCTATTTTTCTACATCAGTGTTTAATTTAACCTAAGAGTCTCCAAACATTCTTTTTTTTTTAAAAAAGAAAAATCTTTTATTTTCTCACCAAAAAATACACATAGGGAAACTGGTAATGCTATTATTGTAAGAATAACAACACAACTATTTAGAATTTAATTTTACAGTGCTCATAAGCATTAGCTTGCATTTCCAGACCAATAAAGTTATTGGGACATTGGCCACCCCAGCGCTTTTTACAATAAATATTTTTGCATATGTATTTAGCTTTCAGAGACAATCACAATGATACTCCATCTCCAAGTATCTCGTGTCTTCTAGTGTGAGAGAAAAGAAACAAACAAACAAAAAAGCAGCAATCACTTCTCTATTTCTTACTCAGAAAAGCTTTGTCCTGATATCCAACGTGGGTGTAATATTCTAAAATTTCTTCACCAGATGATTAACCATCTACTGCTTTTCATTTGGAAGGCACACATGCCAGATGTATTTATAACCAGGGAACATGAAATTGCAAATTGTAAACATACCCCAAAGAAAATGTAAGGACAAATGTTTAACTAAACCTCAATGAATACTATTGTTTATTTCTTCTCCCTTTCCTTCGTATTTTCTATAAATGTTTTAAAGATCAAAATTTTAATTTTTTTATCAAAGGGCTCATGATTATTTGATGTTGTCTGATAAGATATGTCTAAGCAAGAAATATATATGTTATATATACATACATATATATTTATAATGGGTGATATATCATATGGGGGCCAAATTGTGCTCTCTCTTCTGGGAAGGGACACTTTTCCCTAAAATTTAACCAGTATGTTTCATGTGTACCAACAATGCAGCTAAAAAAAGTCTCACTCACCCTCAAGGGGAAAGAGAGAGGCGGGGAGCAAGACTAAATTGCTGTTGCCAATCAAAGAACACCTGTTAAATCTGCCTACTTGGGCTTACATTACAATGGCCATTTAGGTTTAAAGGATATCTTTAACCATACTCATTTTTTAGGATTTTATTATCTCTAAGCCACAATCTTGTTATTGTTACACTACAGAATGTTGAATTAGAATTAAGATTCTGTTAGATAAATTCAGAGTTGCAGCTAATCAAGTAAAATATAAACTGAAAGCATAAAATATTCAGGTAAAAATCTTAGTCTGGGTATTGTTGAAATGACTGTATATCTGGTTATTTGCTGTCAGAACTGTAACATTGGTGTACAACTCTGCTTAACATTTCCTTAAAACTTAATAATTTCCTAGTATTTCAGAAATCTTTAGGTGAGAAGACCTTACTTGTCATCTTAAAGTCTGGTAACTTTCACCAGCACAAAACGCTACCATGATGTGATGATTTCCTTTTTCTTCCTTCTTTCATTCCCCTTTCCTTCCACTTCCCCTTCCCCCTCTCCCCCTCTCCCCTCCCCTCCCCTCTCCTCCCCTACCCTCTCCTCCCCTTCCATTCTTTCTTTATCTTTATTGAGGTATACTTGATGACAAACAACAAAACACTTTGCCCATGTTTAATTTATAAAATTTGATGAGTTTGGATATGCACATTCATCTATGACATTATCCCTATAATCAAGGTACAAGTGCAATCATCACCACCAAAAACTTTCTTATGTCTCTTTTTGTGTGTGTGGTAAGAATGCTTAACATGTGATCTGCTCTCTTAACAAATTTTTAAGTATGCAATATACCACTGTTAACTACAGGCACTATGTTGTACAGAAAATCTTTACAACCTATTTATTTTATGTAACCGAAGTTTTATACCTTTGCATAACAACTCCTCCTTCCCCTAACCCAGACTCTGGCAATCACCATTCTGTTTTGATTCTCTGAGTTTCACAATTGTAGATACCTCATGTAAATAGAATCATACAGTATTTGCCTTTCTGAGACTGGCTACTTCATTTAGAATGGTGTCTTCTAGATCTATCCATACTGTAAAAAATGTATAATTTATTTCTTTTTAAAAGCTGAGTAATATTCCAGCACATATCTATATCACATTTTCTTTACCTATTCATCACATTTGGGTTGTTTCTATATCTTGACTATTGTGACTAGTGCTGCAATAAACATGGGCATTCTAATAGCTCTTTGAGATTCTTATTTCAACCATTTATTGAGTGTGTGTATATGTATATATATACACACAGACACAGAAAAGGAATTGCAGGACCATATGGTAGTTTTATTTTTAATATTTGGAGAAACCTTTATACTATTTTCCAAAAAGGCTCTACCAGTCAGCATTCTCACCAATAGTATTCAAGTCTTTAAATTATTTTCACATCCTCACCAAAACCTTTTCTTTTTATATATTTAGTAGCCATCCTGACAGATGTGAGGTAATATCTCATTGTACTTTCACTTTGCATTTGCCTAATTGGTGATGTTGGGAATTTTTTTACATAACTGTTTGCCATGATTATGTCTTCTTTGGAGAAATATCTATTCAGATCCTCTTTCTGGTTTTTTAAATCAGGTTGTTTTCTTGCTATTGAGTTGTTTGAGCTTCTAATATATTTTGGATACTAACGCCTTATCAGATGTATGGCTTGCAAATATTGTTTTTCCATTCTATAGATTGCTACTTCAATCTATTACTTGTTTACTTTGCTGTGCAGAAGCTTTTTAGTTTGATGAATTTCCATTTGTCTATTTTTGTTTTATGTTGGCTGAGCTTTTGGGGTCAATTCCAAAAAAAGCATTGCCCAGACCAATGCCATGTAGTTTTTTCCCTGTGTTTTTTTTCTAGTAGTTTTATAGTTCAGGTCTTATGTTTGTCTTTTATTGATTTTAAGTAGATTTTTACATATAGTGTATGTGAAGGGTCCAAATTCATTCTCTTGCATGTGAGTACTCAGCTTTTCCAAAACAATTTGTTGAAAAGATTTTACTTTCCCTATTGCGTGTTTTTGGCATCCTTGTTGGTGATCCATTGACTGTATATATAATGCATAAATTTATTTTTGGGCTTCAAAGATTCATTGATCATGCTTAGCTATCAGATTTACAGCATGGATTCCAAAATATTTTATTATGCATTTTTTCATTTTTATAAATTATACGTAGGTACAATATATATAACGTAAGATAAAAGCAAGTTGAAATAGAAATAACAAGAATAAGTACACAAATATATAAATATTATAAATATGGAACATATCCTAAACTCATATATATCTCTTTTGCACTCTGAATGACAAATTGTAGCTCAGTCCATGTAGCTAAATTCTTATTTTACTGCATTTATATTTTTCTCTCTTTTCACTTTTTAAAGCCATCTTTACACATTCTTTCTTTCCCTAAGTCTTTCAAGATTAACCTTCAGAAGTGGGAAAACTGGAATTATATCAGGGACTTCCCAGGGTAAAATTTGATTCCTATTTTTTTACTCTTCTTCCCCTGAAATATAAAACACGACATTATATACAAAAGGAGTCTTGATTTCAAATCCGGATTTTTGAATTAGGCTATTATTCAACATTTATTCTACTTATTCAAACTACATGTGTATGATATACCTAGGTAAATATTACAGAAGGAACTTCTTGATTTCTCTTTACAATCAAGTGTAATAGGATTAGATACAAAGTTGCCATTTCTCCAGCTAGATTACTTGATGTCAGATATTTTGAATTCTCATGTTTCACGTGGAAAAAAAAATGTAAAGAAATTAGATTTTGTCGAAGGTCATCCTTAGAATCAGTAATAAAATCCAGATGTATGTGGTGTCTAGTCTGTATTTTACCAGTGTTTCAGATAACTTCATCAAAACACTATCTAATCTATCTGAAGATAGTAAATTTCAAGAATTAAATCAATGTATTAATGACTGCTCTGAAAATACTTTTCATTTTTTTTAACTTGTAAGGTGTGTCAGAGAAAAAAATGAGACACTTAGAGAAGATCCTAAGTATCCTCCGAGTGGGGATAAAATGTCCACTAGAGGGCGTTTCTTCTTGGACACTCTATTGTCAAGACTGCAAGTTCATTCCCCAAAATGCTATGAACTTATTTTATCAAATTGGGAGTAACTAACTAAAAAAAAATTGAATGTGAATTATTTTGATGCTTCAAGATTCACATAAATAAAATCAGAACCACCTTTCCATTCCAAAACTGACAGAATTGGAGAGACTGATAATTTCTGATAACTCTCCTACTGCCAAGCATGCTGCATGTGTACATTTCTTTAACCATTAAAACAAATTTGAAAGTAAAATTTCGTTATATAGATTTAGAGATGAGAAAACTATAGTCAACAAATCTATGTGTGTTGAGCTCTTGTTCACATAATTTCTATGTGGTTTTATGCCCAATGGCTTCTTTGTATATAAAGTATACAGATAGATACACCTATGCTTATTTTTCTTATGTGTGTTCTGCTGCTGTTTAGTTGTATGTGTTTAAGGTGTATGATGTAATGTTTTGACATACATATACATACTGAAATCATTGCCACAGTGGATCATACTAACATATCCATGTGTTCACGTCGTTACTGATTTTGTGTGTATGTGTGGTGTGAGTGTCTGAAATCTACTCTTAGCAAATTCCTAATATGCAAACCAATATTATTAACTATAATTCTCCTACTATTCATTAGACCTCTAGACTTATTCACCCTACTTAAGTGCAAGTATGTATTTTCAGACCTACAACTCATTTCCCCCGCTCCCTATTCCTGCCTGGTAACCACCGTTCTACTATCTGCCTGTATGAATGTGATTTTGTTATATTCCACATGTAAGTGAGATCACACAGCACTTATCATTCTGTGACTATATGATTCTAGTTAGCTTGATTTCCTCAAGGTTTCTCCATGTTGTCACATATTCTATAATGTTCTGCTTTTATGTGGCAGAATAACTTTCCATTCCATGGCCGTCGCATAGCTTTTGGTAATTGGCTACCATCTCAGGTATCCCTTATTATGCAGAAGCATCATGCTTATTTCTGCCTTTATCTTCATATGGCGTTCTCTGTGTCTACATTTTCTTTTTACATGAGGATGCCAGTCATATTAGATTAGGGTCCCATTGTACTCTAGATGGCCTCTTTTTAACCTACCTAATTATATCTTCGATGACCCTACTTTCGATTAAAGGCATATTTTGAAGTACCAAGGGCCTTAAACGTATTGTTTTTTTAGGGGAAGCATTCCTATAACAGTCACTTTATGTTTTACTCTATGATTGGCACTAGACTGGGTCCTCTAGAGAATATAAATATAAGAGAAGAGCCATTCTTGCTCTCTAGAAGATTGTGTGGAGTCCAAGAACAGAGAGTGATTACTTGGGAAGATGTTGCTTCAGACAAAAAAGAAAAATGGCTTTAGAATGGCAACTCACCTGATTTAGAATCAGTTCTGACAAAAAACTTCATGTGACCTTGAACAATTTATTTTACCATATTTTTGTTTCTTCACATATAAGATGAAATTCTTGAATTGGATCTGTGGCTTCCTGGCAGTAATACACATTAGACATGGATTTTGGAGAAACACTATACTAGATGATGCCTAAACCATCCTTCAATTCTAAGAGGTTGTCATAGGCATCTGGAAGAACCTGAGAATGCTTTTGAGCTATACGTTGAGCTTGACACCAAATACTGACCAACTTGGTAACATTCCCTCTTTCCTTACCTCCTTTCCTTTTAAATACATATGTTTCTCTGATATTGTATGTTTTTATGATATAATTGCTCTAAACTTATGCCTCAAATTTTGAATCCTAATCTAAGACATACGAGGTGTGACTGATGCTTGGAAAATTATGTTGATAAATTATAAAAACATCATAAAACCAGGATTTATTATTGCTTTTTATTCTAGGACAATAATTTCATTCTAAAATTACTGTCCTTTTCTCTATTATATGGTCAAGTATCTATAGCTTTCAAAAAATACAACCATTATAAATTGATTTTTTCAATTGGATTTAGAGTGTTTTAAATTTTACTTGAGCTTCATTTTTAGTTTTTTAATTTTTAAAAATGTTTTCTAGCAGGGGAATGAAACATAATAAGATTTTGATATTCTTTATTCCTTGTGCAGCTAGGACAGGACAGTTTTCTCTTCGATATTTTTTGGGAGAAAGAACAATTAAGTTGTCATCACAAACTCTTGTCAAAGGACAGTCTGATTCCATCGTCAAGTGCTGGTATCTTTGGGTGCTAACTGCTGAGCTTTAAGGAGCTTGGTTCTCACAGCTAGAAGCTTACTCATGTTAAATTCTTGTCAGCCTCCCCCAATCATAAGCCTCTTAAATGAGGGGGAAAAATACACTGCTTCCGCATCTGAACCAAGTATGCTATATAAAGTTGGTGGACATGGTAACAACACTTACCAAAGAAATATTCTAGCCAGCAGTGATATGGCATCCAGAGTAATGAGCTTAAGCAATCACCTAGACCTTGGTGTGTCATCCTAAAACTAAAATGGAAACATACCTAAAGAAACAAAGAAATAACAACATTTAAATTATTGAAAAGAGCAATAGATAAAATGATATGAAGAATATATTTGGATCTACCCTGAGCTAGAAAATACTATATAACAAACATATATAGTACATGACTTTGCCTTTTATATATGCTTGTTTGTATGCATATGTATGTACACATGCAATCATGCACAGTTAATGGCACATGTATACACTTGCAAAATAGAATAACTACCAATTGTGAATGAAGTGATGTCTGTTATCAATTCAACTTGTATGGAGAAAGCTACCTGCCTGCTTTATTTCTCAATTTTCTCATCTATGAAACAATGTAAACTGGTCCACATGCTATCTGTGTTGTCTTCTAGCTCTTAAATGCATTTTGTAACATGAATTGCAAAGCAAATATGCATTAGGAGAAACACACTGTGACCCTTTTCAGCTTCAGAGTGTAACTGGTATATTTTACACTGCAAGTAACAGAAGCCCCATACAGGTAAATTGATCAAAGTATGGTATTTTAGAAGGATAAGGTGGATGTTACCTCAGGCATAGATGGGTACATAGATTCCAATGAAAATGATGTGGCACTGTCTTCTTGTAACTCGCCTTTTCTTCTGTGCTAGGCTCTTGTTCATGTAATATGGGCTGATATTCTCCGTATAATAGAGTATGTGGCCCAAGGCTGCATAGCTTCACATTTTCCTGGCCGCCAATGCAAGAGGCTTTTAGAACTGCCATTAGAACAGTGGTGGGGAGAGCTTGGATTTCTGAATTGAGATGTGTAAATCCTGCAATCATTCACCTAAGCTGTGTGGACAGTTTTCCATGATAGTCTGTACTTGGATGACCCATCCAAGAATTGGCAGGAAACCAGCTGGATCAGCCATACTTCATACAGATTTATTCCCCAATATTTTAAGGAAGTGAGACATTTTGCTTGATCTAATATATAGTTTGCTACATTTCCTACAACTAAGGAATTGAATTCAGTGTCTTAAAGGCTTATTTTCTCTTACTCTTCAACATGAGTCTCTGCTTTAACCATTGTCAATCACTATGAATTTTCTTGTATTTCATATTTTCTCATCCCTGGCTTATCTTGGTAATTTCCACTTCTTTCTAAAGCCCTTAGAATGCCTATCTTGCATCCTTTCCCAAGCACAACTTCAGATTTTCTCTACAAAAAGAGTTAAAACAAATAAATACACCTAGAAACAAAAGAAAGCAAAAAATAATAACTTACCACATCTCCCTAGTAAATATTGTTTTCCCCAGTGCTGGTGTAGAGAATTATTTTCTAAACTCCCACAGCATCCTAGATTTTTCTCTGTTATTGCACTTACTATAAGATACAGTGCTTTTTCTTCCCCTACTACTAGACTTTTGCATAAATAAGGCATGTTTTGATTTAAAGAGGCATAAACACAAATTGAAATATTTTATTTAAAAAGAAAAAAAATATTGGAAGGATACCAGTACTTTCGTAACTATCAGAGAGCTGTCGTCATATCTCTTATCTTTCCTGACTTTGCATGTCCATTTTATGCTTTCCCTTTCCAGAAATCCTGGAATCTTCAATGACTGCCATTCCTCCAGTCACATGCCCTATAGCTGCCACTATAGGAAAAGGACTTGACTCTCTGTCCTTGGACCCACTTTGAAAATCACTGGGAAGCTCTTGGAGTCAGATGATCAGGCATCCACCCCTCTGCCAAAAAGTCTGTTCAGTGAGTTTAGGATCATATAGAAAAGACATGGATGTGGGGGATCCTACGCTATGTATTTGAAACAGTAGCTGCCATATTATATGTTTTCAGTATATGAATGAATTCAAAGGGATATTATCATGCTGATACCTTCTAGATCAGGGATCCTGAACCCCCAAGCCATGGACTGGCATGGGTCTATGGTCTGTTAGGCACTGGGCTGCACAGCAGGAGGTGAGTGGCAGGCAGGAGAGCATTACCACCCGAGGAGCACCACCTCCATCACATCAGTGGTGGCAGGGCACTAGATTCTCATAGGAGTGTGAACCCCACTGTGTACAGTGCATGTGAGGGATGTAGGTGGCACACTCCTGATGAGAATCTAATGCCAGATGATCTGAGGTGGAACAGATTAATCCCAAAACTGTTCCCCTGCACCCACAAGTCTGTGGAAAAATTGTCTTCCAAGAAACCGGTCCCTGGTGCTAAACAGGTTGGGGACTCCTGTTCTAGAACTTAAACAGTGAAAGAAGTTTCACTTTCAGACTCATATAAGTTTCCAGTTGGCGTAAATCACTGGCTTTTCTCCCTTTTGGAGAATGCTTAGGCATAATTGACTTTTTCAGATTCCAGTCTTTTGCACTTTTCATCTGTATAAAAAGGGTATTTATGTTAAGGATATGTGGGCTAAAGGCCCGGCTTCCAGATTAATAGCACAAAGCTTTCTTGTGAGTTAATACTATAATTATCATACTTTTTTCCCCCTAAGGCTGTATTTTTTTTTTCTGATATTTTTCTCCATAGCCAAAATGGGGTTTAAGAAATTAAAGGCCAGCTTGAATGTGGAAGCTCAACTATAACTACAGGGCAGAAAACTAAATCTTGTCACAATATTCATGAGTGGTTATTAATAATAAGGACTTGTAACACTTTCATCTAAATTAACTTGACTATGGAATTAAAATATACAGATTACTTTCCATTAACATTAAGATACCATGAATAAAAGACCAAGTTTGTTATAATTAGAGGTTTCAAATTTTTGCCCTGCACTCAATTTGTTCTATGACCAGATTCTGGTGTGCAGGGGAGACTTAGCTCCCCCAAGAGGATATTCTTCCAGGCTCTTGGTCTCTCACTCATCCAAGAATGGGAGAGGGGACCAGGCTGGGCATGATGTGCTTGAAACTAAATATTGGCCCCAAACAGTATTGCAGAAAGTGATTTATTAAGGCAGAGAAAGAGAAAAAGGAGAAAGAAAAAGATAAGAGAGAAGAGCTTCCACGAGATTGTGGAAGGGGGACCCAAATATGGTGAAATAGCAAAAGCTCTGTACACTCTAATTAAGGAAACCCAAAAAGCTAACACCTGTTTAGTACTCTGGGACCCTATAGCTGAGGAAGCCTT
Source organism: Ateles fusciceps (assembly GCA_036589455.1). Taxonomy (NCBI): domain Eukaryota; kingdom Metazoa; phylum Chordata; class Mammalia; order Primates; family Atelidae; genus Ateles; species Ateles fusciceps. The sequence goes on from JAZHEH010000672.1 coordinate 1,407,761, forward strand.
TCAGACGCTGAAACGGGCACTGCTGCAGGCTCCAGCTCTAAGCCTTCCTACGGGAAATGACTTCTCCCTATATGCAACAGAAAAGTCAGGAGTGGCACTGGGGGTTTTCACGCAGACTCAGGAGACCACGCCACAACCAGTGGCATAACTAAGTAAGGAAATTGATGCAGTAGCAAAAGGCTGGCCACACTGCTTGTGAGTCATAGCCGCAGTGGCTATATTGGTCTCAGAGGTAGTTAAAATAGTGTAAGGAAAAGATCTAACTGTATCCACTTCACATGATGTAGCTGGAATTCTGGCTTCTAAAGGAGGCTTATGGCTGGCTGATAATCGCCTACTCAAATATAAGGACTTAGTGTTCGAAGGGGCTGTATTCCAGCTGCACACATGTGCAGCCCTCAACCCAGCTACTTTTCATCCTGAGGAGGGAGCAGACACAGAGCATGACTGCCAGCAGATTTTAGCTCAGAACTATGTGGCTCGAAAGGATCTCTTAGATACTCCCCCTAGCCAATCCTGACCTTAACCTACACACTGATGGAAGTTCCTTTATGGAAAATGGAGTCCAAAAGCAGGATATGCAGTAGTCAGTGATCCAACAGTGCTTGAAAGCAATTCCCTTCCTCCTGGTACTAGTGCCCAGCTGGCAGAACTGATAGCCCTCACTCAAGCTCTAAAATTAGGAAAAGGAAAGAGAGCAAACGTATACACAGATTCCGAATATGTTTACCTGGTTCTCCATGCTCACGCTGCCATATGGAAGGAAAGAGAGTTCCTAACTTCGGCAGGAACTGCCATTAAATATCATAAGGAAATTTTAGACTTATTACAAGTTGTCCAAGAACCAAAAGAGGTAGTAATCTTACACTGTCAGGGTCACCAGAAAGGAGATAATAAGGTAGCAGAGGTCAATTGCCGAGCTGACCTAGAGGCAGAAAGGGCAGCTAGACAAGAATTTGTAGACGGACCTTTAATATGGGAAAACCCACTGCCAGGGAACTAGACCTCAATACTCATCAGAAGAGGTAGAGTGGGCAATCTCCCAGGGACATAATCTTCTTCCTTCAGGATGGTTAGCAACTGAGGAAGGAAAAGTGCTCCTACCTGCTGCACTGGGGGTTCCAGCCGGGGGAAGGTACTTAAAACTCTGCATCAAACCTTTTATATGGGTATAGAGCATACACATCGGATGGCCAAATCTATATTTACAGACAAAGGTCTCTTCAAGGCTGTCCAACAAATAGTCAAAGAATGTGAAGTATGCCAGAAAAATAATCCTTTGGCACATTGCAAAGCTCCTCCTGGGGAACAGCAAGCCGGTCATTACTCGGATGAGGACTGGAAAATGGACTTTACTCATATGCCTAAGTCTCGGAGATATCAATATCTGCTACTATGTGTAGATACTTACACAAACTGGGTTGAGGCTCTCCCCTGTAGAACAGAGAAAGCCGAAGAGGCAATAAAAGTACTGATTAATGAAATAATCTCTAGAGTTCCATTTTATTTTATTTTTAATTCTTGCAACCTCTGTGCCTCCAATTTTACTTATTTATACAATGCAGGTTTTAATGCTTTCTGACAAAAGTCAAAGGAGTAATGTGAAAGCAACATATATTTTCTTGTTTTAATGCATATATAAACATAGTGTCAGTTCTCCTGGGTTAACTTTTTTTTTCTCATCTTCAAGCAATGATGTTTCTAGAATTTTTTTCTATAGGGGGAGTGATGAATAAGCATTAGGTTTGGACAAGGATTTGGAGAACTTGTCATGTAGCTCTATATGCATATGAAATACATCATTGTAACTTAGAATGTGAATTATAGAACAAACTTGAAAGTTAGCAAAATATTCTAACATATTTTTATGATCTCTACTTGCAATAGGAAACTGTTAGATTTTTCTATCAATGCATAAGTGCACCAAAAACAAAAAATTCTGGATGGACAAAGGAGATTTGAGGGGCAAGGCTAAAGCGCCCCAAAACTTCCTCAGGATGAATACAAACCCAGTATTTTTCTTTTGCTGCTGTTCCATGTTGCTAGGATCTATTCAAGCAAAATTTTGAAAAGCACTGCTACAGTTCTGTGCCTCATTTCTTTCTCACTTTGGAATAATGATGCCCTTTCCAGATAAAGCATCTTAATTAAACAGATGACATTTGAACTAGACCTTGAAGAACAGGTCAGAGTTATCCTGGGAAAGAGGTAGGAGAGGAACACCCAGAAAATAACATTCAAAAACATAAAGGCACAGAATATAAATGTCTCCGACAAAGTGACAAAGATAGAGATCAAGGGTAAATTTTAGAGTGGCATGGATTAATTCACTAACTCAATATATATATTTACATAAATAGCATGGATAGATACTAGAAATAAAACAATGGATTAGACATGGGCCTGACCTCACGATGTTTAGCAAATATTGTGTTCCCTAAGGCAGCAGTTCCCAACCTTTCTGGTACTAGGGACTGGTTACATGGAAGACAACTTTTTTTTTTGGACTGGGATGGGGGGACTGTTTCTGGGATAATTTAAGCATATTACATTTATGGTGCACTTATGTCTATTATTACTACATTATAATACATAATGAAATAAGTATATGACTCACCGTAATGCGGAATCACTGGGAGCCCTGAGCTTGTTTCCCTGCAATGATTCCCTCTGGGGCTGATGGGAAGCAGTGACAGATCATCAGGCATTAGATTCTCACAAGGAGCCTGCAACCTAGATCCCTCGCATGCACAGTCTACAATAGGATTCATGCACCTATGAGAATCTAGTGTCATGGCTGGCTGATCTAACAGAAGGTGGAGCTCGGGCGATAATGGGAGTGAGAGGGAACAAACAGAATACAGATGAAACTTCACTGGCTCACCCGCCACTTACCTCCTGCTCTGTGGCCTGGTTCCTAACAGATCATGCATAGGTACCAATCTGTGGACCAGGGGATTGGAGACCCCTGCCCTGCAGTACACATGCAGTCGACACTGAGAAACAGATCAATTCATTAATGCAGAATCTACAATGCCAAACAAAAGATGTGAGGGCTTTATCTTGTTGTAACTAATAACAACACTTGTATTTCTCTAATTGTATGTCAGGCACTACTCTAATAACTTCAAATTTATTCACTCACCTATTATTAGAACAACATTATGGTATAGGAATACACTTGATATATCCATTGGATTGATGAGGGGATTCAGACATAGAGCAGTTATTTAAGTTGGCTAAGGTCTTCAGAGTTAATAAGAGGAGGAACCAGGACTTGAGCACTGGTAGGGTGGCTTCAGAGTTGTAGTCTTACTGTTTGTAATCACAAAAATAAAGCTGCAGTTATTTTTCACTTTACAGAACAAAGTCCTGAGGCTTAAAGATGCCAGGAAATTAATGTAAAGATAATGCAATATGTATCACAGCCCAAACTAGACTCCAGAAGGCTGCAAACTCAGTACTCCTCCTGGTTCACATAGAGAACACATCAGTACTGTGAGACTCAAAAAGGTTTCAGTGGGATGCTTGATTAAGAGAAATATGTTTACAATGAAAGAGGTGATCGTGCTGCTTTTCTTTGTATTGGTCAGACCAGTATGGGAGACCTCAATCAGCTGAAGTTCAACATGTTAAAAGGTAGACAGAGTTTCTTATTGCTCTAAGTAAGTTTAAAATTGGGCCAAAAGGGCCTCGATTGATAAGGGTGGCTGATACATTTTTAGTGTTTTCACTGGGCATGATTCACAAAATTGTGTAGTCCCAGGCTATTCCACCATTAACTACCTCATGGGAACTGGCTTTAACTTCTCCAGGACTTGATCCACAGGGAAATACGTGCAAGAATAAAAAGCATTAATGAATTCAGGATTTGTTTCTCACTAAACAGCAGCCTGGGGTGATGTCACACACACACACACACACACACACACACACACACACACACACAAATGGAACAAGTCAGCCCCATTTCCAGCATTGCCTCATTTCAGCTTGGCACACAAGGACAATTGATGCTGACTCAGAGTTATTTCAAGATGGAAAAAGCGTCCTGAATTATCACACCCCACGTAATCCCAGCCACCCTGTATTCCCTCTCCTTCCTGTCCTAAAGGTGGGTATATCCCCTCCCAGATAACAAGATTTGACTCATTTTAGGCCCTTCTCCTTCTGCACAAGATCCAGAAATTTTCCCTAACCCATATGTTTGATGGTGTAGAAGAAACAATTAGATGGAAGCAAGGTATCACCTTTATTAATGAGAAAGCAGAGTTTGGAGGATATAGTACATTTCATGCAGATATACCTTCTGCTATTGGCTCCTGCCTTTAAATTAGAAAGCCTTACTTTACCATCTGCAGCGATTGCTATCCCTCTACAAGTCTCTGCTCCCAGGAAAAGTAAACTGCATTATATGACAAAAAGCAACAAAGGCTTTAGACTCTCTCAAAAGAAAAATAGATTGTGTCAAGAATGTAGTTTATTACTTCCCAATTGACTCTAAGATTAGCCAGTAACTTTTCCATGATGTAATGAGTAATGAGACAGAGAGAAGCGGAGTGTTTCACTGACTGATCTCAATTCACAAGAAAGGAGAAGTATTTCCCTCCATCCTCCCTCCACATTGTGTTCTCTTAGCACTGTGCTTTCCTTGTCCAGGGAAAAGAACACAGGCTTAACAAGCCAGTTCTTCCCATTCCCAGACCTGGCCCCACATCCAATGCTAACACTGCTTTTTGGAATGAATACCCTTTAGAAGTATCAATGATCCAAGTTGACCTTCCCCAATCCCTCCAGACTCAAAAATGGGTCAGAAGAGCACGTTGGTTAAAACAATTCTACGGCTGAAATTTAATGTCTATTTGATTGTCCAGCTCACATGTTTTTCTCAATAACATTGCCCAAATAGCCTATTAGGAGATCAATTCTGAACTTGAGTGATAACATAATTATACTCCAATCACAAAATGTCAATAAAGAGATGACCCACAGTTAAACATTTTTTTTGCTGCTATAGCTGACTGGAACAATATTAAAATAGTGAGATTAAATTATTTTGAAACTTAAAGTCTAAATATAATGCTTCAGTAGAATTAAGGCCCAAATTAATTTTTTTCTGGTACCTGTGAGTAAAAATTTAAAAGATTTTAAAGTCCCCCACTCATTTAACTTTTTTGGCCATTTGGCCTCAGTTGGAAGAGTTCTTAACACATTGGTAAAGAGTATTCTCTCAGCATTTGAAAACTGGGCTCTTTCTCATTGGAAGGGGTGTGTTTTCTTCTTCATGGTCTCAGACGTTGTATTTGTTTAACACTGAGTCTCTGAAGTCTTCACTATTCAAAAAATTCCAAGCAGTTACTATTAAAGAAAAGATTATCATATCAATGGCATTTGTTCTGAGAACCAGATAAACAGACCAATCCATCATGTGTTCTAAAAGAGTTTTCACAGAGAAAAAGTATTTTCAACCTGATCATTTGTATTGCCAAAGACTACAGCAGAAACTTAGTGCTGTGCTGAAAGAAGATAGATATCTTGGTGGAGACTTTGCTGGCATATTATTCAGTTTACGCTATTTTTTAAAAAATCTAATAATTGAAATTTTAACTCAATCGGAAAACTTTCTCACCAAGATATTAATTCTGGAATTTTTCATGATATCAATAAAATTTACTTATAATACTGACTGATACATCCGAATCCCTCTTGACTTCCATGTCTGCTGAATGGGGGTTCTACAAAGTAAGTGGAATTCCCCACACTTTCTTATGATAAAGCATTTTTTAGTTCTGAAATACTAAGGCTGCTTCTCCTTCATTTATCTTTGAAAGTTTTAAGACATAAAAAATATCCCTTCTTCAAAAGAGTTTCCCTGCTAATAAATAATTAAGAGATACAGAATCAATTTATCGCCAGATTGTGTTGATAGTGGGAGGATTAGTTAGTTGATACTTAACCCCATGGAAAAGCAGGTTGATATGGCTGGCTGTGTCCCCCCACCCAAATCTCATTTTGAATTGTAATCCCCATAATTCTCACATGTGGAAGGAGGGACCTGGTGGGAGGTGATTGGATCTAAGGAGCGGTTCCCCCATGCTGTTCTCATGATAGTGAGTTCCCACAAGATCTGATGGTTTTATAAGGGGCTCTTCCCCGCTTCGCTTCCTTCAATTCTCTGTCTCACCTGCTGCCATGTAAGACATGCCTGCTTCACCTTCAGCCATGATAATAAATTTCCTGAGGCCTCCCCAGTGATGTGGAACTGTGAGTCAATTAAACCTCCTTTCTTTATAAGTTACCCAGTGTTGGTGGTATTGTTTATAGGAGTGTGAGAACAGATTTATCCACTGGTGCTGGCTCTAGATCTGCGATTTCCTTCCTCAGCTTGAATCCTTATGAAAATTGGTCAGCCAGTTTAGACTCTTCCTTAAGCCTGTGTTAACAATTTCAATGTAGAACTACCCTTGTGCTCTGTAACACACTCATAATTCACTTCCTTTCAGACCAAGCACAGCAAGTATTCCTCTACCAATGAGTCCTAAAAGTTCTTTAGTGAGAATATGTTTTCTCTAATTAAACTCCTGCCTCAGCTGACCCTTTTAACTAATGCCTCTGAGGCCACCATTATTTGCATGGTTCCTGTTCTTCATGCACATAAAGTAGGTACAGGTCAAGATCACGATGGTGGGACCTATACCCACAGGCAGTCTACAAATTTGCTGGGACTCCAGAAGACCCCCACACATTAGTTGGGACATCTTCTTATATAAGCTATCACAGAACTCCAGTCAGTGTCACAATAACCGGCGGTAACCTGCCGTGGTAAAAATACTGCAAAGATTCAAAGTCCCTAAACCATGCCACACATTTGTAAAGCCAACTCCACAATGGAAAGCCAGCTACACTGTGCAATGCAGGTGGCAAGTCACTAAGATTTTTTTTTAAGCCAGCATGGCCTATGCTTAGAAAAGCACGGTTTACAAGCATCTGTTCAAGCTCTGTCAAAAACCAAAATCATTCCATGCATAACTTGTGTCCAAAATTTTACACCTTGCTCATTTGTCAAGGTGCTTAGCCCATGCATCAGAGTTATTTTAGAGAAGCTAAATGAATAACACTCCTTTTGCCTTTTGCCATGACCTGGATTACAAACTTACTAAAAATAATGAATGTTTCAAGCAAATAAAAGCCAAAATATACCCATTATTAATTATAAGAGTAGACTGGAGTAAAAAACTTGCATTTGTGAGCAATTAGACATATTAACAGTAGCTTCTGAATTAGACACACTTACTGATCCAACCACAGATCATTCTACGTAGAAATGGACCTGGTAAAAGTTACAGAATGAAGGAAAAACGTGATAAATTTATCTTCTATGAGACGAACTTTGGTGGCACACAGAATAACACTCTCTTCTTAGATAGGGAAAGATAGTGTTGGGCTCTCAGAAAAGGATGGAAGGAAGATTCTTGTTACAGTGGTTTACAAGGTTTAGTAGGAACATTCTAGGTGAGAACCTGAGTGGGTGAAGATTCCTGGAATAAATGGCACACGGTGTAAAGCAAAGATACTCTAATAATGATAAATAACTTATTTATTTATCATTATTAGAGTATAAAGCATAAAGGGAGTGGTGGCAGGCTACATAGTTAAAAAGATAAAAAGTTGCCAACTTATGAAACCCATTTAGGAGTTAATTAGGAGGTTCTGAAGGCTGTAAGTAGCAAAAATTCATGATCAAACACGACTTACCATTTGCCACTTTTATGTACTGTGTTTCTGAAAACATAAATTATAATGCTTTCAGCACAATTAAAATTAGAATTGTAAAAATAATGTTCACTAAGCACTTACTGTATACATGACCTTTGCTAAAGCCTTTTCATATGTACCTCTTTTAATCACTAAAGCAACTCTGAGGGAAGGGGGAGTGTCATCTACATGGCAGAGGGGATGATAAATGGTGGGACCAAGGTTCAAATAGAAAGCTGCCCACTCCAAAGCCTAGGCTTTCAACCTTCACTCCCACCATAGTTTTAAATAAGCCTCCCTTATTTTGTCCGAAAGCAAGTTTTACATCAGGAGAGAAGAGAGAAGAAAGATATTTGTACTTGGAGGAATCAACTGATGCCAATCAGGAGATGGTAACTGCAGAGTCATGGGTGAGCTGGGTTCCCCAAGAAGGAGCTTTAAAAGAAGAGACTGAATCAAGTCAGAGATGTCCCCAAAGCAAGACCAAAGAGCTAAGCAAGAGAAACATTGATCAGACACCAAAATTCAGCTACAAGTGAGCATCCAGATGGAGGCATTATGAAGGGGGAACTGAGACTGAGGGAAGAAAGTGCCAGCCAGAATTCTGGATAGGAGAGCAAGAACCAGGACCTCGTTCAAGAGACAACCTGCTTAAGGCAGAGTAAGGCGAGATCAGATTCACGCAAAGACCTGGAATTCAAGTAGGTTAATGAGCAGATAGTGTATGCCTATACCAGGAATTTATAATAGTCATAAGGGTGCTAATAATTCTAGGAATTGTAGAGTATAATGAAAGTATACACACTGGAGAGAAATTGCATGGGTTGGCATCTCAGCTTTCTCATTTACTATGATAGTTCTGTTACCTTGGGCTAGTAATTCAACCACTCTCTGCCTCAATTTCCTGGTCATTAAAATGAGTTAATAACTGTTTTTTTGTTTGTTTGTTTTTTCAAGATGGAGTCTCACTCTGTCACCCAGGCTGGAGTGCAGTGGCATGATCTCAGCTGACTGCAGCCTCCACCTTCCTGATTCAAGCAATTCTCCTGTCTCAGCCTCTCAAGTAACCTGGATTACAAATGTGCACCAGCACCAGTACTATATACATAGTGTGTATATATACATTGTGTGTATACACACACACACACACACACACACACACATATATATATATATAGTACTTTTATATATATATTGTACTTTTAGTAGAGACAAAGTTTTCCCATGTTGACCAGGTTGGTCTAGAACTCCTAACCTCAAGTGATCCACCTGTCTCAGTCTCCCAAAGTGCTGGGATTACAGGCATAAACTACCAGGCCTGGACTAATGACAATTCTTATAGCGTAAGGTATTCTGAGGACTAAATGGGGCAATATATGTAAAACACTAATTATAATTATTAACAAATTACATAATGCTTCTTGTTATTAGCTTACTTATAATTATTTTAACATTCAAAACTGAAAAGTGAATCTTTGAGAATCTGTGTGACTTTCTGAGGATTAAATAGCTGAAAAATGGTAGAAGTAGAATTTGAACCAGGAAAGTATGGTTCTTGAATCCGTGGATTTAATCTCTATTAAGTGTTTTCTCTTCCAAAATGTATTATTTCTTAGTCTTCTTTGTTAGCAAAACTTACTTTACAAAATATGGAACTCTCAATGGCATATATCAAATAATATTTGTCTATAGCTGAATTCTGTTGACATATGCAGTCATTCATTGCATAGCTGTAAGAGGATTTCTTGTATTAACTAATGACTGTGTTCATATATATATAGTAAAATGTTTCACCCGTGGGGTTGCTCATTGCTTCTGAAATGCCATCAATCTTTGGTGATAAGTTGTATTAATTTTGTTATAAATTTTTAATCGTGGAAAAGAAACAATAGACCCATCCAGCTGTTCACTTCCTCAAGCGAATTATCTCCATCTGTTGTGATCAATCTATTCTAGCACGCCTTCAGACTCCCCCGCCAATTAATTCATGCCCCTTTGTAAGGTTGCTTTATTCTTGAGTTCTTCCATGGGGCTTTCCCCATTATAGGTGAGAGTAGTGGTGAGCTGGGAATCAGAGAATAGTAACAATGGCCTGGCATAGGCAGAGAGGGTAAAATTCAACTTGACCAGGTGCATCATCCTCAACAGCAAAGAACTCTTTTTTCTCCTTTGAGCAGGAAGTCAGTGGCTCCTGTTAATCAATCATTTGATGCCCTCTGAGATCTGAACTCTGCTTAGAACCCCAGGTTCACCTTGTCATCCTGCACCCATGCTGGTCTCCAGTCAAATACACTTAGAGTCATCTGAATGCCCTGCACCCTTTATCGTTGCTGTGATTTTGTATGTGCTGTTATCTCTGGAAAAGTTTCTTTTCTCCTACTTTGCTTTGCTTGATAATCTCAGATCCTGTGAATGTATCATGTATGTAGGCTACCTTCACCGGCAGTTCCCCCTCTGTATTAGTTTCTCAGTTTTACTGTAACAAAGTGCCACTGGTTGAGTGGATTAAACCACAGAAATTTCTCACAGTTCTGGAGGCTGAAAGTTCAAAGTTAGGGTGTCGACAAGTTTCGTTTCTCTTAAGGTCCCTCTCCTTGGCTTATGGACACCAATCTTCTCCCCTGTAGCTTCACATGGTCTTTCCCCTGTTTCTGTGTGTGAATCTCTTATAAAGATACCAATTATATTGAACAGTGCACACCCTAAAGCCTCATTTTAATTATCTCTTAAAAGACTCTATCTCTGAAAACAGTCACATTTTGAGATACTCAAGATTAGGCTTTCAACTTATGAATATAGAGGAGACACAACTCAGACTGTCACAGGCATTAACTCTGAAAGCGTCCCTTCTGCTGATATTCCTGGTAAGTCGAAAGTGGCTCCCTTGGAGCTGTGTCATGATTATGTGTTCAGATGTCACCTACTGTAGGCTGTGATCTCTCAAGTCCTGGCCTAGCTCCTGTTAGTCTCTTCTCCTCAATTAGATAGCAAACTGTTGACAGTGTAAGTGGCTAATTGTTAAATTGGCAAATGATCCAGAAAAAGGGGATAATGTTAATAGAAATATAGTTATTAAACATAATTATAAATTTGTCTCTATCTATTTATCTATCTATTGTTTTATCTATCTTCTGTCTTTTTTCCATGTACTACTTAACTGCCATTATTTAATTAGGAGAATGGATACGTCTATCAGTTGTTTTATACTTAAAAAAATTAAGTAATTTTAATTTTTTCATTAACTTTCATGAGCACACTTAACTTTTATTTGTGCTTAAACATAATGCTTCTTTTATTTTTGTATTTCCTGGTATCTTAAAGGAAGCACCTATATTATGCAAATAGCAGCAGTTAGCATATGGCTATGAGACAGGGTGGCTGTGGATAATTTTCCATAAAAGGCATGATTTAACTTGGACTTTCAAAGGTGGGGAGTGGAGTGGGATACAAATAGGAGAACTAGCAAAATAATACAAAAAAAATGTGGAAAGCACTATTTGACCTTCCCATTCAGAATTATCTTCTGGTCAAATATACTTCAGGAAAAAAGGCCATCAAGCTGCTTGAGTTTCTCAACCTTTGTGCTGGACATCCTTTTGTTTACCTGCCTTTTCATCAGTCGCTGAGAGACCTTCTGATGATACCAAAAGCACTAGGAAATAGCAGCAAAAAGTGGAACAAAATGTCTGCAACAGAATGGCTAGTATTAAAAAGTCAAGGCTGGATGTGGTAGCTTGCACTTTGGGAGGCAGAGGTGGGTGGATCATGAGGTCAGGAGACAATCCTGGCCAACATGGTAAAACCGCATATCTACTAAAAATACAAAAATTAGCCGAGTGTAGTGCTGGGCACCTGTAGTCCCAACTACTCAGGAGACTGAGGCAGGAGAATCACTTGAATCCTGGAGACACAGGTTGCAGTGAGCCGATATTGCACCACTGCACTCCAGCCTGGGCAACAGAGCGAGACTTCCTCTTAAAAAAAAACAGTCAAAATATAACAGATGTTGGTGAGGTTGTGGAGAAAAGGGAATGCTTAGACACTCTGTTGGTGGGAGTGAAAATTAGTTGAGCCATTGTGGGAAGCAGTGTGGCAGTTTCTCAAAGAACTAAAAACAAAGTTATCATTCAACCCAGAAATTCCACTACTGGGTATATACTCCCCCAAGATATAAATTATTCCTCCATAAGGAGACATGCATATGTGTGTTCATTGCAGTGCTAATCACATAGTGAAGACATAGAACCAATCTAAATTTCCATCAATGGTAGACTGGATAAAGAAAATGTGATACACATTCACCATCGAATACTATGCAACCATCAAAAAGAATGAGATCATGTCCCTTGCAGGAAATCAAACTAAATGCTCATCAGCAGTAGACTGGATAAAGAATGTGTGTTAAGTATACACTGTAGAATATTATACAGCCATAAAAGGGAATGAGATCGTGTCCTTTGCAGGACATAGATGTAGCTGGAGGCTATTATCCTTAGCTAACTAATGCAGCAATAGAAAACTAAATATGACATATTCTCACATATAAGTGGGAGCTATATGATCAGAACACATGAACACAAAGAGGGGGAACAGACACAGGGGCCTATGTGAGGAAGGAACATAGGAGAAGGGTAAGTATCCGATCAAATAACTATCAGGTACTAGTTTTAATACCTGGATGACTAAATAATCTACACACTAAACCCTCAGGACACGAGTTTGCCTATATAACTAACTTGCACATGTATCCGTGAACCTAAAACAGAAGTTAAAATAAAGAGGTCAGGGATGAAGGTTGGACTGGACAACAAGAGGCAAAGAAGGTTATCTGATGGATGAGATCCACTGGAGGTATGAATCTCCAGCACTCCCATCTGCTGTGCTGTGGGCTCACGGCAGTGTTTGCTTCAGAGGTTTAACGAACTGCTGAGAGTTAAATAGCACGTGACAGATAACTTTAAAAAAAATTTTCTTGACTCAATCAAGTGTCAATTCTGAAGATGTAAGCCCTTTCTGATTAGCTTAGTTGCTAAATATCCACTCATAAGTGCTGATAACGGCATGAGAAACTTCATTCCCTTAGACCTCTGAACTTTACATGGGATCAGTAGTTCCTCACTGCTGATAAACTGTGAGAAACTACCTTTCCAATTACCAACTGTTAAGTATATTTACTGAATATATTGCGGGCTCAGGTAGGTTTTCTCAATTGTTTTAATGATCTCTTTTCCATAAATATTACACACACTTACAAACACTCTTTAAAAGTATTTGTTCACTTATTAAACATATATATTGCATGACCAGTATGTACCCAACATTGAGTCATTTTTCAGTACACAAAGTTAGAAATATTAAGGCTTTAATGAATTTAAAATGTAAGCTGAGAAGCATGTCTGTGACCAAGTAATTTCAATACAATACCAAATCTGAAACTTCTTTCATTGACCAAACTAGGCTTTCAAAGGTAAAAGCAAAAGCTAGTTTCATTCTTTCTTTCATTGCTGCTTCAAACTGACTCTTTAGAATGGTACTTTATATCTGTTTAAAATTTTGGAGCGATTACACAACTTTCCTGATTGGTGTTAGATAAGCTCCGTCTCCTCGTCCCTTTTTGACATTACAAATCCAGATAATAACCAAATAATTCCAATTCAAGTTAAGACCATTATAAATATTCAAGACTCAGTCAAATTAAAGCCCAGGATCTGATTCAAGCGCAAATTTTTTCAGTGGGCAGTCAATCAAAGTTTGCTTCATCTCTCTTTGACTCCTACTTGCAAAGTTGGCCCCTGATGACTTTTGGCTGAATCCCTCTCTAGGAATGACCCTTAACTGAAGAGAATTCTTACCTGGAATTCCTCTTTTCTTGGCTATATATATATTAACCCTCAGGTATTATGATACAAACATACAAACTACTAAATCAGAGAGTCCATTTCAAACTCTCCAGACTAGTTATTTGTCTGGGTTATTCACCAATGATTACTGGATATTTACCAATAGCGTCACCCAGGACCCATTTATATAATATTTCTCCATGCTGATATTCACGCTATACCTGTTGTGTACTTACTCTGCAAATAGGGGAGAAAACCACACCTACATGCTTAATCACTGTATCCCCAGGATGGAGCACTGTGCTCAGTATATGTTAGAAATCTGGCAAACATTTTCTAAACAACTGGACTCCCAAAAATTATTGCAGTGCTTTAATTCCAGTAAATTTTTTTGTTAGTTTGCCAAGAAATGGATGACTTCATTTACTATCATCCGATACCAACTTGAGTTAAAACTTCCTCCACAATTTTTAGCAAGCCCTCTTAAAGATGAGTGGAAAGGTAAAAATAAATGAAATAAAAACTCAAAGTGGGAAAACCTATTATTATCTATAATAATAATACATCCAAAAGAAATATAATGTGTACTATAAATGCAAGCCACCTGCATATTAGTCAGGTTTTTTTAGTCACATCAAAAAAATTAGGAAAACAGCTAAAATTAATTTTACTTATTAATGTATTTTATTTAATATATTTAAAATATTACTATTTCACCATGTAATCAATAGAAACACTATTAGATGCTTTGCATTTTGCTTTAGTAATGGTTTTTAGAATCAAATATACTTTATACTTACAGCAAAATGTGCAATACTTATAACTAGAAAATGTAAGGGTATAAGTGTTACCAAAAAAATGTCAATTACTAGAAGTAACAGTTCAGTGTTAAATAACCATATGTGCCCAGTAGCTATTGTATCATACAGTGCAGGTGTATAATATACCCCAAAAGGGAATTCTATATACATTTCCCCAAACCTCACAGTAGTCTACTATTTTTATGTGTATGTATGCATATATGCAATGTTTCGTTTTCTAAAACATGTTTGTAATTCTAGCTGCTAGCAATATCTGAGCCCCAGATTTGCATTTGGTTTATTTGAGGCAACTATAATTTTCTTTTGTATATATTAAATAAAACTTTTCAGACAATTTAGTTATAAGCATTGGTCAGTGTTTTAGTAGTCTTGTATGGCAGAGTTTTTAAAATCTGTGGCCAATTTTAAGATTTTAGGAATTAAGAATTGACCCAGTGGCCAATTCAAAGATTTACTCTTGGTTAGTATTTCATATGGCGAGAGAAGGAATAGGTAGCTTTGTTAGATTATCTATTAAATATCAATAATCATGTTAGATTCAGGAAGAAAAGAAAGTCTCCTTAAAGGGCACTGGATTATGACTAACAGTAAGCTGGCAGTCAACTGGGTTGGCGAAGTTCTTATAATACAGCTGCATTTTATTAAAATTCAGCAGAAAATCACTTACCATTTTGTCTGGAATACTGATTTCTCCCCAGAAGAAGGGTATTGTGAACTACATTGCTCAAAAGTGTTTTTTTTTTCTTCTACAGTAATGATGTCATTACTTCCTGTTGTTTCAAAGACCAAATTTGGATTTTTAAGAAATGAAATATGACTACTGAAAAGTCTTAGCCATCAAAACACAGAGTGTGGATGAGAAAGTTTCAGATAATAAGGTGAGAAACAAAGGTTGGTCCTCTAAGTTTTGTATACCATTCCATGAGTGTGGCTTGTATGTTTAGCTTCTGGAGAGCTATGTCCACATCTGAAGGAGTAGATGTAATTGAGAAAAATCTTGTAATAAACCCAGAGTGGAAACAGTGAGACTGCTATCAATGTGTTGGCTTCCTAGATATCCCCAAGCCTTTCTTGACTGTGGATTTACATGAAATGGTGACACTTAAATAAAAAAAGGAATCCAGTCTCATATACAAATAGGGGGACAACTCAGCATCACTCACTCATTTCTTACTATTTTCCAGCATTTACAAGAGCTTGTATTTCTTACTTCTTCCTACTCAATATTTTGCTTTCTCTCAGGTCTTTATATTTTTCCCCTCTTGTTTCATATAGCTGTTCTCTTTTTCTATACCAAATATTGACCCAAAGATAAAACGAAATTTATTTTACTTTGATTTTCTCAAGGCGCTGCTCTGATAGAGTCATTTCTTCAATAGAATTTAATTAAATTTGGTAGTTAACGCCAAGCAGGTAACAGCTAAGATCCAATCAACACATAATTTATAATTAAATATTAGGTAGCTCCACCCTTCAAAGAATCTGAAATATTTATCTCTTGGATGCCTTGTCTTCCAGAGAGCTCATGTCTCATTTTGAGCATGGCTACTTCTCTACTACATACTCTCACATTATTTTATTTCTGAGAACACTTACTCTTCTTATCTGAATCCCAGGCCATCACGGTCATATCGTGAAGACTCTCTTTCCACACTAATATTCCAATAAAGTGTTTTCGAAGCCATAGGTATCTTTTCCCTCAGAATTATACGATTTGCTCTTAAACCATCTCTTCCTCCCACCTTCTCCCCATGCAGACTTTTCAATTGCCTCAAAAATAATTCTAGGAAATGTAATATATAATGCCAATAAGATAAAGAGGTAGACTCTCCACTCCCCAGAGATGGGGGATTCATGCTGTAGCTGGACACAGCAGGCAGTGCTTTTACAAGCAAGAGCAAGGATGTAATAAATAAAAAATAAATGGTGGGAGTCTCCCCTCCAGGTGCTTGGTGAGGACATGCTAAGCTTTTCCCAGTAAAGGTAAATCATCAAGCAAAATCATGGCATTTGTCAAAGAATTCTCAGACTGTCTTTTAGATTCTGGTCCATTTCCCAAACAGACACCACAAAACCATGCCTTTCACTTAAAAACAAAAATACTTCTATACAATTAAATAATTCACTTAAAACAGTCACACCTTTGGAAGGGGGTTTAATCTGTTACCTGTAGAATAGCCTGGTTGAAAAAAGTTCTTATAGTTATGCCCCCTGTGTGAGAAAATGCAATATAGACTGGCAGGTTCATCCAAATGCTGAAATTCTGCCTTTGTTTTCACAATGTCCAGGCACTGTGCAGTGTGGTGTAAGCACATTTTGCCTCTAAGTGGGATTCCTTTGAAGCAAGCGGCTCCTCAGGACTGTAGCCTTGGCTTAGGCACATGCTCAGTTCAAACTCTGCATAATTACCATTGCAGCATCTTCTCTTCATTATTGAAATGAAACAGTATTTTATTTTCAAGCTGTATTTTTTGAAGTAAAATACTGTTTGAAAAGCCTGGCATATGTTTTGCTTACCAGTTTTGTCATCCCTAAAATCAAAATAAAAAAGAATAAAACAAACAAAATCATTTTTCAACGAATCAATTCAAAATATGCTTCTGTATTTATATGTGTCTGAAATGCCCCCGTTTTCTTCTGTATTTATCATCACCTACTTAAATGTAAGGGTATAAATGTTACAAAATATTTTGCTTCAAGCTCAGCTGTTTTGTTGGAATTTATTAGACAAGTCTCAGGAGTTTTCTATGTTGGAACAAAAGAGTGGTACACGCAGTGTACAAAAATCCCTAAAACTTTTGGCGTTTCTGCTTAAAATTGGTAGAAATTGGCCGCAATGTTTTAAAAAAAAATTATTATATAACATTCACCATTTGTTGGATTACCAAAATCATTTCAAACATTGGAATATCCCAAAAGTTTTATTAGGGGAAGGAGAGAAGAGTGGGAAAAAGATAATAACATACATTGCACACACATTTTGCGTAAACACCGGATTAGGTCCTTTACATGCCTTATCATGTAATCTTCACAAAAACTTCATGACATGGGAATTATGTGCCCATCTCATATGTAAGGTAACTACAGATTTAAAACTGCAATTCTGTGGACGTGAAATAGAAAATTTAGACAACATGTTTTTCAAGATGGAGAGTTACTGTGTTCCATTTTCATTAATCATGGATCTTTCGGGAAAGGTTAAAAGTAAGAGAGAAAAGTGAATGTGCTTCTAATAATTATAAATATTTTTAGTGTAGCCAACGAATGCAATTAAGAAGAGTTTTCATATGCATTTGCTCAAAGCATGTTGTGAACTCTGCATTTGGTCCTGCCTTTGGACTCAAGTTACAAGCCGCAGGGCAAAATAAAGCCTCATTTTGTTACAGTCTCACGGAGTCACTGATTTCAAGCAGTGTCCACAGCTTCCCCATCAGCCATCTTCATTATTCTTGATTCCAAACCCTTTTGGCAGTTTCGAGATATTCAGTCAAGTCTCAAAGGACCAGATTTTGCCAAATGTTGTCACTGGTTAGCATAGAGAAGAGTCAGCACCAAAGGCAGTTTCCCAAAACAGCAGTTTCAGAGTTGCTTTTAGTAATGGCTGCCTTGTTGGTATGAATAGAGCTCTCCCTACAGGGACAGTTAGGCAAGGGGAGTGCAAATGTTCAGACAGTTGGTTAAAATTAGCACTTTCTTCAATCATGAACACCTCCACATGACCAAATGTGTCTATATATGTTTATTTTAGGTGTTTACTTTTAGGTAATTGAAAATGTAACTTAAACATCAGGTGATTGTATTCAATAATAGATGCAGCTATTTCAGATTATATAAAAGTCTCTTATGATATAAACTGTGTTAGGCTAAAAACGTTAAATACATAAGTACATATGTATGTGTATATATGTGCATATATAAATATATATGTGTATATATATTTCAGGTTTTTAACACTCGTGTATGCATAATATGTATGGATGTGTATCTAGAAGCCAGATGGTTATAATTCCAGTAATGGAGATATAATATGATATCAATTAACTTGACAATATAGCCCAGGGCAAGGAGGTAAACAAAAGTCACAGCTCTGGGGAAAAGAAAAAGAATATTTACAAACTTCTGTTTAAAATACAAAGGTGAGACGATCAATTAAGGAGCCAAGAGTTCAGGAAGTTAATTGAGATCTAGTCCACTAAGAGCTTTCAATGTCAAAGTGGTATCTTAATTATAAACCTAATATAATTTTCATCTGTTTGATATCTGCTGACAAGGACAAGCAATGTATAATTTTGCCTCATCAAAATATACCAGCCAGTTCAAGAGTCGGAGGTGTTTGTTATAGCTCAAAGAAGATTAATGTCTATAGATGGGACACAGTTTGGCTGTTTGTAGTATATTTTTGAACAGCCATTTTTATTGGCAGTGTTCCCTGGTTGTATTTCATTTATTTCTCTTCTTTTTAAAACAAATTAGCACAAATGGGCATTCAACATCAATGAAGTAACAGCAAAGTCACATAATAAAAGCATGGAATTAAGCCAAGCTGAAGATTCAGATGCAATAAAACAACCAGTCTTTATCATCTCAATAGTTTCTGTGCCTCATTTAATCGAATATTTCTGTTTTGTTCAAGTGAACAAATTGACTTTTAAAAATTAACTTTATTGAGCTAAAATTTACATAGAACCAAATCCAGTCATTTAAAATGTTCAATAAGTTTTAACAATATATTTACCTATGCAAGCACTTCATATGTATTTTTACACAATACATATGTGTACGTATTTGCACAATCACACTACATATTTGTGTACATACAAATACACATACTGCATACATACAAGTAGCTATATATTTGTGTACCATATATATATATATATATATATATAAACTTTTTAATATACTTGATTATATAATGAGCAGTGAAACTAGTTTTCAAGTGTCTTGTGGTGTAGTGGGAGACGCATTTGACTATAAATCAAGAAATCTAAATCCTGGTGTTAAAGAGACTCTGCTAAATAGCACTTTTTCTATTGAGAGAGTCTACTAAATAGCACTTTTTCTATCTAACTAGGTTCTGCACCCTTTGAGGAATGAGGTAAAAGACTAAGATGGGAAAGAGACAGTGATGAGCTGAATCTGTCTTGTGTAAACTTATGAGAGCTAATTATGTACGTCTCTTTTCAAGCCCTCAAGCATTGACGTCATGGTCATAGTGAACTAAGTCTAGGTGGAGGTATTTATACCACAGAACTCTGCAGATGCTGCAAGTCTGAGTTTTTTTTTTTCTTAGAATCAAGTGTTAGTTTATCAGCATGATCCTATGAAGAGATCAAAATATTACTATTACTAATGGAGACAAGATTAGTCAAGTGGGCCTCCCAGTGCTGAGCTTTGAATTTAGAGTTTTCATTACCATCCTGGCAGCCATGAGGGCATTGCAGTCCATTCCCAGACTGCCTGGTCTCTGGAATGATCTCACTGCATCGCCAACAGCTATAACAACTCATGCCTTATGTAAGGAGGTCTGTTCCCCCAAAAGAAGAGGGCAATCTCGGCTCTATTTATGCCCTGGCCTTGCTTTTGCATACACCAATTAGATAAGCAATCCATCTCCCATGGGAGGAAAGATAGCGGCAACCAGGGACATGGGTTTTATACTGATGGAACCCTTTTACTTTGAAGAAAATCTCAAATGTGAGGAAGAAGCCGCCTATATTTTCCATGCATTCCCAAACTGAATTTAGGACAGGTCTGTTTCTAAATTGTTCTTGGACCCATCATTAATGCTTTTGTAAGAATAGTTTCAACCTCTATAAAATAATTTTTAAAATAGCCTCAGATAATTTCAAAGGGGCCTCTGATGCCACATTTCTATTATTTACAATTCTAGGTTTCTATATCTGTAGTGTACTGCAACAAAAGTTTGAATTATATTTTAGTGCATTTATACATTCTAAAGAACTGATCCTTTCTAACCTGCAGGCCCACCTTTCATTGGGTCATTTTTGAAAGCTTTTAACAGAGGGCAAATGGGAAGAGTGCTTTGACCTTCTTTGACATGAGACCAAAGTCAGCGTGAATAAATAAGCTGCTATTCTAATACATGTGATGAATCTATTTCATATTATCTTCTACTAGCTGAAGTGAAGTTCTCTTTTCTCTTTTGAGTTTATTGTTGAAAATAACTGCCTTTTCACCTAAAAAAACTCTAGCTGCAGCTTCTTGTATATTTGATCTTGCTCAATGATTGTTAAGAAGGTCAGAGAACTTCAAACATGTGAGTGCCCATGTTATGTGCTTCTAGTTCTTTTACGATCCTTATTATTCTTTAATATAACTTGTTTTTCATCAGCCTATGAGTTGTTTGGGTCTTTCATCCATATCCTTAACATCCAATGGAGTGTTTGGAATGACAATAGTTTGCAGTATTTACTAAAGGTCTCAGGAAATGCATGATGAGCCAAGACTGTTCTGAAATACTTATCTAACTCATGGTCTAAAATACATATGCATTAAGAGGAGCCAGTTCCAATGCCTAGACATGTAGGAATTTCAGATGAAAATGTCTATCAACAGGAAACCAGTTGTTTTAGTCTGTTTTGTGTTGCTATAACAAAATAGCTAAGACTAGGTAGCTTATAGAGAAAAGGTTTACTTAGCTTATGATTCTGGAGGCTGGAAAGTTCAAGATTGGGCATCTGTAGCTACCAAAGGCCTCAGCCTGCTTCAAATCATGATGGAAAGCAAAAAGGGAATGGAACCGGCATATGCAAGGAGGTCACATGGCAAGAGAGGAAGGAAGAGAGAGAAACAAACTAAGGAGGTCAGCCTATTTTTAACAACCTGCTCATGCAGGAACTAATTCATTTTAGTGAGAGGGAGAACTCATTGGGTCCTCATGGGAGGGCATTCATCTATTAATGAAGGATCAACCCTCATAATTCAACCACCTCTCTTTAGGCTCTATCTCTCAATGCAATGCAGCCACATTGGGTATCACATTTTAACAGAAGTTTTGGTGGGAGCAAAGCAAACCTTAGTACCAATCAAAAAAGTAGTCATTGTGTGCTTCCACTAAATGTGACCCTTTGATTCAAACACACTTCCCTGTGACAATATACCACCATGTATGCTGTTAACGAAATTACTTCTAAGATCAAGGGAAAATCGGAACTCAAATGACCATGATGGCAAAGACTGATGTGGAGGTCATTTTGTTTGAGCTTCTAAATCAGCAGAGTAGGAGAGGAAATCCCCTCTATAGGAGGCAGGATGTCTTCCCCTGGCAAGAACTGAGGGTGTTTATAACTGCTATCAAATGAGTGACCAGAGACAACACAATGACTTGCCAAACCAAATTTTAATTAGAAAAACAAAACTCAAATTGGAACGGTGATGCTTTAATGATTTCAATCTCTTTTCAGAAGCAATGTTAAGTTTAAAGATAAATCATTTACTTATAAAATTGTCCAGCAAATATTTGTAGATTGCCTTGTGTATGTCAAGGGCTGCTCAAAGCAGGGTAGAGGAAAAGTATACAGACAACTCATGCAAAAGAAAAGTTTTGCATTGCACTCATGTTAACAACACGAGACAAAATTTCTTCAGGTTATTATAGTAGGACAGGGAGATGTTATTATAAACTGAGTTTAACTTCATTGAAACAAAAGGTAAGAAGGAAGCTTTTAAAATATTGCTAGGGGGTGGCCAACTTGACTCAGAGATCTGTGTTTGCTAGAGGTGTTAATTGAAGTTAGGCTCCTACCCTGTCACAGAGATTGGGAGACAGGGTTTCCATCTTTTGTGACAATTATATTTCAAAAAGATGGCTTACAGGTTCTTGAGAAAGATATTCCTGGGTTATAGGAAATGTATCTCAATGAGGGCAGAGAAATGTAAAGTTTTCTAAATTGTAAGTTTTCTGAAGAAATGTGAAGTCAGCCTGTGTTCATATATTGGCTAGAACAAACAGTAAAATCTTTGGCCATGTTTTCAGGCAGGTATTTTAAGAGTCACCCTAGAAACACAGTTTTGGTCTAATAAAAGCCATGCTGGAGTCTGGCCACTTCTCCTAGTCAGGGGAAGGGGGCAAAGTGGGTAGACTAGAGGGAGTTGTTTATGTGAAGAGTTTAATGTTTTTAATTTTTTTTTTTTCTAAAAAGAAAGGCAATTGAAGATCTCTCTTCTCTATGCTATATATATATATTTTAAGAAACTAGTTGTCACTTTTATTCTAAATGGTGACAGAGAAGAAACCATGTAAGAGGCTACTCATAAATATAAATAAATATTTTTATTTTTTATCATAATTTTATGTATATCTGTGCTAACAGGGATTCCTCTAAGGTCTCTGTCTTCCCCCTTACTCACTTGGGGATATGTATGATTATAATAATTATTATTTTTATAGCTGTGTCAGACATGAACTTCCTTCTTATTTCATCCATTGAAAATAGCATCACATAGAATGTGTTGGAGATTGTCATTTTCCTTCACTTTCAATACATGAGCAATCCTTGCGGTTCGTTCTGTGAAATGCTTCTTGGGTTCAGAGCCTCTGCCCTGCAGTGAATACCTCCCCTTGAGCACAGTCTCCCTTCTATTCCCTTGCACTTCTCTATTTCTACTACTCAGGAGCTAGTAGGATCTTGGTAGGGTTTAACAGTAATTAAGCACTCTAGGGGCTCCTCATTACCTGAAAGATCAAAGGATTCATTTCTAAATGATTTAGTGAACACCTGTTACAGGTTAGGTACTGCACAATTCCCCCTCAAATTCACACTGTCATAGTAATCTAATTTTAGACTTTTCCTAATGAAATTTCTTGACAGTCTCAGCCACTATGAACTCTGTTCACCATTTACATAGAAATACCGACTGTTCTCTTTATACACTGAACTGCATCTTACCTCAATGTCTGCATATTCAATTCATCTGCTGAGAATGCCATTATTTAGTTTTCATCTGGTAAACTCATATTCAACTTTATGATCCACCTCAAATATCAACTTTTCTCTATAAACTTATCTGACTACCCCAGGCCTAGTTAACGGTATCTCTTTTGGGTTCCCCCCAACTGTTTATTAATCTGTATAAAATCACACATCTGATTACATAAAAATTAAAGATTCATGCCCCCTGCAGAGAGAGAGTTTCTTTACAGAAGAAAATCTTATTTGATTGTAGTTGAGGGATAACATTAGGAGAAATACCTAATGTAGGTGGCGGGGTGGGCGGGGATGGATTCAGCAAACCACCATGGCATGTATATACCTATTTAACAGCCCTGCACAATCTGCACATGTACTCCAGAACTTAAAGTATAATAAAAAAGAAAAAGAAAAAAAAAAGAGGAAAAGCTGCAAAAAAAAAAAAAGTATTCTAAGATTATTGAAACTCATTTCTTCTTTCACTTGTTCCTTTAGGCAGGAAATATTTACCAAATATGCCAGACCAGACATTGAATTAATGTAATATTCCTTGAATATTGTATGAGAAAGAAAGTCCATAATATGTGAAAGTCAGTAGGGATAAGCACTGAGATTAGATTGCCTGGGTTCAATTTTGGCTTTGTCATGTTCTATCATTCTTTACTTTAGAGAGCTTTTCTAGTCTAATATGGTGTTTGTTTGGTTTGTGTATGAGTCTCTTGCTGTTAATAAAGATATATCTGAGACTGGGTAAGTTCTGAAGAAAGCAGGTTTAGTTGACTCACAGTTCCACGTGGCTGGGGAGGCTTCACAATCATGGCAGAAGGCAAAGGAAGAGCAAAGTCATGTCTTACATGGTGACAGGGAAGACAGAGCTTGTTCAGGGGGAACTCCCATTTATAAAAGCATCAGATCTCATGAGACTTATTCACTACCAAGAGAACAGTATGGGGGAAACTGCACCCATGAGTTAATTATCTCCACCTCGTCCTGCCCTTGAAATGTGGAAACTATTGCAATTCAATGTGAGATTTGGGTGGGAACACAATCAAATTATATCAGTTTGCTTTTCAGCTAAACTATATAACTAATGTAAAAGGCATAGTTTGGGCCTGACATAGAATAGATCATTCACAAACCTTGATGACTGAATGGAATATTTAATGAACTCTGGCCCACCAGTTGCATGTAAGCTCAGTCAGATGAGCTACATTGTTTTATGTTTATCTCAAATATCTACAGGGAAAGTAAACTGGTTTTACTGTATCATTTTTAGTTCCCCTCAGAAAAAAAAAGACAACAGTAGATTAAGTAAACAATTAATAGAAAAAAAAGAGATTTTTTTTTTCAGATAAGGTAGGCAATGACTTATGTGAGTATGAGTCACCTGCCTACCTCTGTATGTGGATGTTATAAATGATTCACTTAATTTTGTTTCCCTATTCAGGACAGCACTAATTTAAACTATAAAAGCAGATTGCACTGACTTTCAGAAGCCACTGCTTTTCTGCATGGCCTGATTTGCCCCCTTGCCGTGTTTTCTCTTTATATCCAAACAAAGGAAATGGATATGGACTTTGGATGCACATTCATTCCAGATAACCGAGGGTGGATCTTATCATAGTGGCAAAGTCATAATAAACTCCTGGTTACATATCAAAATATTTATTACTGTTTGACAAATATTTATTACTGAGGTAAAGATGTGGTGGCTTTATCACCCCGTTACAGGGTTCCTGTGACTCTGGAAAAGGAAGCGTTCTTCTGCATTTACTGTTTTCATTAACTTTCCCTGTTTTTTTCCCCTTGTGTGTGTGTAGTGTATTTTTTCTCTAGAAATGAGCTGGCCAGGCATGCTAATTCTGCTTGGAAGAGGTCAATGTTTGCCTTACTCCATCTTGAGGTCACCACAGTACATGACTCAAAATCATTAGACAATGTTTATTGAGTTACTTCCGCATTCCAAATACTGTGTTGAATGTGGGTGAAGCATCAAATGGTAATGGAATTTTTGTACAGTCAAGAAGTGATTGCTGCCATAGAAGAGACACAGCACACTGATAGAACATAGCAACAAAATTTGACTTGTGATCCTCATCCAAGAAAAGATAGATAACACATTCCATAAAAGTTTAGAAGAAATTTTGGTCCCTTGTATTTAAGAAGAAGAACAATTTAGTTGAATACTGAGCAATGATTTGCAATCTAATAGTGTCTGAGAATGCCACCTGTTTTCTTGCAATTAAAATTTAAAAGCAAAATTATACAAAGAGCAACTGGAGTTTAAAGCAACTGTAAAAGATCCAATTAGAACAGAAATCAATTAAATCAAAAATAGTAAAACAAAGGGAAAATAAACATAATCAAAGATTGTTTTTTTCAAAAGATCAAAAAACATTTTTGATTGAAAACATGTTATCAACATGAGAAACAAAAGAGGAGATCATCACTAATCATCCTTAGACACTAAAGGACAAACAATATCATGTGTAGCACCACGCCCACAAATTTGACAACTTATATGAAATGGACCAATTCTATAAAAGGTACAAGCTACCAAAATTCATAGGGAGATGTAAGTAATTTGAATAAACCTATTTATGTTAATAAAATTGAATAATAAAGCACCCGGCTCAGATGCTTTTAAATTGAACCAAATATTTAAAAAATAAAATATACCAATCCTATATAATCTTTTCCAGAAAATTGAATTAAAGGGAAAACTTTTTAAATCACTCATTCTACAAGGCCACCATTACATTAGTACCAAAATCAGAAAAAAAAAAAAAAATTGAAAAAAGGAAAACTATAGCCTAATGTCTCTCATAAATATAAAAGCAAAAGTCCTGAAGAAATGTTAGTAACTAGCACTAACAATATACAATAAAATTATACACCATGATGAAGTGAGCTTTAACCCAATTATTAAAGACAGTTTCAACATTTGGAAATCAATCATTGTAGTTAACTTCTTCAACAAGCTAAAGGAGAAAAATAAGATGATCAGATTATCTTTTTTTTTGTCTCAGAAAATGCAATTGACAAAATCTAACACTCATTCATGATATAGACTCTTAGCAAATTAAAAATAGAGGGACACTTCCTTAACTTCATAAAGAACATCTATAAAACTTCTTTGGATAACATCTTATTCAGTGGTGAGAAATTCAATTCTTTCTCCCAAGATTGGGTATAAGGCAAGAATGTCTTCTCTCTTCACTCCTATTCAACATTGTGCAAGAAGTCCTAGCTGGTGCAATGAGATAAGAAAAGTAAACTATACAAGTTTAAAAGGAAGAAACAAAAGCAATCTTTATTCACAGATGACATGATTGTCTGTGCAGGGAATTGAGAAAAATGGACAAAAGCACTCCTTGTAACTAATAGACAAATATAGCAATGTCACAGAATATAAGGTTAACATAGAACATTCAACAACCTTTCTTGCTACCACTCTCGCCACGTGACATACTGTTTCCCCTTCATCTTCTGCCATGATTGAAAGCTTCCTGAGGCCCTCACCACAAGTAGATGCTGGCACCATGCTTCCTGTACAGCCTGCAGAACCATGAGCCAATTAAACTTCTTTTCTCTCTATATATATTTTCTATGAATATATTTCTTCTATATATATTTTTCTACATATATATTGTCTATATATATTTAAGTATATATTCTTTATATATGTATTTATATATATAAATATATGATCAATCAGTTGCCTACATATCAATGAAGAATTATTTAGAAATTGAATTAAACTTAAATTTTACTTTAAGGAAACCAATAGCAATGTTAACATCTGGAGAAATCTGAACAACAAAATAATATTAAATTGTAGCCCAAAGTATAAAATAAGTATCTGTGAATCCAACCAATATAAGTGATTGATTAAATAAATAAACAGAGGAGAAGAGACAAATGTCTCATGCAAAAGAATTCCAAATAATAGCTATTTTATCCTTACGTGGGGGACCATAACTCCTCATTCCTTAAGTGTGGGTTCCTCATAGTCACTTCCTTCCAAAGGGTATACCATGGAAAGGGAACAAAAATGTCACTTTACTGTGGAGAAATCTGACAAATGCCATTTCAGCCGGGTGATCAAGGTCAGCATCAACAGTGATAAGTCATGTTGAGGTCTGAGAAAGTGTCACAGCCAGGAGGAATCTTAGAAGATTAGATATGATAAGGCATCCTGAAACAGAAAACACAGGCCTTAAATTAAAAGTAAGAAAATCTGATTAAAAGGTGGACTTTTGGTAAACGATAATGTATCAGTATCAGTTTATCAATTGTAACAAATTCCCATGCAAAGGTAAGATATTGACAATAAGGAAAATCATGTGGAAAGAGTAGATAGAAACTCTCTCTATTACGTTCCCAATTGTTCTGTTAGAAAATTGGTCTAAATATAAAGTATAATTTGAATAAATATGGGATGTTTCTGAGACATAATCACAGCTTAATGCTGCAAGTAAGGATTTGAAAGAATGCTGCATTTTGCGGTAAAAATGTTCCAATTTTTTTCCTGTTTTGTCCCATAGAATCCTGATGACCTTGAAGAAGTCATTTAACATTTCAAACATCACTTTCCTCCTCTCAGAAATAATAACTACAGCATTTCCCCCTGCTTCATAGGATTGTTGTGAGGATTAACTTATTCAATACATGGGAAAAAGGTAGATATTGTCATGTGCAGACAGAGAGATACAACAGAATACAAAACATTCAAGGAGAATTAGGAGATAAGGACATAACAGAAGCATAAAAGAATTAATGTGAGTTAAGAAGGGAGGCATTCTAGCCCTAGAAGGAAAACAGACAGAAACCCTCAAGCTACTGGTTATATTTAAAAATTACTGAATGGCTTGGTGAGTGACCTTGCTCTAATTTAACTTCTACTCCAGATTACCTTTTTTATGACCTTCAACAAATCACTTGCCTTTTTTTACTTTGCTTTTCTCATCTGTAAATAAGACATGATCATATTTTCTCCCTAAGTTTGTTGCCAAAAAGCCAATCACATAGCATTTAGACAGCAATGGTAGATCTTCATCCAGCAGTCAAATCTGTGCCTATCCATCTTATGAAAATTTTCTTAGTAACAGAAGTCTCTTAATTCCTAATGAATCCTGCTCATTTCCTCAAGGGTATCTCTGCTGTGCTTCAGTTGGCTGATGTTTGTGGGTGACTAAAGACTTGACTAATAATTGTGAAAAAATTGCAACAATTATATTTGACCCATAAGCTTAAACAAAACTGCAAACTTAATTCCATTTAATCAAAATATCTACTTTTTCCAGATGAATTACTAAATTTTAAACACCCATGACAATAAGATGCTCTTATAACTTTTTGCTTAAGTAAATCAATCCTGTAATAGTCTCCCATTTCTCTGGTACGTAAAACTTAATTCATCCTTCCAGATGAATCTTAAAGACTTTGTTCAGGAAATGTTTCTCAACTACCCCAGTAACCTGACTTCCTTATTCACTGCCTGTTGCAACCACAGTTCAATTTCTAACACGTTGCTCTAAGCTGCCATGCGTTATCTGTTTTCTCCCCACTAGGTGGCAATTCAATAGCAGGGTGTGTTGGAACTATTTCTGTTCTCTCCTAGCCTTGCCTTCCCACACAAATTACACCTACCAGTATGCTTTCCACGTAGAGGGTGTTTTGTTTGCGGCCTTCGTGCTTGTTGAATTTTATTATTGTCATCTCTCTCTGCTAGACTGCGAGTCGCCTGAAATACTCACAATTGCAGAAATTATACTTTTATTTATGTGTTTGTGTGTTTGTTTTACTTATTCATTAATAATCCCTCAGTCAATATCAAAGACATATAAGGAGATTAAAAGGAGAGAAGAGAGTGAGGAAGAGGAGAGTGAAGGCAAGAAGTGCTTGCCATGGAAATGATCCCTCTTCCTTTGAGGGGATCAGGCACAGCACTGAGGTACGGTCCTTATTATTCTGAGAACTGAATAAAAGGATCTGTTTTGATCTCCAGTAGGTATGAGACTGGGAAAGACTGACTTTCTGACTGTGAAGCTATAGTGGGAGAATTAATGTAAAAGCCAACATTTGAGAAACAAGTCAAATAATCAGGGCTGACTTTCACAGTGACTGGAGAAGCAAACTTGTCATAAAAAGAGCCATACACAAAACCAGGCTAGAATCTCAAAAAGCCAGGGACAAGTGAATATTCTGAACAGGTCATGGCACAAGGCCTGTGACAACCCTGAGCTAGTCCACACAGCCCTGTACTTATTATGACATGTGAAGCCTGGGACAGGATACCCTCAATTAGAGGGTAGTAGACGGGAAATCACAGGGATATTGGCAGGAAAGAATGTCAAGATCTAAGTGAACAGGAAGTGTATGGAGCAGGGGTTACAGTGATTAGGGTTGGACTACCGATGAGACCTTCAGGGAAGGGCAGCATATTGCCATATACCTACATCATAGCACTAGAAGATTATAATAAACCTTCAATCAACTGATAACTAACTTTGAAGTGATACGTACCAAAGGCAATATGTTTCATAGTTTGAGAAACGGTGCCTAAGTACATATGTATCCTGTATCAAGCTGAAGTAACTACCCTTCATCATCAGATCTGGAGAAGTCTCCAAGCTGTATCTTTCACCTTCTAGGGGGATCTAAAATAAAATTGGCATTCTGATCCAAGATAGGAGGGTCAAGGGCAGTAAAGAAACCAAATAAGTCACAGGACCCAAATGTTGGGTTGTGCTGTTCTGAATTGTCCTTAAGCATGAAAGAGGGTTTGTATAGAAACTAGATGGTCCTGAGGCTATAGGTGAAGTTCATCCGCACCCTCAGATGAAAACAAAAGCTGAAAGATGGAAATGTGGCTATGCGCCCTCAGTGTTCTTTAGATAAATGGCTTTTTCATAAAATACTCATCTAACTTATTTCATAGAATACTCATGAAAAGCAGGAAAAACAGGAATGGTCTTGGGCCAGAAGATTTATCATCTTGAACACATTCACTCTGCGAATTAAATACTCATCACCCAAATCTATGAAATTTCTTCTTGGCAAGGTCATTAAAATATGCAAATATGCAAATAATTATTCATCCAGACTTAAAACGCTTAGCACATCTTAGCTTCAGCAGTAGGACCCTTTAAAAAGACTGATCTAAGAGACTCTTCCATCCTTTCTCTATTTTTACACTCCAACAAATGAACAAATTGTTCTGAAACATAACCCATTGTTCTTGTACAGATGACTGAAATATAAGTCTTGGTTTTTCTACAGGTTCTATAAAAAGCTTGACTATATCTTTTCTTTTATTTTTCTTTTCAGCTTGATGAACACCTGTTTTCTAAGTCCTGAATCTGTAATCATAGATTCAGTCCTGTTCCCTTCCAAATCTTAGACTTCATATTCAAACTAGAGAATAAAAATTTACAAACAGACCCTTGCACCTGGGATGCAGAAAAATTATTAATTGTATTCCTATGTCTTACATAAAATCCCAAACAGGTTTAAACCATATGAAAATTTATTTGTTGTAAGACAGCCTTGAAATAAAGTATTTTCATATGAGATTAAATATTATGGCTAGTTTTCTTCTTTAGAATAGTCTTATGTTACAAAGAAACCTTTTGGTGCTATAAGAATGCAAAGAAAAGCATAAAACTAAAAGGAAAAGCACAAAATTTTTTTTCCCACTGGGCTTAGTTTAAATAACAAATCAGCTGCAGAATAAAAGCAGTATGTTATAAATCTCCTATTGTTATATGTGCTGCTGTAAAACCCGTCTTACGTAATTCAAAACACACGATGCATAATTGACAGAGAGATATAAAACATGCTAATAATAAGGGGATCACTAACAATAACAGGAAATACGGAAATCTCTTTCCCAAGCTTGTCAAGGCACTTCTCTACTTAGTATTTAGGGACTCCCTTAGAAATACCTGCAAAGATTTTGAAGAAAACAAGCTTCACATCATAAAGTAGTAGGTGGTAGGTAATTTAATGAAGTGTGAACGCTAATAAAAGAGAGAGTAAAAAAGTAAATATTTTAAACAAATCATGGAAATTATTTTTCTAGATAAGATAGTGTGCTCTCATTTTAAATGAAAAATAATTAGCTGAGAAATATTTTTGACTGTTATACTAGCAGCACAAAGTAAGAAAATAAATCTTGTAATATTTATTCCCCCTGTTCCAGGGATCTCTATAAACTCTGCAGATGCAATGGTGAGTAAAGTTAAGTAACAGTGAAGCAGGATCAGCCACGAGAAACAGACCTCTCAGACACCGAACTAGGAAGGAAAAAGTGTTTTATTACGGCTGGGAGTGAGGGGACAGGTTTTGTCTAACAGTCAAGTTTGTTTAACAAAGAGAAGCTCTGCCTTTATATACGTTTACAATACTAGATATTTATTACACGTGAAAGGGTCTTGGGTTTATGGTTTTAGAAATTACATGTGAAAGGGTCTTGGGTTTACAGTTTTAGAAATTACACATCAAAGGGTCTTGGTTGATGGAGTAGGAGTGGAGTGGGGGTTTGATCTTGTTTAATTAAAAACAATGCCTTCCGGGTAAGATTCCCCACACTATGCCTGCTATCTATAGGAAGGCGATTTAGGAGGCGCCAGTCGGCCAGCCTTTTCTTCTATTGAAATGCAGTGTGGGAGTCAAGGGGGAGGTGATCTTACATGTTTGGGTCTCCTTCCTCAACAATACCAATGACTAAAAAATCTTACAACAGTACATTCAACTTAAACCCTCCAGGCATTCCTGGTTATTCTTTGCCAACCCCCTTCATTTTTAGAAAATAATCCTGTAGGACATTTAGTACATTGAAAGACAGATACTCAAATATGTGTACATAAAAGTTCATAGCAGCACTACCTACAATATCTAAACTGTGGAAACAGTCCAAATGTTCATCAACAAATACATGGATAAACAAAATGTGATAAATATAAACAATGGAATATGATTAAGCCATTAAGAGATATGGAGTATGGAAACATGATATACATGGGTAAACTCAGATACGTTATACTAAGTGGAAAAGCCAAACACAAAAAGCTACAGATTGTATGATTTCATTTGCATGAAATAAGCAGAATACAAAATCCATAGAGAGAGAGAGCAGATGGGTAGTTGCCAGGGGCTGGGAGTGGGGGTGAGGAATAGCATGTGACTGCCTAATGGGTATAAGGTTTTCTTTTGGAGTGAAGAAAATGTTCTGCAAGCTGACAGAGTAGGTAGTTGTACAACATTGTGAATGTGCTAAATGCTGATGAGTTAAACACCCTGGTGTTTTATTGCACAGCCAGTTACCATAGTTAATAGTAATGTTTGAATATCACAACAAACAGAAATAATAACTTTCTGAGGTGATGGGTATGCTAATTAGCCTAATTTGATCATTTCACAATATATACATGTACTGAAACATTACATTGTATCCATAAATTTATACGATTATTATTCAAAAATACTCTAAATTTCTCCCCCCATCAAGTTAGTAATAAATACAAAATATATAAAATACAATGGTTAATTTTATGTTGTATGAATTTATCTCAGTGTAACTATCTCTTAAGAGTAATAATGTTATTGTAATGCCTGCATGGACTGAGATTATAAATCACTTTGCCAACTGAAGTAAATCATCACACAATTGATTTGATGGAGGCAACCTTTAAGAGGGCAGAATCATTAAATAGCCAAGTCTAGTTGGGTAACCATGTCTAGACACAGTCCCAGTCAGAGGTTTCTTTACTTCAAAATCATTACCATGACAGTTGTTTTAGGGTTTTGAACCTGACCTTCTGTTGACTAAATTTGCATGATGAGGGGAATGCTGTACAGGAGCCAGGAGACAGCAGTTAGATTCTGATTTACTTAAATATTTCAGCTTGACTTACAGCTTGAAGAGAAGAAAGATTGAAAAAAAAAAAAAAAAAAAAACCTACGACATAATTCAGGAGGCTTTCAAATCTCTAGTTTTAAGTAAATTAACAAGGTATTTATCCTAAACACTAAATAAATATACATGAGAGAGAAACAATTTTTAATTGGAAATGTAAAATCACTGATTAATCTGTCTTTAGCCACATGAATCAGATAATTGATTGTTACTTCTTCTTAATCCGTGAACTCACAATGTCTATAAAATGGACATAGTGTCTCCCTCACAGGGACCAGGTGCATGTAAGAAATGACTAACTTCTTGGAAAGGATATACCTTTGTAAATCCAGAAAATGGTACTTAAAATCTGAGTTTCTTAAGAGACAGGTAATAGTAGAAGGGAGGAACTATAGAGGTCAAACAAAAATTAGAAAATAAAACAGAAATAGGTCTTACTGTATTTATCTCTATTACATTTCTGTTATTTTCACCAAATTAGCCAGGGGTTATATCTAAAAGCCATTTTTATTCACGTAAGATCAAAGTGTAAACATCCTCCGTATTTCTGGTTTTTCTTGACTACTCACTCCCATATACCCAGAAAATCAATCCTAAATTCAATATTTTTAAATTTCCTAAATGAATCTGTCATCCACTCTTATCTTTTTATTGCACTGTCATCATGGTAGGTAAATAATCCTTAATTGTAAATTAAGTCAGGGCTAAAACATGTCATGATTCATGTAAATTACCTCACCTATTGCTATATTTTATAATACATGAATTTATTTTGTCTGTAAACTGGTGACATGTATGTCAAAACAATTTTTTATAATACTGAAGTTCTTAGAAATTATAATGATGAAGTTTTTGGAAAATGACATATATTACTCATTACATTTCAGTAACACCAAAAAAGTAGGTTTCTAGAGCAATATCAAATATCATATTAGTTATCTATTTCTATATTAAAAATTCCCCCCAAAAGTAGCTGTTGAGAGCAACATACCTTTTATTATTCAGATTTTATGAATCAGGAATTTGTGAGTGGTTTAGCTGGGTGGTTTTGGCTTAGGGTCTCTTACAAATTGCAGTCAAGATATCAGCCCTGGGCCAGGCACAGTGGCTCAAGCCTGTAATCCCAGTATTTGGGAGGCCAAGGCAGGTGGATCACTTGTGGCCAGTTCAAGATCAGCCTACCCAACACTGTGAAACTCCAAATCTACCAAAAAGTAAAAAAATAAAATAGCTGGGTGTGGTGGCACACACTTGTAATCCCAGCTACTTGGGAGGCTGAGGCAGGAGAATTGCTTCAACTAAGAAGGCAGAGGCTGAAGTGAGCCAAGATCCCACCACTGCACTCTAGCCTGGGCAACAGAGCAAGACTCCATCTCAAAAATAATCATAATAAAATAAAAATACAAATATATAAAAGATATCAGCCCTGGCCATAGTCATCACAAGTCTCTACTAGAAAACGTTCTATTTCTGTGGCTACTGGCAGGCCTTGGAAGATCTTTACAAGCTCCCTCTCTTGGTTAGAAGAAAACCTCAAAAGATCTCCTGAGTTCACTCATGTAGGCCTCTCTAGATAGCTCTGTCATGACATGGCAGCTAGCTTTCTTCAGAGCACACTATTGTAAAATCTAATCTTCAAGATAAGAATCCATCACTTATGCCATACTCTATTCATGAAAAGTGAGTTACTTAGTCCTGTGCACATTCAAGTGGAGGGGATTACACAATGGTGTGGATATCAGAGATGGGTTATTGGATACTCTCTTGCAGGATGCCTACCAGAAATGACACATGTGTGCTCTCAATTCTCATAGCTCATAGTTTGAAGAGGCTGGGCTTTCAATACAAATCTGGCCATTTAGTGTCTTCTGAAAATGTGGGTAATTTTGTTAAACTCTAGAACCTCAGTTTTCTTCTCTTATAAAATAGAATGAACATAACACACATGATAGGGTTGCTGGGAAAAATCAAATGATCTTCAAGGAAGATGTTATGAAGTGATGGCAGGGGTAGTTATAGTCAATCATCTCCAAACAGGAGAAAGGCATTTTCTTATTGAAATCTCTAAATGCTTCTCATGTGCCCAAACCAGCATCCGCAGGGAAGAGAGGGCAAAATGCTGCCCAACCATGGGCTACTGGCTGCTGAATTAGAAAAGCCTTAAGAGGCATCACTCTTCACCGTTGTTCTTGATCTTGTCTCAGTGGATGCCCTTAATCTCCATTTCACTTGGCTGCTGAAGCATTTCAGATAGGCCATTGATTAGTGGACAGACATGTCACACATGTCCCTTCCACTTACACATTCCCAAATTTTAAGCAAAGAATATAGAAGACATAGGTGTTAGTGGATTCTCTGTGCAAAAATCACCTTCAAGTACATTTTTAAAAAACATGACCTATTATTCTACTATACAAAGAATGACCATTTAAAACTCAGAGCTTGCAGTACCAATCTAATTACTTCTTTTAAAGGAATATTTACAAGTTCTATGTATGGAAAAGCATGTCTTTATTTAGATGGAAAGATGTTAGGTGAATGTGTGATAAAACCTAATTTGTGGGTAGTACTCAAGTGGATTTAATAATATGTTATTTTCTTAAAGAATATTTTTGCCTCTAACTTTTCCTTATCATTGAAAGCACTGTGGTTTAAAATTATTCTATTTCTAAATGTCTATCACCATTTGGTTTGAAGAGCTAATTCCTAGAAGTCGTGCACTTCACTGAGAGATTGCTTCCCGAAGCAATCCTTCTTTTACATGAGCTTCAGGGATTTTTATGAGGTTCCTTAATCCATGTTTTGCCCACCCTTTGGCAAATATGCATTGCTGGGAAGTATAGCATGAGTGATCCTGATTTATGTGCAGTAAGATTCTCTGGGACTGAATTTCTGCCGAGTCTGTAGATGAGGCTTGAGGTAAGGAGGTTTTCCTGCTTTTATTATTGCATTGATCCAACTGCACCTGCAGGCAAGGGCTGTGTGAGGAATTTGGGGTTATCTTGTTCATGTACCTGTTTCCCCTAGAATCCAAATTTCCTGTTCCAAAGTTGATGCTAATTGATCTCTAGATTTTTGATGTTAGGCACTTAAGAAACGTTTAGAAAATATTTTGTTGGCTGACTACCATCTGCTGACTAAAATACAGCAGATGAGTCAAAGAAGTGCATTGAGAATTTTGAAATAGGGAAGATCATGGAAGAACTAGATAGGGCACAGGAAGGCTTCCATGAGGACCAGACAGAGTAGAATTATCTCCCACCTGCCTGCTCTGCAGGGTTGTTGTAAGATCAACAAAGTCATGTGGAATGAGTGATTCTAAAACTTAAAAATCAGTGTTGTTGATTATTTTTGAACATCAAAAACTGCTCGATTTCACAACTAAAATTTTCCAGTATATTTTTATAGGCACTACAACTGATATGAAGCCATATTACAAGTTCACAGTATTATAATAGTTTACCGTTAATTAATACACAAATATTTGTAAGCATGTGGTAGTGCTTTTAAATTCTCCAAGTAGAGCAATAGATGAGAAGTATACATAGGATATTGTCTCTGTCTTCAAGAAAGGAATACTTCTGTATTTTCTACAAAAACAACGAGGATAATGATGGCAAAGAAAAAGAAGTCACAAAACTTGTAGTAGCAAGAAATTATTTGCATAAATTGACCAATCTGCTAAGGAATTTATGATATGAATAAACTCACAGTTATTCTATATTGAATATATTATTTTTGTCATAATTTAGTTCCATAAAATGTATGAAAGTAAAGATAAGGCTTGGATGAGAGAAAAGAGAGAGGCCTAATTGCATTTTATCTCCTAAAAACCACTGAAGGAGGCAGCCTTCTTTACTAGGTTTTTGAATTTTTATATGTGAGGTTTTTGTTTGTTTATAACTTATAATCAAATCAAGTGGATTCTGTAGAAATGACAATCATCAGGGACTTCCTCAGCAGGGAGGAGTATCTCCTTTGGAGCCAGCATACTTTTTCACAAAAACAAAAAACTTAAAGACTTGTTTTTTCAGAGCAGTTTTAGTTTCACAGCAAAGTTGAAAGAAAGGCACAAACTTTCCACGTATCCGTTCACAGCGTTCCTCATTATCGACACTTCCCAGCTGCCTTGCGTTATTCACAACTGAGGAATCTACATTAAGATATTATTTGTATCTCTTATTTAATTTGTATTCTCTTAATTTAAATTTAAATTGGGTTAGCAAATTCAAATTATTTGGTCACAGTCAGTTCGTATTGTGATATCAGAATTTGATTTCAGGATGTCTGAGTCTCGGAGGCTGGATGGATAATGTGATCATTTTACAAACTACGTTAGTTTTTATTGTGTGGCTGAAGAAACTGAAACTCAACACAAATACTCAAGTTCAAAATTTCTAGGAAGTAGAAGAGGCAGTGATGGACACGGTTCCTGGGACTCCCAAGACTCCACTCCCTCCTGACGTGGTGACACCTCACCTTATGCCAAGGATGCTTCCGTTTCATTTGCCAGTGGCCTGGCTATACGTTCATTGCTGACTCTCCTTTCCATTCATACCCTGGTGCTTTTACAGTTTTAAATGTCCACAAGACAAGAAAGGGAATTCAATCTGTAGTAGTGGAAGAAATGTTGGGTCTGAAATCAGAATTTGCTTCAAATTTTGACTAAACCATTTAGTAGCTCTGTGAACTTGAACAAGTTATTTACATTTCCTGCATTACTACTTAGTTCATTCATTCCACCAGAGTTAACTGCCGCCAATTCTCTAACAGCATGCCTCTAGACCCCAGGGAGCTGGCAGCAAACATAGCAAGGCTCTATCCTCAGGGAACAGATATTCTTATGAGGCACAGAAATACTAAAAAGAAATACATTTAAGGCATAGAAGTGTGTAAAATAAAGAACTGGGAATGATTGAAAGGATGTGATTTAAATACAAGTTGCCCACAAAATGTAGCCATCAAAATACCATTACTTTATCAGGGATTGATGTTGATAAGCCATTTTCAAAGTTTTCCTCTGTTGCACAGTTTTCTCTGTTTCCAGACTTGGTAGTCATCCCATAGAATGGTCAGTTAAAGTTTTCCTCTGTTGCACAGTTTTCTCTGTTTTCAAACTTGGTAGCCATCCCATAGAATGGTCAGCTGAAGTTTTCCTGGAAACGTGACAGTTGGATTCAGAGATACTGGGAACCAAGGGATTATATGGGGGGAGGAGGAAGAGCAGGCCATGAAGAAGGAACAATAAATGCATAGACACTGGAGTTTTTGCAAAAAGACATAAGGTTCTATCCATGGGTAACAGAGGGTAACAGGATGGTGAGAGGATTGGCATATGAGATCAGGCAGATTACTAGCCCCAGCTGGCCATAGTTAGGATTTTAGTCTACAAAAAATTAGAAGTCACTGAAGGGGTTTTGAGCACGACAGTGGCATCATCATATATTTTTTTTAATGTGACATTTTACACGGACATGATTACTACCTAATATATAGGATGCATGCATGCATGCAACCGCTATTTGAGACCAGCACCAGGCACTATCCTTGGAACAATGTAGGTATCAACAAATATTATCTCCTACTTGGTTCCTATTCTTATTTAATACGGAGATTTAGATTTCTGCAGACAAGAGGGGGCATTCTTAAAAAGTGGACTACTCAGCAGTGCTGTTTCCTTGGAAAGTAGCTCACTCTTCCTTGTTCTTTGGCCAACAATTGGGCCTGAGCTGAAAAAAGTGGTCTTTAAACACTGACTCTTAGGAAATCCCTGGAGAAGTCTGCAAAGGCAGGGCCAGAATAAGAACTAAAGTTGAAGGGGGATTTGATCCAAGTGGGAGGCAGATAATGAGTGGATTAACTCAGGTCAAAGGGGAGAAAAAAGTGAAGGAGAAAAATAGATGAAGTGCGTGCATATTGGAATAACAAGTAACTGAAGGTGACCTTTCTTGCTGCAAATGGCAGAGCCACCTAACAGGGAGTTTTGCAGAAAGCAAGAAATACTCCTGAAACTGCAAATGTCCCAGGAGGGAGGTGAGAGAGGCTTCCAATGCTGAGCACAGGAAGATCTGCTCAGTCCTCCTGCAAACAGCTGATGAGCGGCAAAACTAGCTTTCAGAACTGATAAAAGCACCCCTAAGGGAGCTGATGGCTTATAGAATTACTTCCAAGAGGAAACTCTTTGACTCAGATGATTGCAAACTGGATCAAACTGAACTCCACAAGCATGCTGCATTTTAAAAAGTAATTGTGCTCAGGTAAGAGTATTGCATAGATCAGAGTTTGCAAATTCATTAATTTCTTCGTGTATTCTTTGAGAACCTTCTATGTACTGAGGACTTTTTAGGTGCTGGCGACCAAATATTGATCAAAATCTCTGCTTTCCTAGAATATAATTTATATAATTTGGGGGGGGTAAGAGTTCAAACAATAAACAAAAGATATGTTAAATGTAAAGTATGTCAGATGGCGATAAATGTCAGGCAGAACATAAAGGGCATTAAGAGAATTCAGTGGGCAGGGTGGAGGTGGTTGGGTGTGGCTGCAACATCAGAGAGGGGGAGGGCATAATGAAAGTATCTGAAAAGGCGGCAGCAGAGCAGGGAGGAGAAGGAGTTAGCTCCTTGCTATCTGAGGAAAACCTTTCTTGAAAGAGGGAAGACAGAAAAGCCAGCATAGAGCAAAAAAAGGGAAGGTAGTTGATGTCAGAGAGGGGATGACCACAGGTCATGAGGCCAGGTGATGAGATGAAAATTCACTGGAGGGTTATGCGCAAAACAGTGACATGACATGAGCTAAACCTGTTTAAAGGATCATTCTGGCTGCTGTGTTGCGAATAGACTACCTGAGCTAAAGGGCAGAAGGAGATCAGTTATGGCAATCCTGGCTACTGATGATGAAAACTTGGACCCAGGAGTTGCAATGGAAGCAATGAAAAGAGCAGAAGTTTCTGGATTCATTTTAAATTTAGAACTGACTGAGGAGGTTGATCAATTATATTTGGCCTCTAAGAAAAACCAAGGAGTCATTGGCTGGGATAAGGAGTTTGAAAGCATGTTGGTATGTTGGAGTTGAGGAGAGATCAGGAGTTCATTTTTGAGACATGTGTTAACGGAATGGAGATGTGTTGAAGGCAGAGATGTATTCAGGACATTTTCTTCCCTCAGGCTGACTCCAATACATACGAGGTGGTGGATCAGAATGTGGTGCGTACAGGATTCTGAAGATCCATTCTGGCTGAGAGAGAGCCTTGACTGATTACCAATGCTGATCATGGCTTCAACAGTAGAGAATATGTGAAAATAGCATTCTTATTTTAAATAATATTGGTGGGCGATACTGTTTGAATTTGTTCCCTCTGAAATTTATGTTGAAACTACTCCTTCATGCAATAGTAGTAAGCGGTGCAGTCTTTGTAAGGTGATTAAGTTATGATGGCTCCATCCTCACATGTGGGATTAGCACCCTTTTAAGAGGGCTCCAGGTTGAACTGAATACACTCTTACTCGTCTGCTCTTCTGCCCTGTGAGAAGGCAGTGCTCCTCCCCTCCAGAGGACGCAAGAACAAGATGCCATCTTGGAAGCTGAAAGCAGCCCTCAACAGATATCACTCCTGCTAGTGCCTTGATCTTGAACTTTCTAGCTTTAAGAATCATGAAAAATAAATTGTTTATAAATTATACAGTCTGTACTATTTTGTTACAGCAGCACGAAAGGACTAAGACAATGAGTCTTTTCTTTTTTACAGTCCCTTTTATAGGTCAGATGCCTCATATAAGAAAGATTTTATAAGTTTAATTTTAATAAGTTTATTTCTTAGTTATCTTCCTAGGTTAAATGGGAACCTGTCATCATTCTCACTCTTTTCCCATGGTTATGTACTCAAAGAGCTCTGGATCAGAATCAATTTCTCAATTCTTCACAGTCTCATCAAAACTTCTAAGCTGTCCTCTGAAAGTCCTGGGAATTCTCCAACCTGCACATCTTCACATTTGCCCATCAATCTGTATCTAAGCCTTTTGTTTCCCCTTTTCTACCTATTCCTATCTCCTTTCCCATTGCAGTAGATTTATGGTCCCCGCTCTCACAGAGGGCCAAATCCTTAGTTCGTGCATTGGATCCCATAAACTCTTGGGTACTCATATTCCTCACTTCTGTGATTATCCTCCTTCCTCCCATAGCATCCAGCTTTCTTTGCAGAAACATCTGTATTATGCAACACCAGATGTTACAAAATATTCTGTAGTACCTCTCTTGATCTCTTGTCACTCTAGCTAGTTCCTGATTTCTCTAGATCACTGAGAAAAAGCTACAAGAAATACTGAAAAATACTACACAAACTCTACTGGCTGTCCTCATGTCCTCAATTGCCGTTCTTTCTTGAACCTATTTCTATCCTGTTTTTCTCTCCATTGTGCCACTGAAACTGCTTTAGTCAAGGTTACTAGTGATTGCTACATGGCTAATCCAACAGTCAGTCCTCATTTTATTTTACTTGTCTTCAGGGTTGGGCAGAAATGAGACTTCTGGCATCTTAAAACATTTTATTTGTTTAATATCTCCCAATTTGCCACGTTTTCTACCAGCACACTTGCTGAGTCTTTTTTGTTTTCTTGTCTTTTATAGATATCTTATATTTATGAAAATTAAATGAGAGGATGTCTGAAAACTATCTAATAAATGTATAACACAGTCAGTGATTCTCTTTCTCTATTCCTCCTTCATCTTTTTGTGTGTGTTTATATGTGTTTGTGTGCATATGT
Organism: Ateles fusciceps; assembly: GCA_036589455.1. Taxonomy (NCBI): domain Eukaryota; kingdom Metazoa; phylum Chordata; class Mammalia; order Primates; family Atelidae; genus Ateles; species Ateles fusciceps. Next base: position 1,449,794 of record JAZHEH010000672.1, read on the forward strand.
GTGTGTGTGCGTGTGTGTGTGTTTTGCTTTTCAGTGTGACTCAATTTATTTAAAGGTACTCCAGTGAGTGCTTTTGCAGTAGCCTGGAGCTCATATTTTAAGATAGTTTTTCTCTCTTGTATCATTCCCTAGATGATCTTATTGAGTTTCCTGGATTTCCAAAATAACTGTATGCTTAACACTCACAAAACAAATTAAACCCATTCTCTTTTACCTGAGCTTCAGATTCAATATATCATTTGTATGCCCAAGAGCTATCTTGCAATTAATGTATTCAAAGGAGAACTCTCAATTCAACGCCTCTGCACATTTTTTTAATCCCAATAAATGACATTCTAATTCAGTCAGCTGCTCAAGTCAAAAACCTAGGTGTCACCTTCAAATACCTTCTTTCCTTCAAAATCTTTAACCAACACATAACCATGTTTTACTAGCTATACTTTCATAATGTAGATTATATTCAATTATTATGTTTTTTACCATTTCCAAGGCTGTCACCATTATTTTACCCCTTGACCATTATAATATTCTCTCTGCTAATCTTTCCTCTTTCACACTGGTCTTCCTGGTGATTTATAATTCCTCATTTTCTTCTTTGTCATTAAGAAAAATTCAATAGACTGCAAGGCCCATTAATAAAAATAACATCTTTTTTGAGGGGGTGCAGGACTTGTATTTTTTTTTAATATTTTAAGTTTTGGATACATAATAGATGAAGATATTTATGGGACACATAGGATATTTTGACGCAAGCGTACAATGCTTAATAATCAAATCATGGCAGTTGAAATATTTATCACCTCAAACATTTAGCATCTCTGTGTTGGGAAAACTCCAAATTCACTTTTTTAATTATTTTAAAATATACAGTAAATCACTGTTAACTATAGTCGCCCTATTGTGCCATTAAACACTAGGTCTTACTCCCATCTAACTGTATTTTGCTCTCTATTAACCAACCTTCTTGATCCCCCAGTCTTCACTTCTTACCCAGCCTCTGGGAACCATCATTCTACTGTCTACATCCACAAAGTAAATTTTTTTTAACTCCCACATGTGAGTGAGAATACGTGATACTTGTTTTTCTGCACCTGGCTTATTTCACTTAATATGATGTCCTCCAGTTCCTTCCATATTGTCCCAAATGACAGGAATGAATTATTTTTATGGCACAAAGTATTCCATTATGTATATGTACCATATTTTTCTTTATACATTCATCTGTTGATGGACACATATTGCTTTTCAATTCTGGCTTCTGTGAATAGTGCGGCAATAAGGATGAGAATGCAGGTATCTTTTTGATATACTGATTTGCTTTCTTTTGGGTATGTAGCCAGCAGTGAGAAGCCTGGGTCATATGGTAGTTCCATTTGTATTTATTTGAAGAACCTCCTACTGTTTACCATAGTGGCTATACTACTACATTCTTACCGACAATGTATGAACATTCACCTTTCTCCAAATCCTCACTAGAATTTGTTTTATTTTGTTTTGTCTTTTTGATAAAGATGACTTTAACTGGAGTGAGCTATCTCATTGTGGTTTTGGTACATTTCTCTGCTGATTAGTGATATTGAGCTTTTTCTATATGCCTGTAGGACATTTGTATGTCCTCTTTTGAGACATGTCTACTTAGATTTTTTACCCTCCCCGCCCACTTTTATTTTTCTGTTACTCAGGCATGAGTGGAATGATGTGAGTATAGCTCACTGTAGCCTCACACTCCTGGGCTCCAGTGATCCTCCCTCCTCAACCTCCAGATTAGCTGGGATTACAGGCATGAGCCACCAAGCCTGCCCCATTTGACCAGTTTTAATCAAACCCTTTTTTTTTTTTTTTTTGCTTTCAGGTTGCCTTTTTCTTTCTGAGAAACACAACCTTTTAATAGATCAAATAAATAGTATATGCAAGGTAAAAATTATGTTGGGGGAAAAAGTCATACTATAGTGTATATTAAAAAATAAAACACGTGCTGACAGTAGTATTGCCCCCGTTTGGAAATCACATGGCAAATTTATACCCTTTCCACAACAAGTATATTGCTAATTCAACATGATTGCTTAAAATATATAGTAACATGCCAAAAAAAAGGTAGCTACATTTATGTCTAAGAAGTGAAAACTGAGGTAACCTTTCTTTGAATTAAAAAAAAACTAAAAAGCAAAAAAATGTGTTTTTTATATAATCTGGTTATTAATTGCTGGTGAGTTGAAGAGTTTGCAAATATCTTCTCTGACTCTGTAGGCTGTCTCTTCACATTGTTGATTTTATCCTTTGCTGTTCAGAAGCTTTCTAGCTTGATGCAATTCCATTTGTTCATTCCATTTGTTGATTTGGTTACATGTGCTTTTGAGGTCTTAGTCAAGAAAACTTTGCCCAGACCATGTCCTGAAGCATTTTCCCAATATTTTCTTCTAGTAGCTTTATAGTTTCAGGTCTTACATTAAAGTCTTCAGTTCATTCTGATTTTTTTTGTTGTTGTTGTTGTTGATGGGGAGGGTCTAGTTTCATTCTTCTGCATGTGCATGTTCAGTTTTCCAAGAACCATTTATTGAAGAAACTGACCTTTCCCTAGAGGTTCTTGGTGTTTTGGTCAAAAATGAATTGACTGTAAATGCTTGGGTTTAGTTCTAGTTTCTCTTTTCTGTTCCATTGGTCTGTGAGTTATGCTTTTATGCCAGTATCATGTTATTTTAGTTACTATAGCTTTGCAATATAATTTGAAGTCAAATAATTTAATATTTCCAGCTTTAAATTTGTCTATTTTTTAATTGACTTATTTTACTTTAGGTGCATACTATATCTGGCATTTCTCCCCATGTTATCCTTCTCCACCCTCCTCTCCCTCCCCACCCCTCACTGTCTCTCCCCTACCCCTCCAACTGCCCCCAGTGTGTGATGTTCCTCTCCCTGAGTCCATGTGTTCCCGTTGTTCAACATCCACCTATGAGTGAGAACATATGGTGTTTGGCTTTCTGTTCTTGTGTCAGTTTGCTGAGAATGATGGTTTCCAGACTCATCCAAGTCCCTACAAAGGACATAAACTCATCGTTTTTTATGGCTGCATAGTATTCCATGGTGTGTATGTACCACGTTTTCTTGTCCAGTCTATCATTGATTGGCATATTCTCTATGGCCTGAAATAGAGCCTGCTGAGTAGTAGGCACATAATCTGTATAGACACAGAGTGAGTGAATAAATGCATATAGTTTGAAGACATAGCATGAAAACTCTGAAGAATAAAAATATAGAACAGTACTAAGGTAAATATTATTGTTCTGAGATCCTTTGGTTAATTTTGTTCACCTAAGCTATTGATGCAGTAAACAGAGAACCATCCATATATCTAGAAATTATATTCTTGGCTATAGTATAAATGTGCTGTTTGGTAACAGACAAATTATTTTGCACTCAATATGCCTTTCTCTAAAATGAAGATGAATTTGATTGCTAAGTTCCCATACAACTTTTTATTCTAATTTCATATTTAATTTAAAGCACCTAAATCACTGATGTATATAATTGGGCTTTTGTCTTTTCCCAAGTAAATACGACCAGTTTCCAGTTAAAGCTTGGAAAAATCCTCAACACTTTTTTCTGTTCAAGAAGCTGTAATTTACTTTCAGAACTATCCCTGTTTTCTGAGATGTCTTATTTAATAAATTATGTCTATCTACAATTAGTCAAATATTCCCTATAAGTTCCAGTGGTACACTGTAGCCTGCTAATCCTGGATCATGAGAGTTGACTATTTATTATTTGTGAACTTGACATCAAATATTGGTAGATTGACAATGGCCATGGAGTCAAATACGGAAGTCAGCAAATGCTATACATCAGGGTTTTATTGTTTTGATTTGTTTTGCTTTGTTTTTTCCCCTGAAGGACTAATTTACCTTTATTGATGGAGGCATCCAATTATTTGACTTCAAATTATACTGCAAAGCTTTAGTACCTAAAACAGTATAATACTGTCATAAAGGCAGACTCACAGAGCAGTGGGAGAGAATAGAGAACTCAGCAATAAATCAATGCATTTACATTCAATTCATTTTGGGAAAAAAGTATTCACTGTCAGTGACATTATTTTTCAATTTTATTTCTTTTATATTTCAATAGTTTTGGGGGGTGCAGGTGGTTTTTGGCTATGTGAATAAGTTCTTCAATAGTGATTTCTTAGATTTTCATGCATCCATCACCCAAGCAGTCTACACTGTATCTGGTATGTAGTCTTTTATCCTTCCTTTCTCCCACCCTTTCCCCTTGAGTCCCCAAAGTCATGAATTCTTTGCCTAAGCCAATGAGTTTTCCCAATGTTATCTTTTAGAATTTTTATGGTTTTAGGTCTTAGATTTAAGTCTTTGATATGTCTTGAGTTGATTTTTATATAAGGTGAGGTATGACAGTATTTCTTCTACATGTGGTTTGCCAGTTTTTCTCTACTTTATGTTTTTGTATGCATTGTTGAAGATCAGTTGGCTGTAAGTATTTGGTTTCATTTCTGGGTTCTCTGTTCCATTCCATTGGCCTACATGCCTATTTTTATACCAGTACCATGGTGTTTTTGTAACTACAGCCTTGTAGCATAATTTGAAGTTGAGCAATGTGATGTCTCCAGATTTGTTCTTTAAGCTTAGTATTGCTTTGGCCATACAAGTTCTTTTTGTCTTCCATATGAACTTTAGGATAGCTTTCCCTAGTTCTGTGAAGAATAATGATGGCATTTTGATGTGAATCACACTGAATCTGCAGATTGCTTTTGGGAGTAGGGTCATTTTCACAATATTTATTCTACCATCCATGAGCATGAGATGTATTTTCATTTGTTTCCATCTATGATTTCTTTCAGTAGTGTTCTGTCGTTTTTCTTGCAGGGATTGTTCACCTCCTTGGTTAAGTGTATTTCTAAGTAGTTTATTCTTTTTGCAGCCGTTGCAAAAGGGATTCAGTTCTTGCTCTGATTCTCAGCTTGGTCGCTGTTGGTGTATAGCAGTGCTACTGATTTATGTATATTGATTTTGTATCTTGAGACTTTACTGAATTGCTTTATCTGATCGAGGAGCTCTTTGGATGAGCCTTAGGGCTTTCTAAGTATACAATCATAACATCAGTGAACAGCAACAGTTTGACTTCTCTTTTCCAGCATAGATACCTTTTATTTTTTTCTCTTGTCTAATTGCTCTGGCCAAGACTGCAGTACTATGTTGAATAAAAGTGGTGAAAGTGGATGTCCTTGTCTTGTTCCAGTTCCCAGAGGGAATGCTTTCAACTTTTTTTTTCCATTCAGTATTATGATGGCGGTGGGTTTATCATATATGGATTTTATTTCTTTGAGATATGTCCCTTCTATTTCTGTTTTATCATAAGGAGATATTGGATTTTATAAAATGTATTTCCTGCATCTGTTAAGAAGGTCATAGGATTTTTGCTTTTAACTCTGTTTATGTGATGTATGACTTCTATGGACCTGTGTATGTTAAATGATACCTTTATCCATTGTGTGAAACCCACTTGATCATGATGTATTATCTTTTTGATATGCTGCTTGATTGGTTAGCTAGGAATTTGTTGAAAATTTTTGCATCTATGTTCATCAGAGATATTGGTCTGTACTTTCTTTTTTTGTTAAGAACTTTCCTGGCTTTGGTATTAGGATAATACCGGCTTCATAGAATGATTTTAGGAGGATTCTCTCTTCCTCTATATTTTGGAACAGTTTCAGTAGAATTGATTAAGTAGGATTCTTTGAATAACTAATACACCAGTGAAGTTTTTATGTCACTACAGAAATTAAGGCAATCTATCATGCCTTCTGCAGGGCAAGACAAAAAAGAGTGGAAGGATAAGAAGGACACTAGCTATAGGGTGCTCACTTCCAATACTTCTCGTACTACACCTACTTGGATTTTTATAACAACATTGTACATTTCATGATACTGTTTCTATTATATAGATGGGAAGCTGAAGGGAAGAGGCATACATATTTCCTCCCCCTTCTTTCCTCCCTCCCTCCCTCCATCCCTCCCTTCTTTCCTTCCTTCCTTCCTTCCTTCTTTTCTTTCTTCACAACAACATTGTTTAGATTGGAAAACCACTGGATTTTTATGAGCATAATTTCTATTTATTTATACAATTAAAAACATAAGATATAAAAGTTTCAGAGCTGCAAGTACAGGTGGTAAGATGAAGCTATTTGGAAGAAGTGTTATTTGAAATAAGTATATGAGACACCAAAATGAAGACCCATGAGGGGGAGAGGCAAAGCAGGAAGGGGGATGATCTCACTTGCAAAATGCAAACTTAAAAAAGGAGGGATGGAGTAAAAAAGGAAAACTTGCTTCAATATTCTTGGTTTATTCATTCATTCATTCAAAAATGAAATATTGCATATTTGAGATGAATCACACAGAGACCTTATGAAACATTTTGAGATGAATAAGACTTGGAATTTTTTCTTAAATGAACACACATTTATAGACAATATATTTTGCATGATGCAGGCAATGTAAGGTTGTGAAATGCTTTATGGATCCAAGATTTTGTATTAGGCTTCTCCAGAGAAACAGAACCAATAAGATAGATAGATAGATAGATAGATAGGTAGATAGATAGATACAAACATAGATTAATCAATCTACATAAAGAGTTATTATTAAGCATTAGCTTATGTGAGTATACAGTTTGAAAAGTCCCACAATCTGTAGTCTGCAAACTGGAGATCTAGGATAGTCAGTGGTACAGATTGTAATCTGGGTCTGAAGGCTTGAGAACCAGGAGCACCAAGGGGCAAAAGACCATTGTCCCAACTCAATGATTCAGGCGTGTAAATTCAACCTTCCTCTGCTCATTTGTTTTATCCAGGTCCTCAACAAACTGGATGATGCCTACTTACATTAGGGAGCACCATCTGCTTTACTCAGTTCATCCATTTAAATGCTAATCTCTTCTAGAAACACTCTCACACACAGACACCATAAATAGGGTTTTACCAGATATCTGGGCATTCTGTAGCCCAATCAAGCTGACACATATAATTAACTATCACAGATGGTTAACATTCTCTCATGAGAATACAGTATTGAGGATGTTTTGTATGGAAAGAATAGAACATTCTTAGAATTGGAAATTAGAGATCAGATCTCAGAAAATGGCATTAAGTACTCTGTGTTTTAGGTTCAGAGAAGTGCTTGCTGTGAACCTAGACTCCTGTGTACAACTACCCAGAAAGTACCACTTTAGAAGAACCAATGGAACTACAATATTCCTGTATGCGGAAGGGATCACATGAAAATAATGCATTAGTTTCCTACTGCAGCTAGAACTACTTATCACAAATTTAGCAGCTTAAACCAACACAAATTTATTATCTTATAGTTCTTCAGGTCAAAATTTGAACACAGAATTCACTGGCTAAAATCAAGGTGAGCAGCAGAGCTATGACCATATCTGGATGCTCAGGGAAAAATATGTTTTCTTGCTCATTGAGAATGTTCAGGATTTGGCTCCTTGGTGTTGTAGAACTGAAGTCCTGTTTCCTTGCAGACAGCTGTTCCAAGACTCTAAAGGCCACCTTCATTTTGGTCTTGTGGCTCCCTTCCTCCCTTTTCAGAGTGAGCAAGAGAAGGTTAGTACCTCTAGCCTTATTTCTCTGTGAAGTCTGTCTCTTTACTTCAACCTGGAAAGATCCCCCTGCTTTTAAGGGCTCATATGATTAGATTGGACTATCTGAATAATCCCAGATTATTTCCCCATCTAAAGGTCCATAACCTTAATCACCACTTCAAATTCCCTTTTACCATGTGTCGGCGTAAATTCATATGTCAACCTGAGTGGGTCACAGCAAGCCCAGATATTTGACTAAACAACACTTCTGTGAGAATATTTCTGGAAGAGATTAGCATTTGACTTGGTGACTGAGTGAAGAAGACGGCGCCCCTCAATGTGAGCGATCCTCAGTCAGTCAGTTGAAGACCTGAATGGAACAGAAGGAAAATGAAAGTTGTATTAGCCATTTCTCTTTCTGACTGCTTAGAGGGAACATCAAGCTTCTTGTGCTCTAGGCATTCCTGGTTCTCAGGCTTTCAGATTTAGACTGGAATTTATGCCATAAACTCTCTGGCTCTAAAGCCTTAAAACTATACCATGAGCCTTTCTGAGCCTCCAGCTTAAGGGCAGAGAGAGAGGGACCTCTTAGCCTCCATAATTATCACATGAGTCTATACCCTGGAGTCTCTCTCTCTCTCTCTCTCCTCTCTTTCTCTGTCTATGTGTTTGTAGACGTATTCCTTTTTGTGAAGAACCCTAATACATTATGTTTGGTAACATATTCACGTATGTGGACATCTTTGAAGGGGGTATTATTTGTGTTACTTTGATGAGTTATTCTTCAAGTTCAGGGGTATAAGTTAAAAGGAAAAGAAAACATACATATTGAGCTGAGGTTGAATTACTTGAGGAGCCAGAGGGTTTGCTAACCTACTCTGCAATTATAGGAGATAAAGAAAAGAGAAAGAAAAGTTGTCAAGGGTGGTGTGTCCCTCTTTGGTTCCTGAGATGAAGGGAAAATGTGTTCTGCCAGTGTTCAGGGAATGTGAGTGGATAAAACTGGATCTCAGGAGAACTGGAGCCCACTGCAAGCTAGAGAAAAGCAGGCAGTCCCATCCCACAAGGGAAACTTAGGCCTAGAAGAAAGGATTGTGCTTAAGTATTCCACCATTAGGGTTCTCATTTACATACATTGAATCAGTAGCAGATAAGCCGGAGATGCCAGAGATCATCATGAGTGAGGCAGACACATCACCACACCTACCCCGCAACTGAGCATGTAAGAGGACTTCTTCTTCCCTTTCAAACCCTGATCAAACATAGAGAAAGGTGAGCTGATTGTAAAATAGAAGATTATGCCTTTAGTTATACTCTAGGCTTTAGGAACTTCCAGTCAAGTCTCACTGGAAACAAGAGAAAGAGCTTAGAATAGAATTATTAGCCATTCTTGAGGTAATGAAACTGTCCATGTTTATATTAGAGTGTAGTCTCCTCAATTACACTAATTAAAATAAAAGGGAAGTGAGAAAAAGTGGATGGTAAAGGTGCATGAATAGGGGTGTTTAATAGGATATTAGATGAAGTTGGAAATAGTGTGAGGGGGACACAGCCTCTCTAGTTTAAGGAATATGTAAGCTTGATTCTGTCAGGCACTGCACTCCAGATTGAAAAAAACAGAGAAAGAATTTTAGAAATAAGCAATTTTTGGGAGACCTGGATTCTTTTGAATTCTACCATTATTTATCTGAGAAACTGAAAGCAAATCACTTTGTTTTTGATGTTTAAATTATCTCCATTGTAAAAGAAGGGATACAGTTACTATAAAAAGACATTTTTGATAAACTGTCAATGAAAGTTGCTTAATGAATGAAGGAGTAAATGATGAATGCAATACAGTGTAGGTATTGATTGAAGAGGTAGGTGATGGAGGCGAGATGAACTGGGGGATCTGTTTGCTTTTGTGTAATTTGGAGGAAACAAGCACCACATCAACAGTAGTGATAGCAAGGGGAGGAAGGCACCACTGGGTTAACTTTGATAATGGAAGATGGGGATGTACAACATGTCTTTGGAATCTAAGTTTTGGGTCTTTTTCTACATAACAAAGGAAATTAAACAACTAGATCTGCCTGTTGCAAGCCTCTTTAGTTTCTCTTTGCCAGCTCATGTGTTGTTAGCGAGACTATGGAATTATATCAGAAAAGGAACTTCGCACATTTTCAAATAGCCTATTTTTAGAGAGCATGAATAATTACACCAGATGGCTGTTTAAATCTGTTGGAATTGTTTCTACTGTACATTCATTGTTTAGAAACCCATTTTGTTAGATTTCAAAGAGAAGTACAAAGTTGCAATAGTCACATTTAGCATATACTTCTTTTGTAAACCTTTGTAAAAACTTCCACTGAGAGAAGGCTAACAGAGATGCTGATATAGAGATTTTTAATGAATTATGTTGGCAATGAAGCCAGAATGCTGCCTCCATAAAATTACAGTATTTAATTTCTAATGGTTGCTAGGGGTTTGTGTGTGCATGTGTATGTGAGTGTGTGTCTGTGTTTGCACCACACTTGCTTACGCACACATCTTTCTACGGTTGCCTTTATTGAATTTGTTATGATTTTTAAAGTTTACTCAGGATAATATTATCAGGGTAATCTGAGAGTAACTGGCTTTATTTTCTATAACAAGTGAAAACATGCTGTTTTCTTTCTCTGTTTCTTTATGCTTCTTTGTTCTTCCTTCCTTTCATCTACTCCTTGGTTTGTTCTTCTTTTATTTATTTATTCTTTTTAAGTTTCTCTCCTACATACACCCCAATTATTAAACTACAAAGAAAAGTTCATCTCTGGTAAACTCTCAAATGTATCACAGAAAGCAGGGATGACAGAGTAAATAGTTATTATTTCTTCCCAACTTATTCAAAAGAGTCAATCCTTCTACATTGTTTTTTAATTCTGAATTTTTAAGGGCAGCTGTAACTTAGGAGAGCAGATGCAGGGGACAAGTTATTATATTATAGGATTAATTTTGATACTAGAACTACATTTAAAACAATGTTTTTCAACTGATCTATCTACATGGATCCTATAAATTATCTCTCATCATATAATTATCAGGATTTGTCTGATGATTACACATCTGATAAACATATTCACCAATAGTATAGCAGCAAATTAAGTTTAATTTAAAATAATTAATCTGAGCAGTAAATAGCTTCCACATGTTTATATGCACTTGGCTCTACATTAAATGGGAATATCCTTTACCTAAAGAATTATTTGAAAAAGTTTAGAAGCAGCATGAAGAAATCACGATATGCTTGTGATAGATGATATTAGAGAGATGATAGAATAACAAGATTTAAGAGAAAAGGAGGAAAAAAAATCACACACTAAGCAATTTGGAGACATTTAGTTCAGGGCAAACAGCTCTATAGTGCTAAAAAAGAAAAATGCCTCCGATTTTAACAAACAGTGTGTGTAATCTACAACATGAATCAATAACAAAGCATTTCTGAATAATTCTGATCAGAAAGGTTTCTTTTGAAAATGAGACAAAATAAGACTAAAACAACAATTACAGAGGTAGCCAGCTACCTCTGTTTTTCAGAAATTTTTTGTAAAAAATTTAGACAAACCATTAGGGAATAAAATGAATGCTTACCATGAAAATCCAATAGATTTGGCTTTTGTGGTGACAAGTAATAATAATTAAATTACTAATTTAAAAATTTATTTACTTCTTCTAATAAAAATTGGATACATATGCAGATCGTGTAGGTTTCTTACATAGGTATACATGTGCCATGGTGATTTGCTGCACCTATTGACCCATACTCTAAGTTCCCTCTCTCCACGCACCACCCCCAACAGACCCTGGTGTGTGTTTTTTCCCTCTCTGTGTCCATGTGTTCTCACTGTTCAACTCCCACTTATGAATGAGAACATGTAGTGTTTGGTTTTCTGTTTCTGTGTTAGTTTGCTGAGGATAATGGCTTCCAGATTCATTCATGTCTCTGCAAAGAACATGATCTCATTCCTTTTTATGGCTGCATAGTATTCCATGATATATATGTACTACATTTTCTTTATCCAGTAAATGACTAATTTTTGAGGTAAAAAGTCAATATTTTCTTTATTATAACCATGTCAAGTCATAAAATTCTATTTCTAATGGAAAAACAATTGAGAGTAAATTAATCAAGATATATTCAGGAAGTATTGACTATAATTTAAATATATTAAAAAGTATGAAAATAAGGATACCCAAGCTACATTAAAAAATATTAGTAGAGATTTAGATTCTGGACTTGATTAAGAAGAATTAATGTACATATATTTCATATCTACCCCAATTAATAATAACAACTAAAAAACCAAAATTTTAGTTTTAGTGCCAATGGAGTTTTTGGACCAGTTTGGTAAAATATCTTCAAGGCTATCCAGAAGAGTCAACATAACAAAAATGCAAAGAACGATTGGAATGCTTTGTCTTATTATTGCTAAAACTTGTAAAGTTAAAATAACTAAAATTGAATAACAATCTAGAAGTAAATAAGTAAAATGATTTGATAGAAAAGAAAACAAAGACTGAACCATATTTTTTAGTTTAAAAAGTGATGGTTCACAATTCAAATGATTGGTAAAGAATAGATTATTCAAACACATAGTGGAACAATGAGGTTGCTTTGGGAAAAAGAAAGGTTAGTTAGGATATCATCGTCTGCACAAAAATAACTTACACATGTGTTGATATGTTAATAAACAAGGTATGAATATGTTAATTAAAATTTAAATACAACATCTCTACAGCAAAATATAGACATGTATGGATATTAACTATTAGGAAAGAACTTCATTAGTTGAACTCCAAAGTCAGAAAGGAAAAATAAAAATACCAATAAATTTGGCAATTAAAAGTGTAAAAAATATTGTACCAAATAAATCATTATAAAAAGTTAGAGGCAAATGATTAATTGGGAAATATGTAAAAGAAATGTCATGAAAAGAATATTACTTGTATGCCAGTGAATTCTTATAAGTAAAAAGAAGAAAAGATGAATATTTAGTAGAATAATGGACTAAAGTTTATGAATAGGCATCAGTTACAGAAGGAACAAAAATGGAATGAATTCATTGCAGAAGGAAACCATGTATTAAAAATGATTTTCCTAATATGTTTTTAAAAGTTCATTTAATCATTCAGCAATTGTGTACTGATTGTGGTGTGGCAGGAACAACCCAGGTGGTAGGGATGAAGCAGAACAAAGGACAAGGACAATGTCCCAGGACTTGTTTACAAATGGGAAACAGAAATACAAGATAATGTCAGTTTCAGTCGGTGGTATTGATGCAACAAAACAGGATAATCTGACACAAAGCCACTGAATTGGAACAGAGGCTCCCTTGGTTAGGGTCCTCAGGGAAAACCCCCCTGGCGTATGGATATGTAAGCTGAGAACGGAATAAGGAGAAGGCGTCAGTCTTGGACTATCTCAGAAACAGTGTACCAGGCAGCATGGGAGCAACGGCAAGATCCTAAGGAACAGAAAGAAGAACATTGTGGGTAAAATTCAAGAGTGCAGGATGGAGAAGCAGTGGGAAGGGATTGATAGACAGAGTCAAAATTAGGTTAGGCAGGTAGGAAGACATTCTATGTAATAGGACCAATTAAATTTTATTATAATAGCAACAAGACCTTATTGAATGATTTTAGGTGGGAGCAGTGATAGGATAGAGTCACTTTTTAAAGATATCCTTTGGCTGTTCTGTGGAGAACAGATTGTCAGTGACAAGACCTGAAGCAGGAGAAAGAGTTGGGAAATATAACATTGGACCAGGCAGGAGATAATTATGACAAAATAAAGCAATATAGACATTTTCTAGTTATCATATTGGCAAAGAGTAAAATGAATAAATAGGGATAGTAACAATGAACATCCATATATATGTATGCGTGTGTATTATATAAATGTATGCATATACACCATCATTGCATTCATGTTCTATAGACTTGTTTATCTAGTGATATTTCTCAAAGTCCTACTAAATAAGCATACATGTTGACCCAGCAATTTGACCTCATAAAGAATTAGCCTCCTAAAATAATTGAATTGATTTCCAAAGATTTTATACCATAGTTTCATCTCAGATTTATTCATAATATGGAAAATGGAAGTGTCTGAACTAACCTTCAATGCATAATTGGTACATTAATCATACTTTGTTCATTTCATAGATTGATTATCCAGAAGTCATTAAAAATGATGTTACAATCTTCCACTTAATAAAATGAACTACCATTAAGTGATCAATTTTGCTAATGCATATGTCTATACATACATGTTAAAAGCATGACATATTATAAATTATATGAATAATTATAATTAGTGAGTATGAGATTCTTATGTACTTTTTGATACATTTGCATTTTGTTAGATTTCCATCATCTAATAAAATTATGATTAAAAATATTTTAAAATAGACAAGTAAAGATACAAATTGTGCTAAAACCATGTGACACTGCCTCTAAAACTATTTGTATTTTATACATGCTATGAACTTTTATAACAATGAGACTTAATATTTAAATAAGCTTACATTATTGAAAAACAAGCTTAGATAAGTTAAATAACTGTTTTTTAATCACTCAGCTATTCTTTAATATTAGTCTGTATTGACCTATCTATCATCATCTGACAATGCATGTTTGACATAACACCAACACCAAACTCTACTTGTTTTGTTCAGAGATTAGGCTGGATAACCTAGGACTTCTACCTCATGACCATCAGCTGATAAACCCTTCTGCTTTACTTCTAACTCAGATCTAGAACTCCTTACCTCAGAAAGTTCTCTGAAGCTGTAAAGAAAGAATTGGATCCTGCTCCTGAGGTTTTCATAACCCCTGCCTTTCCTATTACCACAACTCTGTTTATGTGTCTGTCTTTGCTGATGGACCATGAACTCCTAGAAGAAAGGGAGGTTCTGTCTGAATACCCTTTCCTTCATGCCTGGCTTAGATGTTAGAAGGCAGTTGGTTCTAAATATATAGTGGATAAATGGAAAGAATAGAGCATCACCATACTTGTATTTATTATGTGGTTATATTTTTATAGGAATGAGTAATTTATACATTACTCTTTAAAAATAAATGGATGGAGAAAATACTCCATCATTAGAGTGCTGAAAATTAACACAACAGGATACCACTATGCATCGACCAGAATGGCCAAAATTCCAAAAGACCAAAGGTTGGCTAGGATGTGGGGCAACAGGAGCTCTCATTCATTGCTGGTGGGAATGAAAATGGCACAGCTATTTTGGAAGACAGTTTAGCAGTGTCTTACAAAGCTACATATACACTTATGATTCAGGAATCATGCTTCTAGATATTTATCCAAATGTATTGACAATTTATGTTCACACAAACACTGTACATGAATGTTTATCGCATCTCTATTTATAATTGCCCCAACATGGAAGTGAATAAGATACCTTTCCAAACATTAGTGGATAAACATACTATAGTATATGTATACAATAAAATAATTTTTCAATGATAGAAAGAAATGTTATATCAAGGTTAAAAAAATGAAGGAATCTCTAATATGTAATGTTTTGTGAAAAAAAGCCAGTCTGGAAAAGCTACATAATGTGTTATTCCAACTTTAAACATTCTGAAAGAGAAAAACTATAGAGACAGTAGCAAGATTAGTAGTTACCAAGGGTTTGTAGGTAGAGGTGGAGAAGGAATTGGTGGAGCACAGGGCATTTTTAGACAATGAACTCTTCTGTATCATACTGCAATGGTGGGTAAATGACATCTTGCATTTGTCAAAACACATAGACTGTATAGCAACACTAAGTATAAATTTTAATGATAATAATAATGGTAATAAATAAACTGCTGACTTTGGTTAATACCAATGTATCAATATTGATTCATTAATTCTAACAAAGGTACCATATTAATGCAAGATGTTAACAAGAAGAGAAACTGGGAATTAAAAGAAAACCAACAATAAGTAGATTAATTGTTCTGCTAAGGTTAGTTCTAAAGGCTTTTCAAACTCACCACCAACTCAAATAGGAACTTGAGTAATATTTTAACTGAATGTAGAGTGGGTAGGAAGTGTTTTCTATAGCGTCTGTTACAAGAGTGCTCTGCGGCCTGAAAGATTACCTGTCTTAGAATGGACTATGTGCAGATAGGTGCTTACCAATCAAAGTCTATTGTTGCTTGGAGTAAATTCCTCCAACCATTTCTCATTGCACTTTGAACAAAATCCTACTCAACAGGTCTCATGTGAGCTAGCCGCCTTCCATTCCTCTCTTCCCACCATGGTCCATGATCTGCATTGTTCAATGTGCTGCAGCCATCTTATTCTTTCATCTGTTCCTCTTCCTGTCTGAGCTCACATGGACCTCACACTTTGTCTTTTCACTGCCTGGAAACATCTTTCGTCACTTCATTGGCTTCTTTTTGTCATTGTTATGAGTATGAACCAAAATGACACATCCTTTCCTCTTCACCCTACCAAAAGCAGCTGCCTCAATCCAGGCATTCTCTCCAATGTTATCTTGTTACACTTTCTTCATTGCATCTATCTTTGGTCCGTTGTATTTTGTTTCTGTCTGACACTGGCCACTAGAAGGTAAACGCTCTCAAAAGCAAAAATCTAGTCTCTTTACTACTGTTTACCCCAGGCCTTGTATAGTGCCTGCCACATAGTGGATGTCAATGTATTAAACACTACATTGGGTCTAGTGAAATAGAGGGATATATGGAAATCGAATTAAGATCAGAGAGCACAGTTGTATGATTAAGTAGTTCCAGGGCCCAGAATCAATTCTCAATTTTGCCACACATAAGTTAATAGGTCCATGTGATGCACTTTACCTCTCTGAGCCTTAAATTCTTCTTATATAAAATGAGACTTTTAGAGTATATGGGATCTAAAGTCCTTTCTAGCTCTAAAATCCTACATACTTTATGGCTCAAAATGATTGAGGTTCCACTGGAGAGCCACTAATTCAGATATATTCTATTAGCAGTGCAATTTCTGTGATGATATATGCCAGTACAGCATACTGAAACCAGCTTTCAGAGTGACATTGTCCCACATCTGGTCAAATAATTAATATTTCCATCTGGATCGATGCTTTTGGCAGGAACATTGAGTACTTATGCCACATGACCCCTCCATCATAAAACAGAAAATGTGTTATCATTTTGTGCTATGAGGCAATGAAACGGTTGGCTTTCCATATTTCTTTCTTTTTTTTCTTATAGAGTCATCCGTTAACCTACATCTGGCATTCCACATCATATAAAGATGCAAAATCTCACGTCTTCATGGAGCTATGAGTGTCTTTTAGTCTATCTTGTTTCTGTAGAAAACTTCAGGGTATACTAGATCAACAGTTATTTTAGGTAAAATATATTTCAATATTAGAAACCTTTATTAATATTCTTGTTAGCAGGAGTCTGGATCCTAGGGGAGCTCATACAGAATTCCAAATTGCTGCTGCCTCCAGGAATGGGAAGCTTTCCTACAATTCTGCTTTCAGGGGCTTTTGTAGACTACGTACCACTAGGATTATAGACTCATATATTTTTTCCTCACAAAAGCAAGTTTTGCTACTAAAAAGAAGATAACATTGCATCTAGCAATTCCCTACCTTGTATATATTTGCCTCGTGCTTTGAAATTCAGCTTAGTTATGGATCACAATGTTAGAGCTAACACTTAAAACTCACATCTCAAGGAATTTACTGTTCACTCTTCACTCAACTGCTGTAGGTAAAACAGTTTGTGGCAGATGATCCACTAGTAACAAAGTAATGAGCACTTCATAAAGAGTCTTGTCCGTTGAAAAGCCCCAGAAAGCTCACGTGTCAGAGTGATAAATGATATTTAGGAAACTTTCTAACAATTGTGTGACATCATACTGTTCCCTCTCAACCAGATCTTAGTAAAGAAAATGTTAATGGAGAAAAAAGTAATGAGAGGACTGAATTCAAGGATAAATATTAACTCAAGTGAACTTGTGCCAAAAGAATCATTGACATTTCTCAAATACATATGAGGAATAGAAACTCCCTCTTAGAGATAAAGAAAACACTTTAAAGTGCCAGACACATAGCATAGTATTTGCTTGGTAAACATTAGTTTTCCTCTTTATTATAACATGAATTTCATGTTCTATTTTGCTAATCTTCAAGAGCGGTAGTGTCTTAAAGAGTTTGCTATATGTATAACACTTGGGAGAAAGCGATGTGAATGAGACCATGTCTCTCACTTCATAGAACTTTCAGTAGACTGGAGGAGGCACAAATTCAAACACACTTGAAGATCCAGTGAAATCAGTGCTAAGGAGAGATTTGGCAATGTTAAAAGCCTAAGTAGGTGTGATTAATTTGAGTCAGAAAACTGGAAAAGCATCTGATAATAGATGTTATCTGAGCTGAGTTTTGCAGAATGCTAAGATTGTGAGAGGCAAATAGGTTGAGAGAACAATATAAGTCAAGACTCGATAGTGGAAACATACAGCTTATTGCACTTATGGTACCTGGAGAAGATAATGGGGATTAGAGTACCTGTTTAAAAAGAGAAAAAAATTTAAGAAGAGTGGATAAGGAAGGGTATGTATAGTATTACATAAACCTGTGATATTTTGGATGTGTGTCTCCACTCAAGTATCATGTTGAATTGTAATCTCCAATGTTGGAGGTGAGGCCTGGTGGGAGGTGATTGGATCATGGGGCAGTTTTTCATGGTTTAACCCATACTGCTTGGGGTTGTTATGGTGAAAGTGAGCTATCATGAGATCTGGTTGTTTAAAAGTGTGTGGCCCCTTCCCCTCTATTTCTTCCCTGCTCTGGCCATATAAGAAGTGTCTACTTTCCCTTTGCTTTCCACCATGATTGTGTAAGTTTCTCGAGGCCTCTACAGCCATGCTTCCTGAACACCCTGTGGAACCATGAGCCAATTAAACCTCTTTTCTTTAAAAATTATGCAGTCTTAGGCATTTATTTATAGCAATGTGAGAACAGAATAATACAGTCTGAAAGAGTAGGTGAGGGCTAGCTCATGAAAGCAATTAATGCTAAGCTGTAAGTTTTATTTTATTCTGAAATTAAGGAAGAGCTAAGCATAACAGGGCTTTTTGTCCGTTTGGTTTTGTTTGCTTGTTTAATGAGCAAAGTGACTTTACTTTGAAAGAGAAAACTTTGTATTCAAATATTGACCAAAGAAAAGCGATATACACATACACACAAACACACCACAAACATACACTCAACCACGTTAGCTAGATGTGTCTATTAAATTAATTCATTATGCTAACATTTACTCTTATTACAATATATGCTTACTGTCATTACCTCAGTAGACCTGGCTATATGTTTTCAAATTCTAGATGGTGGTCCATAAGCTGTCAATGACAGAGGTTCGTGTAGTGAATTGAAGAGTATAATTTGTAGCTCTGTGGCCGGAAAGAACAGTTATTATGGAATAAATTGATATAGGAAGCTTCCGTATTACCAGGAATCTACCATGGGCAGGAGGAAGCAGGGGCAGACCAGACGTGGGTGACTGACCTCTGTGATGGGTCCAGGACAAGAAGGCAGCAACTCACTGGACACCTGCTGCCTAAAAACTTCTTTATGCCTCTTTCACTGTATGCTAGTGAAAACTCACCCCCCACCTTCCCAGATCAATCACTAATGAGAATTTTGTGACGTTTGATTTTGATGGGTCCAGGGACTGGATGGGAAAAAGCAAGTTCATGAGTGTCATTTGTCTTCAGCACTGTTGAGGCTGTGCTGGAGCTGAGGCTGAACTGAGTAAGGAAGGAGTACAGGGTAGAGCCCACACTCTATGAGCCCTTCCCACTCAACTGAGGTGCCAAGCCATACTTTGACATCAGCTGTCTTATCCTTAAGGCAACTAGTGTATATACAGGGCTCATTCCCCGCTTCATGGTCTTATTCTTTGTTTCTCTCCTTCTCCAACTCTTTTCCTCACCTTTTCCACAAGGCCCTACCACTTATTTACTATTTACTCCATCTTCATATAATTAAAAAATGATAATGTCATATGGACAGGTGAGTGTCCTCTTGCTAGGGAAACAGTGATTACATGCAGTTTCAATAAAGTTATTTAACTAGGACTGCTTATATTTATTGTTGTTTCTATTAATTCTATTGTTACTATTGATATTACTCATTGTCAGAAGACTATAAACCTTACTCTTTCTATCTTCCCATGTTCTCGAAGATACATCCAATTTCTCTCAATTTGACTGAATTATTTAATTATTTTTATTTCTACCTAATAAGCTTTTAAAAAAAAAAAAAAAAAAAGAATTCCCTATTCCTACAAGATAGATTTCCCCTCTGACATATGTTGGCTTTTCAATGGTCAACTTTAATCTGTAAAATGTTGTTAATCCCTGGGCTGGTTATTTCATAAAAATACATGCATTTCAAAAGTTAATGTGTATCAAATGAATCGCATTATTGAAAATAATTAAAGAATTTTGATTTGTAATCGAAGTGGTATGATCTTGATATATTAGAAAGGGAGGTATTATTGGTTTTGTTGTTGTTTATACCTAACAAATTGGCCAAAATATACATATGTCACTATATTTAATGTACAGTCATGGCATATAAAAGCAGAAGCTTAATGACAGGGATATGTCCTGAGAAATATGTTGCTAGGTAATTTTGTCATTGTGTGAACACTGCGTAGTGAACTTACATACATCTAGATGGCATAGCCTACTATACACTTTGGCTATATGGTATAACCTGCTGATCCTAGGCACAAACCTGTACAAGAGGTTACTGTATTTAATACTGTAGGCAGCTGTAACACAATGGTAAGTATTTGTGTATCTAAACATTTCTAAACATAAAAATGGTAAAAAATACAATATTAAAATCATATGTGACCACCACCATACTTGCAGTGTGTCATTGACGAAAACATTGCTATGCAGCACATGAGCATGCAAAGACATTGGTGAGGATGTGCTGAAATAAAAATTAAACTTTAGGCCAAGATTGGTGGATCACGAGGTCAGGCAAAACCCCGTCTCTGCTAAAATAAATACAAAAAAATTAGCCGGGTGTGGTGGCAGATGCCTGTAATCTCAGCTACCCAGGAGGCTGAGGCAGGAGAGTTGCCTGGAACCTGGGAGGCAGAGGCTGCAGTGAGCCGAAATCTCGCCACTGCACTCCAGCCACCTGGGCAACAGAGTGAGACTCCATCTGAAAAAAAATTAAACTTTATCTCTGAAAATTTGATACAACTTTCTGTCAAAGAATTGGTAACATAAAATGAATCTTGTAAAGTTATTTTTTTTTATTTCTTAATCTGATTCCTATCAATCCTGAAAAAGATAAAATATTTGGACTCAAGAATGCTCATAATAGCATTATCTGTTAATTAAATAAGCAAGTGTTTATTGAGCACCTACTATGATTTGGATAGCCTTCCAGAATTTGCAGACAAACCACCATTATCTTATTGATGTTGCATCCTACCTGAGCAGTCTGACAGTGATTAGCACTAACATAGATTATTATGGATGGAGCTATTTCAGAGGTCAAGGAAGGCTTTCTAAGTAAGGGACATGTGAGCAGAGATTGACTAAAATGAGGAAGTGAGTCATGAGCTATCTGGGGGAGAAAAACCTATTTATAACAGTGAAAATCTGTAAGTTACTTCATTACCCAGAAATAATTAAAGGGTACAATAAAACTTGGTAGGGTCACTTCATCTTGGTTTGCCCAGGAAAGTTGTAGTTTATGGTTATTGACCCAGAATAAGCATAATAGCATTCTACTTTACTTTTATAAATGGTCTGGTATGGGCAATAAAGTTCATGATTGTCCTCATACAATGGATTCACATGTAATAAGTTAGGGAGTTCTGTTCCCAGCAAATCATATGTTCTTACCCGTGATGTCCTTGGCTTCCCCCCCTCCATGAATAAATCTAGGTTTCTACCAAGGCTCAGAACATATTCCATTATTTTTTTAACACTCTATTTGTGACTTCATTTTCTTTTTTTTTTGGCTTTAAAAATAACATATGCATATTCAAGTCACAATAATTTTACTGAACACTCACTTCACTCACACTGACAAGTGTTGAGATACATCAAAAGAAAACATGAATGACCCCTGCTCTCACATGTAAAGGAGGGGGTGGAGAAACAAGAATTCATTGTATTATAAATTCTACATTGCACTGTGCAGAAAAAGGCCTATGATATTCAGAGGATTCCACAAGACCATGAGGGCAAGTGTTTCTAAGTTTGGCTGTGAGCTCTTGAAGGAGGTCACTTTCATAACATTTGCATTTTGTTTTGAAGGACAAGTTCATTTAACTAGGTGAAGAAGGAGAAGGGGAAACTATTTCAAGAAGCATGAGTTGAAAACGTTTAATGGGCACAGAGCTCATGGCATATAAAAGCAAAGGCAAGTATTTTCTATGACTTGAGAAACTGGTAGAGAGAAGTAGCTGGAGATGAGGCTGGAGATGTAGAGAAAGGAAAGATAATAAAGAATTCGTAGACCAGTCACCCTGGCATGTGCCTGTAATCCCAGCTACTCAGGAGGCTGAGACTGGAGGGTTAGTGGCTCAGCAGACCAGCCTAAGCAGTTGCAACAGGATTTTGTCTCACACACACGCAAAAAGAACTTTTTTGACCCTATGTGGAAACAGAGAAACTGATTTTTAAAGTGGTGAATGATGTAATCAGAGTTTGGTTTGGAAAGTATTTTTTCAGCAGGCAAACAAATTACCCAGTTTGTTTTTATTGAGATATAATTCACAATATCATAAAACTCATCTTTTCACAGTGTGCAATTCAATGGTTTTTAGAATATTTGCACAAATGTGCAACCCTTATCATCTAATTTCTAAACATGAATTACTCCAAAAATAAATTTTATACCCACTTGTAGTTATTCTTCTTTCCTCTTCTACCCCTGGAAACCTGTTCATCTAATATTTATCTCTATGAATTTAGCAATTCCGGGGACTTCTAGAAATAGTATATATAACTTTATAACCTTTGTATAAATAGTATAAACTTTATATTAATAGTAAGTGACCTATTGTGCTTGTCTTTCTTCACTTAGCATAATGTTAAAGTTTAGCAAGGTTGTTGCATGTATCACTAGTTCATTCTTTTTTTATGGCTAAATAAAATTCCATGTGTAGATAGACCACATTGCATTTATCTATTTTTAGGTTGATGGACATTTGACTTGTTTGCACTTTTTGGCTAAGAATGTTGGTGTTATGAACATTTGTGTACACGTTTTTGTGTATGTATTTCTGTGTATATAAATGTGTTAAATTCGTTTGGGTATATACTTAGGAGAGGAATTACTATATTATATGGTGACTCTGTTTAACCTCTTATTTGACCTGCTGCTGAGTTGGGTCACATTTATTCTTTAATTGTTTGAGTATTTGCCTGTCAATACTCAATTAAAAAATACATTTATTTTACTATTAAAGAAATCCCCAGCCTGAAGCAGTGGCTCATGCCTGTAATCCCAGCACTTTTGGAGGCCTAGGGGTGGATGGCTTGAGTCCAGAAGTAGATGATCAGCCTGGGCAACATGGTGAAACCCCATCTCTAAATAATGATAATAATAATACCAAAAATTAGCTGGGCACCGTGGTAAGCTCCTGTAGTCCCAGCTAATCGGAGAGGCTGAGGTGGGGTGATTATCTGAATCTCCACTGAAGGTGAGGTGGAGGCTGCAGTGAGCTGTGATTGCACCACTGCACTCCAGCCTGGGTGACAAAATGAGACCCTGTCTCACAAAAAACACAAAATCAAGAAAAAATCCCCTGATCATATGACTCTCTATCCTACCATTTTCTTTTAGTGCTTATAATTATCTAAAATTTTCGTGTGTATTTATGGTGTTTGGACTTGTTTTCCCTAACTAGAATGTAAGATTCTGAGGAATGGGTTACTATTTATTATTATTATTTGTCAACACTATATTAAGAGTATCTATTTTAGTGTCTGACGCATGCATAAGATAAATACTTGCTGAATAAAAAATGTAAGCACTATCATTATTTTATTAGATTTACCATATTGCTTTATCCATTAAATATAATTAAAAATATGGATATTGTTATTCAAAATACTAGCACTTTTTCTAACAGATCTTCCATTAAGGGACATATGCTACCTATCTTTTTCTTTGTCCACCTCAGTGAAATTTTTAGTGACTTTCAAAAGGGCAGAATTCAGACATCAAGATGGAGATTAGGCAATGAAAGACTGAATAATTCACAGCATGGATAGTCATCAATGCCTGAATGATGTAGAGTGACTGTGTAAAGTCAAAGGAAAGAAAGTAGAGTTATTTGCAATAACCATTCCTTTTAAGGAATTTATCTGAACATTTTAAGTGTTCTCTGGAATCAGTTGACAATGTGAGACCAGGGCACATAATTCTGTGTGTGTGTGTGTGTGTGTGTGTATGTGTGTGTGTGTGAAAGCAACAAGTCTGTTTATTCACAGGGGGGTAGGCGGGTTGAGTAGGAAAAGAGAGCTAGCAGAGGGCAGTGGGATAGGTGTTGGTTTTATGGATTTGGGGTAGGCAGTGGAAAGTTACAGAAGTTACAGTTCAGGGTGGTTTTGGCAAAACCGCCTGAACTGGGAGGGAGCGGGGGAGGGAGGAACACAATTCTTAATTAAGATGAAGAGGCTTAGCAGCCAACCTTGGAACTGTGTACCTGTCTCAGCCTCTGATATGGCTAAAAGACAAGCTCCATGTACTCACGACACAAGGATCTATTCCATAATCAAAGACGCTGTTACAATTTCCAGAGTTGGCTCTTTTTTTTTTTTTTTTTGAGACGAAATGTAGCTCTGTTGCCAGGCTGGAGTGCAGTGGCGTGCTCTGGGTTCACTGCAACCTCCGCCTCTCAGATTCAAACGATTCTTCTGCCTCAGCCTCCCGAGCAGCTGGGGTGACAGGCACATGTCACCATGTCCAGCTAATTTTTGTATTTTTAATAAAAACGGGATTTCACCATGTTGGCCAAGATGGTCTTGATCTCCTGACCTCGTGATCCTCCAGCTTTGGCCTCCCAATGTGCTGGGATTACAGGCATGAGCCACCGCACTGGCTCATTTTCATAAATGAAATTGACCACTCTTAAATCCAAGAGGACTAAAAAAATGAAGATGTTATTTGAGTCTGCAAGTTTGGTCTAGGCACAAGTTCACTGTTTTTCTTATAAAGACTGCTGCATTTATGACTCCTGTAGCAAGTGTCTATTGATTTATAATTTATCATCAATATATTGCTGGTTTGTATTAAAAAAAAAAAACTTTTGGCTAACACCTGAGTTTGGTTTGAGGAAAAGGATATTGATTAGATCAATAAAGAAAGAATGTCTCTATCCAGACCTATCAGAATATAAAATCTGTAATCCATATTCAGCAAATTTTTGCTAAGATGGAGGTAATAAGTTGAGTTAAACTGAACAGCTACACCTGCTGGAAAAAGTAACGGGAGATATTCTTTTAAAATAAGAAAAGAAAGCATGAGAAGAATTCAGAATCAAAGAAAGATTCTCCCATTCAAACTTCATTTGGCAAATATATGCTGTATGTATTTGTATGATGGTGCACAATGGGATACCTGCTTAAGAGGAAATGAAAGAGTTTGATAGCAAAATCTCAGCAAGAAAAAAAACAGCTTTAATGCCTACTACGGAAGTTACACTGAGCAAGTGATAGTTGTAATACAAATGCTTGTAGTTTGGGCATAAGTCGTGGGGAAATCCCATTCAGATGACATTCAGCGTGAAAAGGAGAACTCACCTTTTATAGTGGCTTAGTCAGAAAGAAGGCCTTGGGTAGCAAGCAGGTGTATTCAATGGGTTTGCTTGAGACAAAAACTAAACATTGAGAAACTGTATTTTAGCAAAAACTTTAAATATTACATGAGAAATCAAGTAACTGAAGCTGTGGGAATACAATTAATGACAGCTTTCCACAAGACTTGGAAATGTATTGTAAGAGAGGGAAAGGGTTTCTTAATGACTATGGGCAGAGGCATTTTCACTGTCTCGACTTGGATATGTCTTTCCTGTGCCTTGGTAAGAACATTCACATTACAGCAAAGCCACACTGTCCATATATAGCAGTAGACTTGCAGTGTGTATATCCATAGGAACAGGAGGGATAAGCATCTGCATTGAGTTTAGAGCGGAGGGAAGGGGACTGCTGAGACAAAGAGCTCCAAGTCTTAGAGTCAGAACATTCAAGTCTTGTAGTCAGGACGTTCTGACTGGCTAAAGAGAAGGAAAGTGTTTCTGGGTTTGAGAGGAAAAAGGAATTAAGAAGTTTAATGTTGTATGTCTCATAGTCCTTAACATCCAGCCTTTGCAGAAATAAATATGACATTTGCTCAAGACTTTCTCCTTTTTTTTTTTGGTTCAAATTAATGGTTTTCTTTCCATCTTTAACACTAGCAGAGAAGTCCAAAACAGACTGATATCCATGGATACAGTTTAAATGTAACAAAGAAAAAGTTGAACTATGTACACTGAAAAAAGGAGAGAGTTTTTTCATACCAACCTTTTCCTAGTTCGCAGTTTCTGAATAGTGACTTTCTCATTTTTTAATATGATGGTTCAGATATTGACATGCTCAACAGCCCTGAGTTAGTAAATAGTGAATTCCTTTATTCAGCACATATTTTTTAGCAGATACAATTGTTTTAGACTTTTCTAAGTATGATAAAATAGTGAAGAAAGTCAAGTTCCTGTCTCCATGGAGTTGACATCCTAATTAAGAAGAAAAATTATGAACTAAGGGGCAAAAGCATTTAAACGAAACTTACAGTACAAAAAATTATTTTAAAAAGGACAAGAAAAATAGAGCAAGGCAGAGTGTGGTAAAGGAGGTCATTATATTACACTAGATCAGGCAAAGTCCTTTCCTCTTCCATGCTCACCAAAATCACCAAATAAATGCTGCCCCTCTTTTTTTTTCTAGGAATTAATGTATAACTAAGATCCTAAGTAGATAAACAGCTAAAACTGGCACTGAGTCTGTTCGGGTACTCTTCTCATTCTGGATGACATAAATATTATATGTGGATTTCTATAATATCTTAATACCTGCCATCCATATTGAACTCTAAGCTTTGCAAGAGCAGTTTCTGTGTCTTTCCATTATTAAATATGCACTATTTATTAAGCTAACAATTAAAAACTGGAAGAACTAATGAATAAATAAATGAATGAAATGATCTGAATCACGGGCATCGATATTCTATGATAGTCATGATATCATAAATGCCACATTTTTGAAATTTAAAGCACATGATAAAATTCAATTTGCTTGGTATCCCCACCTACCCAGAGAGAAAGAGGAGTCCAAACTCAGACATTTGTTTGGGCCCTCACCTATTCCTTGACTGACCCTGTCCAGGAAAATGAGGACAGACTCTGACTTGCCTGTACTTTGCAAATACATTCCCTAGGTCCCAGACTTGGTGTCTCCAAGTCCCTTTTCTCTAGCTTAGTCATAGAGACATTCACTTAGGTTCCTGGGGCCTCTGTGCTGGTGCCTAGTGTTCAGATTCACCCACATGGTTATGCTAGCCCAATCGGTCTTTATAGTGTTCATGGACAGTCCATTTATTATCATTCTGTGGAAATTCCCAAGATCTTCTCAGGTGAAAGGACTGAACCAACTTTCTGAATTGTGTGTATCTTCCCCTCTCTGAGACAACATAGGCTAATGCTGTCAAAAGCTCTACTCACTGGAATCATAAGGCTACTCTACCAGTGGACATCCAGATGCTGAAAAAATAAAATAGAAAAGAATGGTGTAGGGGAACTAAGAACAACAACAAAAAAGAATGTGTGTTTTCTTCTTTTGCTGGTGAGCACCATCAGGTGCCTGTAGCCAAATTTTGTTTTACACTTACATAGCCAATCTTATTACAAAATTATGTACTACTTTTGTAATTCAAAGAAAATGTCATAAAGTTGAGGGAAGCAAACAGTGCTGCAAACTAATCTAATGTTACATAAAATTAATACATTTTAAAGACATGACATGAAGAAAAATTTAAGCATAACTCACCCTTTGTCTGAATAAACAATGATAATAAACCCAAGAAACATAAGAATGATATCTTTGAAGTGAATTAGGGAGGAATTTAACATGATTTTTGCTTTCTCTTTTTTTTTTTTTTTTTGGCATGTGAGTATAAACGTATTACTCCAGAAAAAGATGAGCATATAATTTGCAAATGGAAGAGAAAAATAAATCATTTGAAATGCTATGTCCATAGCTTCTACGGTTATTATACTTTAGAAACATTTCCTAAGGCAGTAATTTAGCAGTAGGGCAAAGATGAATGTACAAAGATTTTCATCTCACTTTTGTTAATCAAAGCAATGGAAACAAGCTAAATGCTCATCAATATTGGATAGGGTAGATAAATGATGGTTATTTGAGTAATGGAATACTCTGTAGCCTGTATAGAATTTGATGTATATTTGTTTTTAACATTACATTGGAAAGATGCCCATAACATATTTATGAGTGAAAAACATGGAATAATCTTACTTATCAAAATTATCTGTTTGTGAGAGGAGAAAGAGAAAAAAAGAAGGCAGTAAGAACATGAGCATGTTCCAGAAAGAAATCAAACAGATTCTGGAGAAGAATGTTTCTGTTAAATGACCCAACTAACTTGAAATCTGTCATTGATGATATTGCAGCTTTGAAGGATTTTCTGCACTTAATGCAATGAACAGTTACTGCTTATGTATCTATTCAAAGGTTAATGTTTTTCTTGTATTGCTAGGGATTGAATTGCGTCTCTCCCAAATTAAAATGTTGAAGCCCTAACCACCAGTGGGAATAGGTTTGAAGATAGCGCCTTAAAGAGGTAATTTGTTTTAGATGAAGTCATGAGGGTGAGATTAGGGCCCTTAGGAAGAGACACGGGAGAGTTTGCTTCCTCTCTGCCCTCTCTGCCAACTAAGGACACAGTGAGAAGGTGGCCACCTGTCTGCAAGCCAGGAAGAGAGCACTCACTAGAGAAACAAATTGGTCACCACCTTCATCTTGCACTCTCCAGCCTCCAGAGTTGTTAGAAATAAACTCATGTTGCTTAAGCTACCTAGTCAATGGTATTTTTGTTGTGGTAGGCCAAACTGACTAAGACACTAAACAATGCATTGTCTAATGCCATATAAAATATTACTTCAACACGTGATAGCTGGAAACAACAAACTTTTATCTCACAGTTTTTGTGGGTTGGGGATTCAGAAACAGTTTAGTTTATTGGTTCTAGCTGTATCTTTCTACTGAGATGTGGTTAGGTGAAGACTTGACAAGCTGAAAAATCCACTGCTGTTGTAACTCACATGGCTGTTCACCAGAGTGCTTAGTTGTTTGACAGTTGCTGGTCCTGGAGGCCTCAGCTAATCACCAAATTATTACCTCCTTAAAATATGGCAGCCTGTCCTCTGTATTCTTAATAGTTGTCTCATATTTTCCATCTACTTGTTTTTCTGTGCTATATTCTAAGAAAAAATAATAATCAAAGCATAGATTTTTTTCCAATTTTACTTGAGGCATAATTTACAAACAAAACTACATATATTGAAAGTGTTAATAATTTGAGACATAAACACATTGTGAAATAATACCCACAATAAAGCTAATTTACATATCCATTACTTTACAGTTACCATTTTCTTTTTTTTTTTTTAATATGAGATGGGGGTCTCCTCTGTCATCAGGCTGGACTGCAGTGGTGAATCACAGTTTACTGAAGCCTTAAACTCCTGGGTCAAATGATCCTCCTGCCTCAACTGCCCAAGTAACTAAGACTACAGGTGTATGCCATTACTCCCAGATAATACCTTTTGTTTGTATCTTTCTCTTTTTACCTTTTATTTGTTTATTTATTTATTTTTGGTGGTGAGGACACTTAAAATCTACCCTTTTAGCAAATTTAAGGTATACGATTGTGCCACTTTACCAACATCTCCCTTTTTTGTTTTCTACCTTGTCCTGACAACCACCATTCTACTGTCTGTATGAGTTTGACTATATTAGATTAAGCATATAAGTAATATTATGTGATACTTGTCCTTCTGTATCTGGCTTATTTGACTTAGCACAATGTCCATTAGGTTCATTTTTGTTGTCACAAATGACAGAATTTTCTTTTTCTTTTTTTAGTTTTTTAAAAATTTTTAAATTGCATTTTAGGTTTTGGGGTACATATGAAGAACATGCAAGATTGTTGCATAGGTACATACATGGCAGTGTGATGTGCTGCCTTCCTCCCCATCACCTTTATCTGGTATTTCTCCCCATGCTCTCTCTCCCCCAACTCCCCACCCGCCACTGTCCCTCCCCTATTTCCCCCGACAGATCCCAGTGTGTGATGCTGCCCTCCCTGTGTCCATGTGTTCTCATTGTTCAACACCCACCTATGGTTGAGAACATGCAGTGTTTGATTTTCTGTTCTTGTGTCAGTTTGCTGAGAGTAATGGTTTCCAGGTTCATCCATGTCCCTATAAAGGACACAAACTCATCGTTTTTGATGGCTGCATAGTATTCCATGGTGCCACATTTTCCCTGTCCAGTCTATCATCGATGGGCATTTGGGTTGGTTCCAGGTCTTTGCTATTGTAAACAGTGCTGCAATGAACATTTGTGTGCTTGTGTCCTTATAGTAGGACGATTTATAATCCTTTGGATATATATCCAGTAATGGGATTGCTGGGTCAAATGGAATTTTTATTTCTAGGTCCTTGAGGAATTGCCACACTGTCTTCCAAAATGGTTGAACTAATTTACACTCCCACCAACAGTGTAAAAGTGTTCCTATTCACTTGTGCTTCTGAACTTAAAACAAAAGCAAAAAAAAAAAAAAAAAGCCTGTGTTAAGATGAAATCTGTTTGGAAAGGTTAAATGACACTAAATGTCTCTTAATCTAGCCACATAAAATTTTCCAACTGCTGCATAACCACATTTAGAATTCTAAGATAAACCTTCTGCTTTAAACTGTAACTTTAAAAGAGAGATAACTTCAACACTATTTAAATGGTTTCAAAGCCTTACATGCAGTCTACATAACTTGACAATGAACTCCAGCAAAAAACATAAACAGAAAACAATGTCAATTTATTGAATAAAAAATATTTTTGAGCAATTACAATGTGGTAGGCACAATTTTCAGTGCAAGGGTTTTAGCAGGAGACTAAAGTGATAGCAATAACTCCCTTATGGACTTTTTATTTTAATGGAAGGAAACAGCCAAAATTAATTAAATAAGAAGGAATTTGATGCAAAAATTATAAATATAATTTCAGCAAGCAGATTTTAACAGTGTATTATAACCAGGCTATCATTACATGATATTCAGGAAGATAAGAATGAATTGAAATGAAGAAATTCTTTAATATAAATAATCATACTATTAAGTATAAGAAAAATATGATTATATGTATAGACATTAAAGTGGCCTTTGCTAAAATTCAACATCAATTGTTGATGTAAAAAATGAACTAAGAATATAGGTATTCCTAAGATAATCCAAAATTTTCATATCAGCCTTAAGCCAAAATCCACAGAAGGAAAATAACAAATTATTCTTACTAAAGTCCGGAACATGAATGCCCACTGTTAGTTATCATATTTTTGAACACAAGCAAACAGCAAACATAAATAGATAATGGAAATCATGTAAAAGTATACAAATGAGAAAGTAGAAATTAAAACAATTACTACTGGCAGGTAAAATTATTATTTATCTGGAAAGCTGAAGATAATCAACTGAAAAATTATTGCAACTAATTACAGAATTCAGTCACATAGTGGGGTACTAATCTATCTATCTATCTATCTACTATATTTATGGATAGATACAATAGCAAGTATTATAATTTTGGATAGGAGCATTAAATGTTATAAATAAGTCAAATTAACCCAAATTAAACTGTAAATTAACACTATCTCTATAAAAATGCCAATAATTTATGTACTTTAATTTTAATTAGATAAAATGATTCTAAATAATAAAAAACAAATAGCATTAATATGAGCCCATTCAACAGGGTCATCAAATAAGATAAAATCACAGTAAACCTAAAAGGCCAAATTTTCTGTTCTAGTTAAGAATTGGTCTAAAATATTATAAACTTTATGAATTATTTTGGAAATCAGTTTTGAAGAACTGTCTGTTTAAAACACTTGATACCAAAAACAGAATTTTGTTTAAACCACTGGATGGTAAAGTTAGCCTTAAGTGGGGATGAGATACAAAAAGAAGCCTGTATGTGTATAAAGGAATATATTTGATTAGAGAACATAGAAGCCAAATTTTTCTCAAAAATTAAAAAACTGGCTGGGCGTGGTGGCTCACACCTGTAATCCCAGCACTTTGGGAGGCCGAGGCGGGTGGATCACGAGGTCAAGAGATCGAGACCATCCTGGCCAACATGGTGAAACCCCGTCTCTACTAAAAATACAAAAAAATCAGCTGGGCGTGGTGGTGCCCGCCTGTAGTCCCAGCTACTCGGGAGGCTGAGGCAGGAGAATTGCTTGAACCCGGGAGGCGGAGGTTGCAGTGAGCCGAGGTCGCGCCACTGCACTCCAGCCTGGTGCCTGGTGACGGACTGAGACTCTGTTTCAAAAAAAAAAAAAAAAAAAAAAAAAAAATTAAAAAACTAAATTGCTTGGGATTTTTTTCCCTAATGGTAATGGGTTGTGATTGTACACCATCTCTACCGCATGAATCAGAGAAATAAAATTAAAACAGGGAAGACAAGTCTGATAGGATGGAGAAAAAATGTCCTTGCTCGACACCAGGCATCAATCTGCAGATGAGAAAAGCCATATAAAGCTTTTTATGGTCCCTTTAGGTTCAAGTCCTGGAGCCCTAATGTCTCATCAAAGCTGAAGGGATTTCCTATCAAGATTTTTAAGATTACTTTAAATCCAAAGATCATTATTATCAAAATTTATAAACACTGCCATAGAATAAATTAATAGCAGCTAAAATTGGTAAAATTATTATAATATAATTATCATCAGTAAGAAAGTATGTATCATCTTAAATAAATGCATTTGTATACAATTAAAAATAAAAAAATAATAATTTTTCTGGTAAAAAAGAAATGAATCAAGAATATCCAGAAAAAAATATATGAATCAAAATTAGTAGTGAATAAAGACTACCTGAGCAAACATTAAAATTATGAAAAAGAAACCACTATTAAAACAGTATTTGAACTGCAACATGAATTTAAGCCACATTACATAGCTAGAATAGAGACAGAAATAGGCCTATATCCACACAGAAATTTAGTTACCACAAAAGCAAAGTCTAAATTAATTGGGAGAATTATTGATTCTTACATTCCTACAGGTAAACCCAATAGTTCTATTTCTAGAAATTAATTCTGTACATATACTTGCATATTTGTGAATTGATGTGCAAGGTACAAGATTATTCATTGAAACATTATTTTGATTAAAACAAACTGGAAATTGCCTAAGGCAAGCTTGTACAACCCACAGGCCTGTGCGCCACAAGTGGCCCAGGACAGCTTTGAATGTGGCCCAACACAGATTCATAAAATTTCTTAAAACATTATGAGGTTTGTTTGAGATTTTTTTGTTTTCTAGCTCATCAGCTATCGTTAGCATTCGTGTATTTTATGTGTGGCTCAAGACAATTCTTCTTCCAGTGTGCTCCAGGGAAGTGAAAAGATTGGACACCCCTGGCCTAAAGTTTTGTACATACAGTTTCATTTAGTAAGTCAAGGTGTACACATATAATGTAACATAAAGAAAAATAAGGAGCACTTACGTAATTGATGGAAAGATATCCAATATTTGGGTAGTGAAAGCATCATATATTTATTTATTATATTTTTGTAATTATTTATATACTTATTTATAATTTTTATTTTTAAACTTATGAACATATTACCAAGAAAATAAAGTAAAATGAAATGAAAACACTAGTGATTTTCCCAAGAAGCATAATAATAATAATAACAACACTCAAAGAACATGAGAAAACTCAGGCTTACATGAATGTCCAGTGTCACCCAGTCAAGATCAAATCAAGGTCTGTTGGATGTATTGAATCCATGTGGTGCACTTCCATGAGGCCGATGTCCCACAAGCACAGCAAGGGACCCTGTGACCATGGGGATTCTGGGGCACACACCAACTTCCCCTTTCTATCAATTATGCTTCTGAAACAGCTTCTCCACTAAGCAGGAAATTGCTTATTTCATAAATGTTATTTTTCTAGCAATATTCAGTAAACCAAAATGACTTTTTAATAAGATAGTCCCTGTTGCCAGAAAATTGGGTATTTAGGGGATTTTCAGAACATGTATTTACTATAACTGATAGAGCAGAACAGCTTTTATAATACGCATTCTCTGCATGGAAAAATATGCATTTACACAAATAAATGTTTATAAGCCCAGGTTTGAAAATGAGTCTCAGGTATATATTATTCATTATAAAGAACCTCCTTCCACCCACAGTGCCCAAATCAGTAAAGGGCAAAAAAAACCTCATTAACTGTGTTCATGTTTAATTTGGAATCACTGCCTTTAAGTTTTTTCTCTCGTAAGACATGTTTTTTCATCCTAAATTCAGTGTGAAAAGTTAAAGCAGAAAGGATTTTTTTTCTGTACTTTTTACAGAAAGGCACTTCAATAATTGATGTTAAAAATTTTCATGAACCAGGATCAGAAAATACATGAATTGCCTTTTGTTTTATGAGAATTAAAGAGCAAAGTGAAAGGAGCAGTGATTCCCTTTGGAAGTAAAGGAGTTTTTTGGTCAGATGAAGAAAGGGAACACAGTACGATGAAATTGTAGAGATGGAGGATGGATGTAACAATTTTTTCCTTTAGCCTCTATCGTGATTTCAGAAGATCGAAACAGTTATCAAGCCAACAAGTCTCCAGGCTCAGATGGATCAAAGTTTGTCTTTCTGGGTTTGAAATTAGTCTCTGCAGAAGTTTTGTGTTCTTTCCAATTTGCAATTCATCAAATCAGGTTGAGAAAAGCTATCCAGAAATCATCTACACAACAGTAAGTCATACTCATATACAGGACACTGTTTTCTTTTAGTTCTGGGACTTGCTTTAAAGATCACTTGATGAAGTGGAAAAGGACTCTAGAAGCTCCCTCATTGACTCTCCTTATCTTATACTAAAGAAGCTGGGACTCATAATAAAGAATTGTCCCAGGTGGCCTGGCCACTGAGATGAACACAGATGTAGACCCAGACTTCTGCATTTCCAGGTTCCTCCCTCCTGCCCTCCACCGCAGTAGTTTTCCAGACTAGCCACATCAAAGCCACTGCATGGTACAGTAGCACCATCGCGAGGGGGGCAGAGCACAAATGGCCTTGGTTCCCAGAATTCACTCTCACTCATCCTCTCTTCAACATAGAAACACAATTAAACTTTAGCTGTTTTACATAGCAAATTCATGAGTGAGAAATCATTAGAAGATACAATACTAGGATTATTATTTTTAATATAATTTCTAAAAATCTGTTAAGTCACAAGAAATTGCTGATATTCAACTAGCTGACCTACAAAATAAAAAAGGAAGAAAAAAAGGAAATTCAAGAAATACAGAGATAAAGAAGAAAACAGTAGTGTAATACAGTTCAAGTTACAGATACATCTTAGAGTCTTAAAACTTAGGCAAAAGATGCTGAAGCTCTTGAATATCAACTTCAATTCTCTTTAGTGACTTGACATTACCTTAATCTCATCGCTAGCTTAACTCTTTATTGAGTTACTAGTCCTTTCCTTCCTGTTTAAGTCTCTCTAAATCATAGTATGGCCTCACCTCCTATATACATAAAGACGGTCCCCAACAACTCACCCCAGGCCCATCAGTCCCTATTGCACTAACTCCATTTCATCAAATATATATTTGCACATGTATGTATACAGGGATTTTAATAGTCATTATTTCAAAGCATATCTCTCTTAAACTATTCCCAATACTCCAAAGCTACCATAGAGTTTCTCTCTTTTCCTCTAATCAGAACTTTTAAAAGCATAGTTCCTGCCCATATCACTCTACTGAGACTTGCTTTCCATGAGAGCCAAGTGTTCCTCAAGGTGGCACATGTAGCCCCAAATGCAAAGCTCTTATATGATTGTCCTTCTCCATAGCAGCCTTTAAAGCCCTAAGAGTAGTAAAGAATATATAGAATGGAAATGTGACTGTGTGGGCTCAAGACCTAGCTGTCATTTACGTAGAGGTGTAAGTATGGTCAAATTAGCTTTTCTATGCCTCTCTCTCCTCCTGTGTAGATTGTGGACAATGATACTAAACAATACCATAAGTTGTAAGGACTGTCATATACAAGAGAGTCTGAACAGCATCATCTCTGTCTTTTTCTTGTTCAGTGTCAAAGATAAATAAAACTGAACACTGATTACAGTGATAAGTATAGATTTTATACAATAGTGATTGCAATAAGTAGGAGGATTCAGCATGACCTGAACTCAGCTTTCCTGAAACAAAGGCCTGGAGACTTTTTAAAGGCTGGGTATGCCCTTTAGAAAGAGCATGGAAAGCTTTCAAGGGAGATTGATTCATGTGAAAAGGCCACTTGCATTTGTTAATTGATGCTAATCTGGAGAAGAAACAAATGTCTCCTATCTTTATCACAAGGGGCTGGGTTTAAGTTAAGGTGTTAGGGTCTATGGAGTTAGGTGTCTGCATTTCAAAGAAAAGAGATAGTTCCTTGTTATTTCAAGCTTTTTAAGTTCCTTTGGTTGCTTTCTAAGAGAGGGTTGTGGGACCTATCTACCTATCATTAAGCTTTGGCTGGAACAGACAATAAATTATCCTGTTATCCTGGCAGTTTTGAGCTTTCTCAGACAGGCTTGTTAAGAGAAAGAGGGTAGGCATAGAGTCTTCCCAGGGACATGACCTTAAGCTGCCAGAATCCATGCTAGAATCTGGGCAAATCTCTCAATGCAGAGGTTTGCACTGAATCTCAATGCAGAGGCTTCCATGTAATTTTGAGCCTGTGGGTGCACAGAAGTCAAGAATTGGGGTTTGGAAACCCCTATTTGGACTTCAGAGGATTTACGGAAATGCCAGGATGCTCAGACAGAAGTCTGCAGCAGTGGTGGGGCCCTTGTGGAGAACCTCTGCTAGGGCAGTGTGGAAGGGAAATGTAAGCTGGAGCCCTTACACAGAGTCTGCACTGGGGCACTGCCTAGTGGAGCTTTGAGAAAAGGACCACTGTCCTCCAGACCTTAGAATGGTA
Source organism: Ateles fusciceps (assembly GCA_036589455.1). Classification (NCBI taxonomy): domain Eukaryota; kingdom Metazoa; phylum Chordata; class Mammalia; order Primates; family Atelidae; genus Ateles; species Ateles fusciceps. Next base: position 1,486,727 of record JAZHEH010000672.1, read on the forward strand.
GATCCACCAACAGCTTGGAGTGTGCACCTGGAAAAGTCACAGACACTCAAAATCAACCCATGAAAGTAGCCAGAAGTGAGGCTGTACCCTGCAAAGCCACAAGGGCAGAGCTTCTCAAGACCATGGGAACCCACCTCTTGCAACAGTGTAACTTGGATGTGAGACATACAGTCAAAGGAGATCATCTTGCCCTGCTGAATTTCAGACTTGCATGGGGCTTGTAGGGCCTTCATTCTGGCCAAGTTCTCCCATTTGGAATGGTTGTATTTACCCAATGCCTGTACCTCTGCTGTATCTAGGAAGTAACTAACCAGCTTTTGATTTTACCGGCTCATAGGCAGAAGGGACTTGCCTTGTCTCAGATGAGACTTTGGATTGTGGACTTTTGAGTTAATGACGAAATGAGTCAAGACATTGGGGAACTGTTGAGAAGCATGATTGGTTTTGAAATGTGAGAACATGAGGTTTGGAAGGGGCCAAGGGCAGAATGATACAGTTTGGCTGTGTCCCCACCCGAATCTCACCTTGAACTGTAATAATCTCCACATATCAAGGGCAGGGCCAGGTGGAGAAAATTGAATTATGAGGGTAGTTTCTCCTTTTCTCATGGTAATGAGTAAGTCTCATGAGATTTGACAATTTTATAAATGGGAGTTTCCCTGCACAAGCTTGCTTGCCTCCTGCCATGTAAGATATATCTTGCTTCCTTTCCACTATGATTGTGAGGCCTCCCCAGCCATGTGTAACTGTGAGTCCATTAAACCTCTTTCCTTGATAAATTACCCAGTCCCCCAGTATATCTTTATTAGCAGCATGAGAGCAAACTAACACTAAGAGTTCTGCAGTTATCAGATGCCACCCTCTTTGGGTCCCCTTGATGACACTAGTTCTGCAGGGTACATAAGTAGTATAATCTATATCTTCATGTCTTCCTCTTCCTGTAACTTAATCTTCACTAGGACTCCATTCTTGAGCTCCACTTTTTCCTTTCCCCCTCTTGTCCTCCAGTCAGTGATCTTGCTAACTAATATGTGTAATGAAAGGTGACTTCTATAAAGCCTCATATTCCATTTCTTCCCTTCTCTTCTTCCTTGATGTTCCTTCTCAGCAGATGAAACCAGTACCCACCCCAGGAATGAAAGCCAAAACTCTATTCTCATTCTTGATCCCCACTCTCTCAATATTTCTCAAAATTCTTACCCCCTGCTGTGAGACCACAACACTTTACACAAATATCAAATGTTGTCCCAGACCTATTGTGTAATGGTAATGCAAATATATATGCATGTCCATCCAAATTATAAACATCTTGAGGGTAGAAGTCAAGGCTTAGTTATATTTGTATCTCAGATGTTAGTTTCATCTCTCACACATAGAATCCATTTGTTTATTAAATAAACTTATTAGATACCTGACACATGCCAAGTACCATTACTGGGGGCAGAATATACAGAAATATTTTTAAAGACATTTTCTGTTCAAGTTGTAGACAGGAAAAATGTAAATTTTTGCAACAGAAAAAGAATATTTTAAAATATACAATATAATTGGAATTTACAAATAACTGATTCAGATGGGGACACAGATAGTTCAACTGATGTCAGCATGAATAGATGAAGGAGAGAGAGGACCAGACAAGACTGCTTACTTCAGCAGCTGCCATCTGAGGAAAGATGGCAGCTGCTGACCAGAAACATGTCATTCTCCATGTCATGATACTACCTAACCCTTTTATCTCATGGACTCAGTAGTTTAGACTAAATCCTGAGTACAACAGGAAAATGAGAATACCAGGATTCACAGACCATTGCTAGGTCATTGATAAGGATTCTGGAAAGTGACTTTTGGTGTTTTAAATAAATGATCTGAAGATTCAAGAGTCATAGATCCAGTCATAGCCAAGCACCAGGAAAATAGTCAAAACATGGCCTTATGGAAAGATGTTGGATGTACAATAAAGTAGATATTGGAACACTATCCCAAACTTTTCACTTCTTAGATATGGAAACTTAGGAAAGTCTATGCATTTATCTGACTTCTTTTACTTTTCTTTGTCTTCAAAATAGTATTAGTACATGGGTAAGAATTCAGTATAATAATAAATACATGTCCCCCACAAAAAGTAGGAAATAAGTAGTAAATATGACAAATAAGACACAATGACTTAGCTTTAAATCATGTAATAACTAATGATAACATGTTCTCAATACGGAGTTGATTTTCCTAAAATTTTCTGGGCTGAGTTCCTTCCTCTTTAGGAGAATTTGAGAGAACCAGAGGCAGTACAGACTAACTCCACCACTTATCACAATTATTTTTTAGCCAAAAAACACATTTTTAAAAAGTTTAACTATTAACTAACTTTACTATTAACTATATAACATTCTACTCTATTCCAAACTGATTCTTCAAGTGGCTCAGTGGGTACTATGAGAATAAACCTGAAAGTGCTACCAAAAGGAAATTCCAAGGGGTGAGACTAGCTCATCAATATATGTTATGATCATTAGTGGGATATTGATATGGACAGGAGAAACAGAAATACTGGGTGGAAGATGGCAGTTCCACGGCAAAGACCGCACCCTCATGCCTGGAGACCCATGGCCCTAAATGGGAACAGGCATTCCTGTTTTTGTGCCCCGAAAGTTCCATTTTGGCCCCATATGCCTTCTATCTTATACCTATATAAAACCCAGATCCCAGGATCCAGAAGAAGACAAGCAGATGAACAGACAAACAACAGCATGGCAGAAAAGGAGAGAAGAGGAGGAGTATCTGAACACCGAGAGGAATTTGGCTAGGGACAATCAGAGAAACTGGCTGCTGGATGGCCAAACTCCAGGGTACGATCATATTTCCCCTCAATCCCCATCCCAGCTCCCCCATCCATTCCACTGAGAGCCACCTCCACTACTCAATGAAACCCCCCCTCATTTATCTTTCAAGTCCATGTACCACCTGATTTTTCCTGGATGCTGGACAAGGACCTGGGTGCCAAGAAGGTCCACTGAGCTATCTAATATTTAAGCTATCTGTGGATAGCAAGGCTAGAAGAGTGCACTATAACACGTATTCACTTGGGCTTGGAAAGTCACAGACATCCACCCCTAGATGCTGCCATGGGGCCACAGTCAAAAACTCCTTGCCCTGGTTTCTGCACCCGCTGGTCTGCTTGCTCCCTCTCCCTTAAGGGGTTTGAACTCATGGCAGCTGAACAGACAGCCATACCCCTATTGCACATCCTGCGAGTGGGGGCCAAGGAACTCTCCTATGTTAACATGGCAGCATAGATTTTAAATAAACTTAAGAACCAACAGTAAAATAGAGTTCATGCTAAAAATTGTAATCTTCTCTTGTGAAAAACAAAACTACTGCTTTTTCAGGGTTATAATTTGTAGGTCAGGTTTCTCTTCCAAGCCTGCTGTCAGCACCTGAAGTGGTCTAAAAAGAACATCGGTTTTGGGGTCAGACTGGCTGTGAAACCCTATCTTTATCAATATCTTACGACTTATATAATCTGGATAAAGCCATTGTACTTTCTGAATTTGTACTTTTGCATGTATTCATTGTTTTTTATCTGTAAAATGCAAATGTCACTTATTTCAAAGGGTTGTGAAAATCAAAAGATGTGATACATGTATTTAATGAAGTCTTGGCAAATAATGTTTTGTTTTCTTATTGTGAATTTATTATTTAATTTCTTAAATAATTAAATATCACTTAATATTAGCAATTAATTTTTAAATGTACTTTATTCAAATATATTTAACATTAAATGAGTTATTAAATATTATTTATTTTTAAAAATTGCTGTTTATGTTTATAAATAATAATCAATACATGTTTCCTTCTCAAAATATATGAGAAGGAAACATGCATTGATTACTTACTTCCTTTTGCTTGGGAATTCCAAATTGGGAGATTTCCATGCCCTTACCCTTTACGTTAATTAAGTCAGTAATGTTCTCTCACTCTCTCCCTTCCTCTCTTTTCTTCTTTTTTTCTCTTGTTCTCCTTCTCCTTTTCTCTGTCTTTCTCTCTCAAGCTCTCTCCTTCTCTGACAGCTTTTACAATTCATCTCCTTTAAGTGTGCTATTCAACATTTTGCTCCTCTTTTAGGGGACTTTTCCTACACTAGTTCAGAGGCGTAAAGGAATTTTTACAGCTACGACTTTCCTTCCAACCATTCCCAGTGAATTTTGCCTAAGAATCAGTAGAAAAGTTGTATAGTTACAATACACTTGGGATACCACTGAGACATAGCAACCGTAGGTTTTTCTATACCCCTTTCTTAGTGTATCTATCATCTCAGTGAAATCTATACTCTAAGAGCAAAATAGTCTACTTGTTAACTTTTGAGTTCCTGAAGTAAACATTCTGCCTCAAACAAAATAATTGGAATATTGGAATATTTTTTGAGTCAGATTTTCTTCTCATGCTCAAGGAGACATAAAACCTAGATCCCAGAAAAAAAAAAAAAAAAAGAGACTGGAGACAGTCAGACGGGAGAACGACAGGGTCCGATTCTTGTGGGGAGGCTATGGAAGCATCCTGCTCTCTTTCCCTTCCTGCTCCTACCCCGTAGTCAGCTCCAAAGAACAGAGAAGGGGAAGAGAATCCCAGAAAGCAACATCCCATGTTGCCACTTCCTTACAAAGATCTCCTTAAAATCAAAGCAGACCAGGGGTAATGTGGAAGCCAAGAGGTGGCTATGTTCACTATCCTTCATTCCTAGAAAGTTCAAGACCACGGCTGGCTTTTCCATATCTTTGAGGAGGGAGCAAAAATTAGCTGAGAGGTGGAGTATTTGGCCTTCAGTATCTTATAGAGCAGAACAAAGAGATTGCACTGAGGATGTCAACATGCATCCAGAGACCAGAAAACAGATGGGAACACAGATATTTCAGGTGATGTCAGCATGACTAGATGAAGGAGAGAGAGGACCAGACAGGACTGCTCACTTCAGTAGGTTCCTTCTGAAGAATGATGACAACTGCTGGCCAGAAACATGCCATCCCCCATGCTATGATACTACCTAACCCTTCCCCCTCACCTACTCAGGAGTTCAGGTTAAATCCTAGTTACAAGAGGAAAACGAGAATACCAGGATCATGTTTTGTTTTTTTTTTTTTTTTTTTTTTTTTTTTTTTTTAGTATGTCTATGACTTGAAAAAGATAGAGGTGAAATTATAAAATATAAAAGTTATATAATGTAAAAACACATTAACTCACACAAAATGTAAGTTTCACATAAAATGTGAAATCACACAAACTCACATAAAACGTGAGTTTGACATTCTTAGAAGTTTTTAGCTACTGATTTATTTGGGATTTAGTGATTATGGATTGCAACTGAGCCTGGAAGATTAGATCAGCTTTTACCTGTACAGTCTTATAGAAGTTAAGTTCTGTGAGAGACTTAGCTTTTTTTTTTTTTTTTTTTTGCAGGTAATAACTTAGGGAGTTTGAAATCTCAGAGAGTGAAGGCAAGGCCTTTCACCTATGTGCAGCTTTATAAAGATACTTCTCATCTATTTCAGTTATTTTAAGAGGTTGTTTCATTTCCTCTTTCAGTGAGAATTTCTATTTTACAGTAAGATTCAGATCATAGCTCAGATTGCCATATAAATGAAGTTTTAAATAAAGGCCTCCAAAAATACACCTTAAAATGAAGCTAAAAACTACACCCATACAGACACACATGCACACACCTGAAATCTAAGGATCTCAGAGCAGAACATGAACATAAAGATCAATTCCAACTTCTTCATTTTACAGAGAATGAAATCTATACCCTCTGAGGCATTTGAATTGCTGGAGAATACCAAGCAGATCTGTCTCAGACTCCAGTGCTCCATCACTTCAACTGTAGTCCATTTTCCCCTGCAATACAAATTGGGTTCAAAGAAGGCTCTAACTTAGGATCTTGGCAAAACAGTGATTTTTCTCAGCTATAGTAAGACAGACGTGGGAGTTAGCAACTTCTTTGGATATAGAAGATACATTTAGGCTACATTTGCATAATCTTAAAATGCTGTGGGTGGTATGTGCTCCTTATAAATTATAAACAGTAAATGAAGACTTTAAAAGAATGCCAATGGTTCCAAATCAGTACTCAACCCATTAGAATTTATGCTTCATGACTTTCCTTTTTTTAAAAAATGTAACTATATGTATTGCAGGATCCATCTGTGGCTAATAACGGGCACAGTTATATATGTGTAAAAGTGCAAAAGGAAAAAAATTCTTAATTTGTTAAGTAGCTATTGACATTCTCATTTTACATGTGTAGAAACTGAGGCTCAGGGAAATTGTCATAGTCTAAGAAGTGACAGAGCTAGACTTGAATGTAAGTCAAGGGAATGTAATGGATTTCTTGGATCTCACTCCACAGCAGCCTTCTTTTGGCTGACGAGTGTCATGCAGGCTCTCGAGGAATTATACCAATTCCATTAATGGGTCTACTCTCTTATTACTGTGTGAACATAGGGTTTGGATTTAAACTCTTTGTTTAACTGCTTACTCTCTCTTTGTGACTGTGGCAAAATACCTAGCTTTCTAGTATTTAATTTGCTAATCAATTCCCTTGACTTTTATTAGTAATATGTTCTTGCTTTGTGCTAGACACAGCCAGGTGCTAAAGATATCCACAGGAGAGAAAATAACAGCATCCTCCATCTTCCTAGAGGTCCTTGCTTTCTAATGGGTAGAAATGTAATGTGAGTTAATAAATTTGCCATGATTACCTCAGAGATCATTTGCATGCATCAAATGAAATATTCTAAATACTTCGGAAAGCATAATATAATCTATGAATCTGAAGGGGTATTATGTGTACTTTACTTAAGAACAGAGAGGAAGAGTCCATATACTTTATATATTTTTTTTACCTCATTTCTCTATATACCTATGAAGGCATTAAGTTCTCCCAGCTACAAGTTAAGTAGGAAGTGAATTGATCCTAAGAAAATGCAAAGTAGGTCATTTCTTCTCAATGCACTTAGATACCGCATGTTCTCACTTATAAATGGGAGCTAAATGATGAGAACACATGGACACATACAGGGCAAGAACACATACTGGGGCCTACGGGGAGGGTGAAGGGAGAGATGAGGAAGAGGATCAGGGAAAATAACTAATGGGTACTAGGCTTAATACCTGCATAATGAAATAATCTGTACAACAAACCCCCATGACACATGTTCACCCTTGTGACAAACCTGCAAATCCTGCATATATACCGCTGAACTTAAAGTTAAAAAAAAGAAAAGATATTAGGTCACCTTTTGTCAAAAACACATGAAACCTTCGCCTCCAGAAAGCCTCAGCAAAAATATAGATCTCTTACCTAGAATGGTATATGATGTCAGTACAAGAAACAGAAAGCACTAAAGTGTTGACCAGGAAAGGGTTTTATACAAGGAACCAAGTACTTACAAAACTGAAAAGCCAGAAGTAGCAAGTTAAAGGCTGACCCTTCCCAGGGAGTTCCGTTGCAATTCCAAACCCATCCAGGAGGGGGAGCTACTGCCTCTGTGAGTCCACCAGAGCTCTTCTGGAAGGAGGTTGACAGATTCCTTTAAGCAAGAAATGGTGAGTGCACTGAAGCCACATCAGGAAACTCCCTTAGCTTCAACTTCTCAAGACTCAGCGAGGTGGAGAACAAACACTGAAGAGCTGCTAGGAGAAAACCTCATCCACTACCTTGTGACTCAGCACTCACAGCCAGGGTCATAAGACAGCCGCCTCCAACCTACTCCTGCCCTTCAAAGGTCTGCTAAGATCACCTCGATCCCTAGCGGCAAGAGAGCCTTTACAGATGAAGTTTACAGCGTCCTAACCTTTCCAACTTGAAAGAGAATAGAATGGCTAGTGAATGAGCCAATCCTAAATGTTTTCCTTGGCCACATTTAACCTCTGTTTTGCCACTTCAAATGTATGAGACTTTAGATACAGACACTTAATCAGGCTAACTCTCTGTTCTTCCCCTGTGAACAGGAAAATAGACACCTTTTAATCTTACCAGATTGTTACATATGGTCTAAGAAATTAACAAAAGTGAATATCCTTTTTTTTTTTTTTTAAAAAAAGACCATACATGCAACTTTGTCTGTGTGTGGTGGTTTACTTATTTTTGTTTGTATATTAGAAGATTTTTCTAACTTAGATATACATAAATACATGCAGCTTTCTTTCTTTCTCTTTCTTGCTTCTATGAAGATTGGAAAAAGGCTCTAAGATCAAAATCTACCTGAGGAAGACCGGTGGAGTGAATGGGGAATCTCACATTAGTACAAAAGGAAATTTTCTAAACTTCATTAAGGAAGACTGCCTGCTCAGCATTGTGCCTATAGCACCTATCCTGGTGGCCAGAATTCAGTAAACAAAGACAATTACAGAGGCATTTTTGTATGTTGGCTACTATTCAGAATTGGGGTGAAAACTCAGTATCACCTCTCCTTAGTGGTTGGTTATATAAGTAACTTATGTTGTAAGCATCTGAGTTTTTATTTATACATGGGGTAGCGATGATTTCCTTCCTCAGATTTTTTGAGGCTGAAGTAAGATGTCATTATAAAAGAGATTTTTAAATCCAATGTTAATCACTTGCAAGGAAATCAAATAACTACTATTTTCTGAAAACATTCGGCATGAGAATACTGGATTGCTAGTGAGGGAAAAAAAGGAAACTGCTGAAACGAGAAGGGAAGGTTTGCTGGGGTCAGATTGCTCATTTTCTTCTTCTTCTTTTTTTTTTTTTTGGTTGTTCTTTTGGTTTTTCCCTCAAGTGCATCTCAGAATAACAGTTATTGGCTTTCATGGATTCATTTGCGATTCATTAGATAATAGTAAGAGAAGATGTAGCAAAAGAAAAAAACACTTATCACACCTCTTAAGTGCTTGAGACTGTGATTTTGTAAGTAAGCTTCTATTCTTAAATTAGATAAATAAGGTTAGTATAATTTTCTTCAACTTTTGTTTGTAGACATTGAAGCACTGAAATGCTAAGTGCCGCAAGGTCACATGGTCAGTAAGTGATGGAGTCCAATTCAATCAAGATTTATCTGACCTTGAAGACTGGGTAATGTACATATACACCACTGCCGCCAAGCTACAAAATAATCTCATTTGGAAAAGCCAGGATGTCATAGAAAATGTTCAATAAATATTTTCCAAAGGAAGTCACTAAATCATCCTCCAAAGTAGAAAAGGAATGAAAGGAGGTTGGTAGAACCAGCTTTGAGGCCGAACAGCTGGTTCAGAATCCTGGCTATTCTGCTTATCTGCAGTGTGGCCTTGGACACCTAGTTAGTCACTCTGTGCCTCAATTTCTTGAAAAGCGGGTTCAAGATTAGTAACTACCCCATAGGATTATTTTGATAATTAAATGAGTTAATACATAGAAAGCTCTGAGAATAGGGCTTGCCATGTTTTAAACTCTCTGTAAATGCTTAGAAAAATAATAATGAGAAAAGTGAATGACATGACAAGCCCTGATTTCAACCCCCAGAGTGTTTCATCAACTTTCACAAGGAAATTACTTTAAAGAGAACCCCTGAGCTTTAAAATCAGCCAGATTGCTTAAACAGAAGTCCAGCCACACTGTAAAATGCCAAGTGACCCATGACTGCAGATAAGAATGGATTGGCTCACTGTGCATTTAGAGAGTACACATTCAGAGACTGCGTGTTCACTTCTTGGGCACTAAAGGAAAAGGGAAGTAGCCACAAAGGTAAAATGCACTGAATTCAATAACAATAGCATTTGGAAAAAGACAAGTAAGTGTTTGAAGGGGATTCATATTTATTGAGAACAAGCATGTGCCACAAACTTCAACCCTCAGACCAGCTATATAAAGCAAACATTGTTATTCCTACTTCTAAAAGCTTTCACTGTGGCTGTAAGAATTAGGTAATTTGTGCAAGGTCATAAAATTATCAAGTGGAAGCACTACGACTGTAGCATTTTTCACTTTGATTCTAAAGCTCACTCTTCCCATTATACTACCGTATCCCAGTGGATATTCTTAAACACAATAGCTTTGTAAGATGATTCTCAAACTAAAACAGAATAGTTCATGGCAAAAGAAGTGGTTAAATCTAAAGAGTTTCTCCCTGTTAGGGATTCATGCTTTCTAGCCTAGAGATTGGCAAATCGGCAGCTGCTTTTATAAATGAAGTTTTGTTGGGATACAACTAGGCCCTTTTCTTTCCGTATCATCTACAACTGCTTTGGTACTTCAATACCAGAGTTGAGTAGCTGCAACAGAGACCATCTGGCCTGAAAAACTTAAAGCATTTTCTCTCTGGCCCTTTACTACAAAATTGTGTTAATCTCTGCTGTAGACTCTTCCAGGATCTGACATGGCCAAGTATTTTTGGAAAAAACAAGTTTAACTTTGTTTAACACATCATTCCTACTGTCTGTACTTCTCTTTTACTTTTGTAACACCTACCGGGGTCCCAAATGCCACACCTTGGGGAATGCCACTCTGAACTATAGTCCTTATATCACAGAAATAGCCTACTTTCCCAGTATGGAGATACAAGCCAAAGGCAGGTTGCCACTCAAATTCCAGAATAAAAATTTTAAATTCAGTGCAAAAATTCACCTTTTCCTTAAAATAAACTATACATATGTTTGAAAAACAGGAGAATTCTGTTAAGACTCAAACCCTCCAGTACAGTTGAGAACATCTTTAGACATTCAGGAAATTCTGATATATCTATAGTTTATTTTTAAATTCAGGATATCCTGGAAATTGAAGTGCTCTAGCAAGGCTTTGGCAACAGGAAAACTCCCCAAAAGCAACTGGAAACCTTCTTAAAAGATATCTTAAAAATTCAAGACAAAATGTTAGATGTTCAAAAAGTCGTTGATCAACCTGTGGCAAAAATTTTTCCTAGGATTCAAATTAGAAATAAGTTAATTAATTAAAAAATTAAAATGAGACTAAACCAATACATATGTAAGAAGTAGCTCTGAAATTAACAATATATAACAAGATTAAAGTTCTGATTGATTACTGTTAGTAAGGGACCATGGTAACTGGGAGCCACCCACTTTATCAAACCTGTATTGGTATCCCTGGAAATAGAAGATTCTATTCAAAAGAAGTAAATTGAAGATCATCCCGACATTTTTATTTACCTCACTTCCATCTGTAAATTTGGTAACTGGAGATAAACCAAACTGATGGGTTAAGATGACTTTGTTCTGATTAATTTTATGGTAATTCTGAGGGTTTCTGTTTTAAATGAATTGTTTGAATACTAAATTATGCAGCTTTATGATCCAAGAGATAAGCAGCAGCTCTAAAGATGCCTCTGAGACTTAAGAGAGACAGCATTAGAAGCTCATTATTGCCGGCACATTTAACATGGTTAAAGTAGGGGAAAATAGCCATTAAGTTAGTGTAATAGTTAAACTGTATTAATTTGAAAAACTGCCCCATGAAGCGCTTACAGCAGAGGATGCATTTTGCCCCTCACATGGAGATGTTCTTTAAAAAATTAAAATAGAAAGCATGTCAAGATGATTTTCTGTCTTCAATTCACTTTGCAATTTGGAAACCTAGACTTTTTCCACTGTGGATGTGCTAAGGAATGCTGTCAATCCAGACGTGTGACATTGAACAGAGGAATCTCTGGTCTTATTGTGACTGACGATCTTGAAGATTCATGTGGTGCTGGGTGGTCCATTCAAGGAAGGGAAAAGCATCATGAGTATACTAAAGAGAAAATCACAGGGAACATTCAGGGCTTGGCTTAGGGATTCTTATCATAGGGAACAGCAAAGGCTTTCTAATTTTTCTGCAATCTGGCTATTTTTCTGAAAAGTGAATAAAAGTTGGGTTAAAAAAACAATGATGATTCCCAAATATGCCCATACAATAACATTTTCTCAGTTCATTTTTCTGCCTCCGCCTTCTTTCTGACTGTTCCTACTTTTTATTATTTCATTTGTTTTTGTTTCCTCTGAGTTACTGTCTTCTTTATCAGTACTTTTTTGAGCTATGAAAGATTTGTAAAAATAGCCAATAATGAAAGGATGCATCATGCTTATCACTGTTATATTTGATAATTATAATAAAGAATGTATTACATCACATGACTTCAACTATGTTCTCGAAGAAGAAGATTCTCCTCTAACTACGGGTTGCTTAAGATGAGAATATTGATCCACTATTTCATGAGAATATCAACCTGAATACATTACCAAAAATCTAATGGTCTAAAAGCTAAAAGAATAACAAAATGAAAACTCATGTTGCTACCCCAAGTTCACTCCTTTGCAATTCTCCCTTTCAGGAAAGAGTACTATATTTTCATATGTGTTTATATATGTAGACATAATTATGGAATTGTCTTTGGTTCTTTTCTCCCTCTTTCTTATAGTGTGTTCTCAGTAACAGAGACCTGATGGAAGAATACTATTTAAGAGGGCAGCATGATAGCATCACTGGAAACTCTTTCAACCAAAAAACATCTGACTTGAAAGCCTAAGGCGAAGTGTAAACTATGAATATTCATATACAGAACTTTATGACTGGTAACTAAAGACCATAAACCAATGCTCAGAAGGTTTCTGCTAAATTCAAGTAGAATGGGATTGGTTGGTGAAATATAACTCTAAACGATGTCTACATTTCACTCTGATTCAGAACAACATGACTTCATAGGATCAATGCAGCAAGTGCTGTAGCTCAACTTCCCCCCCCTTGCCCCAGTTTTGAGTTGTAGGATCTGTGTTAACTAGATAATGGGGAGCCTCCTCATCAGAGTTGAGAAATGATTTCCTAACCAAATAAATAATAGAGGTGATTTTTCCCCTCTGCACCTTGCTTTCTTCATTGTTTGCTATACTTTGACATCAAATTATAAATTCCATTCTTATCCCATAAAATATATGGGCTACAAGGATAAACTCTATGTCCTGGAAGGAGTCAATTTTTTTGACATAGAGCAGAAAAGCCCTAAGGCTGAACATACAGTCATGTATTGCATTGAATATGCCACAGCTAGACACTGAACAAGAATTACAGATTGCTTCAAATTATTTGCAGGTCAAATTTTAGATGGCCTTCGAGAGACTGTTATAATTGCTAACTCTTTGTCGTTTCATCCCACCCCATCCCGGTGATTTTGTAGATCTGGAGTGGTACTTCCTCTGAATCTAGGGTTATAATGAATTCTTGCATAATTCAGATGATGGTGGAGAGCAGATGTTTTCTTGAGAGATGGCTTAAGAAACATTAATTTAGGAGAAGATAAATCTGACTTTAAAACAAGTGACTGCATAATAGGCAAAAGGAATTGCATCCTACTCTACAATTTGTCATCAGTATAAGATGCTTTGCCTTTGCCTAAGTGGAGAGTGAAGGAATTGAGTGTATGGTGAGTGACCATGTGACTTATTACTCTAAATGAGTTACTTTTGAGATTGAAGATGAGTACAAAATACATTTTTATATATGTATTTATTAATTGACCAACAGGTTTTATTATATCACAGAACTTATAGAACAGTTGTAGTTAATCACATTTTTTTTTTTTGAAACAGAGTCTCGCTTTGTCACCCAGACTGGAGTGTAGTAGTGAGATCTCAGCTCACTGCAACCACCACTTCCTGGGTTCAAGCGATTCTCCTACCTCAGCCTCCCAAGAAGCTGGGACCACAGGCACAGGCCACTTTGTCTGACTAATTTTTGTATTTTTAGTTGAGATGGGGTTTTGCCATGTTGGACATACTGGTCTTGAACTCCTGACCTCAGGTGATCTGCTCACCTCAGCCTCCCAAATTGCTGGGATTATAGGCACAAGCCTGTGCGCCTGGCCAAAACAGTTACTTCAAAAATTGTTTTCAAATATAAAATTATTTCTAAAAATAAAATAATGTGTATAATAACCATGCACACCAAGCCACAGCAAAGTCAATTCTTTATATTTACTATCTTGTTAAACGTAACAAAGTGGTTGTTTTGGTATGCATCCATTAAATCATTTTCTTTATGTCTATCTCTAACACCATATCACTGGTATTTTTCTGACAGTGTTTTGTTTTTTCCAATGTGGTCTTATTACTTTTTAGCATATATTATAAAATTAAGCCATTATAATCAAATTTGTATTTTATGGTTAATAAATTTAAAATTGTTCACATTTCCATTTTATTCTTTTCTGTCGGTCAGACTAACTTTAATTAATTACAATGCTAAGAAAGCTAATAAACAGAGGGTACATTTATTAAATTGAATAAATTCTCAATTCTAATTTTTATGTTGAAAAAAAAATTTTTTTTTCTTGAGACAGAGTCTCGCTCCATCGCCAGGCACCAGGCTGGAGTGCAGTAGCGCGATCTCAGCTCACTGCAACCTCCGCCTCCTGGGTTCAAGCAATTCTCCTGCCTCAGCCTCCCGAGTAGTTGGGACTACAAGCGAGCGCCACCACGCCCAGCTAATTTTTGTATTTTTAATAGAGATGGGGTTTCACCGTGTTGGCCGGGATGGTCTTGATCTCTTGACCTCGTGATCCTCCCGCCTCGGCCTCCCAAAGTGCTGGGATTACAGGCTTGAGCCACCGCGCCCAGCCTATGTTGAAATATTTTAATATTTGGTTCAAATAAGCTCAAAAGTATTCTTTTTACACTCAGTGAAAGTTCATTTATCTGACAGATACTTTTATAGAAAAATGTAGTCAACTAAATCACTCTATTTTCTTTTGTTTCATCATGTTTAGCTGTAGCAAAATCATAGCCTTCTCAATTTCGTTCTACTTGGTAGAGAATATAAATTCATTCAGTTAAATATAGGACTTCCATCAAAACACTCTTCCCTTGAGTTGAAATGTCTAGGGTGCAATCGTTCAATATCAAAGTTAAATATTAGTTGCATTGTTTGTTTTCTTCACTCCCTCCCTTGCTGTTGTAAAAATAAATTCAAGGCTATTTTGTTTTCAAAATACCAACTGGCAAAAAGCATCAAAAGTCAAAGTTTTTAATAATATTTCATTTATTAAATATGGTGATAAAAACTTCTAATTGATTTTGGAAAACATGTAAACAAACTTTAAATAATTTATTTTAAACATTTTCATTTTCACCTTTGGATACTTACACCAATTCATAAAGTGAATCTTCAAAGATTCTAATATTTCTAGAATCAGGTCCATAATGCACAGCAGAAAGAAACCACATACCACTGTGCTTAAGTATATTTGTTTTATTCCTCACTAGTTTTATAACAAAAAAAAAATTGTAGTACTATTACTGTGCATATGTATAAAACTATTTGCACTTTTGACAAGTACAGCCTCAATCTCAATTGTTAGAGTGACGCTTGATTTGGGATACAATTACCATAGACAGGCACACCACGAACAATGCCTCTTACATTTCTGTGTTTTAGGTGTCCAAATTAAGTAACAACATCGTTCTACTATAATCCATTTTCCTACGAAAATTTATATTACCATGGAAACTAATAGTGATATTCAGTGCTGAATTTTTAACTGAATTTGCAATAGCATTCAGAAAATGTCAAATGATTGATCTTGGACAAAAACCAGTTTCAAAAGCTTTACTTGATTTTGCGATATGGATGAAATTCATTGAACTGGAGTTAGTTGAGTTACTATTTGAAGTCTTTAGATGCAGTTTTCTTCAAGCAAAACAAAACAAAACAAAAAGCTATTCTAAAGCTTTGCTTGCTTTAAAAAAAAAAACTTCACTTAATATTTATTATCACCTTTTTAAGCAGAATGTGACTCAGGCACTATATTTCCATTAGAAGTTGTGGCTACCCATCTTCTGGTCTTCAAAATAAGCAGAGATGGCACCACGACCTTATGGTGAATGGTAATTTTCCATAAGCATTTTTGCAAATTGTTGATTCATTGTCAACTTTTTTGAGAAATAAAGTTTAATTTTTTTATTGAAATGAACTTTTATGTTTTCATTCAGTTCTGACAAAACAACTTATTAAAATATAAAAGTGCTACCAATTAATTCATTAATAGCTTTAAATTTATATCATATAAAGGAACAAAAGTGTAGAAAGAACATTCATAACATACTCTGTATACTCCATGGCAGGAATTCTCAGTCTTTGTTTTTCACATATGTGAAAATACTCATATAGAGGTAGCCACTAATTTCACCCATTTCCTATACAATTCATGGAATTGTGGCATGGATACTTTATGCTTATCCCCAGCCAGAGGGAGAGTTAACAGTCAATACTTTCTGCCGCACCAAATGGCTGCAGGAGCACAGCCTTGAATGCTTCTCCTATTGCCTTAAACAAGAAGTGAGAACAGTCCCTACCCATGTATCAAGTGACTATACTGACCCTGAAAGGGAAGCGTTAGTTTTGCTACACCTGGAAAGGCTGAGAAAGGGGGCTGAATTATGTCTAGGTGAACTGAGTGATACCTGTCTTCATTCCACATACATCCCCCCATGCATCTGAAGGAGACCACAAGCTAAAAATACAAAGTGGTTGTCTAGGAAACTCATTCAGGCTTATTTCATCTTATTTTAATTTTAAAAGATTTTACTTTTTAGAACAGTTTTAGGTTCCCAGTAAAATTGAAAGGAAGGCACAGAGATGTACCATATATCTCCTGCCCCCATATAGCCATAGCCTCCCCCATTGTTGACATCCCTCACCAGAGTTGTGCAGTTGTTACAAGTGATGAGCCTATATTGATCTATCATTATCATACCGAGCTGATCGTTTATATTAGGGTTCACTCTTTATGTTGTACATTCTATGGGTTTAGACATGTATGTAAAATGATAGTATCAGACAGAATTTTCACTTTCTTAAAACTCTGCCTTCTGTCTGTTCATCTCTCCTCTCCCACAATACCTCTGACAACCACTGATCTTTTTAGTGTCTCCACAGTTTTTTCTTTTCCAGAATGTCATATAGTTGTAATCATAAACTATATAGCCTTTTCACGTTGCTTTATTTCACTTAATAATATGCATTTACATTTTCTTCATGTCTTTTCATGGCTTGATAGCTTACTTTTTCAAGCACAATTACATAAATATATAGTTGTTAAAATTTCTACTTAATTTTATTTTAGTTATTCTTTTTATAATTTCAAATTTTATTTTAGATTTGGGGGTGCATGTGCAGTATTGTTACATGGGTATATTGTGTATTCTGAGGTTTTGGGTATGTTTGATCTTGTCGCCCAGGTACTGAGCATAGTACCAAACACATTTTCAACACTTATTTTCTGTATTGGTCCATTTACATACCGCTATGGAGATATTACCTGAGATGGGGTAATTTATAAACAAAAGAGGTTTAATTGACTCACAGTTCCACAAGGCTGGGGAGGCCTCAGAAAACTTATAATAAGGGTGGAAGGCAAATTAGAAGCAAACACCTTCAGAAGACAGCAGGAGAGAGAGTGCAGGGAAAATGCAACTTTTAAACCAGCAGATATTATGAGAACTCCCTCAACATCATGAGAACAGCATGGAGAAACTCACCTTCATGACCCAATCACCTCCCACAAGGTCCCTCCCTCGACATATGGGGATTACAATTCAAGATGAGATTTGGGTGGGACACAGAGCCAAACCAGATCATTCCACCCCAACCACTCCCAAATTTCATTATTTCTTCATATTTCAGAACCAGTCATGTCTTTAACAGTCACCCAAAGTCTTAACTCATTCCAGCATTAACCCAAAAGTCCAACTCCAAAGCCTTATCGGAGGCAAGGCAACCCCTTCCACCCAGGAACCTGTTAAATCAAAAGCAAGTTAGTTACTCCAAGATACAATGAGGGTATAGGCACTGGGTAAATGTTTCCATTCCAGATGGGAGGAATTGGCCAAAGCAAAGGGGCTATAGGCCCCTTGCAAGTCTGAAACCCAGCTGTACAGTAACTAAATCTTAAAGCTCCACAATCTCATTTGAGTACATGTCTCACATGCAGGGCATGCTGATGCAAGGATTGGGCTCCCATGGCCTTAGGCAGCTCTTCCTTGTGGCTCTTCTGGGTACAGCCCTTGTGGCTGCTTTCAGGAGCTGGCATTGAGTGTCTGCAACTTTTCTAGGTTTACAGGGCAAGCTGTCAGTGGATCTACCATTCAGGGGTCAGGAGGGTGGTGGCTTTCTTCTCACAGCTCCATTAGGCAGTGCCCCAGTGAGGACTCTGTGTTGGGGTTCCAACCCCACCTTTCCCCCTCTATATTGCCCTAGCAGAAGTTCTCCAGGAGGGCTCTGCCCATCAGTGGACTTCTGCTTTGACACCCAGGCATTTCCATACATCCTCTGAAATCTAGGTAGAGGTTCCCAAAGCTCAACTCTCTGTCTTCTCTGCACCAACAGACCCAACAAATGTGAAAGCCACCAAGGCGTGGAGCTTGCACACTCTGACGCCACTACCTGAGCTGCACCTTGGCCCCTTTTAGCCATAGCTAGAGCTGCAGCTGGAGCAGCTAGGACGCAGGGTGTCATGTCCCAAAGCTGCATAGAGAAGTTGAGATGTGGGGGCTCTGGGCCCAGCCTATGAGACCATTTTTTTCTGCTAGGCTTCCAGGTCTGTGAATGGAGGTGTTGCAAAAATCTCTGACATTCCCTGGAGATGTTTTCCCCATTGTCTTGGCTATTAGCATTTGGCTCCTCATTACTTGTGCAAATTTCTGCAGCAGACTTCAATCTCTTCCCAGAAAATGGTATTTTCTCTACCATGATCAGGCTGCAATTTTTTTTTAACTTTTATGCTCTGCTTTCCTTTTAAATATAAGTTTCAATTTCAAATCATCTCTTTGTGAATGCTTAGAACTGTACACTTTCAGGAAAAGCCAGGTAGGCCACATGTTGAACGCTTCACTGCTTAAAATATTTTTCTGTCAGATACCATAAATCATCTCTCTCAACTTCAAAGTTCCGCAAATCTCTAGGCCAGGGGCAAAATGCCACCAGTCTTTTTGCTATAGAGTGACCCTTGCTCCCCGTTCCTAATAAGTTCCTTATCTTCATCCAGGACCACCTCAGGCTGGACTTCATTGTCAGTATCACTATCAGCATTTTGGTCAAAATCATTCTAAGTCTCTAGGAAGCTGCAAACATTTCCTCATCTTTCTATCTTCTTCTGAACCCTTCAAACATTCCAACCTCTGCCTGTTACCCAGTTCCCAAGTCACTTCCACATTTTCAAGTTATCTTTATAGTATACTTCACTCTTGGCATCAATTTTCTGTATTGGTTCATTTTCATATTGCTGTAAGGATACTACCTGAGACTGGGTAATTTATAAATTAAAAAGGCTTAATTGACTCACTGTTCTGCATGGTTGGGGGAGGTCTCAGGAAACTCACAATTAAGGCAGAAGTTGAAGGAGAAGCAAGCACCTTCTTCATGAGGTGGCAGGGGACAGAGACCTCAGGGGGAAACTGACTTTTAAACCAAACCATCAGATATTATGAGAACTCACTCACTCTATCATGAGAACAGCAAAAGGAAAACCACCCTCATGATTCAATCACCTCCCAGCAGGTCCCTCCCTGGACATGTGGGAATTACAATCTGAGATGAGATTTGGGTAGGGACACAGGGCCAAACCATATCACCCTCTTTTCTCTATCCCATTCTCTAGTACTTCCCAGTGTCTATTGGTATCATTATGTCAACAATAACTCAATGTTTAGCTTCCACTTATAAGTGAGAACATGTAGTATTTGGCTTTCTGTTCCAGTATTAATTCACTTAGGATAATGGGCTCCAGTTCCATCCACGTTGCTGCAAAGGACATTATTTCATTCTTTTTATGGCTGCAAAGTATTCCATGGTGTACATGTAACATATTTTCTCTCTCCAATTTATTTTGATGCACTGTAGGTATATTCCATGTCTTTGCTATTGTGAATTGTGCTGCAATGAATATATGAGTGCATGCATCTTTTTTTTGTTGTTGTTGTTACTGGGTCCTACTTTGTCACCCAGGCTGGAGTACAGTAGTTATTCACAGATGTGATTACAATTCACTGCAGCCTAAAACTCTGAGGCTCAAGTGATACTCCCACCTCAGCCTCAGCCTCCCAAATAGCTGGGACTACAGATGTGTGTCAACAAGCTCAGCTAATTTTTTTTTTTTTTTTAATTTTAGAGACAAGGGTCTCACTATGTTGCCCAGGCTGGTCTTGATCTCCTGTTCTCAAGCAATTCTCTCATGTCAGGCTCCTGAATAGCTGTGATTACAGGTGTGAGCCACTTCATCCAGCAATAACATTCTATTGTCTGAATATATCAAAGTTTATTTGTCCATTCACCTGCTTAAGAATATCTTGGTTCTTCTAAGTTTTGACAATTATGAATAAAGCTGGTATAAACATATGTGTGCAGGTTTTTCTGTAGGGAAACTTTCAATTACTATGGATAAATACCAAGAAGTTTAACTGCTGGATCATATATAGAGAGAGTAAGTTTAGTTTTGTAAGAAACAGCCTAATTGTCTTCCAAGTGGCCGTACCGTTTTTATCTAAAGTGCATGACAGTTGCTGTTGTTCCACAACCTTGCCAGAATCCAGGTTTATTTTCTTCCAAGTATTAATAATAATACCTTACTAAAATAAAAAATCTGGAATAATTCTGAGCCAGACAGGATACCATCGTAACAGGAGTCAATGGGTCAGAGGAGGCAGAACAAGATTTACGGGAACTGGAGTCAGTCAAACTGTTGGCCCTGACCTGTTTGTAAACATAGATCCACGGGAGATGCAATGATAGATGCACAGGAGAATAAGAGAAAGTCAAACACAAATAAAAATGCAATGGGCACTATAAAACAGAAACAACTCAAAAGAAGGCTTAGAGGAATACAAGGCCTGTGGAAAAAGATTTATTCAAGAAAACTGATGAAAAAATATTTTAAAGTCTGTCTGTCTGTGGTCATTAATAAAATGCATCAAGGTAGGTTGTCTATTTAAAAAAAGACATAAACAAAACTATGTATTTATTCTACAACAAAATGTCAGAGAATTAGTATAAGCAGGTGCAAGAAAATATAGCAATCAAGATAAAAGCTGGGAGAGAAAATGACAGACATGAATAAGTAAAAACTGCAAGAAATCCGCCATGTTATAGCAACAACAAATTGAAAATCCACATGGAAGCAAAATTAGTATCAAACAATATAGACTTAGAAATGCTAATAGAAAATGAAGATGTTTTTCTCTAGTATCCTAGAAACTAGAAAAAAATATGGAAAAACTCATAGATACAGAGGACAGAGAACAGAAGTCCAGACTATCTATGATTTCCAAAATGGAGATGATATCATAGAAATAGAAGCAATATTTCACCTTTTAAGAAAAGATGCTTTATTTTCTAGCAGAGAAAATGATGTGTAGCTATGCAACATACTAGCTTACCGTATGTTGCTGTATAATTTCTTGGGGAAATTATTGGAAATAATAACTTGTCTACTTGACTTCATAGGTTTACTCATAAGTATAAATAAGTTACATGATCCATTTTAAATCTTAAAACAATGATACTAAAGTTTACCTGAATCGAGAGATCACGGTATGAAAAAATACCAAGAAAAGAATGCTAATAGTGTTAGCAATTAACTCATACTGTAAAGCAATTATATTTAAATAAGTTTGATTCTGATAGAGGAATAGATATGTACATCTATATAGCAGCAGAATGAGCTAAAAATACAACCTAGCTCAAAGAAAGAATGCAATACATATATATATATATATATAGATATATATATACACACACACACACACACACACACCCACCTACACACACACACACAAATAGTGTGGAATGGAAGCACTCTTACTAAATAAATTTGAATTATTATTTAGCTACTCTAAGACAAATTGTTATTTAGATAACCATAAACCGAAACGATAACAATAAACCCATAACATAAACTGAATTACATCCCAGATAGAAAAATTGGAAAGATAATAAGATGTAATTTTTAGGAAATCATCAGCAAATAATTATACAATTCAGGAATAGAGGCAAATTTTCTGAGCTAATCATCAAGTGAATTAATCACAATAGTAAAACATCGATATTCCTGGATGTTTAAAATAAAAAGAAAAACTTGCTGACATCAAAATGAGAAGTGATTTACAAAGACAAAGATATGTTTGAAGTAAATAAACTATGTAAAAGAATAACATGCCTATTCTGTAGATTACATCAAAATGGTAAGGAAAGTACTAACAACAGTGGAAGGATCATACACAGAAATATTATAGAGAAGTGCAAATGTCGTGCAAAAATTTGGCCTGTCATTGAAACTCATTATTCGTTATTGGTGAAGTGGATACTGCCAAACAATTTTGGAAAGAGTTTGCATTTTTCTCGTGATATCGCACATTCATATACCTTCTGGCTGAGCAATACCATCCCATCAAATAAATCTCTTAATATATACAGTGGGAGATATGTAAATGCTGTTAATCACAACACTACTAACTGCTAGCTGAAATCTGGAGGCAGAAAGAAACTATATATACATATATACGCATAGATATATGTATGGTGTGTGTGTGTGTATTGGCTTACATATCAGCAGCCTTCTTGCTGTGTCCTCACATGGTCTTTCCCCCATGTGTCTATATTTTAACTCCTCTTCTTATAAGGACGACAGTCATAATGGATTAGGACCCACCTATATGACTTCATTTTACCTTGGTTACTTCTCTAAAGGCCATCTCCAAGTAAAATCACATGCCGAGGTGGTGACTAGGACTTCAACATATGAATTTATGGAGAAACATATGAATTTATGGAAAAAGACAATTCAGCACATAACATCAAGATAAAGAGTGACAATATATTTTCAATAAAAGTTGTAAAAAGAAAATTCTTAAGCAGCTCAGTAAGCATGCTACATTATCTAAGTAAACAGGTGGAACATATGATGTACAGTAGTGCTTTTATATATGTGTCATTGTGTCAATTGTATGCATGCTAAGATGCAGCTTATGTAAATTGCTAAAAGAAAGTGTCAAAAACCAATCTGAGATAAATGAAATGGCAGGAATGAATGTCAAAAAAAAAAAAAAAGAAGAAGGATTAAGGTCTTCAACAGTACTTGAATCAGCCTATTCTTGTTCCATGCCTGAGTTACTCCAAATTCATTTTCAGTCAAGCAGCTCATGCAACTGGTTTTTCATCAAAGCAGATGATTCTGTGATGTGTTCTTACCCTTGAAAAGGGTGGGCAATAAATATGCAGTGGAAATCAGCTCCTAAAATTGAGCTTAAGACTTTGACATACTATTTCTTTAATAATTTTTCTATCAATAAATCAATTTATTTATAAGTAAATCACTATATTTATTACTCCAGTTGTGGAATTTCCTTTTTCAAATAAGGGAAGTAGCACAGATAAATCAAAAGAGAATGAGACATCTTTCAGATGGCCTGGCTCCAGATAACTTATATTCATTCGCAGAATTAAAATGAGGACTCAATTAGCAGAACAACTAACAAAATACAACTTTAAAAAATGTGATTCTTCATTAGGTAACCATGAGTAAAGCCCATGGCCAAGGGCCATGATGATTCCATTGTTTTAGTGCACATAATCATGATATCATCTGCTTTGCAGAGAGGAGTCCACTGTAAATTATAAACCCTGGGGTCCTGGCGGATGTTTCTGAGTGCCTCCTCCCTGGGAACACTTACTTTGGTTGTACACTAAGAATAAAATTTCTTTTCTTTTTTTTTTTTTTTTGACAGAATCTTACCCTGTCATCCAGGCTGGAGTGAAGTGGCATGATCTAAGCTCGCTACAACCTCTGCCTCCCGGATTCAAACGATTCTCCTGCCTTAGCCTCCTCAGTAGCTGGGATTGCAGATGTGGACCACTACACCCATCTAACTTTAGTGTGTGTGTGTATTTTAGTAGAGACGGGGTTTCACCATGTTGGCCAGGCTGGTGTCAAACTCCTGATCTCAAGTGATCTGCCTGTCTTGGCCTCCCAAAGTTATGGGATTACAGGTAAGAGCCACCATGCCCAGCAAAAATTTCATGTACTCCTAATTACAATACTGAACATAGGATGGATCATCTATCAGAGCTCAAGTCAAATCTAATACCTTTATTTTCAATGTAAAGAGATTCCAGCCCAGAAGAAAAAAATAATTTCCCCACAATCACACAGAATGTTAGTGGCAGATCTGAAACTATGCTGTGTAGGAAAATTAGTTTCAAAGTCTTTCCATGAAGAATGACTATTTGATTTTCCCCTATCAGAGCGTAAACAAACTCCAAGGTAGAAAATGATCTCCTTATTCCTCTTTGCTAAATGAATAAAACAGAGTATATTGAGCAATTATTTTTTCAAAAAGCTACCTAAATAGATTTTAGTGATCTAACTTTTTTATTTTATGTCACATAAAAAGTGAAAGTTCTGAGCTAGGGTGCAGGACAGTTTATATTTCATGTTCACAAGCCCTGAATTAAATTTAGGAAGAAATGAGAGTTAAAAAAATAGCTTTAACATATTTTGTTTTTCAAGAATATAATATATCCCTCTTAACAAAGCATTTACACAACCCCACAACCTGCCCTCAACTGTCATTTCTTCATCTTTTGTTTAAACATTCTCTCATATACTTTACTGTAATTATATCTAAACTACTCATCACTCCCCCAAATACACCATATTACTTTTTACTTCTGAAACTGCATATGTGATAATACTTTCATTTCCCCTTTGTTTCTTTTAAAGGAAAATCATTAGCATTTATTGAGGGCCCATTCTGTCATAGGCACTTGACTTTATTTCTTCTGGATGTACCATTTTCTAATTACACAATCTGAGGAAAACCAGTCTCTGAGTATTGACCATAGAGTCTGGCTGCTGATATCTACCCCAAGATCATATACTGATATGATCTTGTATACAAAAGTGCACTATAAGCAGTAATATGCTATGCAAAAGAAGGGAAGGATGGTGCCACATTTCCCTGCTGGCTCCCCTGCAGAGGCTCTCATTCATTGCTCAGATCTTTTGGACCTGTGTCATGACCTTGCTTATTCTTCCTCTTATGTCTGCCTTTATGAGTGGCACATAACCCACCTGCCTCCCCTGACTGTCTTATCTTCAGTCTCTGAGACCTCCTTAAAGAGCTCCTCAGAATAGCAAGAGACCTCACTCACATTTGCAAATGTCAGAGAGCCCATTCAAACCATGGTAAGAAAAAAAATGAGAAATTTTAACTCACCTAAATGAGAATTCCTCTCAGTGGTCTGGCTTCAAATATCACTATATCCAATGGCCTTAAAGGATTTAGGAGTTATTAAACTGTCAGTTCTGATGGACTGATTTGGTGTCAGGAGAGAAGTTATTTGCACGTTAAGAGCATTCTTCTATATTCAAGATGAACAGAAAGATGATCCTCTGTCCTAAGAGTTCCAGGAAAAGCTAAGGAATGGAATATTTTAGAAATGGTTTGTGTCAGGCACTCCTTCCTTCTTGGCCAGGAGATAGACATGCTTAATGCCCAGGCTGGAGTTCTAAGCTCCTTCTGAAACCATGTTGTATGGGGGAATAAGCCAATTAGAACTACCTGGACTAAAACGCAGAGAGGAAGTCTACATAAGGAAAGACAGAGTACAAAAGGCAAAAAAAAAAAAAAAAAAAAGGATAAATACATTCCCAAGAGGAAAATAAACTCCAGATGTTCATGAGATCAAGTTAGATTTTTCCCTGCTCCTAGTCATTTGCCAATGGAAATCATATAATTATATCCCAAATATTCCATAACTTGTCATAAACCTTATCTGGCAGCAGGTTCTGTCCCACTCCATATCTTGGGCTCATTGCAAATGTGTGCATCTGCCAAATGCTTTTTTTTTTTTTTTTTTCAGGGAGCGGAAGAGCCAAAAGCCTACAGCACCCGGTATTCCCAGGCGGTCTCCCATCCAAGTACCAACCAGGCCCGACCCTGCTTAGCTTCCGAGATCAGACGAGATCAGGCACGTTCAGGGTGGTATGGCCGTAGATGCCAAATGCTTTTTAATAGAACTGAAGACCAAGGGGAACAAAACCCACTTTAAGCTAAAGACCTGAAAACGAGGACTGTGACTTCAAGAGTATCATAGTCTTAAATTATTAAAGAAATGATGTTAAAATCAAGACCTTACAAGCCAATCTGTTCCTTAAGAGTTAACCAGAAAGTGTTTAAAAAAGGACTCAAATAGATTCAAGTTGCTCATCACTGGCAACCTGAAGTTTGCATCTGTCTGTCATTGCTTCTGGATATGTTTTCAGGAGACAGCAGTCTGTGTGACTTGGGATAAGTCACTTTTTTCCTTGGGTCCCAAATTAATTTATTGTAAAACAATACGTTTAGATATGAGTATTTATTCAACAAAAATACTATTAGCCACTTGCTAATTTCCAAACAGTGGTTATGTGTCAGGAAAAGAGTCTATGGATCTCAGTCTTGAAAGATGAGAATGCGTTGTTCTAGATGTCAAGGTGGGGGCAGGGATTGTGTTATAGGTAAAAGCCACATTATAAGCAAAGCTGTAGATTGTAAAATAACGTGACAATTTTAAGTACCTGGAAAAAGTTCAGGATATTATTGCATGGGCTATGAAAAACTCACAAATGACATTAATAGTTTTAAAAGGCAGTGCCAATACCTTATTATCTTTCATTTTGGATTTTCAGAGATGAATTTTTCAAGTTACCTCTTAAGTTTCAATTTGGGGAATTTGGGTCAGGTTATCATGAGGACAAAGGCACATTGTCTGCTAGAGAGAATATTTCCGACGTGGTCACCATCTGTGCTTGCTCTGTCTTCAAAAAGACCTCATAAGGGATTATCTGATTCAGGCTAGATGAAAATTTGGGTTATTCTTTAACAAATATTTATTTCCATTCCTCTCCTATGGTGGAAAAGTAGTTTTTTCTACCTAGAGATGTTAGAATCTTGGGCTCTGGTAATTATCCATAATAAGTATGTGCCTGGCCTCCCTGCTAACTCAAGTAAATAAGAAAAACAGAGTGGAGCTGAATTCAACCCACATCCTAGAATGTATATGGTCTCTTCTAAGATTACGTAAGATAGCTGCTGTATTTCTGGGACTCCTTGTTCCAGTCATTCTTCTTTTCTACTGCCTTCCACAAAGACCAGAGTGCTCTTAGGTAAAACTAGGTATAGTTAAGTAAAACTCTGTGAAATGAAAGTCTGTAGGGAAAACTCTATCTTAAATTCCTTCCATTTCTTACATGTCCAGATATACCCATAGATTATGTAGGGTGGGGGTGCCAGGAATAAAATAGCTTTCTAGAAAATAATTTATGTAAATGACAATGTCATTAACAAGATCACAGGTTCGTGCAATGACAATGGTTTGAAGAAGTAGAAGGGGGTCAGGTTATTTTCATCCTCTTGTTCAATTTGAGTTGATGCTGTAACAAAGTCACAAGGCAAACCTATCTTTAGAATTCTGAAAGACATTCTGAGTTCATGGCACCAATGCTTTGTGGTCTATGTAACTGGATATAAAGCAGGTGATGGTAAATAATATTTTAAACACTCCATTTTATTGTTACAGACTCCAATCTGAAGAGTATTGCTTCAAGATCTTTTTATTCCCTAAATGAAGGAGGAATATTCAACACACACACACATACCACATACACATGCATACACATACACACGCAACAATCTCACACGTTATCACACACACACACACACACAAATATAAATAAAACATTTTGGTGATTTCTCCAATCACTACCGTAGCATAAAAGAGCTTTCATAATTGGTTGCTGACATTTTGTTTGTTCTCATTTGGTACCATTCTTCCCCTTCTCCTGAGTCTGTGAAGTTCCTCCTACCTGGGGACCTTGCCTCTTTGCACCTGCTGCTCCTGTTGCTTGGTGCTCTCTTCATTCTTATTGTTAATCTAATTGATGTCTATTTATATGGGGGTGTGTGTGTGTGTGTGTGTGTGTGTGTGTGTATTCTAATTGTTCAAACTCCCTAAGGAAAACTTTCTCTGAATCCCAAGCCTATATTTGATTTTCTCAGCAAATATTCTCAGATCTCTTTATCATTTTCTTTCATAATCTCATTACATTTAACAATTTTATTTTTACATAAATAATTTATTAACATCTTCTTCTCCACTCTGCTGTAAGATCTATATGAACTTGTCTTGATGGCATCCCACTATTCTATATGCAAGGCGCTTAGTATGAGAACTGCCACACAAGTGGGTGGTTACACATTCTGTTAAGTGAGAACAGTAAAGGCTTATGAATATTGCCTGTCTTAATTTTTAATAGAGTTCTCTTGATTGTTAATAGTATCTCTTAAAAATTTCCTGATGTGGATTATACCATAAAGTTACTTTTCATATACAGAATTCCAATAACCTTTGTTGGATGTCTCACTTCTTTTTAAGAAGAATTTTTTTCACCTAAGTCTTTTTGTTCCTCCATGTAAAGTGATTCTACTCTAGAAATATTATGAAGTATCTGAATGCGCAACAGTTGTTCAGCTCAGAGTGTTGTCCCTGCCATACACACACTGAAAATGGTTAAGGTCAGCAAGCTCTACATTTAAAGATGTTTCAAGTTCCCATTGCCATCAAGACTTAAAATTTCTTCAATGTGTATTTCAGGTCCAGGGCCCCTCACAGCATTTGTTCTTGCATGCTTTAAGTCAGCAGTCATGCAGTCAGTGAGATTTGGGCTGTTTAACACATACTTTAAAAGCATAGGCTCCCAGTCCTTATTTTCATGGAATTATGGCATAAGAACTTACCAATGCAACAACCATAACTAGAAAAAAATTCTTTCAAAAAATAAAATAAACTACTTAGAGTGTCTAGAAATTATCCTAAGATCAAAGAAAAATTAAGCTTATTTTTCTAAAAAATCTACTAAATATCAGTAAGAACAGCAAGAATCTATAGCACTTAAGAGACTATCTGCTCCTTTTCTCCCCAGTTCCCTCAGTTCAATGTAATGGAAGCTCCACTCTCCTCCAGGCCCCAGTTAAAAGCTATACTACCTTACTGGGAGGAGCAGTGTGCCCACGATTCTCATCCCTCCCTAACCCATGTTACAAAGGCTAAATTCCAGATGTGTGCAACTGAGAGGGTGGGAGCTGCCTTCTAGCACACAATCCCTTTTCTCAGGTTGGAGGCTCTACCCTTCAAGCAACAAACTGAGGATACTGATAACCCAATCAGCCTCAACATAGCTTGTTCATGTGGCAGTAAGCAGTTCTGCACCAGCAGAGACAAAGTGAAAAGAACAGAGACTGATATCACCATCCAGCATTATGCTCATCAAACATAAGTGTCACTCTAAGAAAAGCTCATTACTTTCCCTACCACCAGCAACTTGCTCAGAGATTTTGATCAGGGTAGAGGAATCAAGCCATAAGAACAGAGATTTCCAAAGCTTTCACCAAAGGAATTGCCTTTATTTGCAAGAGTGTGGAGAATTTCAAGCCTAAATACACTCTTAAATGCAAAGAGAATTAAGTGCTAAATAATTAAGAGAAGGATAGTAGATCTATGAGAACAAGCTAAACCTTAGGGTTTCTGGTTTACAGGAGATAACTGGGGAACTATATGGCTAAGAAGAGCTATGGTGGTGTCAGAACAAACCTCAAATACAGACTTCAGGAACTAATTATGCAAAGGGCCTGAGATTAATTGGATCAGACTGTGGAGTAATTTATGCCTCAGGACATGGTCAGAAAGAATAAAGCAAACAACCAGCAATTAGTGGAACCTTATGCGTAGGGTGTTATATCAACAGAGGGAAACAGCTTGAGAGATTACAGAAAAAGAGAGTGAAATGACTCCGGCTAAAGTCATTGTCATCTCAGAACCACTGCACATGTCCAAAGCTCCATTCTCTTAAAAGTGACATAGATCTTACACTGTAAAGGGTAGATACTTCACAAAAATAGTACATCCAAGTTAAGAAACCAATAAGCAAGTAATAAACAAAACAAAAACACACAAAAAAAAGCACACCCAGAAAAACGGCGTAGACCAGTATCAAAAGCTGCAATACTATATTACCTAAAATGTTCAATTTTCAACACAAAGATGTATTAGACATGCAAAGAAACAGGAAATTTTGATCCATCTACAAAATAAAGGAGAAAACAGTAATTGTTGGTGAGGGTGCCCAAATAGCCAACTTAACAAAAATTTCAAAGAAGCCATTATAAATACAGTCAAACAACTAAAAAAACAAAACAAAACAAAAAAAAACATGATTTAAAAAGATGTGAAGATATTGTTTTATTAAGTATAAATATCAAAGATGAATAAATTATAAATAAAAACCAAATGGAAATTCTATTATTGGAAACTACAATAACAAATATAAAAAATATAATAGTATTTTTTAGCCTAGTTTTCAATAGAATGTGATAAAAAATACATTTGAATTGGGAGAAAAAAAAGCATCAGAAAGCTTGAATTTAGATCTATAGAGATTATGCATTTTGAAGAATAAAAATAAATAAATAATGAAGAAAAAAACAAGGAAAACAGACTCAGATGAACATACATGTAATAAGGATATCAGAAGGAAAAGAGAAGGCAAAAGGGAACATAAAAATATTTAACAAAGTAATAACCAAAAACTTCCAATATTTGATGAACAAGTTTAATGTATATATCCAAGAAGTTCAAGAGTCTCCAAAATAAATTAAAACAAAAAGATCCACAGTCAAGCATAGCATTGTCAAAAAATTGAAAGCCAAAACAATGAAAAATCTTAAAATCATCAGGAGAAAAATGACTTAACACATACAAGTCTTAAATGAGGTACAAGAAACCTCAATAAGTATAAGAGCTGAATTCTCATCACAAGCAATGAATGCCAGGAAGCCAGGAGAACAGCATGTACCAAGTGCTGAAAGACAGAAAACAAATATCCAGGGAGAATCTTATATCCAAGGAAATTATTACTAAAAATGAAAGCATGTAAACAGATGACCAGGATTGATAATTTGCAGCTAACAGACCTGCCTTAGGGGAAATACTAAAGGAAATTCTTCAGACTGAAAGCAGGTTATGTCAGACATAATTTGAATCACATAAAGAAAGAATACAGTAAATGTAATTATGTAATTACAGAAGATGGTTTAAATTGATATTTCTTTTCATTTATTATGTTAACTGATTTGAAATGTAAATATGTAAAACAATATGTATATATTTTATAGTTGAGTCTATAACATATAGAAATGTAATGTATGTATGACATAAATATCACACAGAGTTGGAGGGGGAGCATAACTATATTGAAGGAAGAAAATAACACCTGAGAGTAGCTTGAATCCACAGATCAAGTAAAGGGAACCAAAAATGATTCATAATAAATTATCTACAACATATACTTGATTTTCTTTCTTCTCACAACTTCTTTAAAAGATATAAAACTCTATAAAAGTTACAATTATAACAACATACAATTATGAATATAATATGCAAAACATATGCTCTATGAGGATAAAATGTGAATAACAATATTGGCACAAAACAAAGAAAAAGGAAATATAAATGTATAGCATTTATGTTTCTATATCTTACTGGATCTAAATTAGTATAAATCTAATGTAGAACTTAATAAAGAAATAGTTCAAAAGTATACTGGATAAATCATTAAAGGAATTAAAATGTTACACTAGAAAATCTCAACATGTGCAAATGAAAGCAATAAAAGAAGAATAGAGGAACGAAGAAAGCTTGTGACATGTAGAACACAAAAGTGACATGAAGGCATAAATCCAAATACAACAATAATAATAGTAAATGCAAATGCTTTAAACAATAGGATCAAAGGACAAAAACTGTCAGATTGGATTAAAAAAAGAATAATAACCAATTAAATGCTTTTTACAGGAGTCACAGTTTAGATTCAAAGACACAAATAGTTTGAAAGTAAAGAATGGAAAAAGATACATTATGCAAATAGCAACCTTAAGAAATCTGGAGTGGCTATACTAGCACCAGACTAGACTTTAAAAGATGTTACTAGAGATGAAAAGCGACATGTTACAATGATAAAATGAACAATCTATCATAAAGATGTTACAATTATAAACAATTATTTAAAGAATTTAAGGTAAAAGTAGATAGGTCTATGATAAAAGTTGGAAATTTTAATACATCATATAAAATAATGAATAGAAAACTTGAACAATATTAGAAAAAATTATTGAACAATCAATCTAGACCTAACAGACATCTATAGAATTCTCTACTTAACACTAGCAGAATACACATTCTTTTCAAGTACACATAGAACGGTCTCCAGAATAGACCATATCCTAAGTCATAAAACAAGCCTCAGTAATTTAAAATAATTAAAATCATAAAAAGGATGATTTGCGACCACAATGGCATAAAATTATAAATCAATGACAGAAAAGAAATGAGAAATTCAAAAGCAGGTGAAAATTAAACCACACATTCCTATATAATTAATGGATAAAAAAACTCACAAGAATATAAAAAATATGGATGGGTGTGGTGGTACACACCTGTAATCCCAACACTTTGGGAGGCTAAGGAAGGCAGATCACGAGGTCAGGAGATGGAGACCATCTTGGCCAACATGGTGAAACCCCATCTCTACTAAAAATACAAGATTTAGCTGGGCACAGTGATGGGTGACTATAGTCCCAGCTACTTGGGAGGCTGTGGCAGGAGAATGCCTGTCATCCCAGCTACTCCGGAGGCTGTGGCAGGAGAATCATTTGAACCCAGGAGGTGGAGGTTGCAGTTAGCTGAGGTTGAGCCACTGCACTGCAGCCTGGTGACAGAGCAAGATCTGTCTCAAAATAAATAAATAAATTAATTAATTAAAATAAAAATACTTTGAAATGAATGAAAATGAAGACACATTATGCCATAATCTACAGAATGATATTAAATCATTGATCAGAGGAAAATTTATGACTATAACTTTATATTTTTAAAGAATGATCTTATATTAATAACCTAATCTTCCATCTTAAGACAATGGAGAAAGAAGCACAAAGGAAACTTAAAGCATGAGAAACATTTGACATAATAAAGATTAGAGTGGCCATTAAATTAAAAAAAATAGTTAAACAACAAAGGAAAACAACAAAAGGAAAGGATTGTTTTTTATGTTAGCATCAACAAACCTGACAAACCTTTAGTTAGACTGACCAAACAAAAAAGAGTGAAAACAGAAATCACCAGAATCAAGAGTGAAAGAATGGTCATGACTATTGGCCTTAAATAAATTCTAGAAAGCAAGATTATCAAAAAATGCTATGCCAAAACTAAATAATGTAGTTGAAATGGAAAATTTCCTAGACAGACAAATTGCTGAAACTGATTCAAGAAGAAATAGAAAATTTGCATGAACTTAAATGAAATACTAAGATGACAGTTGTAATTAGAAAACTTTTCACAAAGTAAAACTCAGACCCACATTGATTTACCAGTGAATTCTATTGAATATATAGAAAAGACTTAATATCAATTCTTCACAAACTCTTCCAAGAATGAAAGAAGAGGGAACACTTCCCAACTTAACTGATAAAGTCAGTATTACCCTAATACTAAAACAAGACTAAGATATTACAAAAAAGAAAACTACAGAATGATGTCTCTTAGGAATATAGGCATAAAAATAATTTTTAAAATACCAGCAAATTTAATCCAGTAGCATATTAAAACAATTATTCACTATAATCAAATGGGATGTATCCCAGGGATTCAGTGTTAGCTTAACATCCAAAATAAATTTGTGTAATACAACATATCAATACAATAAAGGCAAAAACCTCATGATAATCTAAAATAATGTTTAAAAACTTTCAACAAAATTTAACATGCTTTTATAATAAAACACTCAAAATATTAAAATTACAAGGAAACTTTCTCATTATCATAAAGGATATACGTATATATATATATATATATATATATATCTGATAGAAGAAATTTCTAAGTAGCAAAGCATTCAAGAGGTGACAGAGTATAAAAGTTTGGAAAATTTGCAACTTGACCATGTGGTAAAAAACAAAACTATTTTTGGGGTAGATATTCAAGCCTGCTACAAAAATTAGCATAGGTAATGAGGAGTCCAATGTTAATTGCCAAGAAAATAGGGAAAATGTCTCTAGGGTATGTCAAAGATCTTCATGGCAGCCCCTCCCTTTACAGGCCCAGAGAACTGCGAGGAAAAAAATGGTTTTGTGGTCTGGGCCCAGGGCCTCACTGCTGTGTCCTGCCTGAGGACTTGGTGTCCTGCATCCTAGCTGCTCTAGCCATGCCTAAAAGGGGCCAAAGTACAGCTCAAGTCATTGCTTCTGAGGGTGCAAGCCACAAGCCTTGGTTGCTGCCAAGTGGCATTTGGCCTTCAGGTATACAGAAGTCACCAGAGGGTGTATGGGAATGCCTGGATTTCCAGGCAGAAGTCTGCTGCAGGAGTGGAGACCTCAGGGAGAACCTCTGCTGGAGCAGTGTGTAAGGAGAATGTGGGGATGGAGGCCCCATACAGAGTCCCCACTGGGGCACAATATAGTGGAGCTGTGAAAAGAGGGCCACCATCCTCTAGACCCCAGAATGTTAGATCCACCAACAGCTTGTACTGTGTGCAGGCACACAATGCCAGCCCATGAGAGCAGCTGCAGGGGCTGAACCCTACAAAGCCGCAGGGGCTGAGCTGCCCAAGGTTTTAGGAAGTGACATCTTGCATCAGCATGACCTGGATGTGAGACATGGAATCAAAGGACATTATTTTGGAACTTTAAGATTTAATGACTTTCCCACTGGATTTTGGACTTTAATGGGGTCTGTAGCCCCTTTGGTTTTGCTAATTTATCCCATTTGGAATGAGAGCATTTGTCCAATGCTTGCACCCCCTATTGTATCTTGGAAGTAAGTAACTTGCTTTTGATTTTACAGGCTCCTAAGTGGATCTTTGTGCTTGCCTCATATAATAGTTTGGACTTGGAATTTTGGGTTAATGCTGGAATGAGTTAAGATTTTGGGGGACTGTTGGGAACATGTGGTTGGTTTTGAAAGATAAAAGGGACATGATATTTGGGAGGGGCTGAGGTGGAATGATATGGTTTGGCTCTGTGTTCCCATCCACATCTCATCTGGATTTGTAATCCCTGTAGTTCCCATGTGTCAAGGAAGGGTCTGGGTAGGAGGTAATTGGATCCTGGGGTGGTTTCCTCCATGCTATTCTTGTGATAATGAGTGAGTTCTCATGAGATCTGATGGTTTTACTAGTGTTTGACAGTGTCGCCTTCACGCATGCTCTGTTGCCTGCCACCACGTAAGACATGCCTGCTTCCCTTTCTGCCATGACTGTAAGTGTATGGAGACCTCCCCCAGCCATGTGTAACTGTGAATCAATTAAACCTCTTTTCTTTATAAATTACTCAGTCACTAGCAGTTCTTTATTATAATATGTAAACAGACTGATACAGTACTTCAACCTAGCTTCAACTGAACTTGTACCAAAAAAATCTCAAGTCCAAATGGAAGAAGGAGGTAAGAACCCATGCCATCACATGGTAGCATAACTGTGCTTAATTTTTCTCCTCTGCTACTTATGCTATGTGTCTGCCATTCAACTGCATGTGTTTATTCATAGCAGTGTTCCTCCTCTCAGAGGCCATCATCTCTCCCATACTCCAGGGGCACACATAAACTCTCACATCAGTGCACATTCACAAACTTACAAATAATCACACATTCATATACATTCACAATCTCACTCCTTCACACAAACATACACAAAAATACACTCATACACAAATAAAGTCACATACGCTGCCACATACATCCTATCTTGTTCTGCTTCACTAGTCCTGTATGCTGTTTTTAATGTCAAATATTCTCTCTACCTCACATGGTTGAAATTCACTGTATTCCTAGTAAAGCTTGAATTTGGTTGCTTTGTTCTTTGTTTACTACACTTCAATCTGAAAACACGGACAAAGGTGCAAAAATTCACACCAGAACTTAAAATTCTCTAAACCTATTTCTCCCAAATCCATCTGTATGGGCAGAATTTTGTGTCTTCCAAAATTCATATGTTAAAATACTAACCCACAATAACTCAGATTGTGATTGTATTTAGAGAAAGGACTTTAAAGAGGCAACCAAAGTAAAATGAGGTTGTGTGGGTGGATCCTCATACAAGATGACTGATGCCCTGACAACAAGAAAGAGATTAAGATACCCACGGAGGAAGACAATGTGAAGACAGAGAAGATGGCCATCTACAAGCCAAGAAGAGAGGCCTCAGAAGAAATCAAGGTGCCTTCATCTGAAAATTCTAGGCTCCAGAAATGTGAGAAAATAACATTCTACTGGTTAAGCCACTTAGTCTGTGGTATGTTATTATGATAACCCTAGCAATTAACATAGTATCCAAGACCTCAGTAATGGTACTTTCTCTCACCAAATCTCATTCTAATGAAAAGGAAGTGATTTTCATTTAATTCGGCACCATGGTCATTTACATTTATCATCTCACTTGGACTTTAAGTGTTGAAACAAGACCACATTATTTAATTCTGAGTTTGCAAGTCAGAAACGGGCTCCAGAAGGTTACACTACTTGTTGGGGATATTTGTAAATATACAAGCTCAGCAAATAAAGTTTTAACTTCAAAACTCATGTTCTTTTCTCAACATTAATCTGTCATAATAAAGACAGAGCTACATAAAATTAAGTAAAAATTTCAACCAAGTTAGTTTGTTTTATAAACATAGCTGTTTTTATCTTTTTGCATAACAAAATAGGCAGAGTTAAACAATTCATAGCAATGCCTATAATTAATATTCATCTACATCTACCACATTCTTGACCCAACATTAAGAACAGATGAAAATAATACACTGATTGCATATTCATTTCATATAATTGCAGTCAATGCAAATCTCCATCAATTTTCTCTTATTACTACACCCTCTTTCCCTTTCTTGCCAATTTTTTTCTCCTGAATGTTGTAAAGCACTATGCTCCTGTCTGACTTGTATCTCAGCAATCTTTATCTACGAGGCCATAAACACACAGCAATAAGGAAAAGATAAAAGTATATTCTTCTATCTTTCTCTACTTTTTATTTCAGTTAATGAAATAAATGTAAAACTATGTTGGGCATGGAGAAAAATAAAGGCTTCTAAAGAATAACATGCAAAAAAAAGAGTTTGACTATTTGATATTAGAGGTAGTGATCTACTGGAATATTTAAAGGAAAAAATGGTGCTAAATAAAGAACATTCTTCCTGAATGCTGAATCAATGAGTTTTTGGACATGTGTGGTGACCTGAGACCTTCTTGAAACACTTCCCTTTAGAGAGGTAAGACATTTTCAGGACTATTTTATCAACTGAATGTAAACCTAACTCTCTACAAAATGTGTCTTGTCTTTGGAAGTCACAGTACTAGTCCTCTTTCATACACAATCACATATATAATGACAGTAAAACATCCAAAAGCATGATGGTCTGTATTTAGAAATTGACGTTAGAATTCCATGTACCTCTATTAAATCCCTAGTCAGTGAAGAGAAGACCTATAGGTTTTTCTTCTCTTTCCCTACATATTGGATGAATTTATTTCCTAACATTTTTCCACAAAAACCTTATGCTGAAACTATACTGAACAACAAAATCACATTTCTCTGTGCACTTTCTGCCCTCTTCAGCTCTTGTGCCATAAATATTATGGTATCCTTAATCTGTAGTGCCCTTCTCAGCATCCCTGAATATCAAAAATCTATTCATTTTTAAAAGCTTACTTAAAATGTCATCTAATAGGCAATAAAACATAAAAGCATGGGCTTTAGAGTGAGGCAGGGTTTAAGTTTGCCACTTACTAGACATGACATATTTGAGCAAATTGTTTACCTTCTCCAAGCCTCTAATCCTGTATTAGCCAGAGTTATGCTGAGAAATAGAACAAATAGGAGATTATATATGTGATTTATTATGAGGAATTGGCTCATGCAGTTACGGAAGCTGAAAAGTCCCAAGATCTGCTGTCTTTAGGTTGTACACCCAGGAAAGCCAGTAGTGCAATTCAATCTGAGTTCAAAGGCCTAAAAATTAGGAATGCCACTGTTGTAAATCCCATTAAAATTGCAAAAGAAGATGAAATGAGATAATCCAGCTCAAACTGTTTGGCAGAAAAGAGGGGCAAATTTCTTCAACTCCTGCCTTCTTTCTATTCAGGCTCTGAACAAATTATACGATGCCCACCTGTAATGGGTAGGACCATCTACTTTAGTGAATCCGCTGAGTGAAGTACTAACATCATCCAGAAACACCCTCACAGACATACCCAGAAATAGTCACTAACTAGATACTTATGTGTCCCTTATTTCAGTCTAGATGACACATAAATTAACTATCAAAAATCCCCTGCCCCAGGTTTAGGTGCTCTTTCTTTCTTTATACAAACTCTCCCCTTAGGTGATTTCACACTAGCCCATGTTTTTAAATGAACTAATAAACTGACTACCCAAATTGGTAACTGTAAGACAAAGATCTTGAGTTTCAAATGAGTATACTCAACTGTCTATTCAGCTTCTTCTGTTTTACATTCAAACAGTATGTCCAAATGGAACAGTTAATCCTTCCTGCCTCATCAAAAAGAAAAGAAATAGCTATTAAAAAAAAAAAACAAAATCACTAATGTTCAGAGGTTTTCTTATCAGTAAGTGAAATTCTGTTTAATCAAGTGTTTAAGAGAAAATCTATAATTTATTCCTTTTTCCATTCTCCCATATCCAGTATAACACCAGTCCTATTTCTAGAAGCTACTGTGTCTCATCTCCTTCTCTGATATCACTATCCTAATATAGGTTGACATCACCTCTCTCCCTGACCATCTTAGTAGCATCTTAACTGATTTCCCTCTTTCTACTCTTGCTCTATCTTGTCCATTTTCTAGATAATAATAGCCAAACTAACATTTTAAAAGGAATTAAATAACCACCTTGCTTCAAATCTTTCATTACCTCCCCATTGTCATAGGAACAATATCTAAGTTCCTTGTCATCATCTACAGAGTTTTGCATGGTCTGGCCTCTATCTACACCTCCCTGAATGTATCCTCAATGCACTGCATTTTTTGGCTTGCTTCAGTCATGTCTGCCTCCTTTGTTTCTTCTCTTCCTTTTCTAGATCTTTGCGCTTGCTTCTCCCTGTAGAGTTCTCCAGAATCTTCCCATAGTTGGCTTATCTTCAGCTTTCGACATTTACTGCAATTCACAGTTATTTGTCCTTCATGCATTTAATTTTTCACATTCTATTTAAACCACTAGAATAATAGTAGATTGAGAATAGAGGTCTCAAGTGTTCTGTTTACAGGCACATCCCCCAGAATCAAGTATATTGCCTGGCACACAAGAAATTCTAATAAATATTTGTGCTTGAATGAATGAATTAATATATTTCAGTTTAGTCTATGCTAATAAGAAAAATGATAGTCCCTTCTTTAAAATGCTGTGTAAGTTAATTAGATAATATGGTATGTTCATCTGTTGTTGGATTTATATTGCTTTTTATTTCACCCCTCGGTTTTTGACATAGTTTTGGGACAATGTATGAACTCATCATAATTTGGATAATTTTTTAAAATTAGAAATAAATTGTGCTTTGTTTCTAAAATTATACCGCATATATGAACATGAAATTTGAAGTCCAAGTCTCTGTAGAATTTCTATTGTATTTAAACAACTTCAAATATTAGCCATATTTCTAAATGGCATCATTTTTGTTGGTTTTAATTTCAAAACCCGAAGCTTGCAATAAGCAGAGAAGGAACTCAATTAAGCATAGCCTCTAGTGCAAATATTTAATTCCTTTCTCATCACTCTGCCATTAATAAGGCAATCACCCGGAAATAGGGGATTGATCATCAGCACATGGACTAATAATTGTGAAATTATGAAGAAAAGATACTGAGGGAATATTGGAGTTTATGAATCTGAATTCATATCCACTGGTTATAGCTCATTTAACAAATATCCTCTCTGCTAGGATCAACAATTCTTAGAAAGAGAGTGGATAAGTAGTACATTGGTCTCTTATGTGTAAAAATAATTAATGGCTCATAAAATTAAAGGCCCTGAATAAATGGATAAATACAACTGAAAAGCACTAGGTAATTTAGTACATGACATTAATTACTCATTCTTTCTAATTATTCACAGAATTCAAAGTTTAATTTGGCGGTAGTAATCCTTAGCATACACATAGTATTTTTTGAGCTTTTTTTTCTCCAGTATACTAATTATATCAAGGGGATAATCTCAATTATACCATGAGGTAGACAGACAGAGAGTACTGAAATAGAAAGATATGAGTCCTACCTAAAGAGAGGAGAATACACATTTACCACGTGTGGGTTGCTCCGTATTATTATTACTTTTATTTAATCCTCTTGACAAAGCTTCTAGGTAAGTCAGATTTGACCCCACTGGTGAGACTCAGAGATTTTCAATGAAGCATTTAGACTTGCACAGTTATGAGACAAGGCTGAAATAAATATACATGCAATGTGCAATCTGAATCAGAGATCACATGGTGGTTTAAGTGTTTTCTGTGAATTGTCTCATAAAATCTTCCCCAGGTCCCTGCATATTGTAAAGGTCTACACTGCAAAAAAAGGTTTAGTATGAGTTAAAATAATAAAAGCATCATTATTTCACAGATAAGGAAGAGGAAGGTACAGAGAGACTGGTCTGCCTGCCTGACATTACCCAGCTGGCAACGCAGGCAAGTAGTTGTCAGATTGAGATCCCTTTGGCTCTAATCCCAATGTTCCTGGCACTAGCTTGAGTTGAAGGGGTCATAGTAAGAACAAACATTTCAGATAAGAAAGCCTGAGTTTTATTTCCTCCTCATGACTTGCCAGCTGTGTGATTTCATGCCAATTCCCTAATCTCTCTGAGCTAGTTTCCTTACATCTGGAAATGGACAAAATAAACAGCCTTTCTCTTAAGGGTCACTGGGAGGTTTAAACGGAACAATGTGTATAAAGCCCTTATAAAGCCCTGGTGCCTGTCTCGTCACTGTGTTCAGTATAGGTGAGTAAGTATTACACTCATGACACAAAGCCTCTGCTTCTTGGTTGGTCTCTCCAAGGTGACAAAGTAGCAGCGTGACCTCAATAAAACACTGGGCAGTTTCAAGTCTAGTGCTTCTTCACCAACCATGAAATAGCCTTACTTATTAGCTGGTATCATTCGGTTCTAGTTTTTTGCTCTGGCAGAACACTGCTCTTGTGTGACAGGGAACGTTGCAAAAAGAAATAGAAGTAGTTCCCAAAAAGTCTTTACTGAGAGCACCAGGATAGTCTTAGAGCCCCTGGAAATACCCCAAGAGACAGCAAAGCTAAAGAACTAAGTTAGCCCACCTGAGAAGCGGGAAGCAAGCCTAGAAGCAGAACAATCAAACGGGGCAAGCTCTGCGGCAGTTTGTCACTACATGAGAAAGAGGAGTGGTTGTGGCAATTTTTTCCTAAGAGCTTGGTGCTATTTTGAACTTTTGCTTCAGCTGGTCTGTGGGAAGGGAGGAGGAAAGGAAGTATCTCTGTGCTTGCCTGCCCTTCTCATTGTCCTCAGAGTCTCTTCTCTTTGAGGTGAGTCTTCCAGGCGCCAACATAAAAATAAAGAGGATGGAGCTGGCAGCATCTCTCTGACTAAGCAACAAAGAGAACACGCCAGCAATCTGCAGAGGAAGGAAGAGTGAGGAGATGAACTCAGGACTGGGCTGTTTTCTGGCCCTTCCCTTCCTGTCTAAACCTCAGCCACCATCCTGGGCCAAATCATTTGGACTTGACAGGTGGGCTTCAGCCCCAGTCTTCACCTGTCTCCTAGCTGCTTCTTGCAGCCTATATATTACAGTTACTTATCTTTACAAAGCACAGACCAGATGAGAAAACTACCTTGACCCTCCTTAATTAAAATTCTTCTATGGAGCTTCGTGAATTACAGAAAAAGACCAACAAATTATCAACAGGAACCAGGATGACTGACGAATGCTTCTCACTTCACTCATTCTGCGTGCTCTACAGCGCTGTCATTTGAAAATCCCCAACTGCCTCCCGGCATAGGGCCTTCACATAAGTCATTTTCATTTTCTCAAAGGCTCCCTGCCCTTGCTATTGTTGACACCTCTTCATGCTCCCCTTCTTAAAGATTAACATGTCGCTGCTTTAGGAA
Organism: Ateles fusciceps; assembly: GCA_036589455.1. Lineage (NCBI taxonomy): Eukaryota > Metazoa > Chordata > Mammalia > Primates > Atelidae > Ateles > Ateles fusciceps. Next base: position 1,528,969 of record JAZHEH010000672.1, read on the forward strand.
ACCCTCCTATTGGACAGCTCCACTGGGCCAGGAGAGACCCTATTATGTGTTTCACAGATACTGTGCCTTCCCCTAAGGGCACTCAGCCTTGCTAGTCAGAGTCTAAGCAGCAAAAGGAAAAAATAAAGAAACAGCCCCAAGTGCTTCAGGTTTCAAAGGAGGAAATATAATGAAAGAATATCATTGGCTGCAGATGATGGAGGAGTTGAGAAACCAATGGTATAAAGTGAGACAAATCAGGCATCGTTACCAAGGAGCTACTAGGAACCCACAGAACAGAGAAAATGCAACCACTGCCTGAGGCAGACAAGGAATTAAATGAGTAAATGCCGAGTTTCTCCTTTTCTGGCCTATGCACTCACACTCCTCCCTGCCACCAGCCAAACTCAGACAGGAGCCTGCCAGAGCAGGTTCCCTCTAACATACTACAGACCAGATTCACAGCATCTTCTTTATCATCTATCATCCTACCTTTTTCTCAGTAAAGAGGGAAATGGGAATTTATCACATTTTTGTATAGGAAAAATTAATAATTCTTGCCAATTTTCCCCATTTGCTGTATTGCACAAGTATTTGAGAAAAACTGAAGGGGCAAGTATTGGATCTGAGGAGGCACAGTCCTAGAATCAACAGTAGTTATAATACATGCTTAGTTGAGTATTTGTTTTTCTTAAGATCAGTGTCTCCAGCTTCATGGAGCTTACCATGGACTGTATCTCTTTGTGTGCACCACGGTGTTCCCACTTTCAGAAAGTGATTTTTAAATGAACAATTTTAAATGCATCGGACCATTCATTTGTTAGGCAGTTTGTATTGAGCAACTTCTACATGCTAGACCCAGGAAGCAAAGCAGACCACATCCCTGCCTCATGGGCTTCATAGGTTAGAAGATGGTGAAAGATACAGAGAAAGAAACAGATGAAATAAATTAGTAGGTCAGATGGTAAAAAGTGACATAGAGAAAAATAAGAAAGAAAAAGGGGCAAAGGGCACACTAGGTACAGAGTGGGTGTTGGAGCGTCTGTATGGAAAGGGAATTCCAGGGTAAAGTAGATCTCTTGGAAGGCTGGGCAAAGTGGCTGGAACAGAGCAAATGATGGGGACCTCAGGTCTAAGTTCAGAGGAGTGGTATAGGGGAGGAGGTGGAGAGAGATTGCTGTGGGTCTTGAAGCCACTGTAAAGAGAATACAAGGTTTTGGATGCATTCATAATGCAAATTATTGAATAAATGCTAGTTTGTGCTTATCCCCCACAGTGCTCCCAAAGCTTTTAGGAAAGTTCAGCCAACACAAGAGCACCTCATCCACTAACTCTTGGTTTTGCTGATGCTTCCCCAGGGTATGTGTTGAGTTCCAAGGACATTTAAGAGTAGCTGCTGAGACAACTAATGAGAAATAGTGTCCCCCTCATAATCCAGAGACAGAAACATGAGAAAAGAGATGAAAAGGGAGAGGAAACTAACAGCTTGTGTTATGTGCAAGGCAATTTTCTATCCACTGATTTTTAAATGTTGCTACGTAACTGCAAACGGTATATTATGAGATTGGAATATTGAGGTTCAGCACAATTTATGTGACCTGCCTGATGATACTCAGAATTGCTGGTTAATTATCACAACCTGCCATACATTGTGTTTGCCATTCTCCTAGATCTTATTGAATCTTGACAGCGTCTCTTCTAATAGGATGGATGAGGCAAACGGAGAAATAGCAAAGAAAGAATTTTAGAAAAAGTGAAAAATAAAGATTAGAAAAGGAAAAAACTTGGATAATTATATTAACAGTATTTCAAGAAAATGCTTTCATTCACCTAAAATTTAAACTATTTCTGTCATCCAAAATATTTGGAACACCTGTGTGTACCAATAAATAGTGATTGCTAAGGTTTCTGAAATCATTAAGTGCAGCACATATTTATGTGGCAAAGAGTGAACCTGAAGATTCTTCAAAGTTACTTTGCTCATTACATACATGAGAAAATGCAGGACAAGAGAGGTTAAGTAGCTTGTTTATATTCACACAGCTAGTAAAGAAATAGCAAAGTTCTGATCTAGTTTGCCTGACTCTAGAGGTATACTTGAACTCTGACCAAATCAGATGCAGGAGATCAAAAGAGGTGTGTAAAATTGGATAAGGTGGTGTTCTTGAAGAGCAGGGACTGGCCAGTGAATTTTTGTGAATGTGTTGCTTCTGGGAGATTCACAGCCTCGTCCTTATCATCTGTCATTCTACCTTCTTCTCAGTGAAAATGAAATGGAAATTTATGACATTTTTACAGGAAAATTTAACGATTTTTGCCAGTTTCCCCATTTGTGATATTGCGCAAATTTTCCAGAGGAAATGAAAATGTATTTATTATTTTTCACAAGGCTTTTTGTTTTGTTTTCAGGCTTTAATGCTCCTGAGATACAGCATCTTTAATTCTCTCAGGTATTTAAAAAAATATTAACACCTGCAGAATTATTGTAAGTATCATCAACAATAAAATATTTAAAAGAGTTTATTGGATACCAGGCATTGGTATAAGCACTTTACACACTTTGATTGATGTGATTTAAAAAACAGCTCTTTGCAACTGAGGCAAAGTGCTGTTAAATAAATTCTTTAGAGAGAAATAGATGCAAAGTCTGGGTTGGTATTCAAAACTAGAAATTTGGCTCTGATATTCTTGCTTTTTGCTTCTTGGCAATTCTCGGAGCTTTGTAAGATAGAGACAGCACAAGTAAAGGGTCTCAATGTGGAGCTGTTTCATGAGAGGTAAGCACTGCAGGAACAATGTTTCTCTCAATGGGAGAACTTCCCTGATTTTGCCGAATGACTTTGTGAAAATCATCCATTCTAAGTCAGGTTCACCCTTTGATCTTGGGCATTGTAAATCACTTGCCCTTCCTGATCATTATTTTAAATTAAATTTAATTGTTTTTACCTGCAAAATAGAGCTAATAACACTGACAGTGGCAATATGGAAATTATTGAGAATAAAATATTTTTGAGCCAAAATACTTTGAGGAAACATATATTAGTAGTATAATGAAGGTCAGTTACTTCTAGTCCTAAACACTGCGATGCTTAGTTACTCTTCCTGACACTAGACCCCTTCTTACTTTGTTCCTTCATGGTCAAGATTTTCAAATGACTAATTTTACAAGTTAAAACCCAGATACTTGTAAAATAAATAGTGACACATTTTACAAGATAAAGCCCAGATCAAGCCATACCAGCTTCTTCTCCAAAGGCCTCCAGTGCCTTCTGTGTCCTATAGAGTCACTCTAACATCTCAGCCTTCATTTAAGCTCTTTGATGATCTGATTCCAACTGACTTTTAAACTTTCTGTTTATCCCTTTGGCTCACCAATTAACATATTCCTGATATATTATTTAGACATTTCCTCTTCCTTGCCTCTGATAATACTTTTTCCTCCAACTAGATTGGCTTTTTCTTTTGTTCATATCTAGTGTAGAAAAGCCACTGAAAGCGAGTTTTCAGTTTGTGTAGATTCAAATTCCTGCTCTGCTGCTCACTATGTGAACTTGTACATGTCAGAACGTCTTGAGCCCTCAGTTCCCGGCTTTTAAAATGAATAGTGACTCACTGAGTGGTTGTTGTTGTTGTTGTTTTGTTTTGTTTTGTTTTCAGTTAGCATCTAGTCTGCTGCCCAGGCTGGAGTGTAGTGGCATGATCAATCACCACTCATTACAGTTTCCACGTCTCGGGCTCAAGCAATCCTCCCAGCATCAGCTTCCCAGGTAGCTGGGACCACAGGTGTGCACCACCATGCCAGGCTAATTTTTTTTAATATAAAGTTGCATTTTTGTCATATTTCCCAGGCTGGTCTCAAACTTCTGGGCTCAAATGACCTACCCACTGGGATTAGATGTGAGATCCACTGCCCCTAACTCACTGGGTTTTTATGAAGATTAAATAATATTGTTCTAGAAGAGACTTAGAATATTGTTTCACACATAGAAGATACTAAATATTTATCCAAGACAACAATAGCTATGATACTACTTGTGCAAGATCCAATTCAGCAGATTCTTTCTCAATGAGCCAGTTCATGGTAACCATTCTAGCCTGATTGTACCCTCTCATGGGATCCCTAACATTTTCTCTATGACTGTATATTGGCACTGAGGAACCCTTACTGTTTTTGCAGATATATTCATAGTCAGTTCATCAGTCAATCAGAAAACAACAGTCATTTAGGGAGCACTTATAACTAATTGGTACTTTGAACAATGAGGATACAGCATAGAATAAGAGGCATAGAATTCCTCTCTACAACTAAAAATGTTTATTATGAGAAGGCCTCAATACAAAAATAAATATAACTGGCTTCTAAACAATGAGGAGTTATTTATATGAAACTGTGTGAAAAAAGCATACAATATAGAGAGACAGCAAGTACAAATGTCCTGAGTCAAGAACCAACTTGGATGGTTTGATATAAATCATGTCTAGGTTAGCAGAATAGTGTGGGGATTAGTAGGAGTTGGCCTAAGAAAGATTGACAGGGGGAGGATCATGCCTGGCCTTTCTGGTCATGGAAAAGATTTTGGATTTCACTTCAATGGGAAACCATTGAAAGATTTATGTGGAGGACAAACATGATTAGGTTTATAATGCAATAAAATCACTCTGGCTTCTAAATGTGGAATGGCTTAGAGAATCTGGAGGAGGATGAGTAGGCCACTGCAGTGCTTCAGATGAAGAACAACTGCAGCTCGCACTGAGGTGTTACTGCTAGATTCGACACATTCATGGTTTTCTGTTTTTTCTATCAGGTTATAATGAAGTATTTGATGTTTTTGCGTCTGCCCTCAAGACAACATACATTCAACTTTGCACATAGAAGGTAGGAATATTTTCTTATAAATGAAGCAAAGCATACTGTGGAAGCTAAAACTGGAAACAGGTGAAAAGGAGCAAGACATCTGCTCTGTCTTAAGATCAAAATATTCAAGAGACAGAGGGAAAAACAAACTACTCAGTAACTCTTAAGGGATTCTATTTTTATCATTGCAAAAAATGTATGCACATCAAACATAAAATATGCTTGTCAGCAAATCTGTCACATTTTCAGCTTTTTCACAGAGCAGCTGATGTATAAGGCAGTTGGTCTTGTGCCGTGAAGATGCTTAAATGACTGACGTTTGGCAAAGGCCATGAAAATAATCACATGAACCCTGCTGTCTTCCAAAGATCAAGTCTGCTTTATGCCAGCTTGGAGAGAAAATTAAACATAGAGCTAGAAATTTTGATATTCTAAGAAGTCTAAATTTAGGTGGAAAATATCCTGGGGTGAAGATACAAAAATCCATATTTCAACTCATTATATTTCCCACCAAAAGATTTTTCTTTTTGTGTTTCTTGTTGCATGGTGGTTAAACGTACAGTTTTGGAATCAAAGGCCTAAATGCCTCTTTACTATCTATGTGGCCTTGGCCAACTTAATTGGCTTCTCTAAGTCTCAGGTCCATAATGTGAAAAACTGACAAAATTCTAATTGTAAGAATGGCAACTTACATTTGTTTAGTGCATACTCTGTTCCAGATGTCATCCTAATACTTTACATGTGTTAACTCCTTTATAGTAACAATGACATTGTGAGGGCTATACTCTAATATACGATATTGGTTTCCCAAATGAGAAAATCTAGGTCCTGAGGCAAGAGGGGGTTTATGTCACTTGCTCAAGGCATTATACCCAGTAGGTGGCAGAGCCAAGACTTACTTCCATATTTCATAATTTGAAATCCTGAGATTTTTCTGTGATGTGCTATCTCCCTAACTTCTGCCTTTAGCCACTGTGTTTCACTGCTATGGAAAGACGCATACCACAAAATTCCTATAAGCATTCAATGACATGTAAAATAATCAGAACTATTCCTAACACAGAATAAGCATTTAATAGTGATTAATTTTTAAAACATAAAGAGCAAGAGTGAACAACATCTATGCAACCACATACAGTAAAATCTTGGTATTTTAACCAATATTTATCGAGTACCTACTACTCATTGATTTGTGTTGAATACCTAAAACCCGTTGTTTTGGGTGCTCTGATACGTCATTGGACAAAACATATAAGGATGGTCAACATTCTAACTAGAGAGAAAGAGTCACATAACAAAAAATAATTATAGCACATAAGTAAGTTGTGTTGTAAATTAGAATACAGTAAGGGCCATGGTAAAAACAAACAGACAAAAAGTCAGAATGGATGAATGGATACTGAATGCCAGGTTGGGTGGTGATGGTTGCTTGACATTGTTAATAAAGTAGCCGAAGTTGGGTTCATTGAGTGGGTGTGATTTGAGCAAAACTCAAAGGAGTTAAACAATGAAGTATGTAAATATCTGGAGAAAAAGTAGTCTGGGCAGACATATCAACCAGGAGCAAGGTCCTAAGCAGGAGTGTTGGAAATAAAACACAATCGAGGTATCCGAAGCGGAGTTAGGAAGGAGACATAGCTGTTCAAGTTGGTGAGGAAACTGAATCAGTCATGTAGTTTAAGTACTTTGCCTATTGTTTTTAGTAGAATGGGAAGCCATTGTAAGAATGAGACAAGAGCAGCAAATCTGACCTAATGGTTAGGCACTCTGGCTGCTGTCCTGAGCATGGACAACAGGGATCTCGAGTGCAAGCGGGGAAGTCTATTAGAGCAGTGCTCACGTCAATCCACTGAGATGATGGCAGATCAGACCAGAGGGTAAGCAGAGGAAGTAGTGAGCAATGGTAGAAGTCTGGATGTGTTTTGAATATATTCTGAGGGCCAGAAGGAATCCCCCCCAAAATTGAATATAGAATGTGAGAGAAAGAGACATCAATGGTGACAATAAATTTTTTGTTCTGAGCATCTGGAAGGAAGGAGTTGTTATCACCTGAGATGGGGAAGATCATGGGTAGAGCAGATTTGGGAGAATTCTTATCTTTTATTTCAACACTGTATCACATCTATCTTAATATATAATAATAATAACAAAACTACCAGTAAAACCAAAATAATAAAGGCAGCTAACAACCATTAAATGTATAATAGGCTCATTTTGTTTTTAATATTAGTTGTCAGTCAGCTAGACCGGATTTATGAATGCCCAGATGGCTGGTGAAGCATTGTTTCTAGGTGCGCCTGTAAGGATATTTTCAAAGGAAGTTCACAAGTGAGTTAGTGGGATGAAAGAGGACAACTCGCTCTCAGTGTGAGTGAGCATCATCCAATCTATTACAGGTGCAGCTATTAATAGAACAATCCAGGCAAAAGAAAGGGGGCATTAAGGTTGCTTGAGTTCTTTTTTTGTGTGATGCTCTGTCTCTCTTCCAGAGCAGTAAGACTTTTTATCCTCCTGACCTTGAACAACAAAATTCAGATTCTTTGGACTCTGGGACTTCCACCAGAAACCTTCCAGGGGCTCTCAGGCCCTCGCCTCAGACTGGAAGCTGTCCTGTTACCATTCCTGGTTTTGAGGCTTTTGGAGTTGGTCTGAGCCATGCTACTAGCTTCCTGGGGACCCACACTACAGGCTTCTCTCACTCTCCACCTTGGAATGGCTTGTCATGGAACTTTGTAATCATGTGAGCCATTTCTTCCTAATAAATTCCCTTTCTCATGCATGGACACATGCACACACACATGAATGTTTATATATATAAGGTTGGCAGAATTAACATACACATGGACACTCTGTGTGTGTGTTTGTGTGTGTGTGTGTGTCCTCTGGAGAACCCTAATTGAGACCTCATTCAATGTGGATAACAAATCACATAGTTTTATTATCTCCATGTTTACAGATAAGGAGACTAAGACCAGTTTTTACATATTTTACAGCAAAGCCAAAATATAATGCAAAAGACATTTCTATTCCAAAGTCTGAAATCTTGACAACTATGATCAATAAATATGCATATATAATCCTCTTACATATTTCTAAATTTTTTCTGCTGTTTCTCAGGTTCAAGTGTCTTCATAATTCTTTAACACATCTCATGTCATAGCTTCTTTTCTGATATACTTCCTCTAATTTTGCCAGTCTGCACATTACCAGAGATCTTTCTAAAACTTTCAAAACGAATTATTTCATTCTTTTGCTTAAATCCTTCAACACTTCCACATCATCTACAGACAAGAATAAAACCACCTTACCAATTTACATAGATCCTGTGGCTGACACAGTTGGGTACTCATATAACAACCAGTCCTTCCCAACCTTGCTAGCTATATCCCTATTCTGGCAATGTGCCCAAGCCCAGGAAACTAAGCTCATCATGGCATCTGCATCAATATTTATCTGTGACTAGTCTAGGGGTGAGCATATATAATCTTGATCTCACTATTGAAATAAGAGTAGTATTTCCAAATAAAATACATAGTGCTCAGTTAAATCCTAATTTCAGATGCATAACTTTTTGTTAGTGTAAGTATGATCTGATTATTATAATAAACAGTATTATTGCTTATCTGAAATTCAGATTTAACTGAGCATCTTGTATTTTTATATGCTAAACTGGTATCCCTAAACAAAATGAAAAATCTACTGGGAGCTTCTGGAAATCTTTTTTCTTCTTTCCAAAAAGGAAAAAGAGCTTAATGCGAGTTAGGAGGCTTTTGCTCCCATTCTCTCCCTTCATATCTAGGACATTGTTCTAAGGGACTCTAAGAACGTTTGTGGCTGTGGCAGCCATTGCACCGATGAGGGAAATGTCAAGAGAATGCCAGAGATTCAAACCCAGTGCCCTAATACTTTTGAGCTGCTGAATCAGATCCAGGACAATTTACCTTCAGACATAGATTAGTAGCCTGTATTCCTTAAGGGCCTTAGGATAGTTATTATTTGCCACTGACTGGTGTCTTAAATGTTGCAGACAGTTTATGATCTGGTCTTTATTTACATCTTAGTTATACTTTTACCATCACCAACTATGGGAATGTATTTTCCAGTCTTTTCAAATGATTTGTAATCCCTGAACAATGATCCCCTCTTCTAAAATATATCTTGGTCCCTGATAATCTGCCTTCAAAATTAGTCATCATTTAAAATTATGATCAAAGGATAATATTTCATTACCCTTTTGAAATATTTGTTAATGTTTTAATGAATTAATATGTTTCGTATCATACCACTAATTCCATTCATATGTGGTGAACAGGTACCATGTGTTAGGTATAGCACGCAGTAAATAATATGAATAGTGCTCTCGCCCTTAGTAATTTTGCAATCTAATGGAGTGCCAAGACCTCAAAGGAATAATTATGCTAGAATTTAAGTTCAGCTATGAAACATGAAAATAGAAAATATAAGAGGACATAAGAGAATAAATTAGAGTTAACTTGAAAGGGATTAAGAGGGTCAAATAAGTTTTCTCTGAAGGAGGAATATGTATATTAATATATTAGGGTCATTGGGAGTTAGCCGACTGTAGAGTGGAAGAAAAGAATTCCAGAGAGAGGACATATCACGTATAGAGGACTTGGAGGAGGAGGAGGAGGAGATAGTTGCTTTCAATGAGATAGTAAAGGCCAGTGTGTTAGTCGCCTGAAAATGGAGAGATGAAGTTTGGTTTGCAGAATAGCAGCCCTCAAAAGATGCCTATGCCCTAATCTCCAGCACCTGTGGCCATGCTAACTTTTTGGCAAAGATACACTATGCATGTGATTAAGTGAAGGACCTTAGAACGAGGAGGTTATCCTGGACTATTCAGGTCGACTCTGTGGAATCATAGAGTCTTTATATGATGCAGGAGAGGCAGAGCCAAAGAAGATGTGACACTGGAAGCAGAGATTGGAAAGACATCATTACTTACTAAAGGCCGTACAGCAAGAAATACGGGGCCTCTAGAAACCTAAAAAGACATGGTAATGAATTCTCCTCTGGAGCTTCCAGAAAGAACACAGCCCTTCCAACCTTGATTTTAGCTTTGAGACCCATTTCAGTTGTCTGTGTTCTAGAGCTGAAAGTTAATAAATTATGTTAAGGCACTAGATTTCTGGTTATTTTTATAACAGTGATAGGAAACTAATAAACATGGTTATGAGCTAAGGATACAGTGTGGGAAGAGTAATAAGGACATGGACCTATCCATATAGCCCAAAGAATCATTTAAAAGATTTAAAGCAGGGATGACTATAATCAGAGGTCTTATTAAAAAGGCCACTCCAGAGGCTGGATACAGTGGCTCACACCTGTGATCCTGGTGATTTGGGAGGCCAAGGCAAGGGAATCACTTGAGTTCAGTAGTTCAAGACCAGTCTGGGCAACATAGCAAGACTCCTTCTCTACAAATAATTTAAAAATTAACTGGGAATCGTGGCTCATGCATGTCATCTCAGTTACTCGGTTACTCAAAAGGTGAGAGAATCACTTGAACCTGGGAGGTGGAAGCTGCTGTGAGCTAGGATCGCACCACCGTACTCCAGCCTGGATGAGAAGATGAGACCCTGTCCCCCTCCCCCCATATTCAAAATTGATGTAAAATGTAATAGAAGAACATAAGAGTGGATGGATGAGTGGATCTTGGGAAACTCCTTACAAACGCATCAGGGTGGCCCGTGCCAGAAGTGATGGTGACTTGGACTAAGGTGTGGCAGTGGTGATATGGAGAGGTGACTACAGTTGAGAGCTATTATAGGGTTATAATTAACTTAATTTGAAAACTGAATATGAGGAGTAATGGAGAAGGAGGTGATATGTGTGGCTTTTAGTTTTCTGGGTTAAGCAAATAGGTGAATGGAAAAAGAAAAGAAAAAAGATAAAAATATGGTAACAGTTTGGAGAACTAATAAATAAAAGGTGGCTGGAAGTGCTAATTTGGAAACAGAGAAAGGTATTCAGTGCAAGGTCTGGATCAGAGGCTTAGTGGAGATGGTGAGATGAACGTTCTTAATTTTGACACAACTGTCAGATAGTCTAGGAAAAAATGTTCAACAGGTACTTACATAAATGGGTCTGGATGTTAGAAGATGCATCAAGTCTGAAGATATACATTTGGAATATCTTGGAAAACTGATGGCATTTGAAACCATGGAAGTAAGTGGCAACATCTAAGGGGGAAATGGAGTGAGAAGAAAAGAATCCCAAAATTGAGGACACCAAAATTTATTTATTTTCTTTTATTTATTTGTTTGTTTTTGAGATGATGTCTCACTCTGTCACCCAGGCTGGTGTGTAATGGCGCGATCTCGGCTCACTGCAACCTCCACCTCCCAGGTTCAAGCCATTCTTGTGCCTCAGCCTCCTGAGTAACTGGGATTACAGGCTCTCACAACCACACCTGGCTAATTTTTGTTTTTTCAGTAGAGACAAGGTTTCACCATGTTGCCTAGGTTGGTCTGGAACTTCTGACCTCAAGTGATCCATCTGCCTCAGCCTCACAAAGTGCTGGGATTACAGGCATAAGCCACTGCGCCTGGACTTGAGGATACCAAAATTTAAACTCATGTAGAACTTGGGTAGGTGCATTGTAGCCCAGAGGCCAGATCCAGACTGCTGCCTCATTTAGAAATAAAGATTTACTGGACAACAGCAACATTCATTTGTTAGCATATTATCTACAGCTGCTTTTGCCCTACAGTGGAAGAATTGAGTAGCACCCATAGAAATCTTACGGTCCACAAAGCTTAAAATATTTGCTATCTGAATTTTTAAAGAAAAATTTGTTGACTACTCTTATAGATGAGGAATCAACAAAGAAAATTTAAGAATACTCAGATAATGAACTAAAATTCTGCTATTTTATTGGTCTTTATTTTAGAATTACTTGTTTCTCATTTCATTATTCTACAAATGCTTTTTAGATGTGAATAGTATTTGTCACTTTATTCTAATTATTTTATTATATGTCTCTCCTCAATTGATCATGAGCTTCTTAGGGCAGAGCTGACACTTTTTTCCATGTGCATCAACTGCAAGGGTCCCCAGCCAGTCCCTGACCTGTTGGGATCTGGGTTGCACATCAGGAAGTGAACCACATGGAGCAAGTGAAGCCTTATCTGTACTTACAGCCACTCCCCATTGCTCCTATTACCACCTGAGCTCCACCTACTGTTAGATCAGCCAATGGAAACACTAGATTCTCATAGGAGCACAAACCCTATTGTGAACTGTGCCTGTGAGGAATCTGAGTTGCACGCTTCTTACGAGAATCTAATGCTTGATGATCTGTCACTGACTCCCATCACCCCTAGATGGGACTGTCTTGTTGCAAGAAAACAAGTTCAGGGCCCCCACTGATTCTATATTATGGTGAGTTGTATAATTATTTCATTATATATTACAATGTAATAATAATAGAAATAAAGTGCAAAATAGATGTAATGTAATGTGACTGAGTCATCCTGAAACCATCCCCTGCCCTCAGTCCATGGAAACACTGTCTCCCATGAAATAGGTCCCTGATGCCAAAACATCAGGGGACCTCTGATCCACAAGACCTAACAGCACCCACTGTACATGGTAAGTGCTTTGCTTATTGAGTGAATTCACAGAGTAAAGTCAGTCAGTCCTTACGTCATTTGCTCAAGGGTTTTTAGAAAGCCTAGAAAAGCATGCCTTGACTAATGACAGGATAAAATTTAATAGGACTCATATCCTGTTCTAGTAAAATAAGATAAAGTTTTCAGCCAACTAACAGTTTTTTTATTTTTTGTTTTTATAATAGTAAAAAAAGATTACACAGACATTCCCATTATAATGTGTGTTTCATTTTCTCTTGAAAGTCTGCCTTCTGGCAAGGAGAATTCAAGCTTTTGGAAAACTTCAAACCTGGAATGAAGGATTTGGATATTTTTCAAAAGAAAACAACTTTTGGAAAAAATAAAGATTTTTTTTTAAGGAGAAAAATCATGCAGAAGTAGAATAGTATTTTGAATGCTATATTTATACTTAATATTTTTATCAGAAATGTGTAAATCTATAACTCAGTATATAACCATGTGTGAATTAGGATTCAGCAGAAGTGACTTGTCCTGCTTAAAATTTGAAATGACACATAGATTTATATTTTATATAGGTGTCTCTAGTTGAAATCAACATGTAACAGATATTTTTGGAAATTATTTACTTTCTATATTTTTCTCTCCATAAAAAAATGAAACCCCTTAATCTTAGAATTTGCTTAGTGAACTTTCTACTGCCTTAGGTGTGAGGTTAGACATGTTAAACTTGGAATTGCTTGAAACTTTTTATAAGCATGGCTGTTGTAAATAGAATGGTCCAGTCATACTATATATTTCTGGTTATAAGTAAGACATACTTCCCTGACAATAAATATTTCCTTATTGGAAATTATTTCTCCAGGACTGACTTTATGTTAGTTACCTAAGGACCCCCTCACTAAGTAGGAAGTCTGGATTAAGTCATCTGTCCCTTAGCCTCTTACTGCTCTTCCTGGGGTCCCATTCCATCCTGTGCTTCTGATTCTCATTGCATTTCTGTCAAACTACATGATCTGTTTGTAACTCTGTTGGTGTTCATTATTTACATTTCCATGCAACTGTCCCATAACATCCTCAAGCCCTCATTGGCATGCCTCAGTAGATGTTTATTTTTTTTTTTCACAATGTTAGACAGAGTGCATCTAATCTGTGCTGGCTCATTCAGGTGCTTGTCGTCAGCTGAAGGTAGACTAGTGGTGTTAGCAGTAGCTCTACTGTCCCTGGCAGGCAATCCCAGGCATGTTATCATGTCTATGGCAGAAAAATGAGAAAGAACAAGTCCAATCAGACAAGCACCTTTTAAGACTTTGCTTGCATACATTTTTAAAGACTCTTTGGCCAAAGCTAATCACATGGCTGGATCCAGTTTCAAAGACAGGGCGGTTTCCACCTCTGACAATGGGAGGGAATTACAGGGTCCTTGAAAAAGGGCAAAGATGCAGAAAGGGGTGAATAATTAGAGCTATTAATACAATGCTTCAACTACAAGCATTGGTGAGGTCTTCAATGGCAGAGAATGTACTTAAGCACAGGCTTTGAAGCCAAACTACCTGGCTTCAAATTCCAACTCTCTTATTTAAGTGCTATGCAGTTGTAAATGTGTGCCTTAACCCCTTTGTACCCTCATTTATAACCTGAAGATTGTATTATACACACCAGTAAATCTCTGGAAATCTCTGTAAGGCTGAAATGAGTTATTACATGCAAATTGCTCAGAATAGTACATGGCACAGAGCAAATGCTTAATAAATTTAGTTATTATTATTAGTACTTTGGCTCAGTGTTGAAGTTCAGGAATTGGACTTGAAATTAAATTATGGTTGACATATTGGGATAGTTGGAGTGTGTATCAGGATAAAGCTCATATTAAAAATTGTAATTTTACTAATTTCAGTAGCAAACCATAATAAAAGATTAAATCATGCTCATAGAAACATCCTGTACAGCTGCTTCTGATTCGGGGACTCTTTCCTCCATGCATTTAACTTTGTGGCTAGTCTAAATAAATGTTCAGTGAAAACTGATTTAGAAAACTGAATTTTGAAATATTACCGAAGGCAATATTTCCATCTAACATCTACATAGTCTTGCAGACAATGGGTATAATGGATGTTATAACGGGGTACACAGATCCTGATTCAGAAATAAATTACTTCATAAACCAGGTGCCAGGAGAACTTCCAGCAGATAGCCCTAAATTATCAGCCTTCCATAAAGACTGTCTTGAAGAGGACTTGAAAAGGACTACTTGCTCAAGGCTACAGCCTTTCTGAGGTGGCTGGTATCCAATGACTGATTGAAAGAGGGGTGTAAAGACCCGGCCTTCTTACTCCAACACAGGACAGCTCAGAAGCGTGGTCCCATCTGCAGAACTCCCCCACAGAGCTGGGTAAGGTGTCCCTTGAGACTAAATCTTTCCTTGACCTCTCTCTCCTCAATACTGTACCTTTCCTCTGTGACAGATAAAGATCTTCCCACAGATGCTGACTCCAAGAGGACTCCCTAGTAACTTTTCCTCATGCAGATCTCTGTCTGAGTCAGCTTCCTGAAGAATCCCATCTGTGACAGGTTGTAAGAAAATGAATTGAACCATTTTAAGTGAGAGTCTGGGAGTCTACCCGTGCCTTGGGCAAAAGTTTAAGGCAAAAGCATGTTTTTTTTCTATTCTGCAATATTCATCCATTATAGAAAAAAAATTGTGATAGCTTTCAGATATTACACATTTTTTGGTAGGGTTTGATCTTGGTTCCTTTTCCTTTATAGAAAATCATGGTGAACACTTTTCCACTTTTTCAATACACTCTAAATTCACAATTGTTGGGGACCTGGTTTTTTCCGTCTCAGAAACCACACTACATTTTATAGAGCCTTGTACACAGTGGATGTGTGATGAATAAGTTGGCGACTGACTACATTAGTGAAGTAATGAACAAGTGAAAGGGTCTAGCTCATTAAGCGTTTTTTTTTTTGTTTTGTTTTTTTACTCTGAATGAATTTTTCAAGGTATAAAATTATGCAAAGTCACTGAAATCAAAATACTAAAATGATGACAGTCTGGAGGCTCTCCTGCACAAAAGAAATCTTTAGCAATTGGAAGGTAGCAAAATTTTAGAAAAGAGATTGTAAAAAAGGATTGGCAGCAATGTTGGACTTTTGAAAGCAAGATCATGTAACGTACAAGCACTTAAGCAAGCAATTTTGCCCAAATCGCAAAAGGCTGTGTTGATGTGCTACTTGAGAGTGCTATTTCTTGTTGACCTTTGCGTTAGAAGATGTGGCTGCCTGCAGATGTGCATTTAAAGATGATGAATGCTAAGTGGAAAAGCCAGTGAAATGGTGAGTAGTTACTACAGGATTTGTCTTTGGACTCCATTGCTGGGTGCTGTTACCTTAGTTTGGATTGAGAGAGAGTTGCTGGTATTGTGCAGCTTCCAAAAACCCTGACAAACATCAGCCATGTTCATTCTCCACCAGGAAATCAATATATAGTTTGAAACTAGAAATTCTATCAATTATTTACATTAGTGAGAGTCCTTAGATGCCACATCACCTGCAGAATGAAGCTAAATCATTTTAGTATGGTGTAAGATACATCCAGATTTGACCCATTTCCAGTTTATTGCCTTCTACCTCAACTCCTCCCACTTTAGGCTCCAGTGACATGAAATATTTTACATTTTCCATTTGTTCCCACTTGGCCAAAATTGATTCCTAATTCACCTAATTTTCCTTTGGGTAGTTGAGCCACTCATGCCCCATTTTATGTGCTTTCTTGGAAACTGTCAATTGCAATACTTTTCCTGCCTCACCCTCCGAGATAAGTGTGTGACATGAGTAGGCCACAGGGTTCATTTTGAGGTGGGCAGATGAAGGCCAGTGGAGGGTTTTTTTTTCTTTAAAACTGGTGCAGAATTGTTGGGAAACAGAATCTTTCTTCTTCCTAGCTTGTCAACCATTGGGATGTAAGCATAGAATTATAAACCATAATTTCCACCAGCTGAAATGATTCCACCTGAGAACAAAGTTAAAATACAAAGAGAAAAGCTAAAGAAAAGTGGGGGGTGGGGAGGATAAGAACCAAGGAAGAGAAGGGAGATAGGGATGGAAGTAGGGAAAGAGAGGTGACGTCCCTCAAACCATCGCATAAGCTCCTGGACTTCCACATGCCTAAAGTGAGATTCTCCTTCAGACATGCTTTAAAATAATTTAATAAATCATCCTGTGACCTTAATTTGGTTCTGTTTTTTTTTGCCACTACTACCTGAATAAGGCCTAATATTTTCTCTAATATTATCTCAAAAAGTTGCATAATTGACTTGCTCTGCTTGCAATGCTTTCTAGTCTTTGACTATTTGGTTAATGTCTATTCATTCTTTAAAACCCAAGTTATAATCCTTTTGGTATATACCCGGTAATGGGATTACTGGGTCAAATGGTATTTTCAGTTCTAGATCCTTGAGGAATCACCACACAGTCTTCCACAATGGTTGAACTAATTTATGCTCCCACCAGCAGTGTAAAAACATTCCTATTTCTCCACATTCTCTGCAGCATCTGTTGTTTCCTGACATTTTAATGATCACCATTCTAACTGGCATGAGATGGTATCTCATTGTTTTTGACTTGCATTTCTCTAATGACCAGTGATAATGAGCTTTTTTTTCATGTTTCTTGGCCACATAAATATCTTCTTTTGAGAAATGTCTGTTCATATCCTTCTCCCAATTTTTGATGGTTTTTTTTTCTTGTAAATTTGTTTAAGTTCTTTGTAGATTCTGAATCGTAGCCCTTTGTCAGATGAATAGATTGCAAAAATTTTCTCCCATTCTGTAGGTTGCCTGTATAAATCATTCTAATGTAAAGACACATGTACATGTATGTTTATTGCAGAACTATTCACAACATTTTTGTTTGCTTGTTTTTAATATGCAAGGTGGACAAGTAGAAATATCTTCTCTGGGCAAAGTCAGGTAACACCCAGGAGACCTGTTTCATGGGTTCGTATCTACCATGTTTGCAGAAAGAATAACTGTTTAACCTGAGTGTCTAATGTTTTATTCCCCTGTAAGTACAGACTAAGACAAAGTTTCAAGTGTAAGTTGTTGAGATGGAAATTGAAGTAACCCCAGGTAGGTAAATGGAGATATACGAAATAAAAGGAACATCAATTCAAGAAGAACATGATACAATCATAAATAATGAACATTATAAACAAGCAAGAAGAACATAAGTTAAATTAGATAAGTATCATGTTATGAATATACATGAGGAACAGCAGGAAAAAATAAAAACACCTAATTAGTGAACAGCGATGTAGTGAAATAGAATTGTTTTTTCTCACTAAATTTCTATTCATAGCATACATAATTGTAAAAGTACAAAGAAAAGTAGAAAAGAAATAAATGGAAGAAAAAGCAACATTTTAGGATGCACTGTCAGAGTAGCTTTGCCATTGACAACTGTGATGGTTAATACTGAATGTCAACGTGGTTGGATTGAAGGATGCAAAGTATTGTTCCTGGGTGTGTCTGTGAGGGTGTTGCCAAAGATGCTAACATTTAAGTCAGTGGACTGGAAGAGACAGACCTACCCTCAATCTGGGTGGGCACCATCTAATCAGCTGGGTAAAAGCACGGAGAGGAATGTGGAAGGACTAAACTGGCTGAGTCTTCCAGCCTTCATACTTCTGTCATGCTGGATGCTTCCTGCACTCGAACATCGAACTACAAGTTCTTCAGCTTTTGGACTATTGGACATAGGCCAACCAATGGTTTGCCAGGGACTCCTGGACCTTCGACTACAGACTGAAGGCTAAACCATTGGCTTCCCTGCTTTTGAAGTTTTGGGACTCTAACTGGCTTCCTTTCTCCTCAGCTTGCCGATGGCCTATTGTGGGACTTCATCTTGTGATCATGTGAGTCAAACATCTTTAATAAAGTCCCCTTTATATATCCATCTATCTTATTAATTCTGTCCCTCTAGACAACATGAATAAAACAATTAACTGGAGGTTAATTCTATTTGGTAAATTCTGGAAGCTTGCATAGAGAACAAATTTCTATCCTATTTGAGGGTCAAGGAAACTATGGTATTTATACATTAACTCACATCCATGTATGGTTGAGGGCTGTCCCATGACATGTGAAGTGTTAACCTCCCCTATGTTCCAGAAGCCAAAAGAAACTCTCAGAAAAAAAATGCAAGGGTTTGAATTTGGAGGTCAGGCAGGTGTTCTTGCTGAAGTGGTAAGAGAACTGTAATATGCCAGGGTACCAAAAGCAAGAAGATTCAGAGAGTGAGTTCAACATGACATCTTTTTAGAGTAAAAGTAATTAGGTGCTTGGAAAATATGTCCAACGTATTAACAGTAGACTTATCTAAGAGCCCAGACTCAAAACAGGAAAGGAGAGACTTGTGACTGAAACTAGATTGGAGAATTGAGGGCTTTTGCCTATGGTCATATACATCTCTTTCTGAATGGACATACAACATCTGAGCAAGTATAGATGACATGGCAAATAACAAAAGAAAAGGTAAATGGAACCATTTCACGCTGCACTTTTATTCCCCTCTAATCAGGTCATTTCACCTTCCTGGAATGTAAGATTTCCCAATATCTGCCTTTTGAATGACATACTCAAGAGTAAATTTTTACCTTCACATTCCCTGATTTCATGTACACTCTGAATTTTTTTTTCTCTCTCCATGACCAAAACACACTCCATTTGCTCTTCTTACTGTCACAGAGAGTATTGTGGTTGCACGTTTCTCTTTTTGTCTCCTGGGACAGTGTGTGAGGTCCTCAATGGCTGAAACGTTTATATGGATCCTTCAGCCACGCATTGCCTAGTACTTAGGCACTGTGTGTCAGAATCTCCTTTGTTCTCCAGTAGGGCTAGAACACAGACAAGCTGGGCAAGAGGGCTGCCAATGGTCTTCAGCCCAGGAATAGGGGGTGAGTCCTACCTCATCTGAGGCCAGGACATGTCAAATGAATGGACAGATATTAAGCTTATACCTAAAAAACTCCAAGGGTAGAGCCATAGCCAGATGTTCAGATGAGGGTGATGTATTTTTCTATTATCTGAGCGAATATTATTGCAAACCTTCTCACCAAGCACTGGGAATCTAGAGTGTAAAAAAATCTTGAAGGAGACATTCAAATATAAAGTAAAATTTAAAAAAAGTAATAGAGACCACACAATAATGGTGAGTACATGCAAAATAGAGTACACCACGTTCTGGGCTAATGCAGTGAGCACTGTGCAGCCCTTCCTTGAGACAGGTGAACCCCCACCCTAAACTTAAGCCTGGTAATAAGTATGGAGTTTCAGGAGCCTAATATTAGCAAAATATGGCCAAATATTCAAGTTTAAACTGAATATGTAACTAAATAAATATGGTCAAATATTCAAGCACAACTAAACATAACTCAATTATGCAAGCAAAAATAAAATAAAAAAGGTTTTACCCCATACCTTTACTTCTCTACATACCTCCACCCTGCAACCAATTCTGTATCCTTTATGTTTAGAGATAGGCTCTGATCTTGTTGTGTCAAAGACGGACAGCCTAAAGAAATTTTAGTCTTTCAATAATGATTTTCTTTTGGAATAATTATATTACCTATATATTTTTCTGATCTATAATGTTTTACATATCTGTGAGGAGATTCTAGATTTCCCTGAAATGTGAAATCCGGATGGACTGAGGTCTTTTTTTTCTGTTTGTTTGTTTGTTTAGAGTCAGAATCTCACTCTGTCACCCAGGCTGTAGTATAGTGGTGTGATCATAGCTCACTGCAGTCTTGAACTCCTGGGCTCAAGCAATCCTTCCGCTCCAGTCTCCTGAGTAGCTGGGACTATGGGTGGCATCACACTGGAACTACAGATGACATCACCATGTGTGGTTAATATATTTTTTAAATTTAAATTTTAATTTTTTTGTAGAGGCAGGGTCTCACTATGTTGCCCAGACTGGTCTCAAACTCTTGGTTTCAAGGGATCTTCTTTCCTCAGCTTCCCAAAGTGCTGGAATTACAGATGCTCAGCCATCCTGTAGTCCTTTATCAATTTGAATTTGGCTCAGGAACAAGTGCTAAAGAGGCCAAAATAAGCTGCTTTAAACAAGCTAATGTACATCTTGCATTAAGTAGTCAAATAGGAAGCGTGATGGCTTCCTATTGTCAGGACTCACATTCCTTCTATCTTGTGGTCCCACCATCAGTTACTATCAATTTTCAAGCTGTTTCAGGTCCAGCATGAATGCTGGAGCACCAGCCATTAAGACCACATTTTAGTCAACATGAAGGTGAAAAGGACAAAGAGCAGTTTCTCTCACTTTTATGCTACTTGCAAAAGATGCTTTCAACACAACCACATACATCTCACTGGCAAGAACTTGGTCATAGAGTCAAATCTAGCTGAAAGGAGGCTGAGAAATCTGGTCTATTTTTGTGGATTACCACGTTCCTGCTAAAATCTGTGTGTTCTATCCCTAAAGTAGAAGGGAGCAACAGAGACTGCACAAAGCTTGCAGTCTTGATGCCGTTTACAAAACACAAAAGCACATTTTTCAGTTAAAATATAACAGAGTAAAAGCATTTTACTGTACTGTTCTGTCATGAACGAAATAGACGAACGGGGAATACCAACTAACTAACTAACTAACCAGCATGCAACACGCCATAATAAGAAAATAAATAACCTAGTACTAAATGGGTAAATGATGTAAACAGATACTTCAGTAAGGGAGGCATATGGAAGGCAAATAAGTACATGAAAATATGTCCAAAATATTTCTGTTAGCCATAAGGGAAGTGCAAACTAAAACCACAATGAGACACCACTAAAATGTATTAGAATGGCAAAACAAAACAAAACAAAAAGAAATAAAAACTTGACAATACGAATGGTGGCAAGGATAAGGATCAATTAGAACTCTCACACATTCCTGATGCAGATGCAGAACGGAACTCCTTTGGAAGCTAGTTTGACCATTTCTACTAACATTAAACATACACTTTTCATGTAACCCAGTAATTACACTCCCAAGTGGAATTTAAACAAAATTAAAAATTTATTTGAAAACTTGAACATGAATGTTTATAGAAGATCTATTCATAATCATTAAAAGGTGGAAACAATTTCAATTTCTCTCTTCTTGACAATGCATTAAAAAAGAACTGTGATACACGCATTCAGTGAAGTGAATGAAAGCAAATTGGAAATATATATATACGTACAACTAAAAATAAATATCAAATTCACTGTGCTAGATTAAAGAAGTAGGCTTCAAAATGCTAGCTAGTGTATAATTTGTGTTATATGACATTGTGAAAATGGCAAAACCATAGTAACAGAGACTAGATCAATCATTGACAGCAGCTCTACATTGGGAAGATTTAGCAAGAAGGGAGAAATAAGCATTGAGAGAGAAAGAGAGAGAGAGAAAGTGTGTCTGTGTGATTGAACTGTTCCATATCTTGATTTTGGTAGTGATTATATTCCCACATGTGCTTGACACAACTCAGAGAACTGTAAACTATACTAGCTAAATTGTACTCTATGTGCATTATACATTAAAAATGTAAAGTAAAATAAAAATAAAATAAAAATGAGTCATCTCAGAGGCAAATCTTATAGTAAAGGTGTCAAAATAACATCTCAACTGGTTAAGTGCATCATGCCAAAAATTTAGATTAAGAATATACTGACCCAGCAATTTTCATATTAAATAAAAAATATTCAGTGCAATAGTCATATTAAGAATATAATTACACTGCCATGTGTGTACCTATGCAACAATCTTGCATGTTCTTCACATGTACCCCAAAACCTAAAATGCAATAAAAAAAAGAATATAGTTTTCTTACAGAAATCATGGCATCAATTGGGTAGGGAGTGGGAGGGAGGAAGAGGAAGAGAGGGAGAGAGAGAGAGAACACTGGTGATAAATCAATAAAATAGAGCAAAGGGAAGTTTTTTTTTCAACAGAGAAATCCAGTAAGGGTTACTGGAACTTGGAACTGACTGGAACCAATCAAATACATAATAAGCCCACTGATATTTTTAAAGAAACTCGAACTGTCAGTAGTCATCCACCCTAGACTAAAAATTATTTTTAAAAAATTCTTACGAGTCAACAATTATTTGAGTGGGAAGTATACAGAAAAAAAATAGTACAGCACAAGGAGGATATATTCCCTTACACTCTCTTCAAAGGTAGTAAAGCAGGATAGTGGGAAACAAAGACACACCAATAAGATAGAGTTAAGGAGTATGGGGTCTGCAAGTAAAGGAGATCATTCTAAAGGGAAGAATCATAATCTAATTAAGAAATAGGTGCATACCACATGCAGTGTCTGGCCAGTGATATTTAAGAATTGCTAAGGATCAGTGAGAAACTGGTCTCTCGTTTTTACCTTTCTAAATGACAGTATTTACCATACTTACCTGTGATGGTTAATTTTATGTGTCAACTTGACTGGGCTAAGGGATACCCAGATATCTGACAAAACATTTCTGGTTGTGACTGTAATGCTGTTTCTGGAAGAGATTTGCATTTGAATCAATGCATTGATTAAGAACATTGCCCTCACCAATGTGGGTAGGCATCATACTATTCACTGAGGTCCTAAATAGAACAAAAAGGTGGAGAATAGGAAAATTTGTTTCCTGTTTGACCTCTGACATTCATTTTATCTTGCTCTCAGACATTGGTGATCCTTGTTCTTGGGCATTTAGACTCAGATCTGCCATCTACCACCTCTCTCTCTCTCACACACACACACACACACACATGAACCTGACTTATGATGGTTCAACTTATAATTTTTCAACTTCATGATGATATGAAAGCAATACCCATTCAATAGAACCTACACTTCAGCACTCACACAATAATTCTGTTCTTCACTTTCAGTATAGTAGTCAATAAATTATATGAGGCATTCAATATTTTATTATATGTTATGCTTTGCATTAGATAATTTTGCCCAACCATAGGCTAATGTGTTTTGAGAATGTTTAGAGAAGGGTAACCTGAATAATGTTTAGTAGATTAGGTATATTAAATGCATTTTGATTTATTATATTTTCAACTTACAATGAGTTATTGAGACTGAAACCAATTGGAAGTAGGGGTATCTATCCATCTGTCTGTATATCTATCTATCTATCTATCTATCTATCTATCTATCTATCTATCTAATCTCTTATTGTTTTCTTCCCCCCACCTCTGGAGAACCATGACTAGCATATTATTATTTCTTTGTTTTTTATTAGATGTCTGTAAGTGACAATTAGGCTTCTTGTTCATAGTTGTCTGGACCAAGTGAAAGAAATTTGGACGTATAGTGACTAGGGTGGAGTAACTGGAGATCCCAGACTTTGAGCATAATGAGCCTCCTAGCTTGATCTTGGAACTTGGAAAAGACATGTCTATGTTCTACATGTTAGAAGAAGGGAGCAAAGGAATGTTTGATTGGAGGAGCAATCTTGGGCAGAGATATAATCCTAAAGACACATTCTAAATACTTACATTTTCTAAACTTGTCACAGTTTCGATCATGTGACTACATGTTATAAATGGACCGTAAACAGCAGTGACAATATAATTTTTTGTTAAAAGTGTATAAGAGCTGTCTGCTTAATTGTATGACTGTTTCTTCCTCTGTTGTGGAGACCCAGATATTCTTGCATCCCAGTTGATGCAACTGCAAGATAATGGAATATTTATCAGCTTGATTCCTAAGTGAATGGAGCAGAACTGTCCACCACCAATATCAGCATGTAATAGAATAAACATAAACTTGTCTTATAGGCCAACAAAGCAATATATAGCTATTCTAAAGAAAACATCTTGCAGTCCCAAATATCATTATGTCTCAAAGGGGCATAATATGAGGAAATGGATTAAAGTTTTCCTGAAAATACAGCTAGATAGAAGATGTATTCTGGCTGGAGAGGCATATTTTATTCAAAAGTTGTCTTGTATGTAGGACAACTCTAAGATAATTGAGTTGATTACCTTGTGATGGTTTTGGGGTTGTACTTGTGGACATCTCTACTTTCAGGTAATTGAGTTGATTACCTTATCATTTTTGGGGGGTTGTACTTGTGTCCTTGTACTATAAAAACATTCTATACTATAAAAACTACTATACTCCACTAGGATATTTTTGTTTACTGAACATCTTTGGATTTTCTTTCCTAGCACTCATTTTGTCACTTAATCATATAACATCCTCTAAAGTTCAACTATATTCTAAAAATAAGCATGGTTTACCTTTGTTCTACTGCAATTATCAACTCTTAGAAGACTCTTTTATGACATAGTAATTTTTTCCAATTTAAACAGATGGAATTACAATGGTAATAATTATAAGGAAGGTGGTGCTGTGTTGCTTTACAAAAATAAAAAGTGGCTCTTCAAGAATATATTCAACAACTATTTACTGGACACATAATTTATATTATTCTTTGGGTTTGGGGAAGACTGTTCAATCTGCCTATAGTTTGTGAGCTCTTTCCTAAGTACATCTGGCTTTTGCTGTTAGATTTGAGATATGTTGCACCAAGCAGTTTTCTGAAAAAAAAAAAAAATTTTTTAGAAATCCCAATGCTCACATGTCAGACCTTTGGCTTGATTTAATGTATTCAAGAATACAAAATTATCATCTGCTGTGTAAATATGCTAAGAATCCATGAGATTTTGTGGCTCATAATTTGAGTTGATTAATCTCATGAGCTCTGAGAAAACAGACTGACTTTTCACTGAGAATATAAATTCACAAGGTAAGAATATAAATTAAAAAGACAGTCAAAGGAGCCATGTTTACTTATAAAACCCAGTAGTTAGATAAAATAAACTGTCATTAAATGCACATTCATTATGTGTCAAAACTGTGGCTTACAACACAAAAAGCAATCATTTATTTATCAAATAATCTTGCATAGTAAGTGCTATTTTTACATTTGAATCGACTTATCTAAGAGAAATTTGCCTACAATATGATAGACTCTATTGAAGTTTGGATCATTATAGTCATGTGAGCCAATTCCTTCAAATCTATATGTATATCTGTTTATTCACTCTTTTGTTTCTGTTTCTCTAAAGAATCATGTATAATACAGATTTTTATATTGAGAAGTAAGGTACTGCTATAACAAATACCTAAAATTATGAAAGAGGCTTTGGAATATGTTAATGGGTAGAAGATTAAAGAGTTTTATGATGTATGCTAGAAAAAAATCTTGATTGTCTTGAAGAAATTATGAAAAGGAATATGAATGTTAAAGGTGATTCCAGTGAAATCTCAGATGCAAATGAAAAAAATATATCCAAAGCTATATAAAAAGTGATTCTTGTTATAAAGTGACACACAGCTTGGCCAAATCATATTCTAGTGTTTTGTGGACAGTAGACATTATGACTGTTTTTCCATTTGCATTGCTATAAAGGAATACCTAAGGATGAGTAATTTGTAAATAAAAGAGGTTTATTTGGGGTCATGGTTCTACAGGCTGTACAGGAAATATGGCTCTGGCATATGTTCCTGGTGAGGTCTCAAAAAGCTTCCAATCATGGTGGAAGGGAAGGGGAAGCAAGCATGTCACATGGTGAGAGAGGAAGCAAGGATGGGGGAAGCGCGAGGCTCTTTTAAATAACCAGATCTTGTATGAACTAACAGAGAGAACTCACTTACTACCATGGGCAGGGTACCATGGTAATAAGGCTGATTGGGCCTCATGACTCAAATACCCTCCATCAGACACCACCTCTGACATTACAACATCAGGAATTACATTTCAACATGAGATTTGGAACCACATCCCAACCACATCAGTGACAAACTTGGATATTTAGATGAGGCGATTTCTAAGCAAAATGCTGAAGGCATGACTTGGTTTCTCTTCACTGCTTATAGTAATGAAAGAGGAATGAGATAAATTGAAAGTAAATAATTAAGAAGGAAGGAACCAAAACTTGGATATTTGAAATTCTGTCATCCATATTTTCAAAAATAACAAGTATGTTTGGGAGATAATACCAAGGGTGTGGCTGGACAATTACTCCATGAAACAATGACAGGTGTCACTCATAGGTCCAATCAGCAATTCAGTAGAAGTCAAGGCTATAAATGAAATTAGTTGTACCAGAAGGAACACGACTGGCCTGGACTAATGGGAAAGATACAAAACAAAGTAAGGATATAGGATTTCTGGGATTCTATAGAATAAGACAATAGAGATACTCAGCTACAAAAAAAAAAATTATTCTTTAAGGAAATGGAAGATAATATGAAAATCCTACTTGTTTTTTTTTTTTTTTTTAAATCTTCATACTCTTTTCCAAAATGGCTGTACTAATTTACATTTCCACCGATAATGTCCAGGGTTTTCTTTTCTCCACATCCTCACCAACACTTGCTAGCACTCCTCTTTTTGATAATAGTCATTCTAACAGGTGTGATGTAATATCTTACTATGGTTTTAATTTGTATTTCCCAATATTTATAAATGCTCAGCATTGTTTTAAATATCATATACATTCATAGCTCTTCTTTTTTATTTTTTAACTTTTTTAATTAGACAAAATTATATATGTTAATAATATGCAACATGATATTTTGAAGTATATACAAACTGTAGAATCCTGGTTGCTAGAGGCTAGGGTGATTGAGGAGTGGAGTTTGGGAGTTGTTGGTCAATAGACACTTGAGAAATGTCTATTCAGATCCTTTACCAACTTTTAAATTGAATTTTTCTTTTTTTTTTTTCTGTTAAGTTTTTTGAGTTTCTCATATATCTTGGATATTAGTCTCATATCAAGGGATGGTCTGCCAAGTTATGAGTTGTGTCTTCATTCTGTTGTTTTCTTTTAGTGCAGAAGCTTTTCAACTTGCTGCAATCCCATTTGTTTATTTTTGCTTTTGTGGCTTGTGCTTTTAGAGTCCTGTCCAAGAAATAGCACATAATACTGTAAAGTCTTATTTATATATGGAATCTAAAAAATGTCATCTCAGAAACAGAGATTACTAGAGATCAAAGCGGGGGAAATGGAGATGTTGATAAATGGGTACAAAGTTTCAGTTAGACTACAGGAATATGTTTTGTGATCTACTGCACTCCATGGTGGCCACAGTTATTAATAATGGATTGTATATTTCAAAATTGCTTAAAAGTGGATTTTTAAATTTCTCACTACAAAAAGTAATAAATTGGTGAAGTAATAAATACATTAATTGGATTTATCAAATCTTTCTATAGTGTATACATAGACCAAAACATCACACTAGGCACTGTAAAATACATAATTTCTTGCCAATTAATTTTTTTTAATGATCACAAAGGTGGAGCTGTCTTCTCCTGAGTCAGATGGTGTGCCCACCTCAGTTTCTGCAGGCCAGGCTGCTGACACCTAGGACCTTGGGATAGAGTTTCTACCCAGGGTTATGGGGACAGGACTGCCACAGAGGGTGAAGGGGGCAACCTGGAAGGTGAGGCTGCCTTCCTGAAGGACCCAGAAAACAGAGCTATAAAGCCAAAAAGGATTACTGTCAAGCATTAAAATCTAATGGATTTCCCCTGATAGGTTTTGGACTGGCTTAGAACTCATGATCCCCTTGTATGATTTTTCCATTTTGAAATGGAAATGTTTTCCCTATGCCAGTCCCACTGTTACATTTTGGAAACAGACTAGACTGGTTTCATAGGTTTATAGCAGGAAAGAAACTTTGCCTCAGTATGAATAGTATCTCATCCACACTTTAGATAATATTTAGAGAGATTTGGACTTAAGATTATTGCAATGGGTTAAGACTGTTGGACTGTTGGGATGAGATTGAGTGCATTATGTTTGTGAGAGGAACAGAAATAGAGAGGTCTAGAAGGTGAAATGTAACGGCATAAACTTTGTTTCCCACAAAATAAAATGTTGAAGTCTCAATCACCAGTATCTCAGAATGTAACTATATTTGAAGGTAAGGTCTTTTAGGTGATGATTATTAAGGTGGTACACTAATCCAAAAGGCCTGATGTCCTTATAAGAAAAAGGAGAGATATTACAGATGCATATATACAGAGTAAAGGCCATGTGAAGACACAGCAGGATGGCAGCTTTTTGCAAGCTCAACAGAGTGACCTCAAGAGAAACCAAATTTGCCAAAACCTTAATCTTGGGTTTCTAGCCTTCAGAATTGTGACAAAATTAATTTCTGTTGTTTATGACCCTATTGTGTGATATTTTGTTATTGCAAAACTAATACACGCTGCTACTGTTATTTTCAATAAATTTAACTAAGGGAAATGTGTGTAAAATATAACGTGCCCATTAGAGGTTCATGAGTCTATGAGTGTTCACAAATATATACACCCATGAGACCTCCAGTACAATCAGATAGAAAATATATTTGCCACCCAAAAGTGGTTTATTTTTGCATATTTACAGTCAATCCCCCTCTCCAACCCCAGCCCCACATAACCATTGATCTGTTTCTGTCACTAGAGATTGTTTTTATCTGTTCTAAAATTTAATATAAATGGAATGATATACATTCTTTAGTGTCTGGCTTATTTCACCCAAGAAGTAGTTGTGTAGATTTTCTGATGTTTCTTATTGTGCCAACTGTTTGCTCTTTGTTTTTTGCCTACTGTCCATCTGTCACATTCAACTATTGAAGATTTGTTTTATCTCCAGTTGGAGGCTGATATAGTTTGGCTCTGTGTCCCCACCCAAATCTCACGTCAAATTGTAATCCCAGTTGTTGAAGGAGGGGCCTGGTGGGAGGTGATTATATCATGGAGGCAGTTTCTAATGGTTTAGCACCATCCCCCTACTGCTGTCTACTGATAGAGTTCTTCTGAGATCAGATTCTTGTAATGTGTGTGGCACCTTCCCTTATTCTCTCTTTCCTGCTGGGCATGTGAAGATGTGCTTCCTTCCTCTTTGCCTTCTGCTATGATTGCAAGTTTCCTGAGGCCTCCCCCAGAAGCAGAATCCTGTACATCCTGTAGAACTGTGAACCAATTAAAGCTGTTTTCTTCATAAATTGCCCAGTCTCAGGTATGTCTTTACAGCAGTGTGAGAACAGACTAATACAGACTAATTGCCCTTTATTCATAAAGGGCTATCAACGTTCATATATGTGTTTTTGTATGGGTCTCTATTTTCATTTTTCTTAGAAAGTGTATAAGTTTAATGTTTAGTTTTTATGGCAAATCCATGTTTAGTTTTACAAGGCACTGTTATACTGTTTTCCAAAGTGGTTGTACCATTTTACATTTTCGTCAGTAAAATATGTTGAGTGTTAAAAATGTTCGGCATCCCAGCCAAACACATTGTATTCTAAGATGTTTATATTTTAGCCATTCTGGCAGGTTTTCATATAATCTCACTGTGATTTAAGTTTCTGTTTTCTTAATGAATAATGATGTTAAATATTGTGCTATGTACTTACTGGCTTCTCATATTCTTCTTTAGTGAAATGACTATTCAACTCTTTTGCCCATTTTAAAAGCTGCCTTTCTTTATTTTTCTTACTGAGTTGCATGAGTTCTTTATATATTCTGAATGTAACTTATTTTTAAGATAAATTTAATAATATGTTCTCCAATTGTGTGATTTGATTTTTCATTTTCAAAATTGAGGTTTGTAAAAGAAGTTTTAAATTTAGCTAAAGACTAATTTATATATTTTGTTGTTGTTTTTACATTTGTAATGTCTGTATTAAAATAAAATTGTCATACAATAAAGTGAACATATGTAAACAATTTGATAAGTTGTGGTACATGTATTACACCTGTGAAACCACTACTGCATGTAGATAATGGACAAATCCAAAAGTTTTCTTGTGCATATTGTAATATCTCTTCACATCCCCTTCCCCACTGCTAATCCTCTTCCCCAGGCAATGGCTAATCTGCTTCTGTCAGTTTAGATTAGTTGTGATTTTATAGAATCTTACATAAACAAAATCCCAAAATATGTACTCTTTTGGTGTGGCTTTTTTCATTCGAGAAATAAAAATAAAATCTTAAACCTTCCAATCAACTGAATGAATCCTAATCTCCATCTTGGCCCAGGGGGAACCCAGAGAAACTTTAAAAACTGAGTTCCTGGCCATGACACAATGTTCCTGGTCAGTTACACACCTCAGCATAACTCTTCTTTATTAATCTTTAACCAGAGTGCTTTCCTAAGGAGTAAGCAGGAACTAGCTCTGAAAAACGAAAAATGTGAAGCACATTCCTTTGTCTCCTTTAGCCAATCATCTGAAGCCAAGAGCAGATTTGACAGCTCACCAGGTTTACAGTGCATCCCTTCCTAAAAACTGACCATGGTCACGAGACTAGTTTGGGGAGGATGAACAGAGAGGATTTTTGTGTCCTCTGGTTCACCATTTGATATCAGAAGGTTCAAAACTCCACTCTCAGATCATGTTCACGCTTCCATTTTTAAATTATTTGACCCATGAAGAGGTCCAAAGCTCAACTGCACATGTGCACATTTCTCCTTTCATAATTGTGACTCTGCTTATAGATTATTAAATATGTATAATCAGCCACCCTATTCAGCATAAATCCAGTCTTAGTCTTCCCTCACTTTACATGTTTCCAGATTCTGTCAGATCCTTTGCTTTCTAGCCTATCAGAATGGTACTTCGCAGGATACAATCCTTTAGGAGAAACAAAGTTCTTTGCAAATTTTTTAACCTTGTGATTATTCAGTCCACACACTTAATATAATTATTTTGAGACTCATCCATACTGTTATACATATACATAGTTTATTCTTTTTATTGAAGAGTAGTGTTCCAGTATATGGAAATATAATTTGTTTACTCACTAACATGTTGATAAACTGCTTTGCTTCCAGTTTTTGACTATTGAAAATAAAATAAAAAGCCACTACAAGTATTTATGCACGAATCTTGGTTTGAACAAAAATACTTTCATTTTTCAAATACCTAAGATTGCAATATCTACGTCCTATGGCAACTTTTAGTTAAATGCCCACTGTTTTTGAGGGTAGTTATGCCACTTTATATTCTTACTAGCAATATATATGTATATATATACAATTATATTATTGTAGTTTTAATTTGAGTTTCCTTTATTACTAATTATATTTAGTGTCTGTTTATGTGCCTATTTTCTGTATGTATATATTGTTTTGAGAAATGTCTATTCAGACATTTGTCCATTGTTTATTAGTTTCTTTGATTTCTTAGTGACCTTTGAGATTCATGTATATATCTAAACTCAAATTGTTTCACAAATATATGACTTTCTAGTCATTTATATTAGTTGGTGACTTGTCTTTTTTATTCTTTTAACAGTATCTCTTGAAAAGTGAAAAGTAAAATCCTTACTTTTGATGAATTCTGATTTATCAATTTTTTAAAATTAATATGTTTTGATGCTTCATCTAAAAACCTTTGCCTAACCCAAGGTCACCTGTATTACTGCTTTAACTTTTTCTATAGGTTTATAGCTTTAGGCTTTTCATTTCTGTCTGTAATCCAATTTTCATTCATTTCTGTAAATGTGAGAAGTAAAGACCTAATTTTCTTTTTTTTCCATAGGGATATTCAAATTTTCTAGTACGAACTATTAAAAGTACTAAGTTTCTCCATTGAATTGACTTTGTCATTTTGTCAAAAATTAAATGATCGTAAATTTGTAGCTCTTATTCTGAGTTTTCTATTTACCAGTTTATTTATAGAAATAGCACACTGTCTCACTGTCTTGTTTAATGTAGTTTTGTAATACTCTTGAAACTAGATAGTATAAATTTTCAAACAATGTCTTTTTTAATCTCAAAGTTGTTTTAGTTAGTCTACTTTCTTGAAATTTTATATGAATTTTGGAATTAACCTTTTAATTTCTAATTTTGATAAAGGTTGCCTTGAAACTATGCATTAATTTATTGAACATTGACACTTTACAATACTGAATTGTCTGAGCCATGAACTCAGTAATCTTTTTATTTGTTTATATTTTTAAAATTTCACTCACAATGTTTCAGATTATACTTTGTCAAATTTATCTATGAATATTTAGTTTTTCATACTATGGTAAATGACATTGTTCTAATTTCAATTTCCCATTGATTGTTACTAGTGTATAGAAATATAGTTGATTTTATATATTGATCTTGTACTCTACAACTTTGATAATTCACCTAATATTCTAGTAGCTTTTAAAAATAAATTTAATAAAATTTCATTCATAATCATCCCATCTATGAAACAAATAGACAAATACTCAGACAGTTGTACTTTTTTCCAACTTAGATGCCAAAATTATGTCATTGGTATTATTATTTGACTTGTTAAAATGACTAGCATTTTTAGTGGTGCACCAGGAGTGAAGTTGGTGCCAGTTCTGTGCTGGCCTGTCTGTCTCCTTGGTCTGTCTCCAAAAAAGGTTGGTGATGACATTTCCAAGGCAACAGGTGACTGGAAGGGCCTGAGGATTACAGTGAAATTGACCATTCAAAACAGACAGGCCCAGATTGAGGTGGTGCCTTCTGCCTCTGCCCTGATCGTCAAAGCCCTCAAGGAACCACCAAGAGACAGAAAGAAACAGAAAAACATTAAACACAGCGGGAATATCATTTTTGATGAGATTGTCAACATTGCTCGAAAGATGCAGCACTGTTCTTTAGCCAGAGAACTCTCTGGAACCATTAAAGAGATCCTGGGGACCGCCCAGTCTGTGGGCTGTAATGTTGATGACTGCCACCCTCATGACATCGTAGATGACATCAACAGTGGTGCTGTGGAATGCCCAGCTAGTTAAGAAGCACAAAGGAAAATATTTCAATAAAGGATCATTTAACAACTGGTAAAAATGACTAGCATTTTTAGTGCTAGTTATTGTAAAAGAAATGAGTGGTACATTTTTACCTTGTTCATGATCTTTGGGGGGAAAGAATTCAGTCTTTCATCATTAAGAATAATGTTAGCTGCGTGTTTTCAGAGGTCTTCAAACAATTTCAAAAAGTTTTCCTCTATTCTTAGATTACTCAGTATTATATTCATGAATAGATATTGAACTTACTATAAAATTGTTCTGTATCTATGAAATTATCATGTAATTATTTTCTTTTTATTTTATTAAAGTGTTGCACTACACTGATTTGTTTCTGAATGTTATAATCTTATATTCCTGGCATAATATCATTTAGTTATGGTGCATTATCCTTTTTATATATTTCTAGATAATATTAACTATTTTTCTGAGGATTTTTGCATATAAGTGTATTAAGAATATTGGATAGTAATATGATTTTTTCTTGTAATATTTTTGTTAGTTTTGCTATTAGAATAATGTTGGTCTCATTAAATGCATTGAAAAGTGTTACCTATTCTTCTATTTTTTCAAAAAAGCGTACTGTTGGTATTCCTAACTTAAATGTTTGAGATAATTCACTGACAGGGCCATCTAGCTCTGGATGTTTTATTGTAAAATGGCTTCCAATTTTGGGTTCAAATTTTATTTTAGACACAGAGCTATTACAATTTTTCAATCTTCTGTTTGGAGTTTTTGTATTGATGCCTCCAAAAGTCTGGCACATTTTAAGTTACTTTGCTGAAATTTTTGTCGTAGTATATTAAGGGTATTATTCACTTATTATGCTCTTAAGACCATATAGTGGCATTCTCTTTTTAATTCCTTGGAAATAACCACAGAATGAATCTCTGCACTAACTGGGTCCACTGTGAGTAAGACTTGAGATGAAGCTTGACCTATTACCTGAAGACCATGAACTCCAATTTCCCCAATTTTTATTGGTAAGATGTAAACGTGTTTTGGATCTCCAGGCGTGGACAACTTAAAGGCAGTTTCTTGTGCTCCTAACCAACTCTGTGTATTTTCTTTTCCAAATGCATGGTCACTCTAACAAATGGCCATACATTTCTTTTGAGGAGATTTGGAGGATGATATAAAGTGTTTACTTCTGACAATGGTGTAAAGTCATTTCCTGAAGGTGACTTTTTCTCCCCGTCATTTAAGGATTTTTTGTTTTTGTGAATTGATTGATGTCTAGCTGAGTGAGATGCTGCAACTTTCTATCATGGAAGTTGATGCAGGTTTTTCTGTAATATAGATCATGACACAATCTAGTAAGCAAACCAGATTGCTTTGAAGAGGATGTTTCCATGGCTCACATGTTTACTGAGTTATCATCCAAATAGGATTTGCTGAATGTCTGCCCTCTGGAGTGAGGGTAGGCTTGCCAAAGGGAAGCCTTGCTGCTGCTGGCCACTGGCCACTGGTAAAAACAAGTGCTCTCTCTGTGGAAGTCCAACAGGATAAGCATGCTGGAAACAGGAAGAGAAATGCTTTTGTATTCCAGTGATTCTCTAGCAATTTCTCCTGACTAAGCCTAATATCAGGCCATCTGGTAAAGTACAATTGTCTTAAACAGTTTCCCTAATATAGAATACACAAGGAAGAGTGAACTACAAACTTAGAGTCCATGAGTTGGTTATTACCCAATTGTTGTATGTTTTACTTGTTGATACATTCTGCAACTTCAATATGCATCACTGTTGTTTCTTATTTAAATCGTCAATTATATTTAAAAATATTTTAAATGGAAAATATTTTATTTAACTAAATATTTAGTATTTCTTATGCTTTTCATCTCTTTGTGTAAATTAAAGTTTCTATTGGAAGTAATCACCCTCTCTTTTTGATTGAGTTCCTTAACCTTTTCTCATAGTACAGGCCTGTGAGCAACAGATTCTGTCAGATTTGCTGTCTAAAAAGTTTCCTTTTGCCTTCGTTTTTACTTCATATTTTTGGTGAAGTTAGTATTTGAAGTACAAAACATTTTTTTCAGCATTAATATGTTACCTATTGTCTTCTGGCTTACGCTGATTGCTGGAGTATTAGAGTTCTCCAGAGAAACAACTGCGGTGTGTGTGTGTGTGTGTGTGTGTGTGTGTGTGTGTCTGTCTGTGTGTCTATGTATGTGTGTGTGCAATTAAGGAGGTTGGAAAGTCCAAATCTGCAGCGCTGTGTGGGCCCATAGAGTAGAGACTCAAGAGAGCCAGTGGTGTAGATGAAATCTGAAGGTAGGCTGCTGAGAATTCCCCCTTGCTTGAAAAGACCAGTCTTTTTGTTCTAGTCAAGTTTTCAACTGATGTTAAGAGCCCCATCCATATTATGAGGGCAATCTGCTTAACACAAGGTTCACTGAATTAAATGTCAGCCTCATCCAAAACATTCTCCAAACAGACAAATAAAATTAACTGTTGCAGATCATTCTTATTTTTGTTTCCTTTTATATACCATGTCTTTTCACTTTTAATGTTCTTAATATTTTCTTTGTGTCACTAGTATTCAGTCTATTTAATTGTGATATGCCTCAATGTAGTGTTTTGTATGTTTATTTTGGTTAAAATTCATTCATGATCAGATCAACTTTTTGGATTTATGGTTTACAGATTTCATTACATTTGAAAAAAAGACTGGTTTTTTTCTTCAAGCAATTTTTTCTCTGCTACTGGGCCATTTTGATCACACATGCATTAGATCACTTAATGTTATCTCACATGTCCCCAAGTCTATTCATTATCAGTTTTTATTTCTCAAATTGCTTCAGTTTGTATAAGATGGTATTGATGTGTTTTCAAAGTCATTGATGTTTTCTTCTGTAGAATCTAATCTTCAGTTATACTCATCCAGTAATTTTTTTATTCTAAATGTTAAATTTCTATCTCTATAATTTCCGTTTGCTTCACTTTTATATCTTCTATTTTCTTCCTGAATTTATATAGATATGTGCTTTAATCTATACCCACAGCACATTGATAAGGTCTGTTGTGAAGTCCTCTCCATTAACATCTTATCCTTCATTTTTGACTCCGCTTTTATTGATTGATTATAGGTCCCACTGTTTTCTTGTTTCTTTGCATGCTTAATAATTTCTGATTGGATGTGAAACACTGTGAATTACATGTTTTCCAATGTCTGAAATTCATCTTCTTTAAAAGGATATAGAACACTGTTTTGGGTGACATTGGCATTTTATTGATATGGCTTAAACTTTGGGCTCTTGTGGCAGCTCTAAGTATCTTCTACCACAGGGTTTGTTTAGCCCTGCCACTAAAGTGTTAGTTTTCTCAGGTCTCTACTGACTGCCTCAGGGGTTCAAAGAGACCTCTCCACTCTGATTCATAGAAACACTGGTATCTTCTAGCTCTAGGAATTCTTTACCTAATAGCACTCTGATATTTCTTTGCCTCGCCTTTTCAAATCACATTCTCTATGTTGCAGCAACAAGCTCAAAGGGATAGCTATGCAGTTTTTTGGAGGGTGTATGTGTGTGTGTGCAAGTGTGTGTGTGTGTCTTGCTCTCTCTTTTATTTTACTCATCCCTGAAAATTCTGCTTCAGCCTCTCAAAAATTTTTTTTTTTATCTTCTCAACTGACACCTCTGCTCCCTGTACTACATTCTGGAAAGCACCTCTAGGACAAGACCCAGGGTGATTCACCTTATTTGCTTCTATTCTTTCAGAGCTAACAATCCAACACTCTTTATTCTATACTGTGTGAAAATAATTGCTTTATATATTTGCTCAATTTTCTAGCTACATACAGAAGGAAATTACATCCAGTATCAGTTATTTTAAATGACTAGAAATGTATGTCCTTTAGGTTGATGTATATTATTTTAATTTTATACTTGAATAAATAAATGTTCAGAAGATATTCTTTCTTTTTGCTTGTCAATCCTTTGATTTCACATTTTAGAAAGTAAATGCCTAAATACTACAACAATCAACATTTGGAGAATCTATCCTGCGTCAAGCAAAATGCTAAACATGAAACATATCATATTTCATGTCGTCTTTGACAATGCCTTGGAAGTTTTATCATCCCGTTTTTTAAATGAAGTAATTAAAAAATGGCAATATTATGGACGAAATGTTAGTATCACTATCCCTAAATTGATATTTTGAAATCTTATCCCCCACAATGTGATGGTGTTCCAAGAAAGGGGTCCCAATCCAGACCCCAAGAGATGGTTCTTGGATCTCGCACAAGAAAGAATTCAGGGAGAGTCCGCAGTGTAAAGTGAAAGCAAGTTTATTAAGAAAGCAAAGGAATAAAATAATGGCTACTCCATAGACAGAGCAGTCCCAAGAGATGCTGGTTGCCAATTTTTATGGTTTTTTTCTTGATGATATGCTAAACAACGGGCAGATTATTCATGTCTTCCCTTTTAGACCATATTAGGTAACTTCCCGATGTTGCCATGGCATTTGTAAATTGTCATGGTGCTGGCAGGAGTGTCACAGCAAGGAAGGTCACTCTCATTGCCATTTTGTTTTGGTAAGTTTTGCCCAGCTCCTTTACTGTAAACTCTCTTATCAGCAAGGTCTTTATGACCTGTATTTTGTGCTCACCTCCTATCTCATCCTGTGAATTAGAATGTCTTAACCATCTGGGAATACAGCCCAGTAGGTTTCAGCCTCATTTTACCCAGCTCCTATTTAAGATGGAGTTGCTTTGTTTCACATGCCTCTGACAAATAGAAAGGAATGACCAATCCCAATTAACCATCATGACTTCAACCAGTTTCTCTGGTTAAAATGTAAAACGGCTCTGGTCAAAAAGTAAGTCCATTCAGATGGTTGGGGGGCCTTAGAATTTTATTTTGGTTTACAGGATTATTTATGCAGGAGCATGAGGTATAAACTAAGGCTACCCTGGAAAACAAGGATGCCTGGTCATTCTATTTATAGTGGATGTTTTTTCTGAAGTTTGGGGCATTGCTGAGACCTTTGTGACATTGCATTGTAAACCAAAAAGTTTCTGAGACAGGTCTCAAACCATTTAGAAGTTTATTTTGCCAAGGTTAAGGAATTTGCCAGGGAGACAGATCCGTGCTCTTCTCCAAAGATAAATTTGAGGGCTTCAGTATTTAAAGGGGAAAAGCAGGCTAGATGGGAAGAGGATACGGTCATGTTACTGAATCCACACATTGCAAGAGAGAAGGAGCAGGTAGGAGAATAGTCAGCTGTGCGTTCATCTGGTGTTCAGTAATTGACACTCTACCTAAGATAAGGGGAACATAAAATTGCTTCCTATGGGGATATTTAACCTTTTATCACTAACTACCTGCTTAGAAACAAATGGAAAGGCAGCTCCTTGAATGACTCAGCTTTCAGGTTAAGTTTTTTCTTTTGGCGTAGTAAATTGGGGTTCCAAGTTTTTATTTACCTTTCACAGCATTAACCCTGTGTTAGGTAGCACCACCTCCATGGAAACAGCATGACACCTTGTACGAAAACTAACCTTACAGTGACCACCAAATGGGCACAAAATGTGTATGAGGAGGAGCTGCAGTATAAGTTAACGCTCCCCCAAAAAATGTTTCATCTGAGACTTGATAGCTGAACAACAGTCAGATAGCTTACTGGATGTGGCCCTTTTCAAGTAATGCACTAATTTATTTATTTCTGCAAGACAAATCATGCAAAACAGAGATGAGACCAGACATGGTGGCTCACACCTGTAATCCCAGCACTTTGGGAGGCCAAGTCGGGTGGATCACCTGACATCAAGAGTTCAAGACCAGCCTGGTCAACATAGTAAAACCCTGTCTCTACTAAAAATACAAAAAAATTAGCTGGACATGGTGGCAGGTGCCTTCAATCCCAGTTACTCGGAAGGCTGAGATAGAATTACAACCTGGGGTGGAGGCTGTGATGAGCCCAGATTGCACCATTGCACTTCAGCCTGGGGACAAAAGCAAGTCTTTGTTTCAAAAAAAAAAGATGAGAAATGAGGCTTAGGGGTTAAATATGAGCCAGGTTAGTCCTGAGACTTAACTCTGGGGGAGAAAAGGGCAACCATTGAATCATTTCTAAGCATATAGGTAATAGTGAAAACTATGTCAGTAATTTTGCAAAAATTATATCAGTAAAAATAATTATAATAGTGATCTATCCCACTCCAATCCTCATCTTACCTTTCCCTTAATTATTCCTGGGATTTTGGATCAGGAATAATTACAGACCTTTAGGCTCTACTTTCAATGGTAATGGCCTTTCCCTAACTCAACCACTTTTGTAGAGCTAACGAAAAACTATCAGGCTGGGGGAGAAGAGGTATCTGAATTCTACTAAGGTATAAATGCAGATTGTCAGTCATCCTTCATCTAACACCACTATAGTAGATTAGCCTTCTCAGATATCTTTCCAGGGTTTTTTTGCAAGTCTAACACCCATGGCTTCACCTGTACCTGCCACACCCGCTCCTGTGGCCCCACCCAGAAGTGATTCAGCACACAGAACACCTCTAAACTCTTAAGATTCATCTTTGCCCCAGTCAATCAGTAGCAAGCCTAGCAACTGCTACCCCTTCCTCCAAATTGCATTTGAAAAACCCCTAAGCTACAAGCTTTGAATGAGATTGATTTGAGTACTAACTCCATCTCCCACTTGGCATGGCCCGGCCTTGTGTCTATTAAACTCTTCCTTTACTGCAATGCCATGGTCTTTATGCAGTAGGCAGAAAGAACCCCTCTGGCAGTTACAATATAATCTAACTGTTAAGCATTTTCTTGGACATAATATAGAAAACAAATTTTGCTACAAAGGTGTTGCAGATGATAAGTTATCACAAGTATATGGCCATAGATAATATAAACTTGAAGTAATATGGTAGCAGGAGAAAAAACATAAAAAATATAAACTTGCTTTTACTTCGCAGTACAGACTCTCCTTGTATGAGATCCAAGAACTCTCTCTTGAGGTCTAGATCCAGACGCCTTTCCTGTAACATATTGTTCCCAGGTGTTTAGATAAACTCAACCAATTGTCAACCAGAAAAATTTAAAATCTACCTAAAAGCCTTCCCCTGCCCCCCCACCCCTACTACCTTGGCACATGTTCTCAGTATCTCCTGAGGGCTATGTGATAGGCCTCACATATGAATGACCATATTCGGCTCCAGAATAAAGCTCTTCAAACATTTTAAAGAGATTGACTCTTTTCACTGGCATTCTATAAAATATTCTAGTTTTATAAAGTATGTCACTTTTTCTAAAGGGCATTTTAGCTAAAACAAAATTAGCCTTACTTTGGTCATTATTGTGAGGTCTTTATGGTGCAGGCTGTTACAGACCTTGAACTATTCAACAACCTTCTTTAACGTACATGTTGTACTGGGAACTTAGAAGATATAAGAGGGGAATGGGTGTAGCGGCTCACACCTGTAATCCCCGCACTTTGGGAGGCTGAGGTGGGTGGGTCACCTGAGGTCAGGAGTTTGAGACCAGCCAGGCCAATGTGGTGAAATCTCATTTCTAATAAAGATACAAAATTAGCCAGGTCTGGTGGTGAACGCCTGTAATCCCAGCTACTGAAGAAGCTGAGGCAGGAGAATCACTTGAACCTGGGAGGCAGAGGTTGCAATGAGCTGAGATTGTGCCATTGCACCCAGCCTTGAGTCAAGAGCGAAACTCTGTCTCAGAAAAAAATAAAAGAGGAAGAAGTTACAGGAGGCTGACATCTTCTTTTGCTCAAGAACACTCTACTCATGAGGGCCTCATTTTAAATTATTAGTACCAGACTTTGGTAAGTAGTTTTAGGTTGGGGGCCCTTGATCCTAATCCTCACTTAAAGGAAGGTGGAGATTGTGTAAGAACTGATTCAAATCTGAAATCTTCACAGAATTATAGGGTAAACCTCAAGGTAATCCTGTGGTGTTTTAAGTATGTATTTAAATAAGGCCTATGTCCTGAGACTCTAGAAATTTATGAAATTAGAACTGAAAGCAAAGGTGAAGAACACTAATGGGAAG
Source organism: Ateles fusciceps (assembly GCA_036589455.1). NCBI lineage: Eukaryota > Metazoa > Chordata > Mammalia > Primates > Atelidae > Ateles > Ateles fusciceps. Next base: position 1,570,230 of record JAZHEH010000672.1, read on the forward strand.
CCATACTGAATAAAATAGATTTTCTAGGCCTGGGTTAGATGTTTATCTAATGGGAGAAGAATCTCCTGAGTGGGATTATCTAACCCAAGGTGTTAAACAATATTAATTTGAACACTGGGTACATTTGAAAGACTCAGAACTTACTAACTTAGGAATACATAAAAACAAAAATACCCAGGGCAGTAAGCAAAAGCGAAGTAAAAGCAAAGTAGGGATTCTGATCAGACAAAGAGTGCTAAGCTTATGTGTGTTAGAGAAGGAAAAAGACCAAATTCTACAACCAAAGCCAGGCCCTCTGTAAGGGGTAAAACAGCAGAGGGAGACAGAACTTGAGAAGTGAAGCCACTAGTGAATAAAAGATTCAAAGATGTAGCAGGAAGAGACACTTCTTGAGGCCTGGAACATCCAAAAAGGAAAGGCAGACAGGGCCTTGAAGGACATGTAGAAGAGGCATTCTTCTTTGCTAGGCCCCTAAAGACATACACTTCAGGAACATTAATTAATACCTTTCATGCTGAAATCTGAATAAGATTCTCCAGTTGAAAAACACCTGGAATAAGAGAATTTTATAGACCTGTCCTATCCCACAGCCAGAGTTTCTGACAGCTGCTCCACTGGCATAAGACCACTCCTCAAACATGGGAGAGGTTGCGCCATTAGCAAGAGTTGATGTGAAATGAAGAAATGAGATTTTAGAAACTTAGGACATAGAAGGAAGTGGAAACTAATAAGCTTTAATAACCATGCCAGGAAATAAACATGTGTGATCTGAGCTTCTGATCCAGGGACCTGGGCTCCCACAATCACAGTTTTCTAAACTTAGCAAGAAGGTTTTTAAGGCTGCTAAGATAGAGGTCAGCACATCTTTTCTGTGAAGGGCTGGGTGGTAAATATTTTAGGCTTAGCACAGAATACAGTCTCTATATACCCAAGAAGGCAGCCATCTATAATATGTAAATGAATGGGCATAATTGCATTCTAATTAAATTTATTTACAAAAAAGTAATTTTTTAGGGTTATAGTTTTCCGACGCCTGCTCCAGGAGAAACAATATTTCCAGGGTGCTTCCTCCCCTTAGATATGGTAAATGCATTCTGTCCAAATCAACTTCTTATTGGAATATTGCTAATGAGTGAATTAAAGTCTGTACTAAATTTTGTAAACCTGAAATAGATTGACTGACATCCTGACAAGAGTAAAAAGGAAACAAAAATCTTCTTCTACTATCTTTCCCACAAATATCACTGATTTTTAGGTATTTAGCAGCACCAAAGACTGAGATCCTAAAAGTAATTTTGTTTTCAGATCTGGAGACAATATTATTTTCTAAATTTTGCTGTCAAATTTCAGTGCTCTGATAATTTCAAATGTACTATAACCTCATTTGACTGTAAGGTAATATTTGGCATTGAATTAATATGAGTTCTTGTACTATGAAGGAATTATAGTCATGTCAAGAAGAGGGAGCTCAGACACCAGGAACTCCACCCTCTGGCTAAATCTAAGCAAAGCAAGAGCATTAACAAGACTTCAATTGTTTTGCATTTTTAGCTGAAAACATGAAAATACTTAATTCATAGAATTAATTCTTTAGTTTTGGAAATCTTTGGGCTTTCACTTGCAAGGAGATTTAATCTTTGAAATTTAATGTGTTCATAGAGGCTTCTTAATGAGCATGGATTTATATATTTAAATTTGGAGAATCTCTGTATTGGAATTGTTGAGCTATCAAAATATTGCTATTTGATTTTCTTTAAAAAAAACCTGCAAGCTGGTATTAAAGAGTGGCTAGACATATATTGAGATGAACAACATAATAGAAATAAAATATTTGCCTTTGGATATAAAACTTGGTCTGGACACTACACTGATTAAATCCGCAATGGATTTAAGCCCATCACCCACTATGATTTCAGGTGGACAATGGGCAGTGGCCATGTCTGCCTCTCTGTCCACTTTCTCCACTCTGCTACTGGTGTTTCCTCTGCCCACCAAATAAACTGCATGCTTTCAGTGTCTAATTTAGAGGTAACACAAAGCAAAAAATAAACATTGGTTGAAAGAACAGATCAATGACCACGTAAACATTCCATATATATATATGGAAATATATATATATTATATATGGAATATATATATTCAATATATATGGAATATATATATTATATATGGAATATATAATATATATATGGAAATATATATATTATATATATATATATTTGGTGGAGGAGGCAGCTGTGTTACGGTCAGGAGGGAATTCAGGGAGAAGGGGGCTATCTCTACAGGGTCTTTCTCTCCATCCTTTCACACCTTCACTATTTGTGTCATTGACCAGTCAGCAGATTATCTTGGATTTACTTCTACAGTTTTCCTCTTAAAAGTCTCACTGCTTATTAAATCTCTATTTATTCTGTTTCTAGAAGAATCTTTCAGAATATGAGATCAGAGCATCAGCTTTAATAGGAACTGCACAATCCCTTCTTCACCAGTACTTGCTGAATATGTCCTAACTGCAAGTCCCTGTTCAAATGCTTAGGATGCACCTGAGAACAAAGCCAAACCAGGACGTCCCCATTGAGTCAAAGCACCTATATCTTGGGTCAGAAATCAGAACTACTGTCCTAAGGATATGTACTGTGAGAAAGAGAAATGATAGTCGTCCAAGCCACAACATCACACATTTCCTTTGCAACTCTGTTATCCACCTTGAAGCAAATCCCTTATGCAAGCCAAAATAAGAAAGTCATCATTAATGCTAACTTTATTTTTTTTTAAGAAAAATATTATTATATATATTTAAGGTATACAAGATGATATGGGATATATATACAAAGTAAAAAGTTACTAGAGTGAAGCAAATTAAAATACACATGTCTTCACATAATTATCTGCTTCTTTGCTTTTTTGGCAGAAGCAGTTACAACACACTCATTTAGCATGAATCACAAATATAGGACAATTGTATTGCTTACAATTCCCATGTTGTATGTTAGGTCTCTAGATTTGGTCATGCTACATATTTGGATCCTCTCATCTACATCTCCCTATTTCCTCTCCACACTCCAGACCACACATATGATAACAACTTTGTTTTCTATCTCTGCATATTTGAGTTTTTAAAGATTCTGCATATAAGGGAGACCATATAGTATGATTTTTCTCTGTGTCTGGTTTATTTCACTTAACAGTGTTCTCCAGGCTACCTTGTGGCAAATGGTAAGATCTCATTTTTTTTAGATCTCATTTAGGGCTAAATAATATTCCATAGTTTTATGTACATACACACACACACACACACACACACACTTACACTTCATAGTCATACATATATATACATACACCCACATGCATATATATAGACATATATGTATATTTTATACATATCTATATATAAAACAGAGAACAGGAAAATTTCAAAACTTATGTTCCTATCTCAATATGTAAAAATCCTCAATAAAATGTTAATAAACCAAATCCAACAACACATCGAAATGCATATACATTATCACTAAGTGTGAGTGATCCCTAGTATGTAAGGCTGGTTTAATATATGCATATCAATTGATGTGATACATCATATTAACAGAACAAAAGACAAAAAACACTTTTGTCTCAATGATACAGTAAAACCATTTGACAAATTTCAACATCTTTATTGATTAAAAATTCTTAACAGTTTAAGAATGGATAGTCTATATATGTATATAAAATCTATCTATCTATCTTAGTTGTTTCCATATCTTGTCTATTGTGAATAATAATGCAATATACATAGAAGTACTGGTATTTTCATTTCTTTTGAAATAAAGGTGATTTTATTTCTTTTGTATATATGCCCAGAAGATGGATTTATGGGTCACCTAGTAGTTCTATTTTTAATTTATTCAGAAACCTTCACACTGTTTTCCATAAAGCTGTATCAATAAACATTCTCGTTAACAATGCACAAGAGTTTTCTTTTTTCCACACCTTGAGAAACATTTATTATCTTGGACTTTTTAAAAATAGGCATCCTAACAAGTGTGAGGTGGTATTGAAATGGGAAAAGTTTCTTGTCCTCCTCTCAGGGCATGCGATTGGAGTGTGGCTCACTTCTTCAGTGTCCCACTGCTCAAACCTCCAGCGGGAGCATGCAGACGGGGCAGGCTGTGGGGCTCCGACGCCACGGCAGCGTCTACGGGTAAACATTTACAGCTGAAGCCCCAGTGGGTATGTGCTACAGGGTGCTCTTTCAGTGCAGCCGTCAGTAGGCGGCTTGTGCTGGTCAGCTCAGTTAGACCTCTGCCTTTCAGCAAGGACAGAGGGCTTTCTGTATCCCAGTGTTTCTTGTTTTGGTATGCTGGAAGAATCAGATCACATGGGGGCTTGGAGAATGAGCGCAAGGTTTTATGGAGTGAAGTAGCTCTCAGCAGATGGGGAAGCCAGAAGGGATATGGAGTGAGAAGGTAGTTTTTGCCTGGAGTTGGGACTCAGCGTCCGCCCCAGCCAAACTTTGCATCCACCGCTGGTGGATGGCCTGCCAGCCTGTCGGCATCTGCCGGTACCTTTCCGTGTGCTCTTACGCCAGTGTGTTCCTCTCGACATCCAATTGCTTGTGTCTTCTTCTGCCGATGTGTTCCTCTCAACATTCTGTCACTTGTGTGCATACCCGCTAGAGTCTCAAGGGTTTTGTAGGCACAGAATGGGGACGTGGCAGGCCAGGGTGGTCTTGGGATATGTAACATTTCGGCAGGAAAACAGAAATGCCTGTCCTAACCTAGGTTCCTGGGCACAGGCCCTGGGGGTGGAGCCCTAGTCAGGGACCCAGCCTTCTTCTCCCAGCACTTCCTTGCCCTGTTCCTCTATCAGTATCTCAGAGAGGTTTTGATCTGCAATTCCCTGATCATTAATAATGTTGAACACCTTTGTGTCACCTGTTGGCCATTTCAATATATATTTTAAAAAATATATCTGTTACAGGCCTTTTACTGATTGTTGAATGAAATTATTTATTTTTCTATTATTGAGTTGTATGAGTTCTTTACAAGTGTTGGATATTAATTCTTTATCAGATACATAAATACATAATTTCCAAGTAGTTTTTCACAATTCAGTCTGTCTGCCATTTCATTTTATTTTATTATTATTTTTTTCTATGCAGAAACTTTTTAGTTTGATGTTTTCCTAATTTTTAATTTTTGCTTTTGTGGTCTGAACTTTTAGTGTGATATCCAAGAAGCCATTGCCAAGGCCAATGTCTAGGAGATTTTGCTCTCTGTTGTCTTCTAAAAGTTTTACAGTTTCTGTTCTTACATTTAGGACTTTTATCTGTTTTGAGTTCATTTTTGTGTATCTTGCAAGATAAGGGTCCAATTTTATTCTTGTGCATATATTTTGCTTTCTAAGAATTGTTTTGGCTATTCAGGGGTTTTATGTTTTCATAAACATTTTAGGAGATTTTTCTATTTTTGTAATGAATGACATTGGAATTTTTATAGGGGTGGCATTGAATTTGTGTATTGCTTTGGGTAGTATGCATGTTTTAACAATATTAATTCTTCAGTGCATGAGCATGAGGTATCTTTCCATTTATTTGTGTCTTCTCCAATTTTTTTCAATAATGTTTTATAATTCCCAGCATACAGGTTTTTCCCCTTTGTGGTTACATTTATTCCCAAGTATTTTTACTTGGGAGAGCCGACAGTGAAGCCATCTGGGCCTTGGTTTGCCTTTATTGGGAGATTTTTGATTAGTTCTTAAAACTCTTCATTTGTTATTGGTCTGCTCAGGCTTTCTGTTTCTCCTCACTTAATCTGGATAGGTAGTGCTGTTTCAGAAATGTATTCATTTACTCTAAGTTGTTTCGTTTTTGATATATAATTGTTTATCATAGGCCCTTATGGTCATTTTTATTTCTAAGGCATCTATTGTAATTTCTTCATATTCATTTTTAATTTAATGTATTTTAGCCTTTTCTTTTGTTTCTTAGACTAGTTCCTGGTTTGTAGATTTTATTTTTTATAAAAATAAAGACAAATCATTTTTGTTGATTCTTTCTATGAGTTTTTCTATTTTCTATTTGATTTACTTCTGTTCTGATTTTTATGAGTTTCTTCCTTCTGCTTTTTTGGAGTTTTGATTGTTCTTTCTCTAGTTCCTTCAAACAATTTGGATTTTTCTTCTGAAATATGAACATTTGTTACAGAAACTTTCCTTTCAAAACTGTTTTTGTTATATATGTTTTGGTATATTGTACTTTCCTTGTTGTTTGTATCAAGACTTAAAGAAAAAAATACACTAAAATTAACTCCAGATGGATTATAGACTTAAACATAAGACCTAATACCATAAAAACCCTAGAAGAAAATATAGGCAAAACCATTCAGGACATAGGTGTAGGCAAGGACTTCATGACCAAAACACCAAAAGCATTGGCAACAAAAGCCAAAATAGACAAATGGGACCTAATCAAACTTCACAGCTTCTGCACAGCAAAAGAAACAGTCATTAGAGTGAATCAGCAACCAACAGAATGAGAAAAAATTTTTGCAGTCTACCCATCTGACAAAGGGCTGATATCCAGTATCTACAAAGAACTAAAACAAATTTACAAGAAAAAAACAAACAAGCCCATTCAAAAGTGGGCAAAGGATATGAACAGACACTTTACAAAAGAAGACATACATGAGGCCAACAAACATATCAAAAAATGCTCATCATCACTGATCATTAGAGAAATGCAAATCAAAACTACATTGAGATACCATCTCACGCCAGTTAGAATGGCGATCATTAAAAAATCTGGAGACAACAGATGCTGGAGAGGATGTGGAGAAATAGGATCGCTTTTACACTGTTGTTGGGAGTGTAAATTAGTTCAACCATTGTGGAAGACAGTGTGGCGATTCCTCAAGGACCTAGAAATAGAAATTCCATTTGACCCAGCAATCCTATTACTGGGTATATATCCAAAGGATTCTAAATCGTTCCACTATAAGGACATATGCACACAAATGTTCATTGCAGCACAGTTTACAATAGCAAAGACCTGGAACTAACCCAAATGCCCATCGATGATAGACTGGACAGGGAAAATGTGGCACATATACACCATGGAATATTATGCAGCCATCAAAAACGATGAGTTTGTGTCCTTTATAGGGACATGGATGAACATGGAAACCATCATTCTCAGGAAACTGACACAAGAACAGAAAATCAAACACCGCATGTTCTCACTCATAGGTGGGTGTTGAACAATGAGAACACTTGGACACAGGGAGGGGAGCATCACACACTGGGGTCTGTCGGGGGGAAATAGGGGAGGGACAGTGGGGGGTGGGGACTTGGGGAAAGATAGCATGGGAAGGAACGCCAGATATAGGTGATGGGGAGGAAGGTAGCAAATCACACTGCCATGTGTGTACCTGTGCAACAATCTTGCATGTTCTTCACATGTACCCCAAAACCTAAAATGCAATAAGAAAAATTAAATAAAAAAAAGAAAAATCCTTTTGATTACATCTTTGACCTATTTGTTGTCCAGAACATGTTACTTAATTTCCATATGTTTGTAATTTTTAAAAATGTCTTTCTGTTATTAATTTCTAGTTTCATACCATTGTCATCTGAAATGATAGTGTGTTTGACATCAATCTTCCTAAATGTGGTAAGACTTGTTTTTTGGCCTATTGTGTATTCTAGAGAATGTTTTATATGCACTAAAGAAGAAAAGCGTATTCTGTTGCTATTGGATGGAAAGTTCTGTTTATGTCTGTTAGGTCCATTTGGGGAAAAATGTAAGTAAAGTTCTGTATTCTTAAAACTAATTTTATGTATGATCAGTCTATTTATTGTTGAAAGTAAAATAATAAAATCCCTTACTATTATGGTATTGCTATCTATATGTTCCTTCATCTCCATTAATGTTTACGTTATGTATTTAGGTGTCCCAATGTTGGGAAAATATGTATTTACAATTTTTATGCTATCTTACTGAATTGACATTATTATTATTAAAAATGTTTTTTTTTTTTTTTTTTTTTTGGTGTCTTGTGACAGTTTTAACTTGATGCCTATTTTATGAGATCTATGTATAGCCCAACCTTTCTGTCTTTTGGTTACAATTTGCTTGGAAGATCTTCTTCCATTCCTTCAGCTTATGTGTCCTTAAATTTTAAGTGGGTTGCCTGAAAGCAGGATTTTGTATGTTCGTTTTAATTTGTTTGACCACTCTATGTCTTTTCATTGGAGAATTTAATCCATTTACTTTTAAGGCTATTACTGAAAAGTAAGGACTTACTACAGACATTTTGTTATTTGTTTTCTGGTTGTTTTTTAGGACCTTTGTTGCTTTTATTCTTCTTTGAAACCTTTGTAATTTGATAATTATCTGTAGAGCTAAGCTTTTATTTCTTTCTATTTATCATTTATATAACTGCTGTAGGCTTTTTGCATTGTGGTTACCATGAAGATTACATAAAACATCTTAGAGTTATAATCAACTATTTTAAGCTATCATTTTAACTGCTCTTACATATAAAAAACTCTAGACATTCTCTCTCAAACCCACAATTTGTGTTTTTAATGGCACAATTTACATCTTTTTTATGGTGTATTCCTTAATAATTTATTAAATGTATAGTTATTTTTGACTGTTTTGATTCTTAACCTTCATACATGCATATGCATATACATACTAATATATTTATGTGTATATATAGTATATATATACTAATACTATACATACTAATATATATATATAAATATAAATTACACACCACCATATACAGTGTTCTCTATGTTTTGATCTCTACCAGTGATATTCAGTATTTTTCTATATATTCATGATAGGAATTTCTGTCCTTTCATTTTACTTGAAGAACTACCTTAATCACTTTTTATAGGGCAAGTCTAATGGTAAAATTTATTCAGCATTTGCTTTTCTCGGAAAGACCTTGTTTCTCCTTTGTTTCTAATAATAGCTCTGCTGGGCAAAGTATTCATAGCTTCCAGTTTTTTTTCTTCTAGTATATAAAATACATCATTCTGTTGTCTCCTGGCTTCCCAAGGTTTCTGTTGTGAAATCTTCTGATAGTCTAAGAAATATATGAACTTGACGCTTTTGTCTTGTTTCTTTTAAAATTCTCTTATGGCGTTTGACTTTGACGTGTTGATTATAATGTCCCTTGGAGAGAACCTCCTTTGACTTTGTATGTTTGAGTACCTTTGACCTTCATGGATTTGGATGTCCATGCTTGGGAAGATTTTAGTAATTATTTCATTAAGTAAGCATTTGATTTCTTCATCTATTCTCATTCTGAAGCTCTTATAAGGTGAGTAATTATTCACTTATGGTGACCCATATGCCTCATAGGCTGTTTTAAGACTTTTCTTTTTTTTTTTTTATCCTACTGACTTAGTCATTTCAAAATACCTATCTTCGTGTTTACAGATTATATTCTATTTCATCTAGCATGGTGTTGAAGCCTTCTGTTGTATACTGTATTTTATTGAATGAGTTATCCAGTTTCAATATTTCTCTTTGTTTATTTATTTATTTTTGAGACAAAGTCTTGCTCGGTCACCCAGGCTGGAGTGCTGTGGCATGATCTAAGCTCACTGCAATCTTCGCTTCCCGGGTCCAAGTGATTCTCCTGCCTCACTCAGCTTCCACAGTAGCTGGGATTACCAACGTGTGCCACCACACCCAACTAATTTTTGTATTTTTAGTAGAGAAGGGGTTTCATCATGTTTGCCAGGCTGGTCTTAAACTCCTGACCTCATGATCTGCCCACCTTGGCCTCCCAAAGTGCTGGGATTACAGTTGTGAGCCACAATACCCCGGCCCTGGGTTATTTTTTAATACTATCTTTATTAAATTTCTCATTCAGAGCATGAATTGCTTTTCTGATGCCATTAAATTATCTATTTGTATTATCTTATAACTCAAATATTTCCTTAAGATCATTATTTTGAATTCCTTTTCAGGAAATGTCTTAATTTCCATTTCTTTATGGTCAGTTACTGGAGAATTATTGTGGGTCTTTGGTGGTGGTGTGTTTTCTTCCTCTTACACATTTCTTGAGTTCCTGCATTTATCTCTGCATATCTTGTGGATCAATCACTTCTAAATTTTACAAAGTGTTTTTCATGGGCTTTCACCTGCCAGTGGGCCCGAGAATGCTGGTTGGACAGGGTATGGTGGCTCTGGTTTCATGTGGGCATAGTTATAAAATCTCCATGCAGATTCTTCATTTGTGAGTAATGTCATTAACGACTTCAAGAGCCTCAGTGCTCTAGGTTTCAGGAGCTTTTGGCACTGATAATGATGACATAGGTTATTCAGGCAAGGGAATTAGAAATACTTTTTCTTGTCTTCTTCATAAATGGAACTTTCAGTTGAAAGGATATTTCTTGGTTTCGGGGTTGGCATGGCAATCAGCTACAAAGGTTCAGGTGTTCAGGGATCTGGGCTCAGGTGTTCAGAGAAACTGTGGTGCCAGTTTCTTGGTCTCAAGGTCTTGTGAAACTTCTGTAGCACCTAGAACTTGAGGCACAGGTTCACTAACTAAGCCCAGGGTGGATGCTGTTTTCCAGTAAGCCAAGATTTGTGGCTCTGAGACATACCCTAGCAGCTTGGGCCCAGGGAATTATGATGTAGCTGTGGTTCTGTCCCTGGCAGGAAGGGCACATCGCTGACACTGGTTTTGAAGAAGAATGGGTGCTTTAGAGACTGGGGCCTCAGACAGCAATGCACAGCTGCAATTTGAGACCAAGAAAAAAACAAGACGACTTGGGCTCCAGGAAATGAGGTACCACAAAGTAGTAAATGTGAACCCTGGAATGGCAGGATACTGCAGTATCCTTTGCTTTATGAGGCAAGATAAAACAGCAGGAAGGACCCAGATATGTCAAGACATGGCTTGGGCCCAAGGGGAAGGGGGAGAAAACAATGATGACTCTACTTCCCAGAAAGGAAAGGCATGTGCACGGATTGACCTCAGGGGGATAGTCTAGTTCTATGTAGGCATGGCATTGTGGCTGTTTGGCCTGGAGGGTGGAGTGGCATGGCTCAGCCAGGGCTCCAATTCTTGAGACATAAGACACCTCTGCTTGGCTCCAGAAAGTGTGGCTACATAGGTAAATGAAGCCTGTAGATCCCTGGGGGCTAGGGCACATTGTCAGCAGTGGTACCAGCAACAATGACTGCTCTATTGTTTTAGAAAACTGAAGTCCCTGGGAAGCAGAGTGTCACTTCAGCTTGGCCCTAAAGAGATGATTCACCTGAGACTGGAGAAAAAGATGGAGTACTTCTGTAGTATCTTGGCCTTAAGGAATAAGGCATAGTAGCAGCTTGGGTCAGAGGTGGCATGATACCAGGTGGCCATCTTGCATTGGTGAAAGACCTTAGAAATAGAAATGGCAATTATTGCTCTCTCCTGGAGCAGGACACACTCTAGCAGTGACTCTAGTCAAAAGATGGTGTGGTGCAGTAGAAGTACAGGCCATGGGGGAGAGGATGGGGTGCAGGGTTGACCTCTCTAGGGGTAGCTTTGCCTGTGGGCTCTGGAGAGCTCCCTTTGCTGGGCTCAGAGGCTATGAGGACTACAGCAGTCTCCAGAGATAAAGACTGCAATTGTCCACGGTGGCTATGAAGGCTGCTGGTTTCTTCTTCTTACCCTTTAGGGAAAAGGAGGGAATACCTCCTGGTTTTGGCTGATCCAGAATTGGAGATGGAATGACAGAGACAAGGTGTGCTCTCCTCTATGAAGTCGTCTTAGGTTTTTGTGCTTTACAGGACTTTTGCTGCTTCTTTGCTGTTCTAAAGTACTTACTGTTAGTTATTTTGATTAAAATGCAGTTGCTTATTGTTTTAGGTGTGTGTATGTGTAGGGAAAGAGTGCTAGGTGCTTCTAGTTGGCTATCTTCCTCAAAGCTAACATGATTGTGGTATTAATTTATAAGGCATTCATGTGACTTGATTAATTGGATGTACCATACAAGAGAATATATTCTTAAAACACTTAAAAAAAAATCTCAGAGTACTGCCCGTGAGGACTCCTTATGGCCTACCTTTCCTCAGGCCTTCCTTCGTCTTCCTCTGAATCACACATGCTTTGATTAATATCAGTTCTTTGGGAATATTTCTCAAGGTAGTATCTTTTCTCTCCCTTTTCCCCCCAGGTTTGTATAGGTTACTTAATAGTGCAATTAGTTATTGTTTTATCATCAGATGAGAGGTTCCTTTATTTAGTCTTTCCTTGGAATATTTTTCTTGGTTGAGGGAGATAATATGAATCATTTTTTTCTGCCCCAAAAGAGAAGAAAGTAGACTCTGATAAAGGTCAAAAAGAGATAACTGAAGGGAGGGAAATTCATTTATTATCTCCCTTGGCATTTTTAGCTGCTTTTTGAAAAATAAGAACGTCAGAATAAAGAATTTTAAAATAACACGTGTTCACACCAAAAGCATGAGTTGTATTAGCAAAATGTTACTTTTTAAAATTCCTCAAGTATTTTCTGTATTAAGCACAAGTGATATCTTGAAAGTGTTCATATTGATAAGACCTTGTAAGAGCCAATTGCTGAGTTTTTCAATATAAGCTAAATTTCACTCAAAAGAAGATATTTTGCTGATTATGTATTCTTACATATGTCTGTTTATATTTTTCTTACCCCTGTTTATTATAGACAGAAAAACCATGCAACTCTATATATGGTTGAGAATTTTTGGTATCTCTATCCTCTGAAGAAAGGAAACATTGTACAATTAAAGAGGTAAGTTATGTACATAGTAGGAAAATCCACAAGCAATAATAGGATGGAATTAACAGCATGATAAGAGTTCAACTAAAATCTTGCAAGATAATAGATGTATTGAATTAAATATGTTTTGTGATGAAGAGCATTAATCTACTGATTAACCCTAGCAGTCAGGTTTTGTTATAAAACAGCCACAAAATATCAGTGGCATTCATCAGAAGTATTTACTCTCACACGTTTGCCACTCCACTGGGACTTGGTTAATTCAGGCTCAACTAACTGGGCTTACCACAAAGATGCAGGTTGGGTCAGCAGTGTTCCACATACTCCGTAGATTATGATTAATGGAAGCATGTTCTTTTTGTAATGAAAATCAGGGAGCTCCAGGAAGTAAACTCAACCATTCAACAGCATTTATGCTTCTCTTTGGCTTACCTCTGTTAATGTCCATTGGCCAGAGCAAATCCAGCCAGCTAAACCCAAGATCAAGGGGCCAGGAAGTATACTTCATGAACATGAGGGTGAGGAGAGGGGAGAGAAAGTAAATGTATTTAGGTAATTTTGAACATGAACTGATCTGTGACACCCGTCTACTCCAAGAAACATTCACTGACTATTCTAATTCTTCCTTTCTGAAAAGTTCAACATTTCAACCAGTTTTCCCAGTTTCATCTGTATGACTTTTATATATGCAATTGTGCACAACATACTCCATTGTCATATACTCGTTTATATTTCAGTCTCTCATTAGAAAGGACCACAGGAATGCCTTATTCTACCCTGTGTATACAGGAACAAAATTTTAGTAGACAAATGGGCTATACGATGTGTGCAACTACTATGTCATATGCTTGTTTCATATTTCCAGAAATAAATGATATTTTAATGTTTTTATAAATCTCAATATTTAATAGGCTTAATAAGAAATTTAGCTAAATAAAATTTTTAGAACACTGTAAACACCCAATAAGCATTAGCTGCTTTTATTACTATCAGTGTTCTTATTAGATTTGAATTTGAGAAGCTAAATCTAATCCTTTTATCACTATTTTTATTTATAGCAATTACTTATCACTACTATTATTATGCATATTACAGTAAAGATTATTTTTACCAACTGGCTCCTAAAATTAGGTAGAAGAATTTAAATAGAGAAGTTAAATGCTACTTTCTTTCATTCCTTCTTTCTTTGTTTTCTCTTTTGAGGCAGAGTTTTGCTCTTGTCCCCCCAGGCTGGAGTGCAATGGCACCATCTTGGCTCACTAGAACTTCCACCTCCCAGGGGTTCAAGCAATTCTCCTGCCTCAGCCTCCTGAGTAGCTGAGATTACAGGCCCTCACCACCACGCCCAGCTAATTTTTGTGGTTTTAGTAGAGACGGGGTTTTACCACGTTGGCCAGGCTGGACTTGAACTCCTGACCTCAGGTGATTCCCTGCCTTGACCTCCCAAAGTGCTGGGGTTACATGCCTGAGCCACCGCGCCTGGCCAAATACTAGTTTCTTAATGTGTGCACCACCTCTCACACAAACTCAAATTTCTATGTAAAATCCAAGTTTTATGAGAATAATTTATTTCTCTATAGAGGAAGAAATTGAATTTGATCATATGCACATTATGAGTCAAATGTTTTGAATATAATCATAAATATGCTACAGAACTAGAAAGGTTCTGCAGACCACAGGGTGATGTGGAGTTTCCTGTATTGTTCCTAAGGGGAGATGATCAAAGAAGCCAGAGATTATTTATAACTAGCCTCTGTGGCAGGCTAAAGAGAGAAGCTAAACCACATATAGAGAAGTTGATGCGGTTTGCTGATGGAATATGCTCTGAAATGACCTTATCGTGTGCAAAACTAAGCCAGTGTTAATGTGTGCATCTGTGAGAGAGTTAGAAAATGAGGGACAGCGGCAGGTAGGGAGGTTGGGGAGGGGATAACATGGGGAGAAATGCCAGATATAGGTGACTGGGGGGATGGGGGCAGCAAACCACATTGCCACGTATGTAGCTATGCAATAATCCTGCATGTTCTGCACATGTACCCCAGAACCTAAAGTGCAATTACAGATATATATATATAAAATTATAATCAGGAATGTCAAACCAATTTTTAAAAACACCCTTAATAACTAAACAAAACTCCTGGAAATAAAACATGTGATAGCTGAAATTAAAAAAAAAAAAGAAAATAGTAGTAAAGATGGCTAATTATACAATGTATAAGAAAGAATTAGTGAACAGGAAATCAAAGTAATCAAAATTAATCAGAAGGAAAGTGACTTTTAAAAATGGCAGAACTTTGATGAATTAAAAAATAGTATTAAACAGTGTCATACATATGGAATTACAGTTTCATAAAGGAATAAAAGAGAAAATAGTGCAAGTAAATATATTTAAAAATATATTGATTGAAATATTTCCAATGTTATTAAAACCACTAACCTACAGATCAGTGACTATGAAGCAGGATAAATACAGATGATATGATTTGGCTCTGTGTTCCTCCCCAAATTTCACCTTGAATTGTAATAATCCCCACATATCAAAGGCGGGGCCAGGTGAAGGTAATTGAATCATGGGGGCTGTTTTCTCCATACTATTCCTGTGATAGTGAGTAACTCTCAAGAGATCCGATGGTTTTATAAATGGGAGTTCTCCTGCACAAGCTCTCTTGCCTGCCCCCACATAAGACATACCTTTGCTTTTCCTTTGCCTTCAACCATGATTGTGAGGCCTCCCCAGCCATGTAGAACTGTGGGTCCATTAAACCTTTTTCCTTTATAAAATACCTAGTCTCAGGTATGTCTTTATTAGCAGGGTGAGAACGAACTAATACAATAGAGAATTAAGTATGTCAATGCATTTAATAGTCAGACTTCTGAAAACCAAAATAAAGAAAAAAATGTGAAAGCATCTATAGGAAAAGACATTTTGTATCATAAGCAAGTATACAAATGTTGACTAATTTTTCATTATGCAGAGTCTTCAAAATGGACTAGTATTTTAAAGTGCTGAAAGTAAATTCTATATTAGTTTCCAGTGGCTGCTGTAACAAATTCAACTGCACATAATGAATTAAAATAGCACAAATGTATTATCATGCACTTCGAGGTGTCACAATTCTGAAATCAATTTCACTGGACTGATGTCAAAGTGCTAGTAGCTATGGTTCCTTATGGAGACTCTTGGAGGTAGATCCCTTTCTTGCCTTTTTCAGCTTTTGCCTGTATTCCTTGGCTTGTAGCCTCTTCCTGCATCTTCAAAGATACCATCTTGTCTACGCTTCCCTCAATATATTCTATTTTCCCCCTCTCCAATTCCTCCTGTGTTCCTTATATAAGAATTGTTACAATTCCATTGGACCTATCAACATAATTTAGAAAAATCTCTCATCTCAAAATTATTGTTATTTTTTTTCTTTTTTTAAAAATAATTTTTTTGTACTGTAGGTTCTGGGGGTACATTACAGATCATGCGGAATTATTGCACAGGTACATACATGGCAATGTAGTTTGTTGCCTCCATCCCCCCCATCACCTATATCTAGCATTTCTCCCCATGTTATCCCTCCCCAACCTCCCTACCCTCTGCTACCCCCTCCCCTAGTTCTCCCCCAACAGACCCCAGTGTGTGATGCTCTCCACCCTGTGTCCATCTGTTCTCATTGTTCAACACCCAACTATGAGTGAGAACATGTGGTGTTTGATTTTCTGTTCTTGTGTCAGTTTGCTGAGAATGATGGTTTCCAGATTCATCCATATCCCTACAAAGGATTAACTTAATCATGTATACAAAATCTCATTTGATAAATGAGATAACATTAACAAATATCTCCTTGCTCCAGGATCCATCTGCACTGTGCAAAGGCCAGACTTACAAATTATGTGGATATATGTCAGGGTCCACAACTTCTGCATCCATTAGTACTTTAAGGGAGGCACTAATTTCAGCCATCTCACCTGACATGCAATTTGCTTTTGATTCACTGTCTTGATTGCGAGGGTGTCTTGACTGTTTGGGCTGCTTTAACAAATTGTCATAGAACAGTTTGCTTACAAACACCAGAAAAGTATTACTCACAATTCTGGAGGCTAAAAAGTCTAGATCAAGTTGCTGAGAGACTCAATGCCTGTTGAGGAGCTGTACATCATAGACAGTGACTTTTAGTTACATCCTCACATGGTAGAAGGGACAAATTCTCTCCTTTAAACCTCTTTTATAAGGACACCAATCCCAGTCATAAGGACTCGCCCTCATGACATAATAACCTCCCAAACCTTCACCTCCTACTATCATCACCTTGGGGGTTAGGATTTCAACTTACAAATGTTGGGGGGAAGGCAAACATTTAGCCCACAGAAGAAGGAAAGGGTTTGGTTTTGAAAAATTATTTTGGCCTTCTCCATGAGAGCTCTTAGACTACCAGCCAAGGGACAAATGTAGGGGTTGTAGCAACTCTCAAGTATGTCAATACCAAGTATATACTTCGGGAGTGGAGAAATGATTACTGATGTGGTTCATAGACCAAGTAATCTATTGTTTCCCCTAACTTTGGGTCACGACTCAATTTGTGGTCTGGCCACCATGTGTGTCTCTCAAATAGAAGGGCCATCATTATGATTCAGATTTTCCGTTATCAATGTCAGCTCAGACTACCACTGCATCCTGTGTCTAACAGTACATGAAATGTTGTGCTATTCTCCTTTCCCTTGTGTGAAGCTACCTGATAAATGGCCACAGTTCCCTTTAGGGAATGACTGGGAGAACTGGTACTTTATCTACTTGCCAGGCTGTGGCAGGATCCTTTATTCAGGGGGATCCAGACTCCTCTTTAGTAAATATGCTACAGGTCTTTCAACTGGCTCCAGTACAGAAATTTGCCAAAGGATCACATTTTTTTTTTTTTTTTAATTCAGGTGACTGTCCTCACCCTCTGGACATCCCTTTGTAATTATTTTCTAATGTTACAAGTTGAGTATTTTTTGTCAGCTACTCATCTATTTTACCCTTAAAAACTCTGTGTTTTGTTAAACATACCCATAAGTCTGTGTAGGTCAGGCTATTTGTCTTCTACATCAACCGTACCTCTCATGATGATAGTTTTAACTATCTAACTTCTGGAAGTTAAGTGTCACCATATAGCCTTTATTATCTGGGGGCCCTAATAACCTCATTTTTGTCAGTGAGCCAAGTTTTTCAATGACCTTTGCTACTGTCAGTTGTGGCTAACCTAGTAGCCAGGAAGGGTAGTGGAGTAGATTCTGTGGGGGATACAGAAATGTTAGAACTAAAAATCCTCTTCCTGGTATTTTTGTAATGAGAATGTGCTAGATATTAATAGAATAGAATTTGACCTTTTAAAATTTTAAAGGACACCCACTCAATGTCCCCATTATTTTTGATCCAAAGTCTTAACCTTAGCATACCAGAACTGCATGGATTTAGTGTTTTACTTTCTCCAGACCTCAGTTACTCTCACTGTCAAATTTTGGGTGCCTGGTACCAGTTTGACACTACCTAGCACCAAGATCTGTCTGTACTCTACTGACCACCAGTGATGAGTCTACATGACCAGATTGGTGATAAATAATTTTTATCTAACCCTTATCTTCACATTTAATTTCTCCAACATTTCATGGTAAAAATAATTGTGAGTGATTTTTTTTAAGACACAGACACTAAGATAGTGATTTTAACATGCAAGGATATATTAGGGATCAACTTCCTGAGAAAGGGAAGAAGAAACAGAAATATTTTGCAAAAGGGGAAGCCAAACTGTGATGCAGGGCTAACGCAGCCCCAGCTAATCCAAAGAGCAAGTCTGAAGTGTATTTGACTCATCAGAGTTGTCTAAATTGACCTAAAATGGGCATATCTTTAAATCTTTTTCATGGTTCTTTGGATATAGGCCATTCACAGAAAGGATGTGTCCTTTTACCAGACAACTCTCTGCAGCTGAATCAAACCCTGATGTTTCTAATATCCTCTCTTAAAGAGGAATCTAGCTGGCATATCTTTCAGGTCCAGTACAACATACAACACAAATGGGGGAACATAGTGCCAAATACTTGAATATATCTTCGATAAGAATATATAATACTATTCAATGAGTCTATGAGAAAAATACTCAATATGCTTAGTCGTCAGAAAAATGCAAATTTAAAACACAGCAATAAATGATTTCACACATACAGTGGTAAAAAATAACAACTATGAAATATCGGACAAATGTTAGGGAGGATGTGAGCAACTTGAATTGCAAGCATTGACGGTGAGAGATAAAAAATCCAGCCACTTTTAAAAATTGCTTGGAAATTTCTAGTAAAGCATTCAATTACAGTTGACCCTTGAATAATACAGGTCTGAACTATGTAGATCTACTATACACAGATATTTTTTCAACCAAATTCTGAACTAAAATATAACACTTACAAGATGTAAAAGATGTGTAGATGGAGGCCAACTTTTTGTATAAGTGGGTTCTGCAACTTTTCATATAATACATGGGTTCTGCATTTACATGGGTTCATGTACATGGTTCTCCAGGCCAACTGCAGGACTTGCATAGATGCTGATTTTCATGTGCTTGGGGCTCCTAAAACCAATGCTGGGTATAATGAGGGACAATTGTACCTATGTCCTAGGAATTCCATTCTGATGTAATTTCTCAATAGAAATAAAAACATGTAAACACAAAAAGTCTTACATAAGAATTTTCATACCATCTCACACCAGTTAGAATGGTCATCATTAAAAAATCTGGAAACAACAGATGCTGGAGAGGATGTGGAGAAATAGGAACACTTTTACACTGTTGATGGGAGTGCAAATTAGTGCAACCATTGTGGAAGACAGTGTGGCGATTCCTCAAGGACCTAGACATAGAAATATCATTTGACCCCACAATCCCATTACTGGGTATATACTCAAAGAATTATAAATTGCTCTACTATAAAGACACATGCACACCTATGTTCATTGCTTTGTTTACAATAGCAAAGACCTGGAACCAACCCAAATGTCCATCGGTGTTAGACTAGATAAAGAAAATGTGGCACATATACACCATGGAATACTACGAAGCCATAAAAAACGATGAGTTTGTGTCCTTCATAGGGACATGGATGAATCTGGAAACCATTATTCTCAACAAACTAACACAAGAACAGAAAATCAAACACCACATGGTATCACTCATAGATGAGTGTTGAACAATTAGAACATGTGGACACAAGGAGGGGGAGCTTCACACACTGCAGTCAGTTGGAGGGGACTAAGGGAGGGACACTGGGGGGTGGGCAGGGTGGAGAGGGGATAATGTGGGGGAGAAATGCCAGATATAGGTGATGGGGGGAGGAAGGCAGCAAATCACCCTGCCATGTATGTACCTATGCAACAATCCTGCATGATTTGCACATGTACCCCAGAACCTAAAGTACAATTTAAAAAAAAAGAATTTTCATAGTAGTAGTAGCAATCATAACAGCCAAGAAATGGAAATAATCCAAATGCCCATCCAACAATGAACAGATTAAAAACTGGTGGTATATTTATACAATGAAACATTATTAAGCAAAAGTAAAAAAAACATTAAAATACACTTAAAATTATAATCTACTGACCTGTACAGCTATACAAATGAACTTAAGAAATATTGCGGCGAGGAAAAAGAATCCACGCATTAAAGTGTTTGTAAATATGATGCTAAAGTATGATGCTATTTAACAAAAAGTTAAAGAACATGCCAAAGTAACGTATAAGAATAGAAGTCAAAACAGAGGTTGCCTTAGGAGGTATGATTGGAAAAAGGCTCAAAGGCACTTTTCGGGTGGTTGGATGTTATATACATTAATGTATGTTTAAGTCATACAAAGTTATGTATTTAACAAAATTTATCAATGTGTATACTTAAAAACATTGTGTAATATTGTATATAGATTACTTCCTGATTAAATAAAAGAAAAATATTACCTTCCCTTCAAAAATGCAAACTGCAATTTTAAAAAAGTTATGCATCTTGAATAGATATAAATAAATTGTAGTAAGAAAATTACTACATACATACGGGCAAGCATAAAGATTTAAAATGCAAGGACTATGTGATATTAACTGCAATTAATTCAGTTGAAAAAGAATTTAAAGCAAAGAACACTATAAAATAAAATAAAAAGGAATAAAAGAGCACAACGCCATCTGGTAAATTTTGCAAACATTTAAGCATAATCATTATAATGTATTAGTATACAATACAAAAAAGACAGGAACTTACAAGGAAAAGTTACAAAATTAAAATAGTAGTAAGACAATTTCATTTCTAATGTGCAGTCAGTGATAGAACAATATACTAAAATTGAAAACAACCTACACTATGTAATTGATAACTTAGACTTGAGTTAATTTTTTTGTGTGTTCTAGAACTTATGGAATGTTTACAATCAGTACTAAAAATCACAACAATATCATCACCTTCAACAACAACAAAAAAACAGATTAAAGCCATTTTGAAAAGGTAGGTGTATGGCATAGTAGTTGGCTCTGAAACCTGGCTGATCACAAGTTCCAGCTTACTAGCCAAGTGACTTTGGGCCAGTTACACAACCTCACCGTGTTTCAATATCTTTACCTAATAATACAGATGAAGGGAATAATAATAGTCTTTAATTCATAATGCTGGAAATATTAAGCAATTTGATGAATATAAAACATTAATAATGGTGCTAAGAATACAGTAAATCCTCTGTCAACATTATCATAATTATTATTATTGTAGAGTACCCTATTTATGACGATGATTGATACAATAGTCATACAATCCTAATAAAGAAGAATTCTGCCAATAATTGAAGTATAATGTGTTGAATTAGAATTTTTTCCTAGGTCCTTTACCACTCACAAATTTCCTTTAATGGTGTGCATTTTCTCAAGATTCCAGGAACAAGTGGGATAGATCTAATATGAATGTACTTCTAACCTGCAGATGAGTGTTTTGACCATATCTTACTTTTATACCACAAATGTAAGGTCAATGCAGCACATCCTTCTTAACTGCTAAGAATTAGAATCTACAAGATATTGAAAGAGGCAGCAAGAACCAAGTCGATGTGACCATCTAATGCAAACTGGCTTACTCTGTCGTGCTCTCAGAGGTAAATGAGAAACTCTAACATCTAACCTTTCTTTAACAGGACATAACACTTTCAATTTTTCAGAGAAAATTAAGTCTCAGTGACTTAAATCTAAGTCATTGTCACAGAACTGAGCTGTGTGACATTGAGCAAATGACTTATTAACTGTGAGTCTCAGTGTCTTCATTTGCGATGATAAAGTATACTTGGAAAACTTACTTCTAAGAGGCAATAAAATGAATTCTATAGAATCATTAATTTCTGACTCTCCTTTCCTTTCTTCTCATCCTGTGAAAAGTTACCAGATTGCACTTGATATTCAGATATATATGACCAATGCCAGATTATTTCTGAAGACCAGATATTTGTATTCAGAAGACATACTATAGGTACTAAGTTTTTAAAGGGAAAAGGAGAAATGGCTTGGGAAATGGAGGCAGAAAAGCCACATCAAGTCTGTCTTAGTCTAAAGAAGAGTTTAAGACTACAGACCCTGGATTCAAAGGACTGGAGTTCCAGTTTCTGCCTTTCAAATGTATGAGTCTGGGTACTTTATTGGAACTTTATAATGCAATTAACTTATCTGTAAACTAAAGATAATATTTCCTACTTCCTAATATTGTGTGAAATGGATAATGTAGTGAGTAATTAGCAGAGTGCCTGGCACGAGATAGATACTGAGTTCTCTTAGGTATTAATAACAATGTTTCCTTCCAGCTCTACATACAAAACCAGAATATAGTAAAGGGCCACTGAGTCTGTTCACAAAAATTATCATCATCAATATTTCTCTCTGGCACTACCTAGAGAAAGAATTGCCAGTCAGCAATCTGGATCTCACATCTAGATTTAAACCGATGGAATACAAGGTGAAAAACACATTCTTATTAAATGAGATAAAACCTGAATCTGGGTTTTACATTTTTCTCTAATTCTAGCCGCACATAGTAAATGCCAGCTAAGTAAAAAAAATGCACTTGTGATCTGGCAGTTTACAATTATCCTGCGTTTTTTAATAGTGCAAATTTGCAAAGCACTTTTATTTACACCACATCACAAAACCTTTAAATTCCTCTTCAAAGGTAAGTCACAGTAGGCATTCCTATTGCTGTGATACTGATGAAACTGAGTACCCGAGATAATAGAGATAGTACCAATTGAGTCTTTATCAAATATAAAGCATTGGTCTAAATATGTTATGTACATTAACTTGCTTAGTACTTCAGCACCCTTATGAAGAAGGTACTATTGTTTTCTCCATTTTACAGATGAGAAAACTGAACCATAGAGAGGTTAAGAAACTTAAGTATAAAGTAAGGATTTTAAGCACAGGGAGTCTAGTCCCAGAGTTCCAGTGTTTAGCACTGATCCAGCAGGCAGCAGGATTACTGTGTTGAGAGGAAGTAGGAACAATACGTTTTAATTACTTCCAACTCACCTGCTATGAAATCAGGGAAAAAATTGATAATTATAATAATATTGAGTAATGTTGCTGGCAAATAATGAATATACTTACTCAATGATGTCCCTTTACACAAGTGATAACAAGCGAAGAAATATACAAATAACACATTTCAGCAACAACAGGAATAGCAAAAGCAACAGTAGCAAACAGTTAAATACCTGTGGAACTTCAGGGATTCTGAAAACACATGAATAAAATTTAGGACTCTTCTGAGAAACATAAAAGATGACATGAATAAATTGAAGGACATATGTTGTGACTGGATAGGAAGAATTGAAATTGTAAAAATGATATTTCTCTGTAAACTAATCAGTGAACCTAATGTGATACAATAAAGAAAAACTTTTTTTTTTTCCTGAAAATAGGTGATTTGATTCCAAAGTTTATATGGGAAAATCTGTATGTGACATTAGCATTTAAAATTTGGAGGGAAAACATGTTAAGAGAAGACAAGCCTATTACCTATCAAAATGTGTGGTCAAACTCAGGCAATTAGAATAATTTTGTATTTTAGGCCTCAAGAGAGACGAATTATTAGGATAGAAAATCAAATTCTGAAACATTCCCAATTAAGTATGAGAAATGGAGAAAGAAAGAATAACATCAAAATACTAACCATTATATGTGTCGGGAGGCATAGGAGGGAGGGCTGAAATATCCCCAAACTAAATAAATGAAACACCATAATCCTACTATTTCTTATTGTTTCCTTTCTCTGTTTCCTCTTTTCTTTCCTTCTTTCCTTCTTTCCTTCTTTCCTTCCTTCCTTCCTTCCTTTCTTTCTTCTTTTTTTCTTCTTTCTTTCTTTCTTTTTCTTTCTTTTTGTTATAGACAAGGTACTGCTCTGTCTCCCAGGCTGGAGTACAGTGGTGCAATCACAACTCACAGCAATCCTGACCTCCTGGGCTCAAGCAATCCTCCTGACTCAGTCTCATGAAGCACTGGGATCACAGATGTGAGTCACTGTGCCCAGCCTTTCCTTTGTTTCTTATGTGAAACATACTCAATAAATAAAATATTTAAGTATTAGGGAACAAAATAGTAAAAGATGTAAAAGAAAACATAATATATTAATGAAAATACTGAGGAGAAAGGCCTCTCTAATACAGTCAAATGTACAAAATGATAGCTATATTGCTAAATTTGACTACATAAAAAATTAATATATTTTGCATCCCCAAATGGACAAAATGTCAAGTCCAACACAAACATCATGTGTCAAAAGTTATTTTCCACATAGATGGTACATTAGTATGTTCTCATGTTGCTACAAACAACTGCCTGAGACTGGGTAATCTATAAACAAAAGAGATTTAATTGATTCACAGTTCAACATGGCTGGGGCGGCCTCAGGAAACTTACAATCATGGTGAAAGGGGAGGCAAACACGTCCTTCTTCACAAGGAGGCAGAAGAGAGAAGAATTAGTGCCGCCCAGTAAGGGGAAGCACCTTATAAAACCATCAGATCTTTTGAGACTTAACTCACTATTATGAGAACAGGATGGGGAAACCACCACCTTGATTCAATTATCTCTACCTGGTCCCTCCCAGAACATGTGGGGATTATGGGAACTACAACTCAAGACTTGGTGGGGAGGGACACAGCCAAACTATATCAGATAGCAAATTTACTTTAAAATCTATTTTTAAAGTTTTAGTTGCTTAGAAAAAAAAACTTAGTTGAGGATCTCAAAAGTGAATTCATTGAAAAATAAGATGTCACATAAATATGCCTAAGGATGTTAATAAATTTGAAGAAATGCAAATTAATACCCCAATATACCATTTTTAATTTTCAGTATGGTATATTTTTTAAATCACTATGATATACAGTAAAGATGAGGATTTGGCTAATCAGGTTGCTGGCTATAATACAAGTTGATGAAACTCCTTTGAAAGGGACTATGACAAAATTAGGCAATATTTAAAATACATTTATGTACATTCTTACAGGTTTATATAAACTCCTATATACTTAAACACTTACACACTTATGTAAACTCTTATATTTAAGTGCTCATTCTGAAAATTAGTGATATGAACCATAATGCATCCAGCACAGTTTCTGATCCATGTCAGGTGTGGTGTTAAAGAAAATCACAAGAAAGATGGCAGCTCTGTGTGCTGTTAATATCTTCATTTTTCAGGTAAGCAAAGTGAGAGACAAACAGATGTGAACCTAACTTTAGGTCACAGCATTGGTGATAATGAGCCCCTAAATTCAAATCCTGGTCCACTAGTTTCAAATTTCATACTGCATACCTGATTTCAAGAGTATCATAAAATGTTATGATCATAAGTGGTAAAAGTTAATTTATCAGTTATCTATTACTACACAACAAGTCACCTCAAAACTTAGTGAGCTTTTTTATCAAAATTCTGTGAATTGGCTGAACTCAGAAGGGTTATTCTTCTGCTGGTCTTTTATGGGTTCACTCATGTAGCTATAAGCATCTGGAGGCTCAACTGAGGCTAGAGAGTATAAGATGGTCTTACAAACTTGTCTAGGCTCAAACTGCACTTTGGCTGGGCATCTCTATCCACGTGGCAATTCATTATAGAGTAGTGTAGACCAGGGTCCTTCATATATGACAGGCGAGTTCTAGAAGGCATGTACTGATGCACAAGTACTTATTCATTGAACAAACTAAATTAAATAGTTAAACCCAGAATCAATCGAAAAGGAATTATACAAGAAAGTGAATGGTTAAAGGAATCTTTCTTTGAGCTGCATTACTGTACAAGACACCACAATGCTTGTATGGGGTTTATGCATCAGATGAGGTTTTAAATAGCTCAGAACAAAGATCAGCAAACTATGGCTTACTTTTATTTTTTTTTTAAGTATTGAAACTTAGCCATGACGGTTTGTCTATGGAGGCTTTTGTGCTATCACAGAAGAGTTGAACAGTTGCATGAGAGACCATTTGCCCTGCAAAGCTGGAGATATTTACTATCTGGCCCATTATGGAGAAAGCTTGTAGACCTAGGATGCCTAGCAGGCACTCCATCCCTGTACCACATAGTTCTACACCAACTCGTTCTGCTTTGGTAGTCTTGTTCCATTCCTTAAAAATACTCTTCAGCCTCTTTCTTGGAAAACCATAACTTATTTTTGTTTTTCAATGCATAAGCGCTATTGTTTTTAAATGTTACTACATCTTGATTTCACTAGACTTTCAACTTAAAGTAGTGTTAAATGTAAGTTATAATCACTGCAGTTGAGCCCCAAGAATTACACAATCACTTTACAACAAGGATGCTTGTAGGTATTCCCTGTGGCATTTCACTGCCTGTTGTAATTCTGAATATAACCTTTAACTTTGTAGCAATAGACAAATATAATGAGAGCACTTTGTTTTGAGATTTATTTTGATGTTTTGCATTAGGCTCCCTCTAAATAGCAATAGGGCTTTGGTAAATAAATTACTTTCTTTCAATTTTGCTGTGGACCCTACTAGATGATGCATTTAGAGGAGAGTTTATGAAATGGTCCAGGAAACTGAAATCCTCCCTGTGCTCTCCTGGCATACTCTGTTGACAATATAGTGACTGGAAACTATAAAAATGTAGAAGTGATTTGTCTCTTTATGGCAACAGCTTATTCTAGCATCATTTTACTTATTAAATCAACAGCTCAATAAAGCACATCACCCCACTCCACTACACATTATGATTTAGTAAGAATTGATGTTTCCTTGTCAGCTGTACAAATTTTTCCTCATTCCTTTATGCTAAATGTGTCCTTTTATTTTAAACCATCTCTTTGTTCTTGCTGTTCTGTCTACCTAGAATGCTCTTCTCTTTCTGCCCACCTAACAAATATCATCTGAAGACCTTTCTTATGCCTTACCTCTCCTTTGAATCCTCTTCTGGTTGCCCATGCAGTTACCTCCAAGGAAAGATAGCCTAGATGGGGCTCTGGCTCTGCCATTTATCTCCATTTGCTCTTGGGAAGGTTAAGCTCTCTGAACCTCAGTTTTCTATCTAAAAAATAGGAAAAATACTACCTTCCTTCTAAGACTGTGAAAGTAAAAAGATTATGATCAAAATGACAGCAACGACAAGACATGGGCTTTGGGAAGGGCTAGAGTAGAGAAAATACGTGAATTTTTAGCTCTGCCTTTTTTCTTTCTTTTTTATTGTAATTGTATATCATTTGTCCACATGTCTACTTTAGCACGTATCTTTTTAATGCAACAGTTATTTGATAAAAAAACTCTTTACATATTTCTGTATTATGGATATCATGAAATGGTAGATTATCATTTAACTTATTCTTCTCTAACTGCCGCTTTTCCAGGAAAGGCACATTATAAATAGTAAATAGTATATGGAGGGGAAGGAAGGAAAAGAAGAAGGAAGGAAGATAGTATGGAATCTGGAAAATGGAATTTTTGGATTATTAATGTAACTGCACATAAAGCCATGCCTCTGTTAAACACAGAAATACACTTGGCAAAGGAAACTCTA
This sequence comes from Ateles fusciceps, assembly GCA_036589455.1. NCBI lineage: Eukaryota > Metazoa > Chordata > Mammalia > Primates > Atelidae > Ateles > Ateles fusciceps. The sequence continues at coordinate 1,598,036 of JAZHEH010000672.1, forward strand.
GACCTGATCAATATTTTAAGGAGATAGATGAATAATTCTGAAGAAAGTTTTAAATGACTTTCCAACCTTCCTAAAATTCTAGGACTTAATCACTTATTTTGAAACCTCTCTTCTCCTGCCACAGTTCAGTGCTTTAAAAAATAATATTTGGTGGAGTCGATGTAATAAATATTCAACTGATTGGCAGCAAAAACAGAAAAGTTATATTTATTCAGTGAAGAATGCTGCAGAATAAAAGCTCAGGAGGGGGTTACTACAGCACAATAATTTCGTCAAGTCCACATAAATGTGTACCTCTTTTGTAGATTGTGTAAATAATGTGTGAACAACCTGCTTGTGTTTCATTGACACTCATACAGACCACATATGAATGTAATTGGAACTCTTGTGTTTGAGTCAATTTCCCACCAAACACTAAGAAAAACTGGTTGCTATTAGCATTCAATACATGACAATTAACAATATGATAGAATCTCAAGGACAAGGAAATATAACGATGACCTGGCCAAATCACTCAACTAATGCTTCTACCAAGGGAGCATCAATCCAACATGACTGATTACCTCAGAGAAGTTCTCTGCAGAGAATATTGATCAGAAAATCTGTCAGGCAGCACTCACCCCTGATTGCATCCAGCTCCTCAACGAAGACAATCCAGGGAGACCAACTGCTGCCATCATCCAAGAGTTTAGAGATTCTCAGTCACTGCAGGGAAAGTCATGCATCTGTGCCATCACAAGACTTGGGCATACTGAAATTCTGGGGAAGTTTTGTTTTAAGGATGTGTAGCAATGGTAGCATATATTAAATTCATTGACTTTCGAGTCATAAAGGCCAGGATTTGGGTGCCTAAATTCTTTAGTTATTAGAGGTTTGACCTTAGTCAAGTTTTGTAAGCCCACATCACTATTACCTATCAATCTGATTCCTGCATTGTGTACTAAAATTACATTTACAGAAGGCCTAACACATAGGTCTATAACCGTTAGCTGTTATTATGATTTTCTTTATTACTTTTAGTCATTCCTCTGTTAATGGAAATTGGCTATCCCTAAATCTGCTAAAATTGCTGTTTACACTGAATCCATGAAGGTGGGAAGACAGGCTAAATAAAGGATATCAAAAAAATAGACAGTCAGACATCTGAATAAAATAAAACTAAACAAAAGCAAAAAATGTTATTTTTAAAAATGATGACAAAATTCAGTAATACTCCTTAGCTTGAATTATAGAAAGCAGTGAGGTGGGAAATGTCAAATGCTTTCTGGAAAAAAAAAAGAGAGAAAAAACTAGACCAATAATAACATAACTCTCATTTCTTATGCCAGCTTCTTCTGAAGTTTGTATAAGTGTTTTTGTCTTTTTCTTTCTTAAATATCTTCATTTTTCTTAAGTTGTAATAAACTTTGTTCTATGCACTTAGCAAACATGCTGCTTATTTAGACTAATGTCTGTAACTCTATGTTATAGTCCTGAAATACTAGTGACATGGGCGTTACGATTGAGTAAGAGAAGAATTACATGGACAGGGCAGAGGAGATGATGGGGGATTTCATTTTGTGACCTCTCTTGTCTCACTTCCCTCAGATCTTCTGCTATTTTTTACACTTAACTGATAAATATCAACAGTATTTGGTATATGTCCCTCATTCTTTCCATGGAGAGTCAATAAAAACTATTTGAAATGACTTCAAAATATTTCATTCTCCTTGCCGTAATGTATGCTTTTATGAAATTAAAATAATAAAACTGATTGGATATTGTGTTTCATTTGTATGGTAAAAGAGATTAGAGTATTAACAAACAGCAGGCAAGTTAAATGAACGTAGAATTGGTAGTTTAAGATCATCTACCTTACTGTCTGTTCTTTCATTTACTATATAATCTTTGACAAGTCTATCCATATTTTCAGGTCTTAATCATTTACAAAATTAGACATTTAACTAGAAAATTTCTGAAGTTTGTTTTTAGTACTAACAATTTAACAATATTTTATATGTAATGACATTTGCTATGTATATATATGTATATATATATATATATATATTTATAGGCATTTATTTGTGTGTGTGTGCATGTATATATGAGTGCATCTTCACTGTGGTAGTAGATACAGAAACCAACACAGATGATAAAGTTGCAAAGAATCAAATGCATGTACACTCATATATGCATGTGTGTATGTAATGCATATATGAGTGTACATGCATTTGATTCATGTTTACTTGTATAACAAACATACAAATAAAACTGGGAATATATGAAGTATGTTAGTGGATTATGTGAATGTCACTAACCTGTTTGTGATATTATAGTATAGTTTTTGCTAGATGTTCTAGGAGAAACTAAGTAAAGAGTAAAGGGGAAATCTGTATTTTTCTTACATGTGACTCAAATATTATTTCCCTGAAGTGAATGAGAATCTCTAAACTCTTGGATGATGGTAGCAGTTGGTCTCCCTGGGTGGTCTTCATTGAGGAGCTGAGTTACAGAGATTTGCCTAAATAAGCAAAATATTTGGTATGTTTTTAGAAAAAAGTTTATTACAACTTAACAAAAATGAAGATTTTAAAAGAAGAAAAAGACAAAAATGCTTATACAGACTTCAGAAGAAGCTGGCATCAGAAACAAGAGTTATGGCATCATTGGTCTATTTTTTCTCCTTTCTTTTAGAAAGTATTTGACATGTGACTTATGTGACTCAAACATTATTTCAATATAATATTTAAGATGAAAAAACTGCTAAAATAATAAGCACATTTTGAAAAGTCTGATGATAGAGAGTCAAAATAGAGATACTAGTGGACTTTTGACATACGGGCAGGAACTACTGAGGCTATTAAATTAATAAATACATTATTTTGACAATAGGATCACAATCTCTAATACATAGAAAGATGTCCAACAAAAGCTGCCTAAGAGCTATACACTAAAAAATAATGACAAATTCCTAAATAAATGGATAAGTATACCTTGTTTATGGATTGAAAGACAGCATTTTTAAGATGTTCATTATATCAAATTGATGCCAATTGAAAGCAGACTCTTTTCAAGAAATCAACATTAAAATTATCATTAAAATTTATATGGGATTGCATATAATCTAGAATAGGCAAAACAATCTTAAGAAAGATAAAAATTTTGCAGAACCTCCACAACCTGATTTCAATAATTACTATAAAGTTTATATACGTGCATTAATGTGCCATTAGTGAGAACATAGGCTTATGGCAATAGTGTGTCATCGACACGATGATGAGCCTATGCACAGTGTGGCAGAAAAGAATGTAAAGAAATAGACACACCCACATCTAATCAACACATTTTTTTAAATCAAGGTACTGAGTTAATTTAATGGGGAAAGAAAATCTTTTAAGAAACAAAACCAAAAAAAAACAACAAATAATGCTGGAAAATAATGGGTATCCATTTGAAAGAAAATGTACATGAGCCCCTATTCACTACAAACACAAAATTTAATTTACAAATATCAAAATCCTAAATAAAACCTCCAGCCTTAAAATCTCCAGGAAAAAATTAGAGAAAACCAGTCACAACCTTCATGGCAGGAAAAAATTTCTTAGTACAAAAGAAACTGTATGTATGTATGTATGTATGTATGTATCTGTCTTTATGTCAGTATTCATATGAGTATATACACATATATGCCTTACATGGAAATGTATTAGTTTTCATCTTTTAAAAATAAAATAAAATTAATTCATCAAAATTTTAAAATTCTGCTGAATTAAAAGTGTTTATAAGTGCAAAAGAAAAAAATTCTGACAGCTCACATCATACTCAGTGATAAAAGACTGAAAGTTTTCCCTCTTACATCAGGAACAAGTCCAGGATGCCTACTTTCAAAACTTATTCAACATGGTACTGAGGTTCTAGTCAGAGCAATTAGGCAAGAAAAATATAAAAGGCTTCTACATTGGAAAGAAGTAAAATTATCTCTGTTTGCAGATGACGTAATATAACACGTACAAAACCCTAAATATTTTCTCCCCAAACTGTTAAAAGTAATATAGAAATGTAGTCAAGCTACAGCATAAAAAAATCAACACATAAAATCAATTGTTTTTCTATACCCGAAAGATGAGCTATCTGGAAAGCAAATTAAGAAAACTTCATTTATAATGGCACCAAAATAATAAAATACTTTGAAAAAGTTTTACCAACGAAGAAAAATGCTTTCACACTGAAAACTGCAGAACATTTGTAAGAGTAATAAAAATAAGTGAGGGATGATGTCAGAAAGACAGTAGACTGGGAGATCACTCACTCATCTTTCTCATAACATGAAGTCTGCACGCATCCGTGGATAAAGTTTCTCTGTGGGAACCTTGGCGTTAAGGTACAAGTCTGTGAAACCCTAATGGAGTCCCAAACCTAAGAGCGTCATTTTGAGTATGCATATCTACAACTAGGTGGCAGATCTGCTCATTTTGGCTCTGGATTCAGACCCAGAAATAACTCCATTTCCCAAAATGCTTACATATAGCCTCAAGTTGAGTAGTTGAGTCTGCTATCAGAACCATCTGTCAGGGCATCCAGGAGGAATCATGAACACTGGTACCTTGGCAACAAACCAACTGACATTGGTCTCCACTGTGGGATTAAAAGTTATTGTGTCATTTGTCTCCAGCCCCAGTCAGATGTGGTCCATCTTAGTACAGCTCAATCAAGGATTCAGAAAGAATCATTCATTTGTGCATCCAGGACAGACTTGCTGGACTCTATCCCACAGGAGATCTTGAAGGAATCCTGTCTCTGTCTCAGACTCTCTCTGCTGCAGCCTAAAAGTTATCCCGTTCACACACAGAACCAGTGGGAGACTTGCCAATCTGAGACTCTGAGACAGAAATGCCAGCTTCTGTCCACAATAGATTTCAAAGGGGCTCAGTCTCAGCTCTAGCCATTCTCAGCTGCAGCCAGACAGTAATCCGAAAGGCACAGGAATCTGCTAGGAAACTCACCTGTCTAAGCCTTCATGTTTATCACTCTCCAGGCTTGCCACTCCCAGTCCCACATGGATCCTAAGGCAGCCCTGTCATGGCTCCAGCCCCTCTTTGCCATAGGCTGGGAGTACTCCCTGCTGAAAATTGCTAAGATACTAGCACATTGATGCTTCCTTCATAGGCTAGCTAGCCTCCAGTCCATAGCAGATTCTGAAGGGGTTCTGAAAACTCAATTCAAACAATTCCAACCCCCTCTTGGTTGCAGTCAGCAATCCAAATGGCAGAAGTGCAACCCTCTATGCCAATGGGACAGTCTTACTGGTCTCCATCTCAGATCTGGTCCAGAAGGGTCCCTCTCTGGGTACTGACCCTTTTCTCTTGGAGTCCTGAAGTTATCTTGCCTATGCAGGGAACTGGTGGAACACATACATGGACCTGCTTGCTGGCCTCTCTCATAGCAGATCTTGAAGTGACCCTAAATCTCAGATTCAGCCCCTCTCAGCTACAGTCTTGGAGCAATCCTGCTCACAGGGAGGTCTGCTGAGGTTCTCACCCCTGATACTACTGGAACAGACTTGCCAACACTGACCTCACCGTTAGTTCTGAAGTAATCCTGAAACTCAGTTTCAATCCCTCACAGAAGGCTTAGTAGCAGTTCTGACTACCCAGGGTCCCTCTGGGAGACATGCCTGTCTGAGTTCCCATGGTAGGCTTGCCAATTTCACTATCACAGTAGATCTCAAATGGCCTTGGATCTTGGTCATGGCCCCTCTAGTCTGCACACTGGAAGCAGCTCTGCCCACCTGGAGAGCTGGACAGAGGCCCATTGAAAATTGCTCCTATGAGGTAAAACCCTGGCCTTGATCTCATTTTTTATCCTGAAATAGCCCTATAAACTGGCTACAGCCCTTATTGACTGCTTTATAAGAACAGGCCTGCTCACCCAGGAAACCACCAGGAGATACATGTATCCATAATTTCAGAGACAGACTTGAAAATCTCGGTCTTAGTTGTGGATCCTAAAACAAGCTTGTGTCTCAGATGCAGCCAATTTCAGTAATAGATGTGGAAGTATGTTCAGCTCAGACACATTGGTGATCCAAGAAAAGCCCTCCCAGAACCTAAAGGAAGCCATATCCATAAGCACATATGGTAGTATGCCGGCATCTGAAAATCTAAGAGTGGACCATTATCCCATCGAAAGTACCTCACCCAGATCAAGGGCCTAGAGACAGTCTTGTTCACAGGGACCAGATATGACTCACATCCATTACAGCCTTGGTAACATGATCGCGAACTTTGGTCTCCACTGTCAATCCAACATCAGCCAAGAGACATGGATGCAATCCCACTGAATCATGATTTCAGAGGCAATCCTGTTAGCCTAGAGACCTAACAGAAGAGGACGTTAAGTTGGCAAACCAGTCAGTAGGACTAAAAAAGGAATTTGTTTGTTCAAGCACAGATACCAATGCAAGGCTATATGAATAACTAGAATCAGACAACATAACTATCAAAGGACACAAAAAAGCTGTAATATCCAACCCCAAATAAATAGAGATATAAAAATTATCTGAAAAAATGATTCAAAATAATACGTTCTAAAAAGCCCAATGAGATTCTACAAAATACAGATAGATATTGAAATACAATTAGAAAAACACTGCATGAGCAAAATAAAAAGTTAAAAAAGAAATTGAAACTGTAAAATATAAACAGAAATTATGGTGCTAAAGACTATAATACCAAAACTTACTAGTTTCAACAGCAGATTCAGTCATTCAGAAGGACAAATTAGTGTGCTTGAAGGTAGGATATTCCAAATTTGCTAATTAGAGAAACCAAAAATAAAAATTGAAAATTTAGTAAATGAAAACATAAAGGAACTTTAGGATACCATCAAAGATATGAATATAGAAATTGTGAAAGTAGCAGAAAGAAAATAGAGCAAAAAGGGCCAGAAAGCTTATTTAAAAATACTGTCTAAAAGTTTCTCAAATATTTGGAGGAATATAGATATATAGATTTAAGAACTCAAAAGACCAATTCAAAACAGATCAATTAAGGGACAAGGAAAAGAAACAAAAGATATTCAATTAGGAAAAGAGGAAGTCAAATTGTCTTTATTTGCAGATGACATGATCATACATTTAGAAGACCCCATTGTCTCATCCCAAAATCTCCTTGAGATGATAAGCATCTTCAGAAAAGTCTCAAGATACAAAATCAATGTGCAAAAATCACAAGTATTCATACACACCAATAACAGACAAACAGAAAACCAAATCATGAGCGAATTCTCATTCACAATTACTACAAAGAAAATGAAATACCTAGGAATACAACTAACAAAGGATGTAAAGGACCTCTTCAAACCACTGCTCAAGGAAATAAAAGAGGACACAAAGAGAGGGAAAAGCATCCCATGCTCATGGTTAGGAAGAATCAATATCGTGAAAATGGCTATACTGCCCAAAGTAATTTACAGATTCAATGCTATCCCCATCAAGCTACCATTGACCTTCTTCACAGAACTGGAAAAAAACAGTTAAACTTCATATGGAACCAAAAGAGAGCCTGCATAGCCAAGACAATCCTAAGCAAAAAGAACAAAACTGGAGGCATCACGCTACCAGACTTCAAATTATACTACAAGTCTACAGTAATCAAAACAGCATGGTACCAGTACCAAAACAGAGATATAGACCAATGGAACAGAACAGAGGCCTCGGAAGTAATGCCACACAACTACAACCAGCTGATCTTTGAACAAACCTGACAAAAACAGGCAATGGGGAAAGGATTCCCCTGTTCAATAAATGGTGTTGGGAAAACTGGCTAGCCATGTGCAGAAAGCCGAAACTGGACCCCTTCCTTATACCTTACACTAAAATTAACTCCAAATGGATTAAAGATCTAAACATAAGACCTAACACTATAAAAACCCTAGAAGAAAACCTATGCAAAACCATTCAGGACATAGACATAGGCAAAGAGTTCATGACTAAAATACCAAAAGCATTGGCAACAAAAGCCAAAATAGGCAAATGGGATCTAATTAAACTTAAGAGCTTCTGCACAGCAAAAGAAACTATCATTAGAGTGAACCAGCAACAAACAGAATGGCAAAGGTTTTTTGCAATCTACCCATCTGACAAAGGGCTAATATCCAGAATCTACAAAGAATTAAAACAGATTTACAAGATAAAAACAAACCAATTCAAAAAGTAGGTGAAGGATATGAACATACACTTTTCAAAAGAAGACATTTATGCGGCCAACAAACATTTGAAAAGATGTTCATCATCACCAGTCATTAGAGAAATGCAAATCAAAACCACATTGAAATACCATGTCATGCCAGTTAGAATGGCGATCATTAAAAAATCTGGAGACAACAGATGCTAGAGAGAATGTGGAGAAATAGGAATGCTTTTACACTGTTGGTGTGAGTGTAAATTAGTTCAACCATTGTGGAAGACAGTGTAGTGATTCCTCAAGGATTTAGAAATAGAAATTCCATTTGACCCAGCAATCCTGTTACTGGGTATATATATCCAAAGGATTATAAATCATTCTATTATAAATCATTCTATTATAAAGACACATATGTTCATTGCAGTGCTGCATACAATAGCAAAGACCTGGAACCAACCCAAATGCGCATCAATGATAGACTGGACAAAGAAAATGTGGCACAGATATTCCATGGAATACTATGCAGCTGTAAAAAACAATGAGTTCATGTCCTTTGTAGGGACATGGATGAATCTGGAAACCATCATTCTCAGCAAACTGACACAAGGACAGAAAACCAAACACCACATGTTCTCACTCATAGGTGAGTGTTGAACAATGAGAACATGTGGGCATAGGGAGGGGAGCATCACACACTGGTGTAGTTTGGGGAGATGGGGAGTGAGGGGAGGTATGAGTAGGGGGCGCAGGGAGGCTGAGGAGGGAAAACAATGGGAGAAATGCCTGATGTAGGTGACCTGGGGACGGAGACTGCAAACTACCATGGCATGTGTGTACCTGTCCAACAACCCTACGGGATGTGCACATGTACCCCAGATCTTAAAGTACAGTTAAAAAAAAATATATATATATATATATATAAATAGGTATAGCCAAGATACATAATAATTGCATGGTAAAAAGTGAGGAACAAAGAGAGAATCTTAAAAGCAGCAAGAAAAAAGAAAGTTGTCTCATGTAAAGGACCTTCTGTAAGATTATTGGGAGATTTCTCAACAGAAAGCTGCTAACTAGGAGAAAGTAGAATGACACGGTCAAAGGGCTAAAATAAAATTTTAATATATATCAACCAAGAATATTATAACAGCAAAACTTTCCAGGAAAAAAAAAAGAGAAGTAAAGACTTTCCAATGCAAACCAATGCTAAGGGAATTCAGCACTAGAAAACCAAACATACAAGAAATTATAAAGAGTTCCTTGAGTTTAAGTAAAAGAACACTACATGCTATGCTTTGTATGTGTCTCCAAAAAAGCTTTTGTTATAAACTTAATCCTCAATGCAACAGTTTTGGGAAGTGTGTCCTAGTGGGAGTTTTTTAGGTCATGAATGCTTTACCTTGGTTAATGAATTAATGTTGATTATAAAATAGCTTGAAGCTGTAAGTTTGATCTCTTAATCTCTCTTGCCCTCTCTCTACCTGTAGCCATGGAATTATGCAACAAGAAGGCCCTCACCAGAAATCAGCTTCTTGAACATTTGCTTCCAACCTCCAAAACCAGGAATTAATTGATTTATCTTCATAATAAATGACCTAATATCTGGCGTTCTGTTACAGCAGCACAAAGTAGACTAAAATAATAAGAAACAATATAAAAACACATAAAGTTATAAAAGTTACTGGTAAAAGGTAGGTATATAGTTAAATTTAGGATAATCTACTAATTTAAAAGTTATGCATAAATTGCTCTTAAGTGTAATATGAGTTAGAAGACAAATGTATTAAAAAGAACTATAGCTATAAAAATGATTAATAATTACACAAAATAAATAGGTATATAATATAAAATCAAAAGCATAAAAATCAAGGGGAAAGATGAATAAGTGTAGAGTGTCTGTATGTGATCTAAGTTAGGCTATCGTCAGCTTCACTTAGTATATTATAATTGTAATATGTCTTACTTAAGCCTTAAAATAAGCAGAAATAAAAATTTTCTAGTAGATACAAAAAAGAAAGCAATCGAAGCATACCCCTTTAAAAACATATCACAAAGAAAGAAGACATTGGAAGAAACAAAAGAACTATAAATTAGTAAAAATTAAACAAAATAGTGCTAAGTCTCCACCTATCAATAATGATGTTCAATTTAAAAAGATTATATTCTCCAATCAAAATACACAGGGTAGCTGAAAGACTATTTTTAAAAGCCTTATTTGGCTTTAAGGCCACACTTAACTGAGAATAAAGAGATGAGAAAAAGGTAATCCAGATAAATAATTACCAAAAAAAGAGCAGAGGTGGCTGTAGTTATATCAGATAAAAACACACTTTCAGCCAAAAATGGTAAAAAAGACAAAGAAGATAATTATGTAATGATAATGAGGTCAGTTTATCAAGAGAATATACCCATTTAAATATAAATGCACTCAACATTAAAGCACCTGAATATATAAAGCAAATATTATGGGTTGAATATAGATATTCATTATCCAGAATAATTGAGATCAGAAGTATTTTAGACTTCAGATATTTTCTTTTGAATTCTGCAATATTTATATCATATACTTGCCAGTTGATCACTCCAAGAAATCTGAAATTGAAAATGCTCTAATGGGCACTTACTTTTAGCATCATTTTGGCATTCACATATATATTTTTTGATTTGGCAGCATTTTCAGTTTCAGATCTTCAGATTTGAGATGCTCAGGCTGTAATATATCTGAGGTAGAAATAGACAGCAAGGTAATAATGGTAGGCGATTTCAATACTTCACTTTCAATAATGAATAGGTCATCCAGACAGAAAATCAATAGCAAAAACAGTGGGCTTGAACAATACTTTTTAGACCAAATGGATTTAAGAAAGATATACAAAAAAATTCTATTCTACAGCAGCAGAATACACATTCTTCTCAAGTGCACATGGAATATTCTCAAACATAAGTCATTTATTAGGCCACCTGACAAGTCCTAATAAATTTAAGAAAATTGAAATTGTACCAATTTTATTTTTTGATTGTAATAAAATAAAACTAGAATTTAGTAACAGAAAAAGAGTGAATTCACAAATATGTGAAAATTAACACAATCCTGAACAACCAATGCATATAAGAAATAAAGAAAATATCAGAAAACATCTTGGGACAAATGAAAATGAAAACATCATATTAAACTTATGGGATGCTTCAAAAGCAGTTTTAAGAAAGAAGTTTACATCACTAAATATCTACAACAAAAAATAAGAGAGGTTTCAAATAAGCAACTTAACATTAAGCCTCAAGGAAAAAGAAAAGGAAGAACAAACTAAACCCAACATCAATTCAAGAAGAGCTCAGGAGATGACATACAGATGTGGGAAAGTTTAGAACTTCCTAGAGACTTGTTAAATGTCTGATCAAAATATTGATAGTGATATGGACAATAAAGTCCAGACTGAGGTAGTCTAAAATAAGGATGAGGAACTTCTTGGGAACTGGAGTAAAGGTCACCCTTGTGATGCTTTTGCAAAGATAATGGAGGCATTCAAGACAATTCCAAGCAAAAAAAAAAAAAAAAAGGTGGAGGCATCACGCTACTTGACTTTAAACTACACTGCAAGGCTACAGTAATAAAAACAGCATGGCACTGGTACCAAAACAGAGATATAGACCAATGGAACAGAACAGAGGCCTTGGAAGTAACGCCACACATCTACAACCATCTGATCTTTGACAAACCTGACAAAAACAAGCAATGGGGAAACAATTCCCTATTTAAATAATGGTGTTGGGAAAACTGGCTAGCCATATGCAGAAAGCTGAAATGACCCCTTCATTACACCTTACACTAAAAGTAACCTGAGATGGACTAAAGATTTAAATTTAAGACCTAACTCCATAAAAAACCCTAGAAAACCTAGGCAATACCATGTAGTACATAGACATAGGCAAGGACTTCATGGCTAACACATCAAAAGCAATGACAACAAAAGCCAAAATAGACAAATGGGATGTAATTAAACTTAAGAGTTTCTGCATAGCAAAAGAAACTATCATTGGAGTGTACCAGCAACCAACACAATGGCAAAAGGTTTGTGCAATCTACCCATCTGACAAAGGGCTAATATCCAGAATCTACAAAGAGCTTCAACAAATTTACAAGAAAAAACAAACAACCCCATCAAAAAGTGGGCAAAGGATACGAATAGACATTTTTCAAAAGAAGACAATTATGCAGGCAAGAAACATATGAAAAAATGCTCATCATCACTGGTCATTACAGAAATACAAATTAAAACCACTTTGAGACACCATCTCACACCAGTTAGAATGGCAACCATTAAAAAATCTGGAGACAACAGATGCTGGAGAGGATGTGTAGAAATAGGAACACTTTTACATAGTTGGCGGGAATGTAAATTAGTTCAACCATTGTGGAAGACAGTGTGGTGATTCCTCAACTATCTAGAAATAGAAATACCATTTGACCCAGCAATCCCATTACTCAGTATATACCCAAAGGATTATAAAAAATTCAACTATGAAGACATATGTATGTTTATTTTGGCACTATTCACAATAGCAAAGACCTGGAACCAACCCAAATGCCTATCAGTGATAGACTGCACAAAGAAAATATGGCACATATATAACATGGAATACTATGCAGCCATAAAAAAGGATGAGTTTATGTCCTTTGCAGGGACATTGATGAAGCTGGAAACCGTCATTCTCAGCAAACTAACACAAGAATAGAAAACCAAACAAGGCATGTTCTCACTCATAAGTGGGTGTTGAACAATGAGAACACATGGACATAGGGGAGGGGAACATCACACCCTGGGTCCTCTTGTGGGGTAGGGAGGTAGGGGAGAGAGAGAAGGGAGTGGGGGGGGGATTGGGGAGGGATAACATTAGGAGAAATGCATAATGTAGATGACAGGGGGATGATTGGAGCAAACCGCCATGGCATGTGTATAGCTATGTAACAAGCCTGCATGAACTGCACATGTACCCCAGAACTTAAAATATAATAATAAAAAGAAAAGAATATTAGTCACACCCCACATATTGTTAAGTTGATGGATTTAAATAAGTACTTAAAAAAAGAAAGAGGAAAAAAATGAAGAGAATGGAGGCATTTTGCCCCTGGTCTAGAGTTCTGTGGAACTCTGAACTTGAGACAGATGATTTAGTATATCTGGTGGAAGAAATACCTAAGCAGCTAACTGTTCAAGAGGAACCTGAGCATTAAAGGTTGAAAAATTTGCAGGCTGATGATGTGATAGAAAAGAAAAACTCATTTTCTGGGGAGAAATGTAAGCCAGTTGCCAAAATTTGCATTAGTCATGAGGAGTCAAAGGTTAGTTGCCAAGACAATGGGAAAAATGTCTCTAGAATGTGTCAGAGACCTTCATTGCAGCCCCTCCCATCACAGGACCAGAGGGGTAGAAGGGAACAATGGTTTCATGAGCAGTCCCCAGGGATCCCCTATTCTGTGCAGCCTCAGGAATTGATGCCCTGGGTCTTAGTTGCTTCAGGTCCTGCTGTGGCTAAAAGTGACCAACTTATAGCTTGGGTCATTGCTTCAGAGATTGCATGCTCCATGCCTTGGTAGCTTCCACAGAGTGTTGAACCTATCAGTGCACAGAAGTCAAGAATTGAGGTTTGGGAACCTCTGCATAGCTTTCAGAGGATATATGGGAGTGGCTAGATGTCCCAGCAGAAGATTGCTGCAGGCACAGAGCCCTCATGGAAAATCTGTGCTAGGGAAGTGTAAAGGAAAATGTGAAGTTGGAACCCCCACAGAAAGTCCCCACTAGAGCACTGCCTATTGAAGCTATGAGAATTGGGCCACTGTGTTCCAGACCCCAGAATGCTAGATTCATCAATGGCTTGCACCATGCACCTGGAAAAGCCACAGACACTCAACTCCAGCCTCTGAAAGCAGCTGAAAGGGGAATGTACCCTGCAAAGCCATAATGTCAGAGCTTCCCAAGGCCATGGAACTCACCTCTTGTATCAGCATGGCCTGGATGTGAGACATGTTGTCAAAGGAGGTCATTTTGGAACTTTAAGGTTTAATGATTGCCCTATTAGATTTTGGTCCTGCATGGGACCTGTAGCTCCTTTGTTTTGGCCAATTTTTGCATTTGGAATGACTGTTTACCCAGTGCCTATACCTCCATTGTATCTAGAAAGTAACTAACTTGGTTTTGATTTTACAGGATCGTAGGTGGAAGGGACTTGCCTTGTCTCAGATGAGACTTTGGACTTGACCTTTGGGTTAATGCTGGAATGAGTTAAGAATTTGTGGGACTGTTGGAAGGGTATAATCATGTTTTGAAATGTGAGGACATGAAATTTGGGAGGGCCTAGGGGCAGACTGATACAATTTGTCTCTGAGTCCCCACTCAAATCTCACCTTGACTTATAATCTTCAGGGGTGGAGATCATTAAATCATGGGGATAGTTTCCCTCATGCTGTCCTTGTGATCATTAGTGAGTCTCACAAGATCTGATGGTTTTATAAGCCACTGACATTTCCCTTCCTTACACTGTCTCCATCCTGCCACCCTATGACAAAGGTGCCTACTTTGCCTTTGCCTTCTATCATAATTGTAAGTTTTCTGAGGCTTCCCAGCCATGTGGAACTGTGAGTCAATTAAACCTCTTTCCTCTGTAAATTACACAGTCTTGGGTATTTCTTCATAGCAGCATGAGAGTGGACTAACACAAAAGATAATCAAAAACTGAAGAAAACTTAGAATTGCTTATTTAAAAAGATAAATAAAAGTGATAAAATTTTAGCCAAAGACATGAGAGAAGATTCAAATAAGTAAAATCAAAAATGAAGGAAGAGATATTACAACTAATACCACAAAAATGTAAAGAATCATAAGCGCCTACTATCAACTGTGAAAATAAGCAATTCAAAATCAAAGCTATTCGAATTTTAAGTTTTGAGTCTTAGAGAAAAATGACTATGGGTCCGGAGTCATTAGGAGGTAGCTGTACCTTGGCAACCGTAACTTAGGCAGCTGTAACTTTTGTTTCTATGATTATATGTTAGCCTTATTTCTTGCTTACCTACATTGTTTTGTAAAATGTAATTGGCTTAACTGTGTCAAGAAAGACCCCTTTCCTCTTCACTGTTGATCATCATTACAGGGTAATTTCCGTATTACCTCTCTCATACAAAGACTTCATGATTATAACACTGTCTAACATAGAATATTGAACACACATTTTTTGATTTGGAAAGGAAATAAAAACAAGCCATATAAAAAAGAAAAAATATAACTGTAACTTAGTTGTTGTAACTCATAAACCAGCCTTGTGCTAAAAATATGATAATTCTATTAAATTTCTTTTTTTTTTTCCTATATAAGCAAGACCTTACCTTTTAACTTTGGAGCCCCAACCTGATTTCTACGGAGTATGTTTTTCCTAGATGACTCTTCTCAGCTTTTGACTTGAATAAATTCTTTAAAACTAGATTTTGATACTTTTGACATTTTGACATAGGTTAACTATACAATCTAACAAGAGTTTATTAAAAAGAAATAGAAAAACTGAGCAAACCAATTAGGAGTAAAGAGATTGAATTAATTAAAAAAAAAAAAAAAACTTCTTATAAAAGGAGGCTTCATAGTGGAATTCTACCAGACACTTAAATAAATTAAATCAATCCTTTTCAAATTCTTAAAAAAAAATAACTGAAAGAGGGGAAATATTTCCAAAGTTATTTTATAAAGCCAATATTATCCTGATATCAAAGCCACTAAAAGAAAAAAAAATCAGGCTAATATTTCTAATGATCATTTATTTCTGGAATACAAAAATGTTTTAACATATATATGTTAGTAAATGTAATACAGGATAAGGCAAAAAGCATATAAACATCTCAATATATGCTACAAAACATTTGACAAATTTAACATACTTTGATGATTAAAAAAAAAAAACTTTAACAATTTAGACATAGAAGGAATTTACCTAAACACAATAAAAGCAATATATGTTACACTCACAGCTAGCATCATATTCAATGGTGAAAATCTGAAATAGTTTTCTCTTAGACCAGAAACAAAATAAGGATGCCTACTCTCATTACTTCTATTCAATCCCAAAATCTAGCCACAGAATTGACAAGAAAAACAAAATAAAAGGAATCAAAACTGAAAAGAAAGTGGTAAAATTGTCTTCAATTGCTGATGACATGATTTTATATATAGAAAAATCTAGACTATCAAGAAAAATATTAGAATTGAGAAACAAAGTTGTAGAATACAATGTCAACACGAAACTCAGTAGCATTTCATTACACTAACAACAAACTATCTCAAAAAGAACTAAAAGAATTCCATTTACAATAACTTCAAAAAAATAAACTATTTATGAGTAAATGTAACCAAGGAGATGGAAAATCTATATACTGAAAAGTATAAAACATTAATAACAATGAAAGTAGGCATCACAAATAAATGGAAAAATTATTTTGTGTTCAAGGATTGGAAGAACTAATATCAGTAAGATGTTGAACCCCAAAGACCTACAGATTCAATGCAATTTCTATCAAAATGCCAATATCATTTATTTACACAAATAGAAAAAATAATTCTAACATTTTATGAAATGACAAAACACCCTGAAGAGTCAATTAAATCTTGATAAAAAAGGAAAAGTTTGGAAGCATTATATTAACTGACTTAAAAATCTATTACAGAGCTGTAGTAATCAAGACAGCATAATACTGGAAAAAACAGACACATTGACCAATGGAATAGGATATAGATCCCAGAAATAGATCTCAGATATAGATCCCAGAAGTAAACTCCAATAGAAATGTGAGTTTCAAATAAGCATAATTGTTTCAACATCAATTACAAGAACACACCATGGATACATGTTAGTCTCTTCAATAAATGGTACTGGGAAAACTAAATATTCACATGCAGGAGAATCGAATTCCACTTTTATTTTACAACATATACACAATCTAACTTAAAATAGATTAAAAACTTAAACATAATTAAGGAATACTAAAGGCTGGATAATTTATAAATGAAATAAGTTAATTCACAATTTTTCAGGATGCACAGAAGACATGGCACCAGGATCTGCTTCTAGTGAGGGCCTTAAGCTGCTTTCACTCATAGAAAAAGGTGAAGGGGAGCTGGCTTCTGCAGAGATCATGTGGAAAGAGAGAAAGAAAGAGAGAGGGAATGTGCCAGACACTTTTCAACAACCAGCTCTCCTCCGAGGGAAGGCAATTAATTTGTTCATAGAGTCAGCATGTGTAGACATCATAGAGCAATAAAGAAAGCAAGAGGGAGGGGGTTGTTCCAGGCTCTCTGTAACAACCAGCTCTTTCAGAAACTAGTAAGGCAAGAACTCACTCACCTCTGAGGGAGAGCATTAATCTATTCATGAGGGATCTGTCCCCAAGACCCCAAAACCTCCTGTTAGGTCTCACCTCTAACACTGGGGATCAGATTTCCACATGAGATTCAGAGACAAACATCCAAGCTATACTATTTTGAAACTGGTCCCCCAACTCTCATGTTGTTCTTCTGTTGCAAAAATACAATAATTC
The DNA here is from genome assembly GCA_036589455.1 of Ateles fusciceps. NCBI lineage: Eukaryota > Metazoa > Chordata > Mammalia > Primates > Atelidae > Ateles > Ateles fusciceps. The sequence continues at coordinate 1,615,772 of JAZHEH010000672.1, forward strand.
CTTCCCAATAGTCCAAAAAGTTATAACTCATTTCAGTATCCACTCAAAAGTCCAAAGTTGAGAGTCTCAACTGAGACTCAAGGTAAGTTACTTCCAGCTATAAATCTCTGAAATATAAAACAGGTTATTTACTTCCAAGATACAATGGTTGTACAGGCCTTGGGTAAGCATTTCCATTATAAAAAGGAGAAGAAATTGGCCAAAGAAAGGGATAACAGTCCCTACACAGCTCTGAAACCCATTAGGAAAGATGTTAAATCTTAAAGATCCAAAATAATATTTTCATTGTTTGTTTGTTTTTGAGATGGAGTCTCGCTTTGTTGCCAGGCTGGAGTGCAGTGGTGCAATCTCAGCTCACTGCAACTTCCATCTCTCTGGTTCAAGCAATCTTCCACCTCAGCCTCCCAAGTAGTTGAGACTACAGGCATACACCATCACACCGAGCTAATTTTTGTACTTTTAGTAGAGATGGGGTTTCACCATGTTGGTCAGAATGGTCTTAATCTCTTGATCTCGTGATCCGTCCACCTCAGCCTCCCCAAGTGCAGGGATTACAGGCGTGAGTCACCACACCTGGCCCAAAATAGTATTTTGTTTAACTCCATGTTATGCATCATGTGCACGCTGGTGCAAGGGTTGAGCTCCGAAGGCCTTGAGCAGCCCCATCCCCATTGCTTTGCTGGGCACACTCACATGGCTGCTTCTATGGATTTGAATATGGTGCCTGCCTATGGCTTTTCCAGGCTGAGGTTACATGCTGCCACTGGCTCTGTAATTCTAGGTTCCCCATGGCAGCCTTAACAGGTCTACTAGACTCTGCTGTAATAGAGGCTATCTGTTTTGGCTCTGTCCCTGTTGAAGGCTTCTTCTTGGAACCCTAGGCTTTTTGATACAACCTCTGAAATCTAGGAGGAAGCCACAAGCCTGAATGTTTGCATTCTTGGCACCTGCAGATGTTGTACCATATGCATGCCACCAAGACTAACTGCTTGAGTTCTTGGCAGAGGTGACCTGAACAGTACCTGGGGTTGTTTGGACCACTGCTAGAGCCTAAATGGCCAGAATGTGAGGAGCAGCATCCTGAGGTGGTACCCTGAGTCTGTTCCTCAAAATGATTTTACCCTTCTAGCCCTCAGAGCCTGGGATGGGGTTGGGATGGCATCAGTGAATTCTGAAATGCCTTTGGGGCCTTGACTTTTATCACTTAGACCCCCATTTAGTTATGCAAATCTCTCTAGGAAGTGGATTCACCACAGCATCCTTGCATTCTTCTCCTACAAATGCTCTTTCCTTCTCTACCACATAACCAGGATGCACAATTTCCAAATTTTTAAACTACGCTTCCCTTTCAATTATAAATTTTACATTTTTGTGAGTCCTTCAAAGACATATCTTATCATAAGCTGTTAAAATTAGTCATGCGGCTTTTTGAATGCTTTGCTGCTTAGACATGTCTTACTACAGACACCGTAGGTCATTACTCTTAAGTATGGCCTTCCTCAAACCTTAGAGCATGGAAACAATGCGACCAACTTCTTTGCTAAAGTGAAACATGGGTTACCTTTGCTCTAGTTGACGATAAGCTCCTCATTTTCTCCAAAGACCTCATCAGCATGGCTTTACTGTCTAAATTTCTATGGGCATTTTGGCCCCAATCACTTAAACAATCTCTAAGAAGTTTCAAACTTTCCCACATTGTTTTGTCCTCTTCTAAGCCCTCCACATTTTTCCAAACTCTGCTCATGACTCAGTTCCAAAACTGCTTTCACATTTTCAAGTATTTTTATAGGAATATGCTCCTCTTGGTACCAATTTCTGATCCAGTATGCTTTGTGTTGGTATAAAGAAATACCTGAGGCTGGTTAATTTATAAAGGAAAGAAATTTGGCTCACTGTTCTGCAGGCTGTACAAGAAAGAGGTATGATATCAGTGTCTGCTTCTGGTGAGGGTTTCAGGATGCTTCACTCATAAAGAAGGTGAAGGGAAGCCATTTTTTATAGTGATCACATGACGAGGAAGGAAAGAAGAGGAAGAGGGAAGCTGCCAGAATCCAGTAACAACTGGCTCTTGCAGAAGCAAATGGAGGGAGAGAGAACTCACTCATCCATGAGGGTGCACATTAATCTCTTCATTAAGGACTCACCTCTACGACCAAAATTTGGGGATCAAATTTCAACATGATTTGGAAGGGATAAACATCTAAACTATAGCAAAAGTCAATAACAAAAAACAACCCAATTAGATATTGGGCAAGTGACATAAATTAATATTTCTTAAAAGAAGACATACAAGTGACCAATAGGTACATGACAAAAATTTGATCATCATCAACCATCAGGGAATTCAAATTAAAACCACAAAAATATATCAACTCATACCTGCTAAAAGGGCTATTAATTAAAAAATGAAAGATCATTTGTGACTAGAATGTGAAAAAATGAAAACACTTATGCACTGAGGGTGGGAATGTAAATTAGTAAACCCATTATGGAAAACAGTATGAAGTTTCCTCAGAAAATTAAAACTAGAACTAATATATTATCAAACAATATCATTTCTGAACATATATATATATATATATATATATAGAGAGAGAGAGAGAGAGAGAGAGAGGCTGGACACTGTGGCTCATGCCTTTATCTCAGCACTTTGGGAGGCCGAGGTGGGTGGATCACATGAGGGGTTGGGAGTTCAAGACCAGCCTGACCAACATGGAGAAACCCCATCTCTTCTAAAACTATAATATTAGCCAGGCATGGTGGTGCATCCCTGTAATACCAGCTATTGGGGAGTCTGAGGCAGGAGAATTGTTAGAACACAGGGGGCAGAAGTTGCGGTGAGCTACGATCACAACATTGCACTCCAGCCTGGGCAAGAAGAGGAAAACTCCATCTCAAAAAAAAAAAAAAAAGAAAGAAAGAAAGAAAGAAAGAAATCAGCATGGGTAAGAGATACAAGGATTTTCATATTGATTGTAGCATTTTTTGCAAAGCCAAGATATGCATGAAACCTAGATGTCTACTGTTAAGTAAATGGATGAATAAAATGTGGTATAGATACACAAAAATACTATTCAGCCTAAAAAATAAATAAATTCGGTCACTTGTGACAACATGAATGCACATGGAGAATATTACGCTAACTGGAAAAGCCAGACACAGAAAGATAAATAATACATGATTTAAATTATTTGTGAAGTCTAAAAGTTGAGTATGTAGAAACAGAGAGTAAAGTGGTAGGTAACAGAGGCTGGGAGTGGGGGTGGATGGGGAAAGGGAGGACATTGATGAAAGGGTACAAAATTTTAATTAGATGAAAGAAATAAGTTTTAGTGACTAATTGCACAAAATGGTGATTCTACTAAATAATAATAATACATTTATGTTTTAAAATAGCTTAAAAAGTTGATTTTAAATGCTTTTACTACAAAAATGATAATTATGTGAAGTGACGAATTTACTAATTAGCTTGATTTGATCATCACATGGTGTGAATATATATCAGAAAATTACTTTGTAGGCCATCAATGTATAATATATATAACGCTTAATTTATCAATAGAAAAGAAAATTAAATAAATAAATTTTACAAGAGAAATTAAAGAAGCCACAAATAAAGGGAAAATATTTTATGTGGATGGATTTAATATTGTCAGGATGTCAATGCTATCCAAAACGATCAGCAGATTTAATGCAATTTCTGCCAAAATCTCAATAGCATTTTTTCCAGAAATAGAAAAAACCTATTCTAATGTTTACAGGGAATCTCAAAGTACTCCAAATAGCCAACACAATCTTAAAAAAGAACAAGGTCTTATACTCCCTGGTTTCAAAACTTAATAGACAGTTATCATATTCCAAAGATGTGTGTTATGGCTAGGAAGATTATATCGCCCCAAAATTCATATGTTGAAACCTTACTAATTTGGTAGTGTTAGGAAATGAAAATATTTGAGAAGTAATTGAGGTTAGGTGAGGTCATGCTGGTGGAGCTCTCGTGAATGGGATTTGTGTTGTTGTAAGAGTCCCAAGAGAACTTGCTTCCTCTCCCCATGCAGCCTATGTGCCAGGAACTCTTGTCCAGTAAGAAGCTTCCATCCTAAGTGGGGGAGTGCGCGAGAAGGAAGGAAGACAGAAAGCTGGGTCAGGAGGGTTGAGAAGTCAGTGCTCAACAACAACTTTATTTTTCAGCAGTTCAGTCTATATACCTTTTCTAGGCATTCTCTTACCTCAGTGCTGCAATCAAAGGAAACATCATGTGCTTTAACTTATCAGAAACTACAAAGTAACAATCACCATCTGTGCTCTCAATATTTATACAGAGTGCTGGTAAACATGTTTATGCTGCCTCATTGTTTCTAGTGAAGGCCATCCATCTTGCGTTATCTTTTAACCCAGTTCTCCTTTCATCCTACTCATCTGGTCTCGAGTTCCTTCCTTCTGGGGGCTCTGCAATTGGGCTCAACCTCCCATATTGTGAAACTCGCTTTGCAAGACTTCACATGGGAGGGCTCCCAACACCTATGAACTAGGGAACAGGCCCTTCCTAGACACTGAAACTATTGTTAACTTGATCCTAAATTTCTAGCCCCCCAGAACTGTGAGAAATGAACTCTCATTTAAGCTACCCACTTAATAATATTTTGTTAGAGCATCCGTAGATGACTAAGATAGTGCAGTAATAGCATAAAGACAGAGCTATAAACCAATGGAATAGAATAAAATGCCAAGAATAAATCCTTGCCTATAAGTTCAAATGATTTTCAACAAGGGTTGCAAAATCATTTAGTGCAAAAAAGAACAATCTTTCCAACTAATGGTGGTGGGAAAACTGGATTTCTACATGCAAAAAAAAAAATGAAATTAGAATCTTGCCTTATACCATATATAAAAATTAACTAAAATGAATTAAAGACATAAACCTAAGAGCAATAAAACTTTTAGACAAAAAAATGAGAAATGCTTCATGACATTGGAATCAGCAGAGTTCTTAGTTATGACATTAAAAGCATCCGTGAGAAAATTAAAAATTGGATAAGTGCAATCTACTCTTAAATTAAAGATTTATTGCATCAAAGAACATGATTAACAGAATAAAAGACAACTTACAGAATGGCAGGAAATATTTTCAAATCATACATCTGGTAGGAAGCAGATATCCAAAATATATAATGAATGTCTGTAGATCAAAAATAAAAATGAATAAATCAATTTTAAAAATGGCAAATGACTTAAATAGACATCTCTCCAAAGGACATATACAAAAGGTCTACAGATATAATGAAAAGGAAGGTACTCAGCATCACTGTAATTATCAGGAAAATGCAAATCAAAGCCACAATGATATGACACTCCATACCCATCAGGATGGCTGCTATCAAAAAAAGAGAAAAGTGTGAAGACGTGAAGAAATTGCAATTCTTATTCACCACTAGTATATGTAAAACAGTGTAGCTGCTCTGAAAAGCAGTATGGTGATTCCTCAAAAAGTTTCAGATAAAATTACCATATGAGTCAACAATATCACTTCTGGATATATATGCCAAAGAATTGAGAGAAGGGTCTCAAAAAGATACTTGTACACCTCTGTTTATAGAAGCACTATTCACAATAGCCAAGAGATGGAAGCAACCCAGGTGTTCACTAATAAGTGAGAGGATAAACAAAATGTGTGTGTGTATATATATATATGTATGTATGTATGCATGTATATGTGTATATATTACATATGGATGTGTGTATATACACGTGTATACACATATATACACACATACATATGTAGTATATACATATGTATATACTACATATGTATGTGTGTATATACACATATATACATGTATATACACACATACATATGTAATACATATACATATATACACACATACATACAAATGTAATATATAGTAGCACTAGGGAAGTATGAGGGTGATTTTTTGCATCCTTATCAACACAAATAATCGTCTTTCTTTTTCTACAACCATCCTAGTTAGTGTGAAATGGTATCTCACTGTGGTTTGATTTAATACCTAATTATGTTTCCTGTGTTTATTCACTCTTAGTATATCATCCTTGGAGAAATATCTATTCAAATATATACACATATATACACACATACATACATATGTAAATGTGCATATACATATATATACACATACATACATATGTAAATATGTATATGTAATATGTAAATATCTATTATATATATATATATAATGGAATAGTATTCAGCCATAAAAAAGAAGGAAACTGATACATTCTATCACATAGATGAATGTTGAGAACATTATGCAAAATAAAATAAGCCAGCCACAAAAAGACAAGTACTGTATGATTTCACTTACATGAGGTATGTACCCAGATTCATGGAAACCGAAAGAATGGTGGTTACCAGTGGCTAGATACAGTGAGAAATAGAGAGTTGTTTACTTGGTTTAGAATTTCAGATTTGCAAGATCAAAACGTGAAGATTGGTAGTGTAACAATGTAAATACATTTCACGATACTGAACTGTACACTTACAAATGGTTACAACAGGCCAGGCACAGTGGCTCATGCCTGTAATCCCAGCACTTTGGGAGGCTGAGGTGGGTGAATCACCTGAGGTCAAAGGTTCAAGACCAGCCTGGCCAGCATGATGAAATCCTGTCTCTACGAAAAATACAAAAATTACTTGGACATGGTGAAGGGTGCCTGCAATTACTAGGGAGGCTGAGGCAGGAGAGTCACTTGAACCCTGGAGGCAGAGGTTGCAGTGAGCCAAGATCGTGACATTGCACTCCAGCCTGGACAAAAAGAGTGAAACTCCATCTAAAAAAAAAAAAGAAGAAAAGGTTACAATGGTAAATTTTATATTCTATTTTATATTTTACCGTACATTTAAAACAACATACAGCTTGAAAAAAGAAAAAGAAAACCACATACTATGAGACAATATCAATGGCATAGTTCTGAGAAAAAAAACTTCAAATGACTTTTATTGGATTATATGGAAAACTGTTATAAATAAAAAGTAAAAACACAACTCAATAAATATGGTCAAATATTTTCAAAATGAGCTTCACAAAAAGGGGGATACGAATGCCCAATAAGCATGTTAAAAGAAAGTGCTCAACACAGTCACCAGAGAAGTGCAAATTTAAGCCAAAACAGGCTACTATTTCACACCTACTAGAATGCTGGCAAGGATGCAGAGCAGATTTTGTTTTACTCATACTGTTTTAAGGCCCACTCAGAGAAACTGCATGCTGTTCTTTGTTCTAAATTTGGAAGATAAATTTAATCTAATGGAAATCTTTTGTCAGATTAAATCATCAGTTCACTTCAGTTTTTTACCTTTACCCCAGCCGCATTTTCAAGGCTAAATTGATATCATCCTTTTCCTAGTCTCTGCAGCTTTGATAATTAACTGTTTCTGCACAACTGTCTGGTGACCCAGCAGCCTCCCTTTCTGTCAACTTCCCTCTGGATGCATTGCCCTCAGGTGCCCTCCAGATGAATGGGGAGGCTTTATTGGGGTACTAGTCCTGGAACAGCTTGGAGTGCATAGAGGGTGAGGATCAGTCATTTGTTTTCTTACGTCTATGGAAAAGTAGACTAGAATTAGGATCAAGACAGTATCTGTTGATTGGCCATGTCGTAGGTTTGCGTGTGTTCAACTCAGTCACAGGGAAAGGTAGGACATGAGAAATATTTATCTGTGCTAGAAACTCCGTTGCCACACACACACATTTCATTGAGTTTTAGCATAAGCCTATGAGATAGGTATTTCTACAGAACATCAGAGATTTTTAAATGCTTTTACTGAGCTCACCCAGCTAGTAATGGTTTGAGCTGAGATTTAAACATACTTCTTTGATTTCCCTACTACTGTGTATTTTTATGTAAATTTAAGACTCACAAGTGAGTTCAGCAAACTATCATGGTAAATGAATAGAAGTAAAATAATCCAGAACCCAGAGGTAGATAGGGGTAAATCAGGAACCCAATAATCCAGCTAAGGAAGTGGAAAGGAAAGAAAGCAAAGGCAAGCAGACAAAGAACCATGCCAGCCTTAGGAAGGAGGCAAGATATTAAATATTTCTCCCTGCATCACTCACCTGTTACAATCCAGTAATTGTTTTCACTTAATTGTTACTGTTAAAGGGAAGACTCAGTACTTGTAGTTGAGGAAATTGCCACATACCTAATTCATTGCAGAGGACCACAAATTTTCAGTTCTGCTATTCATCAAAGTCACAATGAAAGGAAGATTTGAATCCCACTATGATAGCTTATTTAGGGATTTGTGAGAACCTCACCACGGTTCAAGTAGCTTGTAATGTTTTATTTTGTTTTGTTTTTTAAAATATGTCCTTCTGATTGAAAATATCAGAACACAGTAATGGAGAGGATTTTGAGGGAGTGAGGAAGACTGAGTTTAGACACCTAATTTTTTTTAGAATTTTTAAAATTCAGACGCAGTTCACACAGCACAATATTTATCTTTTGAAAGTTAATAATTCTATGACTTTAGTTTAATCACAAAAGTGATTAATCATCACCAGCATCTAATATCAAAATATTTTTATCATCCCTCAAAGAAACCTATTAACAGAGACTCCCCATAATCCCTCTCCCCAGCCCATGGAAGTTATTAATCTACATTTTGTCACTATTTATTTGCCTAATTGGACATTTCATACAGGTGAAATCAAATAATATATTGCTTTTTGCATTTGACATCTTTCAATTAACATTTTCAAAGCTCATGCATGGCTAAATTCTATTTATTTGTATGAATACACCACGTTTTATTTTTTTTTAATAAGCTGATGGACATTTGAGTTGCTTTTACTTGTTGGCTACCATGAATAATGCTGCTGTGAATATTTGTGTACAAGTTTTTATGTAGATGTGTTATAATTTCTCTTAGTTACATATCCTGAGTGTATTTTTTGGGTTATGTGGTTTCTCTATCTTTATATTTTTGAGAAACTGACAAACTAGATTTCAAAGAGCCTATAAAATTTTACAGTAGCACCAGGGAAGTTTGAGGGTGATTTTCTGCATCCTTATCAACACAAATAATTGTCTTTCTTTTTCTACAACCATCCTAGTGAGTATGAAATGGTATCTCATTGTGGTTTGATTTAATACCTAATTATGTTTCATGTGTTTATTCACTCTTAGTATATCATCCTTGGAGAAATATCTATTCAAATCATTTGCCCATAAGAAATGGTGAAATTCACATGCCATAAAATTAGCCATTTTAAAGTGAACAATTTAGTGGCATTTAGTATATTCAAAATGTAATGCCTCCATGTAGTTCCACAAAGTTTCAAAATATTTTTCTCATCCCAAAAGCATCCTCATACACATGAAACAATTACACCCCATGCTCTAGTCCACAGAGTACCAGGTAATAATTCACCCACTCTATTTTAATGGATTCCTGTGACCTTTGGTGTCTGGCTCTGGTTTCTTCCAATTAACATAATTTCTTTGAGGTTCATGTTTGTTGAAGCACCTATTAGTATTGGATTTCTTTCTACTGCTGAGTAATATGTAGTTGTTTGCATATGCCTAAATTTTTCATCCATTCATCCACTGATGTGCATTAGATTATTTCAATCTTTTGGCTAATATGAATAATGCTGTCATGAACATGTGTGTACATATATTTGTGTGGATACCTACTTTCCATTCTTCAGCCATCTATCTAGAAATGCAATTGTTGTGTCATATAGTAATTTCATGTTTAACATATTGAGGAATCACAGGAAAGTTCTGTACAGTGACTGAACTGGTTTATGCTCCTCCCCGGCAATGTAGATACGTCTAAATTTTCCATATCCCTTCCAACACCTGATTTTTTTTTTTTACAGCTATCCAGTTGGGTGTGAAATATCTCATTGTGATTACGATTTGCATTTTCTTCATGATTAATGATGTTGAGCATATTTTCATATACTTTTGAATCATTTGTATATCTTCTTCAAAGAAATCTCTACTCAAGATCTTTCCTATTTGATGGAAATGCTTGTCTTTTTTTAATTTTTAATGTTTGTGAGTAAATAGTAGGTGTATGCATTTATGGGGTACATGAGATATTTGGTACAGACATCTTTTTGTTTTTGAATTACAAGTGTTCTTTGTGTATTTTTGATATTAGATCCTTATCAGATACATGATTTTCAGATATTTTCTCATTCACAAGATTGTCTTTTCAATTTCTTGTTAATGTTCTTTGATTCACAATAGTTCCAAATTTTTATGAAGCCCAATGTATCTATTTTTATCTTTTTTTGCTCATGCATTTGATGCTCTATCTAAGAATCCATCACTAAATTCAAGGTCATAAAAATTTACCTTTATATTTTCTTCCAAAAGTGTCAATGTTTTAGCTCTTTTTTTTAAGTTGTTCTGTTTTGAGGTGTTTCTTTTTCACAATGTGAGGTAGTTGTCCAACATCATTTTTTTTTTTTGATAAGGATGTCTAGTTTATCCAGTACCATTTGTGGAAGAGACTATGTTTTCTTCTCAAGATCCTACATAATCTTGACACCCTTTTTTAAAAAGTTGATGACAGACATAGGGGATTATTTCTGAACTCTCAATTATACTTCATTTTTCTCTTTTTTACTTTATATCAATAACACAGTTTTAATTAATGTATTTTTATAGTAAATACACATAAATATATAGTAAATATCAAAAAAATCAGTCAGTGTGAATCCCCCTCTTTTTTTTCCTTCTCAGTATTACTTAAAGATCAACTTTCCCATTTCTGCCAAAAAAAAAAAAAAAAAAAAAAGCCGTTGATAGAGATTTCATTGAAACTGTGAAATGCTTTAGGTAATACTGACATTAAAATATTGACATCTTCATTCCATAAACACAAGATATCCTTCCATTTATCTAGGTCTTCTTTAATTTCTTTCAGGAATGTAGTGTTTTTAATGTACATGCCCTTCACCTTTTGGGTAAAATTTTCCCTATGTATTTAATTCTGTTTGATGCTATCGTACATTAAGTGATTATTTTTATATCATTTTGGCTTGTTTGTTGCTGATGTACAGAAACACAACTGTCTTCATGTTGACCTTGAACCCTGAAACTTTGCTGAATTTCTTTACTAAATCTAGTACTTTTAAAAATAGATTACTTGGCATTGTTTTATGTGTAGGATTATGTGATGCATGAAGAGATACCTTTACTTCTTTCCAACTTGGAGGTTCATTCCTTTATTATTTCTTTTTTTCTTATTTCCTTCCTGCTTTCCTCCTTCTTTGACCCTCTGCTCCTCCTCTCTCCCCTCCTTCTATTCTTCCTTCCTTCCTTCTTTCCACAGATGCTAGATCAGCTCCAAAAGAGATTTTAATAACCTCATGTTATGTTCCTAAATTAAGGAAAATGTTTTAAAAATAATCTAATTATCTAATAACTTTATTAGACTCAGGGGCACTTTCTTTGGAGAAAAATGCTATTTTCCTCCTTTATAAGAAACTTCATCTATTTTTAGCTCTGCCTTAAGCCTGGCTTTCAGTGTATTGAGCCTTGCTTCAGAAAAGTATTTAGGTCATTTTATTTCAGGCCCACACACAACTACTTCTACTCTATTACGATTTTCTAGTAATTCTCTCTGCCTCTAGAGATATTTTCTCTAAGACTCAATCAGTTGAACTTCATTCTGATACTTTGTAAAATCACATTTAAAGATATTGTCCACTTTATTCTTCAAAACCCTTTGTCAAGAACTCACAGAATACCTTACCACTTGAGTTCAGTTCCAGAAAAAAAAAAATGTATCCAAAGACAAAACTGCACTTCTTTGTGCTTTTAGTAAATTCAAACAACTTGTTACTCTTATTGCCTAATGTGGAAAAAAAAAGGAGTCAAATTCACTGCATAAGTATTGTAATCTGTCTAACCGAGGTGCCCAGATACAACTGCCCTAAGATTTGTTCCATGTATTTTCTATTTGTTTTGTTTTGAAATAGGTAAATACTAAAATTGCTAATAACTGAAGGGACAGTCCAGTCTATCTTTATCATTTTACAGATGGAGACACACATGCAGACATGGCTTCATCTAACTTTAAGCTTGAGATTTTACTGCATTTTTTTCTTTTTAAAATGTACACTCTATTTTGCTTATAAAATAGGAATAGGATACTGGAGATGTATGTGGATATACAGAGCAGAAGAAAATAAGCTACCATTTATTGAATAACAGGTAGTTGCTCATTAAATAACTATTATTCTGTTATTCTGGATATTTTATGAACATCATCTTTTAATTTTTGTTACAAAATTGCACAAGGTAGGAAACTAAACTATAGAAGCTATTTCTTTTTAAAAGGTCACAAAGTTGTGTGGTTTGAACCAAAATTTAAAACTAGGCCCACTCTATTTTTTTAATTATACTTTAATTTCTGGGGTACATGTGTAGATCATGCAGGTTTGTTACATAGGTATACACGTGCCATGGTGGTTTTTTGCATCCATCTCTCTGTCATCTACATTAGGTATTTCTACTAATGTTATCCTTCCTCAATTCCCCCATTCCCTGCTATCCCTCCCTAAACCCACCCCACCTCCCAACAGGCCCTGGTGTGTGATGATGTTCCCCTCCCTCTGTCCATGTGCTCTCATTGTTCAACACCCACTCATGAGTGAGAACAGGCGATGTTTGTTTTTCTGTTCTTGTGTCAGTTTGCTGAGAATAATGGTTTCCAGCTTCATCCATGTCCCTGTAAAGGACATGGACTCATCCTTTTTTATGGCTGGATAGTATTCCATGGTGTATATGTGCCACATTTTCTTTATCCAGTCTATCATTGATAGACATTTGGGTTGGTTCCAAGTCTTTGCTATTATAAACAGTGCCACAATGAACATACGAGAGCTTATGTCTTTATAATAAAATGTTTTATAATCCTCTGGGTATATACCCAGTAATGAGATTGCAGGATCAAATGGTATTTCTATTTCTAGATTCTTGAGGAATCACCACACTGTCTTCCACAGTAGTTGAACTAGTTTACACTCCCACCAACAATGTAAAAGCATTCCTATTTCTCCACACCCTCTCCATCTCTATTTAAATGTTAACTTTTTAAAAATTACATAATGTCATATAGTAAAATCACAATTCAATAATTTTGTACTATTACGTTGGAATAAAACTTGAAATAAAGTATTACAATTGTAAATGTGTCGTCTTTTCTCCCTTGGCAAATCTATGATAGAGGTTATATATGGTGAAATCGTTTATAAAGCTTCTTTGTATTAAGACAATGAAAAATTGGCACTGATTTTACTAATGAGACAAGCAGTAGTCCACTTTTTCTGTTTTTAAAATGTTTTGAATCCAGATATATGCAGATATAATGGCTGGGTGAAACAATCATATTATGATCCTGCGGAGAAGGCAAAGAGTATGTTGGCTCTAAAATTTTTGAGCTACTGACCCAACCCAATGGCTTCCTACCTCTGAATTTTATTTTACATGAAAAAAATAAAGATCTTGGTAACCAAGTTTTCTGGTGTTTATTTTAGGCTAAAATATTCTTTATTAATACATATAACCTCATCAAGCTATTATATATATTACTATATATGAGTTTATAATATAGACATAATAGGATTATACTCAGATTACAAATTTATAGCACACTTTAGTGAATCCTGTACCTGGATTTTAAAAATATAATTGGGTTAAGGAAAAGCTTGAGGCATTTTCCAGTTGGCTGTTCTTCTGCCTCCTAGGATGTTTTAAGCTATGATCCCTGGATGTGCCACTACTGCAAATCATCAAGCATCATCTATATTGAAGAAATCTTGGGGATCTCAGAGGCAGTTGTTGTACTTTATAGAATAAGAGTACCATACAGATACACTACTAACAGTAAACTTAAACCACCATAACATCGTACTTGAACTACTGCAATAGCCAAGTAACTGACTTCCATTTGAACCTTCCTACAAAGTCTTATCTATACAGTGAACAGTAATTTTAAAGTAAGTTATCAGATCAATGTCTCCTATCGCCTATGCTTGAAGTGTTTCGTTGCATCACATTACATGCACCAGAAAGTCCTGTATCTTGTGCCTTTGCTTCCCGCTTCCCTCCTTCATTCATTAACCTTAAGCTACAGCTTTAGGTATTTCAAGATTTGTCCTATCCCAGGCTTTTGCACTTGTTGTTTTCACTGCATGGAATGTTATTCTCTTAGATCTGTTCTTTACTGGATCTTTTGTGTCCTCTAGTATCAGTTTTTATTTTTTTCCATTAGATGCCTTCCCTGAATAACTTTATGCTATTATGCCTCCCAGGATTCTGCTTATTTATTTTTAAATACTTGTCATTGTCTCTATTTCCTTCACTTCCTTGTTTATTTTTGTAGTTTTATACCCATGACTACAATATAAATTCCACAAGGCAATATCTAGTCTCATTTCATGGTATTATTAGACCTAAGAATGAAGCATGTACATAGAAGAAGGCTGATATAGTTTGGCTGTGTCCCCCTGTGTCATGAGAGGTACCTGGTCAGAGTAATTGAATCACTGGGGCAGTTACCCCTATGCTGCTGTTCTCATGAGAGTGAGTGTGTTCTCACGAGATCTGATGGTTTTATAGGAGGCTTTTCCTCCTTTTGCGCAGTGGTTGTCTGTGTTGCCGCCATGTGAAGAAGGACGGGTTTGCTTCCTATTCTGCCATGATTTTAAGTTTACTGGGGCCTCCTCAGTCATGGTTGAACCATGAGTCAATTAAATATCTTACATTTACAAATTATCCAGTCTTGGGTATGTCTTTATTAGCAGTGTGAGAACAGACTAATACAGAAGCACTCAATAACTCATGGTTGAATAAACAATTGTACTGTGGCTGATATTAGCAAGCCAGTGAAATGAAGATCTCTGAATTGGAAACCACTTGGAAAAGGAGGTAGAGGGAGGATAAGGGCATGCCAGTCATTGCTAGAGCAACCGTTTTTTTCCTTTTTTTTTTTTTTTTTTGAGAAGAAGTCTTGCTCTGTCACCAGGCTGAAGTGCAATGGTGCAATCTTGGCTCACAGCAGCCTCTGCCTCCCAGGTTCAAGTGATTCTCCTGCCTCAGCTTCTCAAGTAGCTAGGACTTCAAGCATGTGCCACCACTCCCAGCTAATTTTTGTATTTTTAGTAGAGATGGGGTTTCACCATATTGCTGGTCTCGAACTCCTGAGCTCAAATGGTCTGCCCACCTCAGCCTCCCAAAGTGCTGGGGTTGCAGGTGTGAACCACCATGCCAGCCTGCCGCTTTTTCATAATTACGAAACAGATAGAATCTTAAACTCAATTTTAACTGCTCTGACAAAATACCTATCACATATTCCATTGCATTCATGAAATACTTGTCTTTATATGACTTTTCATATTACCAAGTATATGAGTTAGGGTTTTCTGGAGAAAAACACCAATTATATAAAAATATGTTTAGAAACATGTATCATATATTTATATACAAGATATATAATTTTATACATCTTATATGTAATTTGAATTCTCCACAGAACTGAATTCTCAACATGCCTTGGAGAAATAGGAAGGAAAGACAAAATAACATAGGAAAAGCATCCAAAAATTATCAGTTAGGACCTAACATGGTGTGATGGTTAACGTCATGTGTCAACTTGGCTAGGCCATTATACCCAGGCATTTATTACTACATAATTAAAAATATAATTCATATATAACCACATATATATATATATATATATATGCAAGAGAGTTTAAGAAATTTGCCCATATGATTGTTTACAAAGACATATCTAAAAAATTCAGAGGATGCCAGCAAGGTAGAGACCCAGAAAAGAATAGCAGTTCATTCTTTTCCTACTAAGACCTTCGAATAATTGGATGTATCCCAAAATTTCCTGTATTCAATATCTACTGATTTACATATTAATCTTATATAAAAATAACTTCACAACAACATCTAGAATGATGTTTGGCCAAATATCTGGGTATAATGGCCTAGCCAAGTTGACACATGAAATTAATCGTCACACCAAATTAGATTTTTAAGGATAATTTTAGCATGCTTTTTATTTGTTATTTTGTCTTTCCTTCATACTTCTCTAGGTCATGTGAAGAATTCAGTTCTGTGGAGAATCCAAAATATTGGGGGATTTTTAAAGGGGCAAGGCATAAAGAAAAGCTAGTCAATCAAAACACAATTAATTTATAATTCGGTGCTACACTTCAGCTGCACAATATATCCAGCACATCTTGCTAGTTGTTTTCCTTGTTCTGAGTGAGATCAGATGTGAGTTGAACAAATGGAACATTATTCATTTTGAGCACATGTGGTGACTTCTATTCTTTCTTTCACTTTCTTATGACCAGTGATGAGAAACATCACTTATCTGTTAATATTAAAGAGAGAGTCAAGGAATAAATTATGATAAAAATATTGTCAAATACAGAATTTCTTTCCATATTTTTTCATGATAAACTATAAGGATCGTCTTAAAAAACTGAGTTAAGTATTTTCAATCCTAATTGAAACTATTATTCACTGAGGTGCTGAAATTCATTAGATTTTTTTAAATTAAATATTATAATTATTAGAAAAGAAGTTTGTGGACAGGCTTTTGTAAGTTCCCAGATTAAGAGAGGAAACATCACATGTCGGTATGTCCTAGAATGTGAGTCAAAGTTTGTAAAGAAGTTGAAGATTAAATCAGGCCTGGAATGCTGGCAGTTTGTAGTCCCCCCAAAATTATTGTGAAGAATATTATAGGTCTTCTTGAAGGATAAAATACCTTGCCTGATCTAACATCTGAAAGTACTCACACTGGCAATTTCTACAGTGGGATTGATTAAAGATAAGACTCTCTTTGTAGAATTAAAATTCAGAAAATACATTTGGCTTGGTCCACTGAATGAATTGGAAAACATTGTCAAAAATGTAATAACTAGATGAGGAAAGTGCATTATCTTTAGATTTGAAGTGACTTTCTAATTTTACTGTTTTCAATTTGTACCCTTGGAGCGATGAGGCCCTGTGAAATATAACTTAGAAATGTAATACCAAATAAACATTCTTAAAAATATATGTTCTTAGAACTTCTAAATAAGGTTGAAAATTAGACCAACTCCTAGAAATACCCCACCATCAGTATCCTATAACAAGAAAACAGAAAATGGTTGAAGATTCAAGAAAACAGTCCTTAATAAAAAGACCTACATGCAAAATGGAAGTCAGTGCTGTTAGTGAACTCGAGGCGTAGATTCCTAGGCTAACAAGGGTGCAGCCTACTACTTGATTAATGACGACTTTGCTGGTGATGGTTGTCTGCCTGTGCCTAAGCTGTCTGTGAACTAGGTCCACCTGGAAAAGGAAAAGTCTTCCTAGCAAGGATTCTTAAGTTTTTATCAATATGAACTCTAGTACCATCAAATTGGTACTATGGATCCTTTCCCTCCTGAAAGTAATGTTAGAGTTGCATAAAGTAAATAACTAAGATAGCAAGTAAATTAAAGTTACATTTAAAAATAACTATTAAAATATTAACACAAAACCAATTTGTAACATAGTAATATAGATATTTATTAATGTATGAAATAACAATGTCTGGTGGCAGGTATCATAAATAACATAATAGCAGAGTAATAGTGAATATAAATAATTTTGAGATATCTGCAACATTTTTAATGTAATCTGAATTTATCTATAAATTATCTTAGTAGCAAAGTCATAAATACGGCATATACTACTGTGATTAGTTATCTGAGTTCATAAAAGAAGGACAAGCTAAATTTCAGTTAGAGGTTAGTAAAAACAAATTTTTTAAAATAATTTTATTTCCAGAGTCACAAATTCTTTGGGGGTTTATGAAGCCCAGGTTAAGAACGCTTACACAGTAGTTCAGAACCTTAGTTTAACATCAGAACCACTGGGGTGTTTAAAGAAAAAAGAGAGAGCGATGCCAACCAGATAGACTAAGAGGTATCAGATACCTTCTTCCCATAGAAACACCAATTTATCAACTATATATGAACCAGAATACCTCTTTAAGAACCCCAGAATCCAGTTAAGAAATTGCAGCACCCCAAAGAGTACAGGACCAAGAAGTAACATTAGAACAAGTTGGAAGATCAGTTTCACTTTGCCAACATCTCAGGCTTCTTCAAGTCAGAACACTTTAGTGCCAAGAAAGATAACCTTCATCAGAGGTTTGTCCAACAGGGAAAGGAAAGAGGAAGGGTTGCAACTAATGCCCTTTTTGGGGCACTGTTCAAGAGACTCATTACTGATTTAGCTCATCCAGGACAGTTGGGGCCTTTGCATAGTTGGAATACATAGAGGTAGCAAAAATGGAGAGGAGAGAAAGGTAAATCTCAGCAGTCAAAAGCATACGTGTGCCCAGTAGCCAGCACAATCCCCTAGCACTGGTGGTAATCACAACTACTGGCATACACTGCAGTAGCTGTATATTTCACAGAAGTTAGTATGGTCTCCAGGAATGTGGCCCCAGCAGACAGCACAGACATCAGCACCCAGCACTGATCACAGCTGTCAATGTCCACCACACTAACCTGCATATAATGCACCAGCCTTCGTGGATCTCAGCACCCAGCAAAATTCTCAACAAATAATGCTCTTGGAAGTTGCCTCTGCTTTACAGGATTGGGACGAAGCATACACTTTGAGAGATATCTTTCAGAAATGAGAGAGAAAAAGAGAGGCTTTCACTCACATACCCAGTACGACTTTGCAGGATTGAGTTATGGCCCAAAATTCTAAAACTTCTCCCTGGAGAAAGAGAAAGAGAAGTAAAACATGTGCATTCATGAAAAAATATTTGAGACACTTCCAGAATTTCTACCCAGGCTGATTGATGATGATCTCTCCCTCTTAAAGACAGTCAGGAAAAATTGAAAGAGGTGATTACTTCTTCAAATATGCAGACGTTACTGTAAAACTACAAGGAACATGAAGAATAAGGAAAACAGGACAATAACAAATGAATGAAATAAATCTCCAGTAACTGACCCTAAATAAATGCAGAATCATTAATTGTTTGGCAAAGAATTTACAATAATTCCCTTAGAGAAGCTTGGTGAGCTAAAGAGCAGCACAAATAGAAAACTAAATTAAATTAGAAAAATAAAACATGAAAAAAATCAGAATATCAACTATGAGAGTGAAATAATAAAAAAATAGAAAGAAACCAAAAAGACATTCTGGAGCTGAAGGATGTAACAACTAAAGTGAAAAATTCCATAAAGAGCTTAAACATCCGACTTGATCAAGCAGAATAATCAGTAAACTCAAAGAAAAATCATTTGAAACCAACTAGTCAGAGAACAAAAAATAATAGCAAACAAAAAGTAAATAAGTGTGAAGAAAACCTAAAGGACTTAAGGGACACGATCATTTGAACTGATAGACACATTATTGGAGTTCTAAAAGAAGAATAGAAAGATAAAGAGGTAGAAAACACATATAACAAAATAATAGCTGAAAACTTTCCAAATCTGTGGAAGGAAATGAACATCTAGATCCATAATTTCCCCCCAAATCCAAATAGAATCCACCCAAAAAGGTCTACACCAAAAAAACAATATAATCACAGTGTCAAAAGTCGAATGCAGAGATGATTTTGAAACCAACAGGAGAAAAAATGGCTCTTCATATACAAGAAAGTTCCCAAAGGATTTTGGTGAATTTCTCAGCAGAGACATTGTTGGCAGGAAAGAAGTGGGGGAGTGGCATATTCAAAGTACTCAAAAGAAGTAAATTCAACTAAGAATTATATATCTGTTAAAATGCTCTTTTAAAAATGCAGGAGAAAAAAAATGCAGAGATAGAGACTTCCCTATACTAATGAAAGCTGAGGGAGTTTATCACCAGCAGGCCTGCTTTACAAGAAATGATAAAGGGAGATTTTCAAGTTGAAACAAGTGGACATTATACAAAAGAGTATGAAAATATAAAACCCACTTTATACAGGTAACTATAATGACAAATACAGAATGCTATATTACTTTGATGTTGGTATGCAGACTACTCATAATTTTGGCATAAAAAATGAATGACAGAAATGTTAATAATATCAATAGCTACAAAAATCATTAATGTATACATAACATAAAAATGTGTAACTG
This sequence comes from Ateles fusciceps, assembly GCA_036589455.1. Classification (NCBI taxonomy): domain Eukaryota; kingdom Metazoa; phylum Chordata; class Mammalia; order Primates; family Atelidae; genus Ateles; species Ateles fusciceps. The sequence continues at coordinate 1,635,913 of JAZHEH010000672.1, forward strand.
TTATCATCAATAGCATAAAGTATGTGGAAAGAGAGAAGTAAAGGTGCAGATATAACTGAAATTAAGATGTTATCTGCTCAAACAGACTAGAATAACCAAAAATGTTTTACCCAATCCTCTTCATGACCAAAAATTACTATAACACTTAGGAATTGCTATTATACTCTTCAATAATGTATTATACCTACTTCCAATTTCACCCTCTCCTCCACTAGAATGTGAGCCTTGGAAGAGCAGAAATCTTCATCTGATTGTTTTGTTGATAAGTCACTAGAACCTTGAATAGTGCTTGGAAAATAATTGTCACTCAACAAAGATTTTCAAATAAATAAATGGAAAATCTGAGAGAGAACAATTGCTTGACATAGAGAATGGTGTAACGATTGATTGAAGTAAAAGTAAACTGACGCGGCACACACTTGGGAAATAGAACCATTGGGCTCTTATGATCCACCGTATGGATTAAAGAAGTAGAAGGACTGCTGGATGACATTCAGATTTCTGGTATAAAGAATGACTTAGATGAAGATGACATTTACAGAAAGAGGGGGATGCACAAGCAGGTGAGAGTAGACAGAAGATGATTCTAGAAGTCTTAGAAATGTTCATATAGCTATGCCTAGGGGACATCCAAATGTCGGTTAATAGAAGTAGAGTTTTACGTAAATTTTAATACTGAGAGAGAGACATACAGAAGGGGGGCGAGGGGGAGAGAGAGACACAGAGAGAGAGAGAGAGAGAGAGAGAGAGAGAGATTGGCCATCACAGAATAGATGGTGGGGGAGATTAAAGACAATGAAGAAGATTACACAGTGGACAGTAGGGTGCTTGGTAAAGAATTGCTAAAAGAATGAAGAGAAGCAACTCTAGGATAAAATTATGAATAACACAAACACTTAAGGTAAAGAAAGAGAAAATGTTATGAAAATAAATAAAGAGATGCTGGCAGTGGAAAATAAATCTTCGGCATTCCAGATGCTGAGTGAAAAGAGTGTTTTGAAGAAGGAGTTGTTGATCAAATATTTTAGCTATATCAAGTAAGTCAAAGTCTGAACATTTTCCAATAATTTTAGCAACAATGATGATATTGGCAATATGGAAAACACAGTTTTAGCAAAGTGCTAAAGACATTTTATTTATTTAAACAAAGCTTAGTTCTAAAAGGGAAGGGAGATGTAAGGTGATCATTCAAGAGAAATAAGAAATTGAAGGACAGTTTAATTATACAGTGATAATTTAGTGTATTTAACTGAAAAGAAAGAAAGCAAATGGATATGGGCCATTAAAAGATAAAGAATGATGATCCTGAATGTGATTGGAAAGTTCCTAGGAAGATAGGTCATGCAGACAAAAATGATCATTGTAGAGAAGATTCTACTCCTTCTGCATGAAAGAAAGAGGTTGACAAGGATGTTTGTTTTGCCAGTGTGCTAGCTGGAAGTTGAGAGAAGTCCTGTCTGGTGTCTCTGTTTTCCTCTGTAAATACAAAAAGTAATGTCTTTATTTTGAGAATGATGGAAGATATGCTGGAGTTAAAAATGAAGGGAAGAGGGGGAAGATTTGAAAACAAAAATACCTTAGTGAGTATAAAACAGTGATGAGGGACACTGGAGACCTGAAGTTCTGTGTGAATTAGTGTATATTGTCAATTTCATCTCATGGAAACCTGCCCTTGCTCATTCATGTTAGGCTGCATTGACCTAAAGTCCTCTCCCATGCCAAGTCCCTTTCTACTTCCAGCCTTTGGCTCAATGTTTTCTTGTCCTGAGGAGCCTTAAAGGCCACCTTATGTAAATTAGAAACTGGCCTTTTGTTTTCCATCACAGTGTTCTTCTTCATTTCCTTCACATTTCTAACAATTGGTAACTATTGATTCACTTATAATTTTTATATCGGTCTTTCACATAAATTTAAATGAAATTCTAAAATGAAGGAAGTTTATTCATTTTTCCCCACTTTAACTCCCATGTCTAGCACGGTGGTTGGCATGATGTAAGTGATTAAGTATTTGATGATCAGTTGAATAAATTGGATTTATGGTTGCATTAGCCAAAAAAGCTGACTCTGAAAGATATAATTATACAAAGAACAAAAATAGAGGAATTCAGAACTTAATTTTAGACGTAGAAAATTAAAACTAAACAAAGTCAATCCAGGTAAATAAATATGAAAAGTAAAATTTGCAAACTGATAATATGTAAATTAAAAATAAATTCAAGATTTTTTTTAGGAATGTTTAATTAATTAAATGCAATATTGACTACTTGGATCCACAAAAGGGAAAAAGAGGCTCTCAGAAAATGAGAAATAAGAGGAGATAGAACAGCAGATAGTGTGGGGATTTCAATATCATAAGCGAATAAAATGTCCAACTTTGCTGTTAAGTTTGAAAATCCCAATGAAAAAGATCTTTTTCTCTCTCAGAAGATATGAATTGTCCAAAGTGTCTCAATAACAAGTAAAAAAGCTGAATAGACAAACAATTATGAAAGAAGCTATAACTGTTTTCAAAGATTTTCTTCTTGAAACTGCTCCATGGGACTCCCAGGCAAAGCAAATAATTGAATATAATTGATTTGGGCTTCATCCCATTTCCCAATTGCTCATTGAATAATGGATCATAAAAATAGAAATTTGCACCAGAGTTATAAGCCAGCAAAGAGTTTTCTCCATATTCTTAAATAGATTCTAAAAGTATATTAAGGAGGGATGATGAATAAGTAAAGGGTCTGTAAGAAAATACCCACTGTAAAAGGGCAATGGGCCCATAACAAGAAGAGTCGATGCTGGCAATCTATTCCCTGGAAATAACCCAGGGGAGGGGTGAGGGCATTGCAAAAAGTGGGGTGCATATTTTGATGCCATTAAATGTACTGAGAAAAAGTCTTCATGCTGGAGCCACACTGAAAATGAGTTTGCTTGGGACTTCTTCACAAGATCTTATTGGAGTGGGCAGCCTTGTCTTACCTGGCCTCCAGCAAAGGTGTCCTCTTCGCTGGTTGTTCATAACTCTAGTCATAACAAGGAACATGATTAAGGCAGACCAATTCCTGGCTGCTCCACCAGCAGAAAAAAAACACTTGAACAAAGAATTGAAAGTTGCACAGTGGCTCACTCTTGTAATCCCAGAACTTTGGGAGGCGGAGGTGGGTGGATCACTTGAGGGCAGGAGTTCAAGACCAGCCTGGCCAACATGGTAAGACACAGGCTCTACTAAAAATACAAAAATTAGGCAGGGGGTGGTGGCATGTGCCTGTAATCCCAGCTACTTGGAAAGCTGAGGCAGGGGAATTGCTTGAACCTGGGAGACAGAGGTTGCAGTGAGCTCAGATTGCACCACTGCACTCCAGCCTAGAAAACAAGTGAGACTCTGTTTCAAAACAAAAAAACGAACTGAAAGTCTGTGTTCCAACTTGCCCTGCCTAGTCTTCTTTTACCTTCTTCAACTTCATTCTTAGTCTTCACAACTAGTCAAGTGAAATATCTGAGAAGGGCAGTCAATTTGATTATGAACTTTCTTCCTACATCATTGTATAATATTTAGATAGAAAAACCTTATTTGTGAGAACTCTTTCGTTCCTTAGTATTTGAAACCCAATGAAAACTATCTTAATGATAAAACAGATGATATATTTATAATATAATTGAAAGGATGTTGGTTAGATTTGGTTTTAGAACCAAATCTGAGGTGGGGTGGAAAGGGAGAATGGGAGCTGAAATAATAGCATCAAAATTCCCTATTTGTCCATATCTGGCATGATTGATTTTGTGTGTGTGTGTGTGTGTGTGTGTGTGTGTGTAGGTTGCCTTTTATCTTCCATAGACAGATTTCTCCATGTATCTGAGGAAAATGACTGCAAAAATATCATATTTAAATATTTCTTAAATGTTTTAATTGTTCCTAGAATCTACCTGCAGCAGATGGTGTTAAACATCCATCCTTGCACACAATACTCTGTGTGCAAGAGGATGGAATGTTCTTCTTACTCAGTTTTAGTCAAGTACCCTACCTCATGACAGAAGCAAGGGAATACGGGTGGGTTATGCCTCTCTCACAACATGCAACGAAGTCTCTCCCAGAGAGGAGAAGTTACGCTATTAGGAACAAGACGATAGTGTGTGGATAGAGAAATAAACATCCCTACTGTCAGTACGCTATCATTGTTGGTATAACTCAACTATTTCCAAAAGAAAGTATCAATGACACTGTGTAATAATGAAAAAAGTCTATATGATATAGCTATAACAACACTGATACTCTTCCAAAATAGGAGAAAAAAATAGCAGAAAATGCTAGAAAAAAATTTAATTCAGCGAGATGTAAAAAGCATCCTACCTTGGGAAGATTTAATAACTTCCAATTTAGATTCTCTTATTTCAAAGCCTGTACCCACCACCATTACCGCTAAATTTGATATCAGGCATAGAGCCCCACATTAAGCTAAAATAGTTGCTATTCTCTGGAGCAGAACACCAAGGATTGGGAAGATTGTGCCTCAGTGGTCACCTGAAAAAGCAGCCAACTCAGCTCCTCTGCAGAGACTAGGGAAACTGGAAGATTCTCTGCAGATGAGGCTGCTGACTATTCTAAAATGTATAGATGCACTCATAATCCCGATGCTGTGTTGGAGAAGAGAGGGGAAATGGTTAGAAACTTGAAAGTTTAATCTTTTACCTAAAGGTATTAAAATAAACAGTTATAAAGAAACTATGGTGTGAACTCAGGAAATATTCATGACAAAGAAACCATTTTTCTTAAGATGATTTTAAGCTCATGAAAAATTATAATTATTTCAGTGGATAGAAGATTCAATAGTTAATAATTGTGAAGTGGTAAAGAAAACGATGAGACATTATTTCAGAATTCTAGGAAAGACATAGATAAATGAAATTAAGAAAGGGTAAAAAAATAGACCTGAATATAGGTTATGGAAAATGTTAAAGAGTACTAAAACCTTAGAAAAGGGAAATATAATGATAGACACATGAGATGTTTAAAATATGAATGAATTGAAATCTATGCTAATCAACTGAAAAATCTTAAGAAAATGAATAATTTTCAGCACAATATAATTTTGTAAATTGATTCAAGAAAGTAGAATAAATGAATAGATCAATGAAAGGGAGAAAATTTAAGATTATAATATTACCTCAAAATGTCTGCTCCAGGCAGTGTTTTATAGGTGAGTGCTTTCAAACTTTCAAGTAACTAATTATTTATAGGCTACACAAATTGTTTCTGATCATACAAAAAAAGAAAAAAAGGGAAGAAGAGGCTTGCAAGTACATTTTGGGGCTAGGTCGATTGGTGTAGCTAAACTGACAAAAATATTATTAAAAAGAAAAGTTCGGGCCGGGCGTGGTGGCTCACGCTTGTAATCCAAGCACTTTGGAGGCCAAGGCGGGCGGATCACCTGAGGTCAGGAGTTCAAGACCAGCCTGACCAACATGGTGAAACCTCGTCTTTATAAAAAAAAAAAAAAATTAAAAAAAAATTTTAAAAAAGTAAAAAAATAAAATAAAAATAAAACTTCACTCTATTCTTACCTATGACTTTAAATAAATAAACTGTAAATAAATATTAGCAAAATACAGTAGGGAGTACATTTATTTTAAAAATATTGTTCCATGTACCAGCTAGACATGTAGGAAACAAGACATATTTTATATTGCAGATTCTTTAACTTAGTATGCCATTTTACTTGGTCAAGTCAGCAAAAATCAAGTAATCCTTTAAAAAGATTCTGAAATGGTGTTTTACAATATTCATATTCATTCCATAATTCATAATAATGATCTATAACAATACATCATCAAAAATGACTTAGTTAATCTCTGTGAAATGTGATACAAGCAACATTTCTATATGTAATGCAATTAGAAGAGAAAAACAATTCTTGGAGTTCAGAGTTTTAAAGCTTGAATTTAAATGCATAGGATCTGAAGTCACATATCACACATATATAGCATAAAACTTGCTCCTGGCACTTACCAACTTTCAGGTTCTTGGGCTACTGCTAAGCTTCTATGAGACCAAATGCAGCCTTATTGCTTTCTGGCATTTCTGTGAGATTTGCAAATCATGGCTATGTGTAGATAAATAGCTGTTTGTGTTTTAAAGCAAGTAAGATTAGTTCAAAGATACTTACAATATTATATCTCCTAAGTCAAGGGTATTGGTTTGAACCTCACATGGCACTTACTACCATTATTATGATTATTATACCACAAGTTTTCTGACTGTTATTTTGGATCAAGATCTAAGGACCAATACTTGGGTTTATCGATAACTTACCTGGAGTGGTAATAACGTATTAAAGAAAGTTGTATTGTTAGAAGAAAATAGTTCTGGTAGTCTCAAGTCATCCTGGAAAAGGAAAGATTTAGGAAACAAAAGACAAAGCAAAATGAGAATAGTTTCTAAGCATTCTCATGCTCTTTAAGTTTCATTCAGAAATTTAACATGGGATTATATCCACTGAGCATCTCAACACCTAATGGCTAGGCAGGATAAGCATTTTTAGACCTGGATTTAGCTGAGAAAATTGAGATGCAGAGAAATTATGTGACCTCTCTGAGACAGTGCAGCAAGTAAGTGGCAGAACAGAAACTAGCACCTGCTCTTCTGAACCATTTTCTAATTCTGAGAATCAGCTTACAACTGGCTGCCTGCTGATGGCCACACCATCACATTCGTCTCCAGGAGTCAGCTAGAGTCAATGCTGCACATTAAATGGACATAGATTATCAGTAACAATGGTGGAAAGTAACCTTGTTACTTCTTTTCTCATTGTAATTTCTATGATTCCTTCATAAAAACACCATGTAAAGATGCAACTTCTTTTTCTTCTCTCAATTGATTATATCTGACCCAAGACCCTGCCTGACATATTGGCTATATATACAGGTTTCCCTCCCTCAGGGATCCCCAAGTGAATTCCAAAAAGTATACACAGGTCAAAAAAAGCTCTTATTGATTTTTCCCAAAAGTGAATGATTTCTAGTATTGTGTGCTGAATTGTGTCCCCTTAATAGATGTTCAAGTCCTAATACTTGTTACTAGTATTTACTAGTACTTGTTACTGGGTACTACCTCATACCCAGTACCTATTAACCCCTAGTACCTGTGAATGTAACCTTATTTTTTGAAAAAGTGTCTCTTCTGATGTAGCCAAATTAAGATAAGGTCATGCTGGAGTAGAATTGGACCCTTAATCTGATATGGCTGCTGTGTTTATAAGAAGAGAAGACACAAATACACAGACACACAGGGAGAACACTGTGTGTTAACAAAGGCAGAAATTAGGGTGAGAAGTGTGCAAGCCAAGCAAATCCAAGAATTGCCAGGAACCAACAGAAGCCAGAAGGCATGGGGCAGATTCTCCCCTAAGGACTTCAGGGAGAGGATTGTGCTGACAACCGTACCTCTATCCTTCTCAACTGTGAGACAGTAAATTTCTGTTGTGTTAAGCCACCTAGATCATGAAAATTTGTTACAGTAGGTCCTGGGAAACAAATACACATGGTTCCCAATCGGATCACACCTCATTTCATGTTTAGGTTGCTTCTCTCTGCTGCAGAATGCCGCTAGTCTTGCTCAGTGTCATCCTCAACTGGAGACTGACTCCACATCCTTCATCCTTAGCTTCTTAACATGGCAGGAATTACACATTTCCTGGAGCCCACTAATTTCAGTTTCACATGCAAATATTTTCCTATAAGATGTGGGAAATGCAAAAGGCATTCATGCTACTCTTTATCCTGGAAATGGAATTCTCCACTACTAATTACTAGGAGAGTCTTAAGAGTCCTCCCTACTCATAGGCAAGTTTCCCTTTATCCTTAAAAGCAATGAGTTGATCACTAAAATCACTCTGGAGATAAACATCCAAAGGCTAGAGATTTGAAGGAGGAAGAGAAGATGTTTGGTCCTGTAGGGGCTTTGTAGGTGGGGAGATATTTAACATTTCATTCCATTATTTTGATACAGCTCCCAAGAATAAACTAATATCTTCCATTTAATTCAAATCCACCTTTTTTTTTTTAAGACAGAGTTTCACTCTGTGGCACAATCTTGACTCACTGAAACCTCACCTCCCAGTTTCAGGCGATTCTCCGGCCTCAGTCTCCTGAATAGCTGGGATTAGAGGTGTTAGCCACCATATCTGGCTAAATTTTGCATTTTTGCTAGAGACAGGGTTTCACCATGTTGGCCAGGCTTGTCTGGATCTCCTGACCTCAGGTGATCTGCCTGCCTCAGCTTCCCAAAGTGCTAGGATTATAGGCTCAAATTCACTTTTACCTGATTCCCTTTATATGAGTTTGGGTAGGATTCTGAGAGCTATTTAACTTTGACTGAGGAAGGTAGGTAAAATACAACAAAACATAGAAGGACTTTGAACAGAGGAATGACATCATTTGACTCACAGTTTATGAAAACAGCAGATGATCATTACCTAATAAACTTTCATTGCAAAAATGGATGCAGGAATAAAAAAAAAGAAACATACATGGATAGTCTAGTCTTTTCAGTTGCTTGTTTTTGTATTGTTCTGTCTTGTATTTCTCTCTTTTCTTTTTATTTTTTCTTTTCCTTTTTTTTTTTTAAATTTTTGAGACATTGTCTTGCTTTGTCACCAGGCTGGAGTATATTGTCACCAGGCAGGCTGGAGTGCAGTCGTGTGATGATAGGTCACTGCAGCTTTGACCACCTGGGCTCAAGCGATCCTCCCTCCTCAAACTCCCAAATAGCTGAGACCACAGGTTCACTCTAGTTCATTTTTTAAAAAATGTCTCCCTGCTCGTATTACACAACCAAATCCTTAGCTTGCCATTCAAGACTCTCAGTCACCTGGCTCACCTTTCAGCTTCAGCTTCAGGCAATTCTACCACGCACTTCACTCTCCAGCAACCTGAAACTGCGTGCATTTATATACTCCTTTTGTATACTTTTCTTTCACAGAGTGATTGCTACTGGCTAGAAAGTTTGTCTTCATCTCACTGATTTCCATCGATTATTTAGGACTCACCTCAGGTAATATCAATTTCTGAAAGCTTGCTTGCTTCTCAACTTCCAAATCATGCTAAGTGTAGCAGATAAGAGGACAAGATTGAGAATTCCAGGATGGATTTTATTATATTCGGTAGCACCTCTCAGAAGATCAAATGCTATTAATGAGATTATATATTTTTCTTACGCTTATTAACATTTGCATTTCCTCTTTTAAAATTTTGATCCTTGTCTTTTCCGTTTTTTTTCTTTTGCTGTAAGTACAAATTTCCATTGACTCATAGAATTATTTATGTAGAATTACATGTGCACCTACTATGTCATAAATATTGCAAATATTTTTTCTGGTTTATAATTCATAATTTAACATATTTATAAGATTTTTATTGTATAGAAAAGTTTAATATAGTAAAATTTATGAATATTTTTCTTTACAATATATTTTAAGCTTTGAAATGCTTTTATTTTTATTTTTTCTTTTTCATGAGCTTTTCACTCAATTTTACATTTATGATGTTGTATATAAAAGGCACAATAATAATGTATGCAACTTTAAAAATGCATTGTAGATCTTATTTCACCAGCTGGGGAAAATACCAGGCTTTGGTTGTGCTTTAAAAGCTGTTTCATCGTCGAACTTTGTTTCTATTATTTCAGCACCTGAAAATAGCACAAGATGATGAAATGAGCAATCCCAGATGCCTCAGCAAATTGTTCCACTTTCATAAATTTTCTATTCCCCCTATCATGGTGATAACATTAATGCTACTTGAGCAGACTTAATTCACCAGCTTTACTGTCATGGGGCTACAGCCATCCTCTCTGTGAAAAAAATGTTATAAAGCATCTTAAAATGTGGTTCATGGACCCTGGACAACCACAATCAAACTCATTCAGGATGCTTATTAATCATGCAGATTCATGGGCCCCAGACAAAATTCCTGAAACATAATCTTTGCAATTTAGGATCACATCCTATGAAGACTCAAATCCTAGGCTTCTCTAACTCTTGCTATGGGTTCAATGACAATAATGTAATTTTCACTTTGATACTATTTCCAAAAGCTCAGCAATGAACCTGCCTCAAACCCCAAATAACGTCTGTCAGGACTTGTCACCTATTTGCATCCTGGTGCTTGTTCTGTATTATTCACCAATAAGCTAGTACTAGAATTTGAAATTATTCCTAAGCAACTATAACAGAACTCTGCAAAGCACTATGAGTTTTGTGTTGAAGAGTCTCACAAAGTTTTGAGAGAAGGCAACATTTGAAAGGACTTGATCTTATTTGAATGTGTGTCATCAGGCAATTATTTTATACTTTCAGTTAAGTTATCACGCTTAACCATTATTTCAATCCTTTGTGATGTGACTTTTTGTTTCTGAAAAACGAGGGCACTCAGGTTGAGGAAGATAGATTTCCTTTACCAAATTCATAAGTTAGCTGATGTCAGAGACAAAGCTCGAACCCAAGACTTTCGGCCCAGACCTAAGGCTGTCTCTTCAGTACAGCTGCCCAACATGTACCATACAAGTCACTTTCCGGATAGGAAAATAATATGGTATGAATCAGATGTTAGGATATCATGTAGATGCCAAAGATAAAGAGAAAACAGGGGAATAACTGTGTTAAGCAGTCAGGACTGGAGATGCAACTGTGTTTCTCTGAAGCCAGGAAGTTAGAGGCAGCTTAGATCCCTCCTGGAAGGCAAGCAGCTATGACTTGTCACCTGCATTCTTTATGGTCCTGATGTCACTTCACTGCTCTACCCAGTGGATAATTAATTAACAAGCCATTTCTCTATTAATTGCCACCACCCTCAGGAATTCCAAAATCTTTCTCACTCGATAATTCTAAAAATATTGCCCCCCAATTTAGCCTTATTTAAAAAAGAACTGAAAGCATATTTTACAATATAATAATATTAGAGCACTATTTTATAGTTTATGAAGGGTTTTCACATGTTACTTTAAAAATCTCACAACAACAAGTTGAGGTCATTCTTGCTTTCATTTATTTCTGTATTGCTGAGGAAGTTGAAATTGAACACTATTGGGGTAACTTTTTCAAGGTCAATGATGTGACATTAAGACTTCAGGTTGTGTCTCCCTGCCTGAGAGCCTTTGTTCTGCGTAATTTACACTACATGCCCTGTCATTTTTGCTGCACACAGACAGCTACAATGTACTAACCAGTTGTTCAATGATTGAAGGACTATTCTTATCTTTTTTAAAAGGTGAGAGGCTATGGTATTGGTATAAAGATTTGAATGAGACAAATGTAGCATAAAAGAGGGTTATTGCAGATATGAATAGTGAAATGCATTATACACACTCCGTACAGACAGCTGCGACCTTCAGCTAAAGCAAAACCGTCACCATGATGTCAGAGTTATTCAGTAGAAATAACAGTAATCAAACCCAACACACAAAATCATCAGCAAACACAAACTGATGCTTGAGGTAAGACAGGAGAACAGTGTTCCTACCCATCATTCAGAGGCTGCAGTGGAATTTAACAGTTTAATCAGGGATGAGTTTCAGAATATTGTGATATTTCCATTCTTGTCTTTTTTTTTAAAGCACAGTTTCAGTTTCTAGATTAATTTTGAATTCTGTTAAAACATGATATCCAACCCACAAATAATTTGAAAATGGTATTTGCTTCAGTAATAGTACCTCATGTTTATATCATGGTTCCATAACTTACTAGAGAAATTTGCCAAAAAATATCTGTATTGATCCTCTCCATGATTGCTTGATATCATTGCTATAATACATGTGAAGAAATTGACATAGAAGTTCAAGTGAGTTGTGCAAGGTTTCCAGATAGTATATTAGAAAGTTGGATTTGAATGAATGTCTTTTTGTTGACCTCTAATGCTTTTCTCACTCTAGGAGACTGTCTCAAAATCTTAGATCTAAAAACACTTAAAATGCCTTTTCATTTAAAGAAAATTATTCTGGACAGAAAAGATGAACATGAGGAAGAGTTGAGTTATTTTTTCTCTTTTGCATGTTATTATATTGAACATTGCAATATATATATATATTCTCACAATATAAATATATATATATTTACATTCCATTTTGCTATCTTACAAGTTTATGTCATAATTTTTACTCTGTTTTGTTTAAATTCATATTTCAGTCTGCTTTGTAGCCCATATTATTTTATATTTGGAAGCATATTAAAATCAGTATAGTAGGGCAATGGTTTCAAAGATGTGCTATAAGGAAAAGGAATTAATTAGTTCACTCATTCAACATATCTGAATCCCAGCTGTATGTGTGACAGTGAGGAGGAGGCAGCAGTGCCTCAGGCTCTTCTCTGAAGAGTCTCATTGTCCACCAGGGGAGGAGAAGTTCATGTTCACAGATAGCTTTAGTACAAGCTACAGAGCCACCATTAAAGTGTCATGGGGTTTCACTTAAACCTATTACACCCAGAAGAGAGGACTGGGCATGGCATTTAGTCAATTGGAGGGTGGAAGTCACATGGACATTTGAATTGTATTCCAAACAGAAGAAACCATATGGGGAAAGAGAAGATAAAAAGAGTTGACCACGAACAGAACATAGCAAAACATGCTTACTGGAACACCAGGATCCAGGGGTAACAGGAGTAGAAAACATACTTGAAGAGGTAAGAATGGACCTAAATTTTGAAGGAAATGGAAAGCCTGTCTAAGACGTGTCCATTTGTTAGCAATAGGGAACTAATGGAGGATTTTCAGCAGGACAATGCAATGATAATCAACCATCCCCAATTTAAATATCTGATTTTCAAAATTACTGTCTGTCATCAACTCAAGTTCAGGTTGAATGATTGAGGTTTCGAATCTAGGTTTCATTATAGGGAACCAAAATATTTACTCTGATAAACATTTTATTCTTAAATGATGTGATAAGGGAATATGATAATGTTCATCTCTTTATCACAACATAAACATAAGCCAGCAATAGTTGCAAGAAAAAGATTTAAACAGAAATTCTATATTTTGAATTCAAAGTATAGTTTTTAATATCATAGGACCTATTTCTTTGCACCATATTTACTAGTTTATTGCTTCTTCTCAGTTAGACCAGGAACTATTTTAGAGCAGAAAACACATACTATGTTTTGTCAACCTGGGACTTAAACAGCGCTTGGCACCTGATAGGTGCTCACTAAATATTTAGCATCCACCACCTCAATTCTGCTCTTCTAACCTATTAATCCTTCAACCCAAATGAGAGATATCTCTGAGGAACTTCTGTGTAGAATAAATTAAGGAAAGAGCACTAACAAAATATCATCTATGAGCTTGTATATATGTGTGATGAAATAGGTGAATGGGTAGTATACTATTGGTGCATTCAATACAGATAGTGTACAATTTATTTATTGTGTGTGTATGAGTGCATGTTTCTGATTTGGTATTCAATTACTTACCTCATGATGGTGGAGTTTAAGACAGATTCTATGTATTCTTTTCTACATTTTCTATTTTTTCCTGCAATTGGCAGGTAATACTTTCAAATTAAGAAAAGTGATGGCACAGGAACAAAAGCGCTTTGTTTTCTCTAGAAATCTTCTAAACTTTTTAATAAATAATAGATCTTTGAATAAGAAGAGACATGCCTTAAAACAACAGGAAAAAGTTCATTATTTGTTTGTAACCTTGAATGAAGGTGAATCCGAGGGGTGGCCAGGACCAAGAGGCTTTCAATACTCTGTGTGGAAAGTAATGAGACAGGGTGAATATGTTCTTTATATGGTTTTCAATACTAAGAATCAGGAAAAACAGAAAACAGATTGTCACAAATATAAATTATTCATCGAAGACACAGAATGAAAGAAAGAGGATTTTAAAATCATTGTTTCTAGTCCCCCCCCCCTCTGTGGAGGAAAGGTAATTCTTGGTATTGAACAGATTCTCCCCTGAGGAGATAATTGAGTCATCAGGGGAAGATGGGGAACTAATGGGGATTCAGATTCAAGGAAGTTTATTAGAAGTGCTTTCAAACTATGAAATGTTCAATTTAAGGATGGAGGTAGCTAACTTGCCACTCACTTAATTACAAAAATCATGCAAGATGAACTTGGAAGTGGTGGGTAAGACAGCTCTAGGCAAGCAAAGACAGTGCTGAGTGAGAATAAAGATATGAAATATGTAATTAAATTGTGGGAGGGTGACAGATGCTATCAGGCTTCCACTTGTTACAAGGTAAACAAAAGAACAATGCAATAATAAATATAAAATATAAAATGTTAAATTGCTTTTTTGTGCTCAGCAAATGAAGAGTCATCTGAAGCAATATCTGCCTTTTATTCACTTTTTGATGTTTCTTGGTTATATAACTATTTCTTTATTTGGGTTTATAAAGGATTGAGCAGCAGGGTGGTTAGAATTGAACACATTGTAATGTAATTGTTGAAAAATAGAAACAGTTTACAAAGTGAAAGACAATTTAGCTGGTGAGAGGGGAAAATCTCTTCCTAAACTAATGTTACAAGAAATGAAATTTGATGACTTTCCCTCCTCAGTGATGGAGTTTGCAGATTGAATGAGTCGGCTGTGCTAAGAGCAAAGCCTCACTGACTTTAGGGTCTCTTCAATGGGCTCTTTAAGGAGCTGGAGGAAAATAAATTCAAATTCAAAAATAAATGAAATTTGAAGCCTGCCATTGAGCTTTAAGGCATAGAAAATAAGTTGTTTTTGTTTTTGTTTTTCCCCAGAAGAAGTCAAAACTATATAAATTCACTTGGCAAAAATTTTCATATGATTATTGACAGCAAGACATAGTGCACAAAAGTTGAGATGTAGTTTCAGACAAATCAATACAAATCCTTTGTTACAAATCCTGGTTCTGTCAGTTACCAGGTGGGGAACTAAAATAAACTGTTTAATCTCTCTCAACCTGTTTCTGTAATTTGCAAAGGGTAAATACTAAAACCCCCTGACAAATTTATGGGAATTAAATAAAATGACCCATGTTTAAAATCAAGTAGAGTTCATTCAATTGCTCAAAAATCATACAGCAATATTTATATCTAGTTTTATGATTTCTAGACACTTAGTTTATCATAATTCAATTTTGTGGATCATAGTTAAAAACAGAAAAAATAAATTAGTCTATGCATGAAAAAATAAGACAAACATAGCCACTTTTCTGATCAATTTGTTTATCACTTTGAATTCAGTTTTCTATCTGGCAGCTACACACAACTAAGAGGGCAGAGAACCCAGTCAACACAGGAAATAACAAGGGATTAAGGTTTCCTAGACTGGTGTACCTTTATCTCAAAAATGTTCAGGAAATCAGATAAACACATCTCAACACCTCATTTTTTTTTAACTTTTAAGTTCAGAGGTACACGTGAAGCTTTGTTACATAGGTAAACTTGTGTCATAGGGGTTTGTTGTACAGATTTTTTGTTACCCAGGTATTCAGCTTAGTTTCCATTCATGATTTTTCCTGATCCTCTCCCTCCTCTTATCCTCCGCCCTTCAAAAGGTCACAGTGTGTGTTGTTCCCCTCTATGTGTCCATGTGTTCTCATCAATTAGCTTTCACTTATAAGTGACAGCATGTGGTATTTGGTTTTGTGTTCCTGTGTTAGTTTGCTAAGGATAATGGCCTGAGGCTCCTTCCATGTCCCTGCAAAGGATATGATCTTGTTCTTTTTTTATGGCTGGATGGTATTCTCTGGTATATATGTACTACATTTTCTTTATCCAATCTGTCCTTGATAGGCATTTAGGTTGATTCTATGTCTTTGCTACTGAGCACACTTCATTCTTTTTCATCCTGTGACATTTCTCTCTTCCCCCAGATGCTGTAGCAACCTACAACTCAATCCTTGCTACTGTTTGTCATCCCCTATCTTTAACTAAAATAAAATAACTACATACAGAAACATTGAAAAAATACAAAGAACCCTAAGAAATAAAATTTTAAAAGAACTCATAGAAATCACCACTGTGTACTTTATTGTATATTTCTGTGCAATTATTATATTCCACACATTTTTTACAAAATCCAATTTCATAGGAATTATTTTTTGATAAGTGACATTTTTTACTTATCAATGTTAATTACATTTTCCTTAATGCATATATATTCTTTCATAAGATAGTTTTAAAAAACATATAGTTTTCTGAATGAAAATGCAGCATACTGCCTTTGAACTCAATTCTGTCTAAATACCTGCAAACTGCCTTGGCAATCGAGCCTTTTTGTGAGCCCCTATGCCCCAGATAAACTATTTTGGTTTAAACTGTTTCTGTTGTGACCTTCTGTCTGTGTTCTACCTGTGATCTGTCCTTATATTGATCTCTTAGTGAACATACTTCTTCCTAGCCTGTTGTCTACACAGCTCTACTTTTGATGACTCCTACCTAGGAAAGAATATCCTGGTTTGCCATAAGCATCTCTTTCCCCCTCACTCCAGTATCCTTGAGAAAGGACTTCTCAAGAAGAAGGCAAGTACCAAACATTCACAATATGTCAATTCTGCTGTAGGTACTCTGCTAGAGAAGGAGAGACAACATTTTTAGCGACATAGAACCAAGCCTTATCTTCTGACTCTGCAAAGAATGCTAATTTCATCTGGAAATCCCATATAAACCCTCCAGTTATGACTAGCCTAACCTCTACAACACCACTGTCTATACCAGTATATCTAAACTGGGGCCAGATTTGCTCCTCAAACACATGGGCAAAATCTAAAAATGTTATTGGTTGCACAACTATGGGCAAAGATTTCTACTGGTATCCAGTAAGTAGAGGCCAAGGGTGCTGCTAAATGTCTTAAAATGTGCAGAAGATCTCCAGGCCCAGGGCTAAAAATTACCTAGGCCAAAGTGTCAAAAATGCCAAAGTTGATAAACCCTGATCTACTTACCAAATTAAATATATCTTATTTTATTGTGTTATACACATATTTACTCCTTTGTCACATTTCCAATAATAGAAAAAAAATAGAAGTAGGACACTAAATATTCTCACTTTGATACAGTAAACTTCTTATGAAAACTACATGGGACCTCTGGGACTACTTCTAACCTTTCAGAATATTTTTATTATAAAAATAGTCAATTTTTATAACAATTTCTCCTGAGGACTAGTATATTGGTTGGTAAACAAGGAACCACCTGGATGTGGATGTCCTGGCAATATACCTGGTATTAAGTAATCACCACTCTAGTAATCCGTGTCTGTTATCTCATATAATTTTTAAAACGACCCTAGATGTAGGTGTTTCAGTTACTATTGCTGTGCAGAAAATTATACCAAAAACTTAGAGACCTAAAAACAACCAATTTATTTGATTCACAAATTTGTGAGTTTGAAAGATGGAAAAGTTTTACATAGGGAAGGCTTTCATTTAGACTGATCATGTGATTGCAGCCAATTGTTGGAAAACCAGAGGGTCTGGATCTCCAAGATAGTGAACTCACATGGTTAGCCATTGGCATTGGTGGCAGCTTTCAGATGGGAGACACAACTAGGGTGTGAACCTATAGATTGCCTCTCCAGGATGTTAGCCTCAGGGTAGTCAGACCTTGCACGGGGCTGATTTTCCCAGAGTGAGTTTCCAAGAGGACCAAGAGAAAGCTTCCTGTCCTTTTCTGCCCTTGCTTCAGAAGTAATGCAGCATCACTTCTGCTTCCTTGTCTGGTTACAAAGGAGACACTAAGCCTGGCCCAGATTTAAGGAGAGTGGACACAGAAACTTCTCTTTAGCGGAATGAATGCCAAATAATTTACAGGTATATTTTAAAAACATCACAGTAGAAGTACCATTGCCCCATTTTATATATGGATAAAGACTTAAAGACCAAATGAAGATAGCGTCAGTGAAACCTAAATTCCCCCAGTGAATCTCAGATGAAGGCTCAGTTCAACCACTTCCTGAGCTAATGCTAGTAAAGGCAAGTGAAGTAATGGCACACTCTGACAATTTTCCTTGAGGACTAATACTTTATACTTTCTGAGAACCTCTGAGAAGCACTTACCCCACTGTGTTATTCAGATCACTACCCTGAGACTTTGGTCAGAGGTCCTGATGACTTTCTTGCCTCTTCATGGGACAGGACTTTGAGTTTAAACTACTATGTGTTTGTTAGAGATCTGGAAAGCTAAATATGTTTTGCTACTACACTGCCCCTCTCCGATCTTATTCTCTTTCTGGTGAGCTGGGAGTGTCCTACAACCTGCATGAAAACTATAAATATATACAATATAGTTAACATTCCTCAGCAGTGCTTATATAGGACATTTGTAGGCCATGTAATGTTGAAAGGTATTTCATGATAAAAGTATTCTGAAGTCAAGTGAATTTCAAAAATTCTGAGTATTTAAGGGTGGTGTTTTCTATGGGAGGTCTTAGAGCTATGAACATGCTGATACATTATTCACTCCACAGCAGGTGTAGCAATCACCCAACTTTGCAAGATAATTTCATTATGAAAACATTATTTTAACAGAAAACTTTTAATATCTCACACTGTATTCATATTCCCTGAAAAATTTGGGGGTAAATATTGTTATGGTTGACATTGCACAAATAATGTGATCAGCCCTAAATTTGAACCATGAACCTAGTTGAGTGATTCTGAACAGATTGCAGGTTTTTCTTTTCTTCTTAAATAGAGATGGGGTGTCTCACTGTATTGCCCAGGCTGATCCCAAACACCTGGGCTCAAGTGATCCAACCCCTGAGGCCTCCCGAAGTGCTTTGATTTCAGACGTGAGCCACTGCACCCAGACCAGATTGTGTGTGTGTGTGTGTGTGTGTGTGTGTGTGTGTGTGTGTTTTGAGACATAATTTTCATGTGAACATAGCATGTAAGATTATCCCAAAAGTCCCATGAGAGGATAAAAAGGCCCATTATAGATTTGGCACATAGAAAACAGAAAAACTATTTATTTTTCAAAATTTTTGTGGTTGAAGTTTTGGGGAAATTTTGATAGTGTTTTTGTTAAGAACCAAAAGATGGTCATATCCTACCTGACAATGACTCTTACTCAGCTTTTTTTCTAAGAGAATTGCTACTGAGAAACAAAGACAGAGTGAGGCTGAAAGAATGACATTTCCAATCATTGCAAACCCTGAATATTTCAAAGCAGAGTTCTAGAAACAGACTATTTGGAGGGAATCATGATATGGTTTGTCTCTGTGCCCCCACCCAAGTCTCATCTTAAATTGTAATCTCCATAATCCACATGCGTTGAGGACAGGACCTGTCAGGAGGTTATGGGATCATGGGGCAGTTTCCCTTGTGCTGTTCTTGTGATAGTGAGTGAGTTCTCATGAGATCTTATGGTTTTTTGAGGGGCTTTCCCCACTTTTCCTCAGCACTTCTTGCTGCTGCCATGTGAAGAAAGACATGTTTGCTTCCTCTTCTGCCATGATTGTAAGTTTTCTGAGGCCTCCCCAGCCATGCTGAACTGTGAGTCAATGAAACGTCTTTCCCATTACCCAGTTATGGGAAGTCTTTATAGCAGTATGAAAATGGACTAAGACAGCAAATTAATACTGGGAGTGGGGTGCTTCTATAAATATACCCAAAAATTTGGAAGCGACTTTGGAACTGGGTAACAGGCAGAGGCTGGAACAGTTTGGAGGGCTCAGAAGAAGACAGGAAAATGTAGGAAGGTTTGGAACTTCCTAGAGACTTGCTGAATGGTTTTGACCAAAATGCTGATAACCATGTGGACAGTAAAGTCCAGGCTGAGGTGGTCTTTAGATGAGGTCGTCTTAGAGAAAAGATCACTCTTGCTACACTTTAGCAAAGAGACTGGCAGCATTTTGTCCCATCCCTAGAGATCTGTGGAACTTTTAACTTGAGAGAAATGATCTGAAATAGGAACTTATGTTTAAAAGGGAAGCAGAGCATAAAAGTTTGAAATATTTGTAGCCTGATGATTCAGTTAAAAAGAAAATCCCATTTTCTCAGGATAAATTCAAGCCAGTTACAGAAATTTGTGTAAGTAATGAGAAGCCAAGTGTTAATCTCCAAGACAAAAAAAAATTTCTCCTGGATATGCCAGAGGTCTTCACAGCACGCACTCCCATTACAGTCCCATAGGCATAAGAGGAAAAACCATGGTTTCATGGGCTGGGTCCAGGGCCTTGCTGCTTTGTGCAGTCTCAGGACTTGTTGCCCTGCATCCTAGTCATGACTAAAAGGGGCCAACATACAGTTCAGGCAGTTGCTTCAGAGAATGCAAGCCCCAAGGCTTGATGGCTTTCACATGGTGTTGGACCTGCAGGTGCACAGATGTCAGAAACAGAGGTTTGAGAACCTCTGCCTAGACTTCACAGGATATATGGAAACACTGGGATGTTTAGGCAGAAGTTTGCTGTTAGGGTGGAGCCCTTATGGAAAACCTCTGCTAGGGCAGTGCAGAAGGGCAATGTGGGGGTTGCAGCCCCCACACAGAGTCTCCACTGGGCAATGCCAAGCAAAGTTATGAGAAGAGGACAATTGTATTCCAGACTCCAGAATGGAAGATCCACTGACAGCTTTCACCACATGCCTGGAAAGTCACAGAGACTCAATGCTAGTCTGTGAAAGCACTGGGAGGGGGGCTGTACACTGCAAAGTCACAGGAGCACAGCTGCCCAAGGCTGTTGGAGGCCATCTCTTGCATTAGTGTAATCTGAATGTGAGACATGGAGTCAAAGGAGATCATTTTGGAGATTTAATATTTAATGACTACCCTGCCTGGTTTCAGACTTGCCCCGCCTGGTTTCAGACTTGCCCCACCTGGTTTCAGACTGCATGGGGCATGTAGCTGTTTTGTTTTGGCCAATTTCTTCCATTTGTAATGGAAAAATTTACCCAATTCCTGTACCCCCATTGTGTCTTGGAAGTAGCCAACTTGTTTTTGATTTTGCAGACTCACAGGCAGAAGGGATTTGTCTTGTCTCAGATGAGACTTTGGATTGTGGACTCTCGAGTTAATGCTGGAATGAATTAAGACTTTGGGGGTCTAATGGTAAGGCATGATTCGTTTTGAAATATGAACAGGCATGATATTTTTAAGGGGCCAGGGCCAGAATGATATAGTTTGGCTCTGTGTCCCCACCCAAATCTTATCTCAAATTGTAATCTTCATAATCCCCATGTGTCAAAGGCAGGACTTGATGGGAGTTGATTGGATTATGGGGGCAGTTTACCCTATGTTGTTCTTATGATTGTGAGTGAGTTCTAATGAGATCTGATGGTTCTGTAACGGGTTCTTCTCCCTTCACTTGTTCACTCTTTCTCTCTCTTGCCACCTTGTAAGATGTGTCTTTGCTTCTCTTTTGCCTTCTGCCATGATTGTCAGTTTCCTGAGGCCTGCCAGCCATGCAGAACTCTGAGTCAATTAAGCCTCTTTTCTGTATAAATTACCCAGTCTTAGATATGTCTTTATAGCAGTATGACAATGGAATAATATGAATCCCTTAGGCATAAAGATATAATTTGTTTTCCTACATATTAAAAAACCTCATTCACATACCTCAGAGAAATCTTGAAGCCAGCCAAGCCAACAATAGTGGAAGAGAAAGAGTAAGAGATAAAGAATGATCATAAACCTCAACCTGATTATACCTTCCTATTACTACAACAAAACTTGGAGAAACAAAAAATGGTTGTAAAGAAGTTTCCACTTTGTCAATGAATTGTTTGTCATACCAGCTACCACCCCAGTATGGTGCTAAAATCCACTCAAAATGAGGAAAAAGGCTAAAGGAGAAAAAAAGGCAGATGGGATTTGAATGCCCAAGCCCCTTAAGTGAAGTTAAACATACCGAAGTGAGCTCCTCATTGTCTACACCTTTTCCTCAGAGAAATTTTCTGCTTCTTAAGCTCTAATACAATAAATCTACCAAAATTAAAGGCTCCACGGTAAACATGCAGATATGGTGCTGGAGAGGCAAGATCTGGACTTCTTGGCTACCTAGTTGAACAAAATTTGGAAGGCCAAGATTTCAGAAAAAACAAGAGAGATGAGCTCACATTCTGGCATTGTTCATATTCTGAGGGCATTTTCCATTTTTTGAGTGGTATTAGATAAGAGACTAAGAAGTAAAAATGGCAGAAATTGGCAGTCAGAGATTATAAACAGATAGGAACTCTAAGGAGCAAATAGGATTATGCCAGTTAGGACCGTGGTGTAAGCCCGAGAGATTTTAGTTGAGGTATCTGAAATGACCAGGCTTTCTCAATACTAAAATTCAATCCCAAAATGATTTCAGCCTCCAACTGAGTCAAGGTGATATACCCTACAGTCTCATTTAATGTTAGAAGAAGATATTCCTCTGTAGATAAAGACATCATCTTCAGTCTCTAACAATTTTTATTTCTGATATCAAGATGGATTAGAATTTTATCAATTCAATAAAATCAATGGGTGTGACAAGAGACAGGATAAAATAGAAAACAAACAAGTAATTATTTATAGAAAAACAAACAAGAGAACTACAAACCACTGCTCAAGGAAATAGAGAGAGGACACAAAAAGTTGGAAAAACATTCCATTCTCATGATTAGGAAGAATCAATATTGTGAAAATGGCCATACTGCCCAAAGTAATTTATAGATTCAATGCTATCTCCATCAAGCTACCATTGACCTTCTTCACAGAACTGGAAAAAAACACTTTAAACTTCATATGGAACCAAAAGAGAGCCCAAGTAGCTAGGGCAATCCTAAGCAAATAGAACAAAGCTGGAGGCATCACGCTACCTGAGTTCAAACTATACTACAAGGCTACTGTAATCAAAACAGCATGGTACTGGTACCAAAATAGAGATATAGACCAATGGAACAGAACAGAGGCCTTGGAAGAAACACCACACATCTACAACCATCTGATCTTTGGCAAACCTGAAAAAAACAAGCAATGGGGAAACAATTCCCTGTCCAATAAATGATGTTGGGAAAGCTGGCTAGCCATCTGCAGAAAGCTGAAACTGGATTCCTTCCTTAAATCCTACACTAAAATTAACTCCAAATGTATTAAAGATTTAATGGAAAACCTAACACTATAAAAATCCTAGAAGAAAACCTATGCAACACCATTCAGGACACAGGCATAGGCAAGGATTTTGTGACTAAAACACCAAAAGCAATGGCAACAAAAGCCAAAGTTGACAAATGGGATCTAATTAAACTTAAGGCCTTCTGCACAGCAAAAGAAACAATCATTAGAGTGAACTGGCAACCAACAGAATGGGAAAAAGTTTTTGCAATCTACCCATCTGACAAAGGCCTAATATCTAGAATCTACAAAGAATTTAAGCAGATTTACAAGAAAAAAACAAACAAACCCATCCAAAAGTGGGCAAAAGATATGAACAGACACTTTTCAAAAGAAGACATTTACGAGGCCAACAAACATATGAAAAAATGTTCATCATCACTGGTCTTCAGAGAAATGCAAATAAAAACCACATTGAGATACCATCTCATGCCAGTTAGAATAGCAATCATTAAAAAATAGGAGAGCCGGGCGCGGTGGCTCACGCCTGTAATCCCAGCACTTTGGGAGGCCGAGGCGGGCGGATCACGAGGTCAAGAGATTGAGACCGTCCTGGTCAACATGGTGAAACCCCGTCTCTACTAAAAATACAAAAAAATTAGCTGGGCATGGTGGCGCGCGCCTGTAGTCCCAGCTACTCGGGGAGGCTGAGGCAGGAGAATGCTTGAACCCGGGCAGCGGAGGTTGCAGTGAGCCAAGGTCGCGCCACTGCACTCCAGCCTGGCGCCTGGTGACTGAGTGAGACTCTGTCTCAAAAAAAAAAAAAAAAAAAAAAAAAAAAAAATCAGGAGACAATGGATGCTGGAGAGGATGTGGAGAAAAAGGAACACTTTTACACTGCTGGTGGGAGTATAAATTAGTTCAACCATTGTGGAAGACAGTGTGGCGATTCCTCAAGGATCTAGAAATAGAAATTCCATTTGACCCAGCAATGGAATTGCTGGTATATATCCAAAGGATTATAAAGTGTTCTCTTATAAAGAATCATGCACATGTATGTTTATTGCAGTACTATTTAGAATAGCAAAGACCTGGAACCAACCCAAATGCCCATCAATGATAGACTGGACAAAGAAAATGTGGCACATATAGACCATGGAATACTACACAACCATAAAAAGGATGAGTTCTTGCTATTTGTAGGGACATGGATGAATCTGGAAACTATCATTCTCAGCAAACAGACACAAGAACAGAAAACCAAATACTGCATATTCTCGCTCATAGGTGGGTGTTGAACAATGAGAACACATGAGCACAGGGAGGGGAGCATCACACACTGGGTTCTGTTGGAGGTGGGGCTTAGAGAGGGACAGTGGCGATTAGGGAGGTTCAGGAGGGATAACATGGGAAGAAATGCCAGATATAGATGACGGGGGGGATGGAGGCAGCAAACCACCTTGCCGTGTATGTACCTATGCAACAATCCTGCAAGATCTGCACAGGTACCCCAGAATCTATAGTACAATTTAAAAAAGAAGAACAATACAGTGGAGACCTGGGTATTTAAGATATTGGACATGGGCTTTAAATTCACTGTAACTAATATGTTCAGGAAAATGTGTTTAAGTTGGAGCATTTTACAAAATAACTAAACTCTAATAAGGAAAAGAATAAAAAGGAAAAAGAGAGATATAAAAAGAGAAGAAAGACATGGAGGATTTGTCTGTTCATATACCCTTCCAGTAGTCTGCCTGTCACCTGACTGGAGGAAACATACAACAGATAATACACAAGTACTAACCCATTCACGACTGAGGATGCAATTTTTTGAATTTTTGCAATCAGATCTTGGTGATGATCTTGAGCAGTAGGACGTAAATAACTCCCACATGCTTAGTGTTCCAATAATGGAACACTAGGCATTAAAATCAAAGTGTTAATATTTCTGCCCTACAGCAAATATGCCCTAAATATTGTTCTTCTCTTCCACTAGGGGACAGTGAAGGATAGAAGGCGTGAGCTTAGGGTGGGAAATAGGGCAGTGTCCCCTTACCTATTCTCACACCACACAGCTTCATTTTTAAACTTTTGTTGTTTACTTTTCAAATTCCACACTTCAATTTCTATCATAGGATGGAAGCTATTACTGTCTAGTCCCATTACCTGCATCAGGCCACCTCTAGATTTGAGTGTGCTGGGTATTACGGGCTCCAGTGGGTCCTCTTAAGGCTTCCCCCAACCCTCTATCACTTCTCACTGTCCTGCCCCACACTGGTTTCACCTCCTCTCCTATGCCACATATATTTTCTATTGGTGGAAAGGTAAATCAGTACAACCATTATGGAAAACAAATGAGGACTCGTAGGTTCAGGAAGTTAGAGCAGCTTTCCCAAATTCCCGCCATTAGGAAACCTGGGTGCTATGAAGGAAGTGGCCAGAAAAGGCAGAGGTTTTAAGGCAGTGCCAAATCATGCTTCACCTTATGTCCACATCTTGTTAGGCAAGAGAATAACACAAACAAACAAATGCAGTTCTGAGACTCATGCTCTGTGGCAGAGAATAGAGAATTCTTGAGTTCAAGCTCATGGCCTTCAGGTAGAAAATATGAACCATATTTCATATTCAAAGGAGACATTTCTCTACTTAGAAATGCAAGCCTCCCAGGAGATCAAGCAGAAGAGCCGAAAGGTCTCTGCTAAAGGAAACACGCTCCACAGGAGTCATGAGAAAGGTAATGGCTTCATGAATTAACGTAATATATACAAATTTAGCAAACACACACAGAGGAGGGGAGGATAATTCTCTAAAATAGGTAACATGTATGATGAGAAAGAAGATTAAGGGAGTACTGTAGTTTCTATTGCTTTAAAAGATTTTTTAAACAATCAGAACAGCATGGAACTAAGAAGAGAAAAATCACCCCAGACATCATTCTGAAACATTATCTCTGTGGGACAGAGAAATTAACATCATAAAGCGCACAGGAGAAAATGAATTGGATGTACTTGTTCTCCAACTACACCAACATGATCTCATTCGTTTACAGGATAAATTCTTATATAGAAAAAATTCAGGAATAGAGACATCCATGGAGCTATTATGGAAGATGATTTTGCAGAAAACTGAACAGTAGTTCCACTAATTGCCAAAGCTATTTTTAACAGTTTTATTTTTCACTTGAGAAAAATAATTGGAGTGATTGATTTTTTTTTTATCTCAGAATCTAATTCCAATTTTGTATTAGTGGATCTCCAATTGTGTGTAATATTAGAGGTTTGTGGTATGCAGCCTGCCGGTATGGACAGAGAAAGGGCATTATCCTTTCTCTCCAAGGCCCTTAACAGCCAGGCAGGGACAGATACCCTGGCTTCATTCAATTGCTGTTCCTACCTGGAACTTTAGTCCTGGAATCATGGTGCAATGATAAGAGATTCATAGGAAATGATTAAGAGAAATGTCCACTTTCTTTTTCCAGTTTTGATGTTCACTCACTGTAGAAATATGCATGGCAAGAGTGTTATTCTTGTTAGGATTTTCTGGCTAAAAATAGTTAACTGTTGAGTTTCCTATGTCTTGGCTCTGTGTAGCTGATTTTTGTCCCTCTTAGCCTCCAAGACCATTATTATTTATTATTATTATTATTGTTATTATTTGAGGCAGGGTCTCACTCTGTCACCCAAGATGGAGTACAGTGGCATGAACATGGCTCATTGCAGTCTAGACTTCCTGGGCTCAAGTGACACTCCTGTCTCAGTCTCTTGAGTAGCTGGGACTGTAGGTTCACACCACCACACTCAATTAATTTTTAAATTTGGTTGTAGAGATGAGGTCTTATTCAGTTGATCAGGCTGATCTCAAACTCCTAGTCTCAAGTGATCCTCCGGCCTTGGCCTCCCAAAATGCTGGGATTACAAGCATGAGCAACCACACCTGGCCAAGATCATTCTTCCAGCTCTGAGTCAATTCATAAAAGCATTGACAACAAAAGCCAAAATAGACAAGTGGGACCTAATCAAACTCCACAGCTTCTGCACGGCAAAAGAAACAGTCATTAGAGTGAATTGGCAACCAACAGAATGGAAAAAAATGTTTGCAGTCTACCCACCTGACAAAGGGCTGATATCCAGAATCTACAAAGAACTGAAGACAGATTTACAAGAAAAAAACAAACAAGCCCATTCAAAAGTGGGCGAAGGATATGAACAGACAGTTTGCAAAAGAAGACATACATGAGGCCAACAAACATATGAAAAAATGCTCATCATCACTGGTCATAAGAGAAATGCAAATCAAAACTGCATTGAGATACCATCTCACACCAGTTAGAATGGCAATCATTAAAAAATCTGGAGACAACAGATGCTGGAGAGGATGTGGAGAAATAGGAACACTTTTACACTGTTGGTGGGAGTGTAAATTAGTTCAACCATTGCGGAAGACAGTGTGGCGATTCCTCAAGGACCTAGAAATAGAAATTCCATTTGACCCAGCAATCCCATTACTGGGTATATATCCAAAGGATTATAAATCGTTCTGCTATAAGGACACATGCACACGAATGTTCATTGCAGCACAGTTTACAATAGCAAAGACCTGGAACCAACCCAAATGCCCATCGATGATAGACTGGACAGGGAAAGTGTGGCACATATACACCATGGAATATTATGCAGCCATAAACATTTTATTATTTATTTTATGTTTTTAAACTCCATATAAATGGAATCATACATGGATTATGTTTATTTCCTCAGAAGTTTCTATTGAATGGATATATCATGATTCATTTGTCCATAATTCTGTTAATGGGAATGTAGGTTGTTTCTACTTCTTTTAATAATTATTATTTTGCCATTACAAGCTGTGTTGCTAGGAATTTTTCATAAATGTTTTACAAAGTATCTAATAAATATTTTATTGCATGGATGTCTAAATATTTATCTAGTGTATTGTCTCAGCCAATGAAGGCTAGATTATGCTTCAGTAATAAACAGCACCCAAACCTCAACAGCTTACATCTAAAAATGTTTTGTTCTCCTTTCTATACATCCATCCTGTGTTGGCTATGACTCTGCCCCAAATCTCCTCTGCTAACGAACCCAGGAGGATGGAGTAGTCCATATATAAGACATTGCCAATCTCATAGAAGAGGAAAAATATAATACTTAATGTGATGATAATTAAACCTTCTGCTTGGAAGTGACAAATTTCCATTCTGCTCATGTTCCATTGGGCAAAAGTAATCACATGGCCAAGATCAAGATCAAAAGAACAAGAACTAATGTCCTTTTCCTGAAAGCACTCAATTCGCATTTTCCTGATTAATCCAGGGCTACAGAAAGCTCAATGTATTTATTGCATTTTAATTACCTTTTTCATTATATGCTTGTACAGTTCTTGCTCATTTTTCTCTTTTATGTTGTTGCCATTTTAATGGTTTTAACTTTAAAATTGCCAATTTTTGCTCACAACTGAAAATTTTATGTGGTGACATTTTGTCTCTAGGAGTATTTTTTTTAAATTATTTTCTTTACAGTATCCTTAGATATGACAAGTAGCATATTTTTATGTAATATAATATTTATTTATTTTATGTGGATCAATTCACCAATAATTCCCATTGCTTCTGCTTCATAACTGCAGTTTGACAAAAACTTTATCTTCTTTAAAAATTGTTAATATAATAGACTAATTATGTATCCTGAACAGAAAATAACTTATTCAAGAGAAAGAAAGTTAATTTGTAAAAGGAACCCAACCACAACAAAAGAACATATGAAAACAGCAAAAGCAAAAACGAGCTGAAACCACAGCAAGAAAGGAGGTTGGAAGTATTTCTGATGGTAAGTGACAGTTCATCCTGCATTTAAAAAGCTAAATCCTAGGCCAGCTGCACGATCAGTAAGCTGAAACTGAGATTCCTAAATTAAGCTAGGGAATCTCAAGGAGAGCTCAAATAATCCCAAGTTGGTTGAGCCTCCTGACACTGGCAGAAGAAAGCTTCCCTGGAGAAAATATTCCAAATAAAAGCACTTTAAGACTCTTACAGATTAAAATCAAGTACATTTGAGTTTGCAGTCAAATATCATCAAAGTGCATAAAGTGAATTAGCTTTCAATCCATGAATAAGACAGAAAAAGTAACAAGCATCAGATTCAATTTTCTTTGGAATTTATCAAAATTGTCAGATTTAAAAGAGAATAACAATGCAAGAAATAGTAAGTAAATAAATTATGTAGTCACAAGAGATTTTAAAAAAAATAAACAATCATAAATTTCTCTTTTGGGTGGGAGGGAGTTGATAACAGGATATAGTTATTCCTGTCTGGAATCAGTAAAATACAGAAAGAAAACTAGAAAATTACCAAAAAAAATTCCTTTCTACAAGAACTAGTAAAATACAGAAAGTGTCTACTTGAAGGCAGCAGGAATCTTCTGGAACAGTGTGAATTGGGGAGGCTAAGACTCAAGAACGTGGGAAAGTCTTTAAGTGATTTGACTTGTACAGACATTCTGAAAAGAATCTCTTGATGCTGAACTTGGAAAACAGCAAGAAAATCTTGGGTTTGCACTCACCTATGTTCACTTCTGGGTGACAGAAACACCAGCAGAATATTTTACAGGGACTTGGGAAGACTAAAGGACATAGCTTATTTCCTTGAGTAAAATTTGAGAATTCTAGATCTATACAAGGTGACAGACTGAAGTTTAAGCAGAAGGTTTGTAAATATCAAAGCAGAAATTTTCAAGAAGATCTTGAGATGAGTATCTTCTAGATTAGAAGCAAACCAGAAATAGAGTAAATTGTATCGGGCTTGATTCAGCAAAGCCCCCAGCTGAATTGAGGTGACCAGTCCCAAATTTGTCTTTCGAGCAGAGAAAAGGTTGCACATTTTTTGGAGAAAAATACAATTATAACCTAATGCTTACCTACAAAGGAAGAAACCAGGTGAGGTAAACCATTAAGAGAATGTAATTCAGTTGTCCAGTGGTCACAAGCATTCAATAAGAGAATGAAAACATTTGAGGATAGTTTGTATTTTTTTTTCTTGTGGTTTGGATACTTTTGTGTTCATAGTTTTTGCACAGACAAGAAATTGCACTAGGCATAAAAATATAGTATTCCTCATTTATTGAGCATTTTCTATGTGGGGTGATTTACAGTCATTAGATCTTTTGTTTTTTGTTTTGTTTCGTTTTTTTGAGACTGAGTTTTGCTTTTGTTGCCCAGGCTGGCATGCAATGGTGAGATTTTGGCTCACTACAACCTCCACCTCCTGGGTTCAAGTGATTCTCCTGCCTCTGCCTCCTGAGTAGTTGGGATTACAGGCATGCACCACCATGCCTGGCTAATTTTGTATTTTTAGTAGAGATGGGGTTTCTCCATGTTGGTCAGGCTGGTCTCAAACTCCCGACCTCAGGTGATCCATCTTCCTCAGTGTCCCAAAATGCTGGGATTACAGGAGTGAGTCACCACACCTGGCCAAGATATTTTAACATTAACAAAATTCCCATAAAAGATTTGCCCCCAACTTTCCCTCATTTGGGTGATAGTGAGAGTGAAAAGTAGGGAAGAGTATAACTTTCTATGGATCTATCAAAATATTAGAAACTAATTACTTTTATTCAACTTTTATTTTAGAATAAAGGGACACATGTGCAGGTTTGTTACAAAGGTGGATTATGAGATGTGGAGAAAATCAATATTTTTAAATCCAAAGTTGATACTAAGATGCTTCTCAGATAAGTAATTGCTAACACTGTAGCATTTGCATTTCTTTCAGATGTTACTTATTAAAATATTTAAGGAATACTTGCATCTTTAATTTTGTTAATATGAGTCAACCACATTGACTGCATTTCTTTTGTTTTGTTTTAATTAAATATAATGTATCCTACTAGGTGATCAAATTACTAGAGGACAGATTTGGGGATTTATGTTGCAGTGCTATGCACTATTTAAAAATTGTGGAATGCATTCTTTCTCACTATTCAGATACCTACTGGATACTTTATGGAAGTAAGACTTTGCCAATTCACAAGGTCACCCCTGGGTACTCATTACTTTGGTACCTTAGCAAGAATGAATGAATGTCTCTGAGAATTTGGGCTCAGAACAGATTGGAAACTTCCTCATGGGAAACAATGTCTTGTTGTGATACCAAGCTGTGGCCATAATACGGAGCTATGGTCTAAGCTGTGGCCATAATATGGAGCTATGGTCTAATGTAAACAGCTCCAAACACTGACTTAGTGAACTATGTGAGTATGACCATTTTTTGATTTACATATGCATGGAAACAAATGAATATGTCATGGTAAAACTGACTTCATATCAATTTTATGATATCAAAACTGAATTGATATCAACTAACTGAGATCAATTCATATATATACATACCTTTACAAACATCCACACAGACTTACATGCACACATACACACATTATCAGGAGAGCATAGGGAAATCAGTCATTTTGTTTAATATGGCAATGTAGCCTAATAATCTGGGGCCAGGTTTCCCACCTGAATATTTATTTTCACTGATATTAAGATGTAAGGCTGAAGTATCATGATAACATGAATATTTAATAACATTTATACAATTATCTCTGCTAGAAACGATTGCTGATACATTGGCAACTTGGTGGACTAGGCATGGAGAGGGTGAGGGCCTGTGCAAGAAAAAATATATTAATCTTTATGCATTATTAAGATATTTGAGATATCAAAGGAAGCCTCAGTAAATCCCCTCATCATGGGGAATTTTCAGGTTACTTGGAAGATATGGCGAAATACAACTTGAGGCTTTATGTGGTTTAGATATCTGTCCCTTTTAAATCTCATATTGAAATGTAATCCCTAGTGTTGGAGGTGGAGGCTGGTGGGAGGTGTTTGGGTCATGGGGGTGGATTCCTTATGAAAATCTTTGTACCATCCTTGCAGTAACGAGTGAGTTCTCACTCTGAGTTCACACAAGGTCTGATTGTTCAAAACAGTTTTAAATAATCCCCTCTCTCATGCTCCCACTTTCACCATGTTACAGTACCCTCCCCTTCTGCCATGATTGTAAGCTTCGTGAGGGCCTCACCAGAAGCAGATGCTGGAGCCATACTTATGCAGCTTGCAGAACAGTGAGCCAATTACATTTCTTTTCTTCACAAATTACTCAGTCTTAGGCATTCTTTTATAGCAACTCAAGAATGAACTAACACAGATACCAGGAGTTGGGTGTTGCTATAAAGATACCTGAAAATGCAGAAGCAATTATGGAATTGGTTAATGGGCAAAGGTTGGAAGAGTTTGGAGGCCTTAGAAGAAGATAGGACGATAAGGGAAAGTTTGGAGCTTCTCAGAGTATCATTAAGTGGTTGTGACTAAAATATTGATGGAAATATGGACAGAGAAGAAGGCCAAGTTGATGAGGTTGTGGATGGAAGAGCAGAAGTTATTAGGAACTGGAGCAAAGGGCCCCACATTATGTCCTAAAAAGGAAATTAGCTGCATTGTGTCCACGTCCTAGGGCTCTGTGGAAGTTTGAAATTAAGAGTGATGACCTAGGCATCTAGCAGAATAAATTTCTAAGCAGTGATGCACTCAAGGTGTGGCCTGGCTGCTCCTAACAGCTTACACTGCCTAGTGAAGCTGTAGGAAGGGAAACACTGTCCTCCAGCTCCAGGAATGGTAGAGAAAATGACAGCTTGAAACTTCAGGGTTGAAAAGCCACAGATACTCCACTCCAACTAATTAGAGCAGGCTGAACCATGCAAAGCCACAGAGGCAGAGCTGCAAGACCTTGGGAGCCCACAACTTGCACCAGCATGGTCTGGATATGGGACATGGAGCCAAGGATGACTTTGGAGCTTTAAGATTTAATGATTTCCCTCATGGGTTTTGACTTGCATGGGGCCTGTTACACCTTCGTTTTGTTCAATTTCTTCCTTGTGAAATGAAAAGGTCACCCACTGCCTATATCACCATTGTTTCTTGGAAGTAAATAACTTGGTTTTGATTGTACAGGCTCATTGGCAGAAGAAAAGTGCTTTGAGTCTCAGGAGACTTTGGAATTTGGATTTGATATTGCAATGAGTTAAGACTTTGGGGGACTATTGAGATGATTATATTTGGCAATGTGGGGGCCAGAGGCGGAATGATATGGTTTGGATACTTGTCCCCTCAAAATCTCATGTTAAAATGTAATCCTCAGTGTTGGGGATAGGGCCTGGTGGGATGTATTTTGACCATGAAGGATTTACGAATAGTAAAAACATGGAACCAATTCAAATGGCAATGAGTGACAGACTGGCTATCAAAATGTTGTGCATATATACCATGAAATACTATACAGCTATATAAAGGAATGAGATCATGTCCTTTGCAAGGACATGGATGAAGCTGGAAGCCATCATTCTCAGCAAACTAACATAGGAAAAGAAAACCAAACACCGCATGTTCTCGCTCATAAGTGGGAGTAGAATAATGAGAACATATGGGCACAGGGAGGGGAACAACACACACCAGGGCCAGTCGGGGGGTGGGGCTGAGGGGGAGGGATAGCATTAGGACAAACTGCTAATGCATGTGGGGCTTAAAACCTAGATGATGGGTTGATAGGTGCAGCAAATCACCATGGCATCCATATACCTATGTAACAAACCTGCACATTCTGCACTGTATCCCAGAAACTAAATTAAAATTTAAAAAACAAAGTG
Organism: Ateles fusciceps; assembly: GCA_036589455.1. Lineage (NCBI taxonomy): Eukaryota > Metazoa > Chordata > Mammalia > Primates > Atelidae > Ateles > Ateles fusciceps. The sequence continues at coordinate 1,669,599 of JAZHEH010000672.1, forward strand.
TGACATAATTTAAAGAGCTGAGAGTAAAAAAACAGAAGAAATCAGTATATAAGCTCTGCTACATGCAGACTGTGAAACCTTGAGAAATTAAGCAACTTCTGCCAAAAAGTAATGGAGATTAGGGATTTTAGTGGTAAAAAGATGGTGTTGGAACCAGGACAGCTCCTGTCTTCATGTATTCTCCACTTTCCTTTGTGTTCAGTAGTAATAATAATGGTTTCTACTTCATTGGGTTATATGATGATACAAATTAATTAAGGAATATAATACTTTTAAACAGAGTGTACTTTTCTAGTAGGTAGAAAATATTCAGTAAATACTAACTATATTATTAGGTTATTGAACATAAATTTCTCATCAATAGTAAAAATTGCTCCACTCAACTTGAAGGGTAGTTCAGAAAATTCAATCATATAATGACTTTGAACAAGCCTTGTAGTCTCAGAGAATTACAATTTATTGGGATTACAAGCATGTTTGTTAATTTAGTTACATCTATTCTGCATTAATAAGAGTTAAATTAGGAACTAGAATCCTGGTTTCTATTTCTTATATTAAATATGTCAACTTTTACTTTAGTAAAGATAGGCACTCCCACCTTAAAATTCTAACTGAATTGTGTAAAGTTGACCCAGCAGTATTTCCACAGAATGAAAGCTTTTGGAAAACTCTATGTGTTGTCTGAGAACCTCTGTTTCTGAATAATGTAGTAGCATCAAGGTATTTTTTACATCATCTTGGTCACACATTGTGGCAGTGCAAAGCCATATGTGGAGTTCCCGATCATAGCTAACATGAGGCAGGTGCACGGCCCACGTGAGTGGCTCTGCTTATCATTTCATGTTTATTAGCCCATTTATTTTCCTCAAAACCACTTGAATATTCTTCTCATTATGAAACTGAGGAAATACTGCATAATTATATAAATAATTGGCCTCAAATCATATAATTTTGAGGCATGGATTGAGGTTCAAAGTTGTCCGAATCCAAACCTACTTTCTCAAAATTTTCTCTTTGGAAGCAGAAGCAAGCATATAATTATTTACTCCCTATTTATCTTTTCTGTAAACTACAAATTATAATAGTACTTACCTCAATGGTTTGTTTTAAGAATTAAATGAATAAATATACGTAAAATAAACTGAATGAAAGAAAGCATTTATTAAACTCCTGTTTTGCCTTTCCCCCTTTTTTTACTTTGGAATAAAGTTGTTATTCTATGAAATTTACAAGAATAGAACAGAAACTTTTGTTTATCGAGACATTTGGGAACAATATGCGGATATGCCTCAACACTTTCTTGTCTATTTCTTGCAAAGGAGGAATTCTCCTATATAATCCGATATGACCATAAACATCAGGAAATTAATGACCTCCTCACTCTTGCTTGGCTGAGCCTACAACACCCCAAGGCGCCTGCCCTCCCAATGTGTAAATAGCCTTTTCACAATTCTGGAATTTTGACACTTCACTCTGTTCACCAGGCTTGGTGGATCCCACCTCTACCCTGTGGATGTCCAGCTCTGATAGATAGCCCTGGCCATAACTTTGTTGTTTCACCCCCTCCATTGACCTCATCCTGCCAAATGTCTGCTTTGCTTGGACACATTTAATTGATTTTGAACTGAAGTGATTAAAAAGAGATAGCAGGGAGAAGGAGAAAAAGGAATAGAGTGAAAAAGGAGGAAAAAGAGAGAAGATGCCATATTAGTTTTTAATATTTGCTATTATTATTATTATTTTATTATTGTACTTTAGATTCTGGGGTACATGTGAAGATCATGCAAGATTGTCGCATAGGTACATTCATGGCAAGGTGGTTTGTTGCCAACATCCCCCATCACCTATACCTGACATTTCTCCCCATATTATCCAACACCTGACATTTCTCCCCACCTTATCCCTTTCCCCACCCTCCTTCCCACTATCCCTCCCATAGACCCCCACAATGGACCCCAGTGTGTGATGCTCCCCTATTTGTGTCCAAGTGTTCTCATTGTTCAACCCCCACCTATGAGTGAGAACATGCGGTGTTTGATTTTCTGTTCTTGTGTCAGTTTGCTGAGAATGATGGTTTCCAGGTTCATCCATGTCCCTACCAAGGACAGAAACTCATCATTTTGTATGGCTGCATAGTATTCCATGGTGTATATGTGCCATATTTTCTTTGTCCAGTCTATCATTGATGGGCATTTGGGTTGGTTCCAGGTCTTTGCTCTTGTAAACAGTGCTGCCATGAACATGCATGTGCATGTGTCTTTATAACAGAATGATTTATAATCCTTTGGATATATACCCAGTAATGTGCTTGCTGGGTCAAATTGAATTTCTATTTCTAGATCCTTGAGGAATTGCCACACTGTCTTCCACAATGGTTGGACTAATTTACCCTCCCACCAACAGTGTAAAAGTGATCCTATTTCTCCACATCCTCTCCAGCATCCATTGTCTCCAGATTTTTTAATGATCGCCATTCTAACTGGCGTGAGATGGTATCTCAATGTGGTTTTGATTTGCATTTCTCTTATGACCAGTGATGATGAGCATTTTTTCATATGTTTGTTGGCTTCATATATGTCTTCTTTTAAAAAGTGTCTGTTTGTATCCTTTGTCCACTTTTGGATGGGTTTGTGTGGTTTTTTCTTGTAAATTTGTTTCAGTTCTTTGTAGACTCTGGATATTAACCCTTTGTCAGATGAGTAGATTGCAAAAATTTTTTCCTGTTCTGTTGGTTGCCGGTTCGCTGTAATGATTGTTACTTTTGCTGTACAGAAGCTCTGAAGTTTAATTAGATCCCATTTGTCTATTTTGGCTTTTGTTGCCATTGATTTTGGTGTTTTAGTCATGAAGTCCTTGCCTATGCCTATGTCCTGAATGCTTTTCCTAGGTTTTCTTCTAGGGTTTTTATAGTGTTAGGTCTTATGTTCAAGTCCTTTATCCATCTGGAGTTAATTTTAGTGTAAGGTGTCAGGAAGGGTCCAGTTTCTGCTTTCTGCACATTGGTAGCCAATTTTACCAAAACCATTTATTAAACAGGGGATCCTTTTCCCATTGCTTGTTTTTGTCAGGTTTGTCAAAGATTAGATGGTTGTAGTTGGGTGGTGTTGCTCCAGAGGCCTCTGTTCTGTTCCATTGGTCTATGTCTCTGATTTGATACCAGTACCATGCTGTTTTGATTACTGTTGCCTTGTAGTATAGCTTGAATTCTGGCAGTGTGATGCTGCCAGCTTTGTTCTTTTTGCTTAGGATTGTCTTGGCTATGCAGGCTGTTTTTTGGTTCCATATGAAGTTTAAAGTGGTTTTTCCAGTTCTGTGAAGAAGGTCATTGGTAGTTTGATAGGGATAGGGTTAAATCTATAAATTACTTTGGGCAGTATGGAGATTTTCACAATATTGATTCTTCCTAACCATGAGAATGGAATGTTTTCCCATCTGTTTGTGTCTTCTCTAATTTCCTTGAGCAGTGATTTGTAGTTCTCCTTGAAGAGGTCCTTTACCTTCTTTGTCAGTTGTATTCTTAGGTATTTTATTTTTCTTGTAGCAATTGTGAATGGGAATTTACTCTTGATTTGGCTGTTATTAATTAATGTTCTCTTTTTGATTTAAAAAATCTGGTTTTAGAAATCAATTTGTTAGTTATATCTCACTGTAACCTGAATTTACCCCCAGAATTTAGCTCATTTCTGCTTAAAGTGATGTTGTGAGATAGGTTTTAGTGTTAAAAATGAACAAATTGATGTTAAAATGACTATGTGTCTTTCTCATTGTCGTATGGTTAGTAAGAGGTATGCAGTGTTTTCAGCATTACATTCTAAGTAGTGAAAGACAGAGAATTCTTTGAAAACTATCCTTGTAAGTTTGTAAGGAGCAAGACAGAAAGACAGGAAGAGGTGATGTTACTGGAGAGTAATTTCTTCTTAGTTCTTGAAAGCATAATTGAAATCGTTGGTCACTTCCAAGAAAGAGTCAGAAATGGGTCCCACTCCTTCTTTTAATGCCGTGGCTCTTTAAAGTCAAGAAGCATGTGCATCTTCATACCTTCCTAAATTCAAAACCATGATTAAAATGAAGAGTTGGATTTTTGGATCATATGGTAGTCATATTTTTAAGTTTTTGAGGAATTCTCCATATTGTTTTTCCGTGGTGGCTGTACCATTTAGCATTCCTAACAACAGTGTATAGGATTTCCGTTTCTCCACATTCTCACCAACACTTGTCTTTTGCTTTTTTATTTATGATAACCATCCTAAAATGGTGTGAGGTGATATCTCATTGTAGTTTTAATTTGCATTTTTTCTAATGATAAGTTACATTAAATCTCTTCTTATATACGTTATATACCTATTGGTTATTTTCATGTCTTCTTGGAAAAAATGGCTGCTAAAGTCCTTAGTCCACTTTTTAGTAATATTTTTCGTGTTATTTTTTAAAATTTCTTTGTTTCTTTGTTTGTTTTGCTATCGAGTTGCAGGAGTACATATTTTAGAAATTAACCTGTTACCAAATATATGGTTTGTAAATATGTTCTCCCATTCTGCAGGTTTGCTTTTCATTCTATTGATTATTTCCTTTGCTGTGAAGAAGTTTTTCATTTGATGTAGCTCCACTTGTCTATTTTTGTTTCAGTTGCCTGTGATTTTGTTGTCATATTCATTAAATCATTGTGAAGACCAATTATTTAGTTGTTCTTTTCCTCTATAATTTCTTTTAGAAATTTTACCATTTCACATCCTATATTTACATCTTTAATCAATTTCTTTTGATTTTTGCTGATTTTGTTGTACAGATGTTCAATTTCATCTGTTGCATGTGAATATCCAATTCTTCGAACATAATTTTTTGAAGAGACTATTCTTATCCCTGTGAAATCAGGATCTCAAAAAGGTATTAGCACTCCTCGGTTCATGCAGCATTATTCCCAAAGCCAAGATGTAGAAACAATCTAAAAGTCTGTGGATGAATGACAAGACTTTTTTTAAAAAAGTTGTATACACATACAATGAGATATTGATCAACCTTTAAAAAGGGAAATAATTCCACAATATATGGCAACACGGCTGAACTTTAAAGAACATTTGCTAAGTAAAATAAGCTATTATAGAAGGACAAATATTGCATAATTCCACTTACGTATATGCTTAAAATTGTCAAAGTGTTAGAAGTAAAGAATAGAATGGTGCTAGCCAGAAGGTGGAGGCAGTGGGAAATAGAGTTGCTAAGCAATAGATATAAAATTTTAATTTTCCAAGTTGAATAAGTTTTAGTGATCTGCTGTATAACATTTTGCAGATAACAATGTTATAAAATCTCTTCACAGAATAGATCTCATTTAAATGTGTTTCAATAAAATTAAAAATAAAACCAAGAAGGGGGGAACTGCATAAAATATGACTCAAGAGACCTGTGTTTCAGAAAAGGTTCTACCACTACTGTCTAATTATTTGATCTCAGGAAAATGAGCAACTCTGATGAAAATCTTGTGAATAATAAGATAAAATTGTATAGAAAACCTAGAAGGCACACAAGAAAATATAACTTAATTTTAAAAATTTATTTAAATGAATATTGGTACATTAAAATTGGAACATGCTCTCATAATAGATAGATATCTTATAGTGTGGCAAATTGATTAAGAACATAAACTTGGAAGTCAGAATTGAGTTCAAGTATAGTTTATACCTCATAATAGATATGTGATCTTCAACTCATCACACAAAACATACAAGCCACACTTTTCTCCATCTGGAAAATAGAGTTTGACATTCCTAAATCATAGTGTAGGTAAAAAGGTAAAATGTACCTGACAAATTGTAAGCAGGTAATAGAATAAGCACAAAATAAATATTAGCACACTTTTGGTTTTATTTATCCTGAAGTAAAACTTTGTTCCTTTGATATTTTCCTAAGAATCAGAAAATCTACTAACTCGCTACTTCTACTTTACAATGCCCAGATTCAAAAGTTCTATAGAGTCATCAATTTGCATCTATCAATTACCACAGATACTCATAAATCCAGTAAAGCTACACTGTGTTTGAAGTTTTTTAACATAAAGAAAACTAATGATAAATGCTAAGGGCAAACATAGGGATCAACTTGGACTTTATAAAAAGTCTGCTCATTTATCCCACAGAACAATTGGCTTCACACTAAGTTATCCTTCCCTCTACAACCCTCTAACCTTGAAACAAAGCAATCCATAAACAAATAAGCAAAAAGGTTAGACACATACTTAAGAGATTCTATGCTTCATTTTTCTCAAACTTTACAGAAAGCGTATGGATTTTGCTAAAACGATTGTGTGTTGACTCTTAAAGGATTCTGTAAGCTTTGGATTCATAAATCAGCATGCACTGAGTGAATGAAGAGAGAGAGGGAACTTTAGTCCAAAGACATGATTTTTTGAAACATAACCAAAGTATATCAAAGAAAGTATATTCTTGATGACTATAGCACAACATTTTAAAGTGACAACATTCAAATGGAATTTAAAACTCAAGGGATTCATTTTCAAGAGCTCTCTCCTTTGCTTTTGGAAGAAAAATAAGTTTTACATTTATCGATCCATATGTACTTAAAACAAAAAAACTCACTAACTTTTATTACAAATCTGGTATGTGCTTAGGAGCCTAAGTGGATGGCAACAGTAGTAATCAGAATAGAGAATTCAGAAGAGCAGCTCTGGAGGATGGAGAAGGAAATAACAGACACATAAGAAATGAAGGCAATAATGAAATCACTACTAATAAATACTATAATTTGAGCCTGATACTGTATTATCCAAGTATTCTGCACTGCTCTAGAAATTAGTGTGCTTTATCTCATTAAGCATTCACCTATCTTTTTTTTCTGGTTCAGTATTTGGTACTACTATCTACCTACTCCAAGAAACAATCTTGGATATCATTTTTGCTTTCTTCCAATAGTACAAAACCATTGATCATCAAGTCATACCCACAATCACCCTTCAATATCTCGCCAGGTAGTAAATTATGTCTCTCTCCATCTTTATTCTGTTTATCATGACTGCAACTAACCCTCACAATAACATAACAACTGATTCCTAGCTTATATGATCCCTAGTCTTCTCCTTTCTATGTATTTACACCTTTGCCATGGCCTCATGGTAAGCTGAATGTTTTTCTTCACCCTTTGCCATTGTGATATCCGTAACAATTGATAGATACAAATTGATGAGTCTCTGGAACTTTTAAATCTGGGCATTGTAAAGATGAATTAGTGAGTCAGTAGATTTTCTAATTTTAGAATTATGTTATAGTAGAATAACCAACATAACTTTCTATCATAATGGAAATATTCATCTCTTTGTGATCAAATGTAGTATTCATTATCTGGCAATTAAACACTTGAAATCTTTCTATTGCAACTATAGGGATTTTAGTATGAAGTTTATTTCCTTTTAATTAATTGAAATTCAAGTTTAAATAGGCATAAGTAGTAAGTGGCTACTATATTGGAGAGGGCAGTAGTCTGTGAGATATCATTAATTTTCTTTTGCTCTTCAGCATCTCTGCTGTCTCTGAGTGAACATGTCCAGCTTGCCCACTGGCCTAAGCAGAATGAGAAACACATGGACTGGAACAATCACACTGGGACCAGCCTAGATCAGCTGCCCTCAAACTGACCTGAAGCTACATTAAAGAGAATGTATCGTTGCTATCTTAAGCAGCATAGGTTGGAGGTAATTTTTTTTGCAGCAAATCTAACTGATGCACTGGCTTTAATTGTTACTTACTTCTCACTTCCTCACATTGAAATAAATGTGTTTTTTTTCAAACTGTAATTCTTGTCTGACCACTCTATTCCTTAACAGTAAAGGGCTCTCCACTATTCTTAATGTGAATTCCTAGTTGATGATAATGCCTCCACTTCCTTCAGCAGCCTCATAATTTTGCCTCATGTTAAAAGTCAATTCAACTTCTATCACTTTCTGTATTTTATTTTTAGATCATTTAACGCTTAGTCTTTAAGTCTCAGTACGAACTTATCTTTGGAAAGTATTGACTGGCCATTCCCCTTTGGGATTAGGCTTCCCTTCTGTCTGCTCTTATGGCACCATTGAGTCATCACTTTAGAAACTTTCATTTTCTGCATTACAACTGATTTTTTTTCACTTGTCTCTCTTTCCCAGTATGCTGTTAATTCCTTGAGAAAAAGAACTGTTGATGATAGTAATTCCTATTCTACAAGATTGTTTAGTACATAGTATGTGCATAATACATTAATTCTGTATAAATTTGAGAATAAAGCTGAAATTCTAGTAATTGAAATTTTAAATCAAATATCTCTCCTACATTACAGCTATTTCCAATCATTCCAGACTTAAGTGCAAGATTGCAAGAAGACACAGAATTTTAAAACACAATACAGTTTTATGCAAGCCTACATTTTATTATTAGACTTTGATGATATACACATGGGCCTAACATAGACTCAGTTAATGAGGTTGTGGAGGAAAATGAGTTTTGAAATTTGAACTCATGGACTTTTTATTTTGATCTCTCACTAATTAAGTGGTTTTGAGAACTAATTTGAGCCTTAGTTTCTTCATCTGAAACACAAACTCATAATTTCTCCTTCAAAGCATTTATATGATATTTAAAATGGAAAATATAAAATAAGTTCCTGGCTCCATGTATGACAATAAATAGGTATTCCAGATATTTGCATTTGTTGATATTCTCCCTTTTGACAGTGGTAAAAGAAGATGTAGTGAATGTGTGAACATTTTTTCTGAAATCACCAGCCTCTTGCCTGCTTCTGTTCAATTTTATATTTTTGCTCAGAGTCAGAAGAACCAAATTATTGATCACAAATATTTGGACCCTCTAATAAAGCAAGCCATCCTATTTTTGGAAATATAGAAAGATCTCTGCAAAATGTTCCACTTATTTTATTTTGACATTGCAATCCTTTCTCTTTCTGGTTCACTCTCATCATAGTAATCCTCTGCTTGCTCCTGTCTCCTACTCACAGAAGAATTCTCCAGTAGAATGAGTGGGTAGATTTATAGCCTTATAAATATTTATACTTATATTTTTGTTTTTTATCATTTGCAATTATAGGATGTTGCCACTATTGTTCTTTAAACAAGTATAAGATTTGAAATCAAAACACCTAGGAATGATTTCTGGCTCTATCCTATGTATATCTATTGTATCAATTTTTTAATGAATGACATTTGAACTTCAGTTTCTCCATCTGCTGATTGTTCTGAAAGGTAAATGAGACAATATTTATGTAAATACCCAATATATTGCCAAGTACTCAGTAGATCATAAATATAAGTGGAAACATATTTCTGATGCACTTAATTATGATACAGCAGAGCACTGTGTACTCACTGCAGGTCTAATTCCATCCTTCACCCAATACAAACACCCAAGTCTTGATATTTTGAAGAAATAGGAATCATCAGTGGATCCATTACACATTTTATGCAATTCAGAAGTCTAGCTGAAATCATACAATTTATATAGGGAGGTGAATAATCTTTAAGAAATAACCAGAAGGGAAAGTTTTATTCCTTCTTATTATCTCCTAGTATAATGCAACTTACATATATACATGTAATTGTGTGTCATAAATGTACAGTTATGCATGACATAACATTTTAGTCAATAACAAACTGCATATATGATAGTGGTCTCATAACACTGTAATACTACATTTTTATTTTACCTCCCCTATGTTTAGATATACAAATATTTATCATTGTGTTACAATTGTCTACTGTATTCAGTGCAGTGACATGCTCTTCAGGTTTGTAACATAGTAGAAATAGGCTATACCATACAGCCTAGGTGTGTAGTAGCAATATCATCTAGGCCTGTGTAAATATAGTCTATAATATTTATATGATAGTGCATTTCTCAGAATAAACCCTGGTCATTAAGCAATGCATGACTGTATGAGTGTGTGTGTTGTTAAGATCCAAATACATGCTCTAAATGTGTACATCCTTCTTTGTATTTGTAGACTAATATACTACCATATTTAACATTGCTACTTCTTTTTTTTTATTATGATACTTTAAGTTCTGTGGTACATGTGTAGAACATGCAGATTTGTTTCATAGGTATACACATGCCATGGGGGTTTGCTCCATCTATCCCCCCCCCGTCATCTACATTAGGTATTTCTCTTAATGTTATCCCTCCCCAATCCCCCCCACCCTCTGCTCTCCTTCCCCTAGCCCCCTCACTCCCCTATAGGCCCCAGTGTGTGATGTTCCCCTCCCTATGTCCATGTGTTCTCATCATTCAACACCCACTTATGAGTGAGAACATGCAGTGTTTGGTTTTCTGTTCTTGTGTCAGTTTGCTGAGAATGATGGTTTCCAGTTTCATCCATGTCCCTGCAAAAGACATGAACTCATCCTTTTTTATGGCTGCATAGCATTCCATGGTGTATATGTGCCACATTTTCTTTATCCAATCTACCTTTGATGGGCATTTGGGTTGGTTCCAAGTCTTTACTATTGTGAACAGTGCCACTATAAACATACATGTGTCTTTATAGTTGAATTTTTTATAATCCTTTGGGTGTATATCCAGTAATGGGATTGCTGGGTCAAATGGAATTTCTATTTCTAGATCCTTGAGGAATCACCACACTGTCTTCCACAATGGTTGAACCAATTTACACTCCCACCAACAGTGTAAAAGCATTCCTATTTTTCTACCTCCTCTCCAGCATCTGTTTCTCCTGATTTTTTAATAATAGTCATTCTAACTGGCGTGAGATTGTATCTCAATGTGGTTTTGATTTGCATTTCTCTAATGACCAATGAACATAGCTACTTGTTAAAGCAAGGTGTTTGAAAGCATGTGTGCAATCCTGGAGGTTCTTCTGAATTTTAACCCATTCTACTATTGCATAGTGGACACCTCATTGAAGGTTAACTCCTCCCACACTTCTCTTTTGTCAGTCTCATCTCTGGACCCTTTGATTATACATCTAATTTACACTGTACCTATGCCACCCTGGGTCTTACATGTTCTGATCTCCTGGGGTATTTTTCCCGGTTTCTTATTTTACCCCACTTCAGGGTAGACACTTGGCCCATTGGTGATACTATTGAAGAAAATAATATTGGGATATATATTCAACATAGCAGTTTACACTATCTGTTTATACTATCTGTGAAATATGAAAATTCTCCCTTTAGTAGTAAAGAAGATTAAAATAAAAATGCAATTCCCAAGGTGTAGCCTTTTTCTTCTCTTATCTACCTGACGGACCTTTCACAAGACACATCAGCTCCCTATCTATTCATAAATAAGCCTATCAAGTTAACTTCACCCACTTCTTTTAGTTTCAACTATAACATATTGGGTATATTAAGCATGCGTTTGGTAGTAGAGATTCTAAAATATATTCTCAGTATGTTAACTATATTTTGTGACAATATCTATATTTGTTATTAATTTAGCTATTATCACTAATCATTTTAATTATGTAAGATAATTAAATTATAACTAACAATAAAGCAAATAGAAGGGCCTAGAATGAAAGTCTTTCTTATCCTTCTCTCCTTCATTGCCTAATCATTCTCTACCTTCCATTTCTTCTTTCTTCCACAAATACTTTAATACACAAATTTGTGTTACACTTCGTGTTGAATTACTGGTTCCGTGATTAAAAGTAATTTATAACACATAACTATGTGTATTTATGCATTTGATTTAAATAAATAATGTTAAATAACGAGTGATATTTACTTTAGAGGGAAAAGTATGCCTAGGTTCTCCTGTAAGCCATAGTATCTTTTGATAGTTCACATCTCAGCTGTCCGTAATGAAGACCACATCATCTGCCCTTCACTTGAAACCAGTGAACTTTCAGCCCACGATATTCTGATTTTTGAAATCTGACGGAGTAAGAATTTAGAAATAGATGTTCAAATTTTGAAAATATAGAATCCAGGTAGTTTCATGTCACTATCTTGTAGCTGCACCTCCAAGGTATCTCAGATACTCAAGTGAGGAGGCCAGGTTGTTCATTATGATTACTCCTGTCTGTCTTTTGGGTCCTCTACTTTTGTCTCTCTTTGCCACTGCATGCATACATTGTAGCCAATTCAGCTAACTGGCATCTTCCTAACTTTCTTTTTTCTACTCTTTCTCCAGTTTTCTTGTCTCAAACTTATAATTCATAGGATACTTATCCTATCATATTATCTTCTTGGAATAATCCAGATTCAAATCCCCTGAAGGAAGGGTATCTTTGAAATTTTCTAACCTCATGCTATAGGAAGCAGTTTATTTTTAGCCTATGGGACAGTTCTTCGCTGAACAATAGTCTATGAAGTATACAGTTGCCCTGATAGGGTCTACTGTTCACAACCATGAAGATTAAGTTATTTTATCACCCCATACGATCATTTAATTTACATAGTGCTACGCTTTTTGTTGAGTCTGTTTCTCCTGGTCAGAAAGAACTTTTTCTCACCTTCAAACAGTATTACTCTAAAATGATCTGTTTTATCTGTATGCCTCCAGTAGACTAAGTTTCACAAGGAACAGAAAAACATCTTCATTCTGAATTGCACATTGCTTGGCACATTTGAAATGCCCAATGAACAGAGGTGAGGTGAAAGTAATGGAACTGAAGCATGGACTCACTTTGCTTACAAATCGGCCTCGCTTCTTAGACTCTGGAAACCCCTCTGAGTTAGGGGCCTTATCACACTCATGGTGTGTTTTTAGGGACTAACTAAATGCCTGTTACATACAGGGTTCTGATAAATATTTTATAAATAAATGAATAAATGCACACATGAGGAAAGCCTGATAAATCAACATACATACTCTGAAAGCTTAAAGAGCACAAAGGGTGATATAATTTAAGTAACAGTTAATTTATGGGCAATTTCTCGAAGCATCATTTGAATGCCAATAGAGATAAGGTTTTGCAAAATCGGTTTAGTGACAGGAGACCTAGTAAGTGCAACTGTTTCCAGGCAGTCTCTGACTAAGGGCAAATCATCTTACCTTTACAGCCACTCTCTGTCAATAGAAGACTCTAAGCTTTTCAAGACATTAATATTTCCTTGAAACATTCAATTTCTGACCTTCTCATAAAGGGAAGAAAGTTTTTTTCTAGGACAAGTATTTGATAGCTTGTTTGGATTACAGATAAATTTTGAAAAAGACCTAAACAAAAATTTTATCAAAGACAGGGGGTCATTTTCCTAGTCAAGAGAAGGGAGTTTGTTATTTTTTTCAAATATATCCCTCAATGAGAAAAAAGTAATTGGCACTGCTGAGTAAATTACATCCTGGAAAAAGATGAAGGACTTTTTGAGCTATTCAAAAATCCTAGGCTCCTAGAAGATCTAGGTCATTTTTGTCTATTAACATCCACTTATATTTTAATATCTAATATGCTATGTCCTACTTCAGACCTAGCACATCACCTCTCATGAATTTAGCAACTGCATCTAATTCCTTTAAAATGTATACATGCACTCACTATGTGTGTATATATATATATATATACACACACATATATACATATACACATAATGAGTGCAGGTATACATTTTAAAGGAACATATATATACACACACATGTACATATAAATATACACAGGTGTACATATACAAATATACACAGGTGTACACCTGTGTATATTTGTATGTATATGTATGTGTGTGTGTAATATATATATATATATAGATAGATGTATATATACTTAAAATATAAGTTGATACCCAAATACCATAGCATGTGTGCAAAGTTTAATGGACAGATTGTTATTCCATTTATTTCAATGAGTTACTGAGTTACCACAAACTGAGATTCAGGAACATTTAAGTGAAGTCAGTTACTTTTAAAGTAGACAAATGAAATTCTAGTTGTGAATCACTCTGCTTTCAAAGAAATTGTTTGTTTTAATGATACTTTCTCATACAATTCTACCTCAATAAGTCTATAAATAAATAACATAAATAATCAAAAATAAATATTTTCAGAAGGTTTCAGTTATATAGACAAAGACTATGTCTTACTCTGCATGTCTTACCAAAATTCTTACCAATTCAATTTCTTTGACTATAGATATGTAAAATAATTCAAACCCCAAACAGATTAAAGAAGAAAACAACAATATTAATATATGAAGAACACTTTCATGCATAAGGGAGCATATATGGTACATACAGTTGCCAACCTTTTTAAAATATTAACATTTTCTGTCCTCTGTAATTATCCAGTTCCTACCTATAAACCGAAGCCTTTTCTGTGTAACTTTCACCTGAAAATACTTTCGATTCTCTAGTCATGTTATTTTGAATCTTTTTAAATTTCTTTTATTTGGTGAGCATTGGCTCTCGTTCTTCAAATAAAATAGTGTTGACACATAGGGCATTAGTTCTGGACAGGTGAAAAGTTGAACTAGTTGCAAAAAAGAAGACAAGATTAGATTCTGCTCCCTTAATTGGCCTCCTTGCCCCCCTGCACATTTTATACTCATGAGGTACTCCTTAAGAAACGTAGGGATGCCCATAATACAATATAAACAATTTACTTTTGCTACCGATTACAATGGGTTTCCTTTACTCTAAATCCTATTCACTCATCATGTGATGTCATTCAATTTCTATCCTGTATAGTAGCTGTTTATATTCAAGTCTTATCCTTCCCATTGAGGAAGAGATCATTTCTATGTGATTAATGTTCACATTCTAAGCATACAACAACAACGACAACAAAATGCATTATATAGATGGTTAAACAATATTTACTTACTAATTAAATTCAGTGAAAGTGAGAAACAGCTATACTGTATCGATAATTTTTGTTGGGATCCATTAATGGAACACCTTGCATATTATATTAATACAGCAAGATGAATTCCTTAGGCAGTTAAATTCATTGGAATGACATAAAATGTCTGTGCTTTAGGAAGATACGAGAAAAATAAGGCCTCTAATGAAAGGCCTTCAGGCAAAAGCAATGAAAAAGGAAAGAAAGAGTAAGATCAGTCATTATTTTTAATCTGCATATCTATTAGTAAAAGTAATTAGGCTAACTACCCCCAAATCAAAATTGTATATGGTAGATATTCAACAATATGAATATCTTTTTTTAGTTTACCTATCTATAACAAATGATAATATCTTTATTGTCAGCTCTGAGGTCAGCTCTGAGGGTAGCTCTGAGGCCATGGTGATGATACACATACACACTCTTTATAGATGGAGAGCACTGTATTATGTAAATCATTTATGACATTAGTTTAAGTATCAACTTTCTTATAAACTCATAAAATACTGGGGTATTTGAAGAGTTAAAATATTTACCCACATGATACATATTATAAGATCACTTTTCTATAGATTTTTTCCATAAAATGACATAGGCTATTATGACTACTTAGGTAACAGAGATAGCTGCCCACAAATAGATATTAGATTATGGAAGAAAAAGTTACCAAGATAAATAAAAATCAATCTATGACAAATAAGACTAGTCAGAATAGGTAGCTA
This sequence comes from Ateles fusciceps, assembly GCA_036589455.1. Lineage (NCBI taxonomy): Eukaryota > Metazoa > Chordata > Mammalia > Primates > Atelidae > Ateles > Ateles fusciceps. Next base: position 1,685,113 of record JAZHEH010000672.1, read on the forward strand.
TAATAATTGACAAAATACATACCAATTTGAATTAAAGGGTCTAATATATCAAAATAAAGGTCTATTTTCAATCAAGACAGGTAAGTAGATCCCCAGAAAGATACAACTTAACTTTAACTTAATTAAAGTAAAATGGAGGTTGATATGGTTTGGCTGTGTCCCCACCCAAATCTCATTTTGAATTCCCATATATTGTGGGAGGGGACTCAGTGGAAGGTAATTGAATCATGGGTGCAAGTATTTCCTGTTCTGTTCTCATAATGATAAATAAGTCTCAATAGATCTGATTGTTTTAAAAAAGAGGACTAGATCTGATTGTTTTGAAAAAGAGGAGTTGCCTTGAACAAGCTCTTTCTCTCTTTGCCTGCTGCCATACAGGTAAGACATGACTTGCTCCTCCTTGCCTTCCACCATGATTTTAAGGCTTACCCTGCCATGTGGAACTGTAAGTCCAATTAAACCTCTTTCTTTTGTAAATTTCTCAGTATCAGGTATGTGTTTATCAGCATCAGGAAAATGGACTAATACAGCAGTCATATTAATATTGAAGATAAAATGCAATTAGACTGTTAGAATTGGGATCCATTTTCCCTGTCCAAAACAGGAGGTGATTTCACTTTATATGGCCTGCCTGGTTTCTTGGACAAAATTAATTCTAGGTGATAAGAGGGCAGACCCTCAATTCATCAGATGTTAAGGAAAATATCCGAAATATATTATTAATTTATATATCTATAAAATTAAGATAAGCATTTCTTAATCAATTTCATAGAATTTCTGCTACAAATATGCAAAGATGCAAATTATTATAAAGAATTAATTACCTAAAATTTATAATTCAATGGATGGCATATCAGGTGGACTCAGTGAAGGCTGATGATTATTTTTGTTGCTGTTATTATTATTCTACGCGTATCCTCTCACGGTCTGCTGTCAACCCCCTTTGCTAATTGTTTCAACCATTGTGTTTGGATGCCAAAGAAATTATATCTTGTATATCTAATGTTTAAGAATTTCAGATACTTTCTCATCATATTGTTCTGTATAGGCTATTCTCTCATATATCAAATACGCCAATTATGCCGTTCACTTAAGGCCTGGGTCAAATTCCAGGTCTCTCATGAAGCTGTCATTAACTGCTCTGACAGAAAGCCATTGCTCTCTCTGTTAAGCTTCCGTAGTGCTTTTCCTACACATCCCTTGCCATTATTTCCCCATATGAAGAGGAAGTTTGGTGGTGTAAAAGGTAACGCAGACCTGCATTTCTGACTTGGCTCTGTCACACACCAGCTACTTGTTTCTGGTCAAACAACATAACTTCCCTATACCTAACTTTTGCCATGTGTACAAAGGTAGTACAAATGTCTTCTTTAGTGTTATCTGAGTTTACATATATAAGGTATCCTGAACATATTTTGATATAAATTTGGGAGAACACCCTCATTTAAAGAAAAATGCCAAATATATTACCACCCAACCATGTGTGCTTTTTGGTAATTTATTGCTATTTGCTCACACTATTCTTTTGCCCCAGACCAATAATTATATAAAAATTCTAGATGTTCTTGATAGGACTTACCAAGGACCAAAGTTAGCAAATGAGTTCAATCTCAGAGGCTCTTAATGTATTAAGCTATAATTTATGTAAAATAAAATGATAATCTTAGTTATTGCTCTTATTTCTTTAATGACTACAGTGTATCAGACTTTCTACTAAGTGCTTTACATATATAGCATTATTTAAGTTCATTATAAGTCTTATGAATGTTACTTTTCCATTGTTAACTGATAAGGTAACTGAGGCTTGGAAGGATTTATGCCCTTGACCACTGCCATTGCTGGTGTTATTTACATGCAGGAGGTCCAAATATGCAGTCCATACTTTGGAATATTGTGACATGAAACCTTCATATGTTATTATTTTAAAAATCTCTTTGATTTTTAATTTTTGGTAATGAAGAGAATTTCCTTTCTTCCTTGTATGTAATTCAGCAAATTTCTGATTGTCTATTTGTCATCCTTTATTTAAATTTTTCTCTAAAAGGTATAATTGTAACTAAGAGATAGGCTTGAGTCCCCAATTAGATTGATTGTCCGTGAGTGAAAACAATGAAAATTGAAATCAGCCAGTATCATGTGAGTTTATGTAGCGTGAAACTCTTTAAGTATTTAAGTGATTCATTCAAGAGTTTCATCTTGAAAGCTAACTTTTTAGAGAGAACAAGAGAAACTATTTTTTTCTCTCTAAAAAGCCTTAAATCCAAAGGCAAATGTAAGCAACTTTAGGATTTTTAACTTTAAATGCTACTAAAAGTTGATCAGAATTTAAAATTTGAATATAGTAGAAGCTTCCTAATCTTTATTTTGTAAATGAATTTTTAAAAAAAATATAAAAATCAGATTTTAATTAATTTATTTACTTAAGTTGACAGATAATATTGTATTATAATGTGCAATATGAAGTATATGTATTATGGAGCAAATAACCTCTTTAATTAACTTACGCATTACTTCTCATCATTACTTTTCATAGTGAGAACACTCGACATCCACTCTCTTAGCATTTTTCCAGGCTACAAAGTATTATTAACTATAGCTTCCATGATACACAATTGATCTCTCGAGCTTACTCTTTCTAACTGAAATTACGTATCTATTGAACAACCTATGGTTACTCTCACTGTATTTTCTCACTATCCCTGTGAAATTGTTATCATCATTCCATTACATAAATAAAGAAACAATCTCAAGTATGGTTGAAGCAGACAACTACTCTTTTCCTGACATCTGATAACTTACGGAAGACTGGTTTCCTTTTGAAAGTCTCTGGAAAAGGGTATAAATCATTACTGCTATAGAACTTGGAAGGTAAAATAAGGCAGTCATATTAGCTAAAATTGGTTTAGGCCTCAGAGGCTCTGTCTTCCCCCTCCTAGTTACTATTTAAGCCACTAATGAAAATATTTTCATGTGATGACTGTCATTTAACAGAATACAGTCCTAGTTTATCAGGTAGCAATATCTTCCTATTTACTTTGATGCTAGCATATTTTACTAAAGAGGGATACCTTGAAAGAACACTGAATGTCAGCTTCATGACTGAAAAAGAATTGTCTGTGGGAAAGGTTCTGTTTTGATTCCACATACTTGATTTTTAACAGAGCTGCCCTATTAAGAAAGAGTAATCACATTGCTTGTTGATGGAAAAACATTAGTCTCAGGATCACATTTTTATGCATTAAGCATCTGGATTATGACAGGGCAGATCTTTGAACAGCAGTTGTTTCAGCAAATTGGGCAATGTGATTACATGAAAAGGATAGCAGACATTGACCCTCAGCCTGGAATTGCCATGAGCTATTTGCAGGTCCTTGAGAGAGTCAGTCCATCTATCAGTTCTCTGTTCTGCAAAGTAGGAGGGAGGACCGATATTCTCGGAAGGTCTTTAGGATCATATGTCTAGTGATCCATTTTAGTGACAATTCAAAAGAAATAAGTACACTACCACCTGGTCACCATTCCATAACATATTTAATAATTGTATTGTTTATTAAAACTAAAGTTTTAAACCCAGTAGAATTCTGTGTACCTATTTTTATTTGATTGATAATAGCTGATTTATGAAATATAGTTTTGTCTGCATCCTTTATTAGTTATAAATATTTTTGATTCAGAGAGTTTTTGGGTTTACACTGAAACATTAATAGATAACAAGCTCCAACAGGGTAAGTAACAGTTTTGTAAATATTTTTACTCAAAATGACTTGAATAATGCCTGGCGCATCACAGTAAATCTGCTTTAGATTTTAAAAATAGCCTAAGTGTGGCCGTAACAATCTACTTGCGAAATTTGAGGAAAAGGAAAAGATGAGGAGGAGAAGGAGAAAAAGGAGGAGACGAAGAATGAGAGTGCGTGGGGGAGGAGGAGGTGGGGGAGAAGGAGGAAAACAAAAGCAAAGCACATCAGCCTTTTGCACTTTGTTTTGGGAAATACTTCCTGCTTCTCTCAACTGTCTATTTTGGCACCTTCCTTTGGGTTTTCTTTTGGTGTCCATTTCCCTTTTCAGTGTCTAATCCAGTTTGTATATGGAAACACTTTTAGGCCGGGCATTCTTTCTTTCACCTGGCATACCCTCTTAATATGTTACTTCTGATAATGACTTTTTTTTTTTTTTTTTTTTGGTGATGATACCCAGTAACAAATGATAATGGCTTCTTTCTTGCAGGTTTCACATTCATGAATGATGGTGGTCACCCCCTACTCCTTGCCCGGGTCTCTAGATTCTTCGTGAAATGAGTTATGAGTTCTCTCAAAGAAAATAAAAACCAGTCTAGGGCGAGTCAGGAGGTCCCCTTGATCCTAGGAGTTTCATGCAAGCCTGGGCAACACCACCCGACCCTATCTCAAAAGAAGAAAGAAAAAAAAATAAAACAGAATCATAAGCTAGAGAATTACCAGGGATGAGAAGTGCAGGAAGGAAGAATGGAACACAGCTAGCAAAGAAAGACTCCCTTGGGAGGTAAAATTTAAGCTAAGTTCTTAATGATGAAAAGGATTCATTCTTAGAAAATCTAGGGGCAAAGAACTATCAACAGAGGGAAGAATGAGGACCTAGAGAGAGGTATGTGCTTGAAACACAAGGAGAATAGAAAGAAAACTAGTGCACCAAATTACAGCAAGCAAAAGGAAGACGGTTTAAAGACCAGTGAAAAGTACAGGCAAAGGCCAGCCCATAAAGAAATTAGATGGTCTCTGAGTTTTACTAAAAGTATAGTGGAAAATGAGGCAGTATTGAATCTTAAGAGAAAGGCCAAGAGTTAAGCGCCTCAGGGAACTTTGTGTCAGTTATTTACTGAGGTCACAGAATAGTCACTGGTTGATATCTCACCTCTGCCATAGAATAAACTGATATTCAGGAATAAACTCAATTTATTGTTTTTCATTAAATTACAGATGACCATTGTAAAAACTTGTATAAATATATGACTTGGCTCTGTAGACTGATTCTTCTTCCTCATCTGTGAGCCATAGAATTGAAACAGGACAACTTCTGGTGAATCCTTGGAAAACTCTCAGTCACCAGAATTACTCGTTTGTTCTTTGGTGAATGGATATTGTGGTATGAGTTTAAAGCCCATGAGCATGGGAGACATGGGCAGGTTTAATCTGTGTGGTATAAATATATCTGTGACAGGAGGTTTTCCTAAGATGTTCTTAGGTAGTAGGTATTCACAGATGGGAATGCAGGGGTACTGGAGAATTTTCCAGCAGGAGTTATCCATGAGAGGGAGTCTCAGGCAGTACCATAAAGAATTTGCATTTTATCCCCATGTCAATCTCTCCTATTTTCCCTTCCCAACTTCAAGAAAACATTGACGAGATTTTGATACTAGTTTTGATTAACCATGTTTCCAGATATACATATTAAAATTGTCTTCCATAGTTGGATGTTTCTTAAATTAGTTTTATTTTGTGTTTAGCTTAGCTCATGAGTTTGTGATAGGCTGAATAACAGACTCCTAAGATGTTCACATTCTAACATCAGTAACCAGTGAGTATATTACCTTACACAGTAGAAGGGACTTTGCAGATGTGATTATGCAAAGGATCTTGAAATATAGAGAATGTGATATAGGAAGCTGGAGAGTAGTAATAGCTTAAAGGGAAGAAACAGAGAAGGCAAAAGACTGAAGACCAGGCAGCAAGATGAAATTCAGTCCAGAAGAATAATAAAAGAGAAGTAGTCTCTGTTCTGAGATCACAAATGGAGTTCTTTGGTAAAGACTTTATTAGCATATCCATCCTGTTTGCATATATTAAAATAAATTTAGTGATGCTAAGAATCTTAGCAGCAGACAGCATAGTATTTGGCTCTTCAAAACTCATGCTGATTTCACTACTTAGCCATCTTTTTTTATTTTTTTAATTTTTTTTTATAAGACACGGTTTCACCATATTGGTCAGGCTGGTCTTGAACTCCCGACCTCAGGTGATCCACCCGCCTTGGCCTCCAAAGTGCTTGGATTACAGGCATGAGCCACCACGCCCGGCCTACTTAGCCATCTTAGTGTTGTAACACAATATTCACAGATACCCACTGAATCAAATGATGTACACTTCTTCTGTATTTACACTAATAAAAGTGTGTTAATAACTAACTAAATAAAATATGCTATGGAGTCATATTGGATAATCCTAGTATTAACCAAATGTCTGGCTATAGCATTAACAAATCATGCATGAAACTGCTGACCTTCCAAACAACAATGAGATATTAATCCAAAAGTGAAGCTGACACAGGTTAAGCAATTTCTGGAATAATTTAGTGGCTGAACCATAATATTTAGATCAAAGAGTGAAATCTGATTCTATCCAATTTTAGTGGATATGTAGGAGTTCATGGTCAATATCAATTAAAAATAAACACCCCACATAACTTAATCTGTTTTTCAATGGGTCAGGCATTCATTTCACTGAGTTGTTAGTGCCAGCAATTCAATTAAAGGAAGAGAAAGAAAGAACTATGCATTGCAATAAACTTTAGTATTTGAAATAGCTTAATAAAATGAACATAATCTCAAAAGTGTTTTTCTCCTTCTCGTGCAAGTTTTAATTACTCCATTTTGTATTAAAAAACTTGTTAAAAATGTCTAATTGCCACTTCCAACTGAATGATGTTCTATGATTGCTGGGTCTTGCCTGTCTGTAAAGCACTTTGGGCTTTTATTTATAGGTCTTGCAGGAAAGAAGGCAGACAATTAAGAGTGGCAATTAGTCCTGAATGCCTAGATGTCAAGGGAGGAATACAACTCTGGGGGAGGAATACAGCTGCAGGTATTGGACTGATCTTTTAGGCTGCTATTGTAAAGCACAAGGCATTAGGTCAGCGTCCCATAAATAACACATCTTCCTTTTGTCTTTGAAAAGATCAGGTTTGAATAGCATAGAGAGTTGAAAATTATTCAGATATATCTTATAAGCAAGGAAGGGAAGGGTAAAAATGTTAATAATGATTTTGTTCATGTTCTTATTTTTTTTATTGCGAAGTAGGACAAAGTTAAACAAAAATAAAAATGCATTTTTTATTTTCTTATAATAAAAATACATACTCATTTTTGAATATTTGGGAATTTCAAAATTAAAAAAGGAAAATAATAAATTAATTAGCTACACAATAATTAAGACCTTTTTGAGAAAGGTATTTAGCACTTTGAACTGCTTCTTAATTTTTCAGGATTTCCATGAAATCACAGTAACATACATTAAGGCAACCATCACTCCAAGAAATGCTGGGAGACTCCACAGTGTGGGTCAAGACAAAGAAGTAGCTACTAATCATGAGGGTAGGTCCAGCAAACCAAGCAAGCATCCTCAGGCAGCAGCACTCTGAATTCTGAATGTCCATCCACACCTCTGATGGACAGCAATGCGGGGAGCCAGGCAGTTATTGTGCATGAATGAATGTTCAAGTTCTCATGGCACTAATCAAGCATGCAGAGTTTCCTGACAAACAAGGAAACTAAGTTCAAAGCAGAAAACGAAGGATACAACTTAGCTCTTAAGCAGAACAACTCTAAAAGAGAAAAGTTAAGTATAAAAACATTAAAAAGCCCAAGTCTCAGAATCAGCTATTGCAAGATTAATTCTAAGCACTGTTAACTAGGTACTCTTTGTCTAATGTACTAAATGCATAGTAAGAACAGGCATGGAGAGCTCTGAGCTGAAACATGACATTTTCTTAATGATTACAGCTGCCTGTTTCCCCCATTAGAAAGTAAACTCTGTGAGGAAGAGTTTTACCTATTTTATTTACTGTAGTATCTGTAATGACTAGAATAACGTCTGGAATAGTAGTAGTTAATAATTACCTGCTTACATCATTAATTAGTTAGGCTGGTACATGTAAGACTGTCATATCACTAGATTCCCAGAAAAGTGTTAAAAGGCAAATGAAAATTCAACCTCAGGATGGGGTGCAACAGAGCAAGCAGCATGAGAGTTGAAATCAACTGACATGATTTCTCAGATCCACACTTCAATATGTGGCTAGTCGTCAACACATTAATTAATTTATCTCAGCCTGAGCAATCTCATTCATAAAAAAGAGAATGGCTCTAGTTAGAAAGCCCTGAGTCACATCGCTGATGTTCTGAGGGGTCATTAGACAGTTTACTTAACCTTTGCTTCCTTGTGCTGTACTTTCCCCCTCTGTAAAATTTAGATAGTAATCATATGCACCCTAAAGCATTCCAGTGAAGAATAAATAAGTTGACTCACTTTAAAAACTTTGTACAACTTGTATTATTATCTGTTGCATAAGGTCACTAAGCAAATCCAGTTCTTAATTTTATTAGTAATTGTATTTATAGTTTATTATATTTTGGATAACACTGTATGCAAATAGGCTCAAGTGGTGCCCTGTGCTTCTCCTTTGGTGTTCTCCATTTTTATGTGATTATCATATTGTTGGTACTCAAAAGGGTTGAAAGCTCTTTGTGGGCAGAAAGTATAACCTCCTTCCTCATTAATTTATCCTCTGTAACAGTACAAAGCCTAGCACATAGGAAACACTTAATAGATACTGATGAATTAGTTAAAGATAGTGAGAACATCAAAGGTGATGATGAGTATAAACATTTTTAAAATTAAGCCCTATAACAATATTTTATTTTATTACTATTTCTAGTACCACCGTTTTGGTGTTTGAACTTTTCCAGACTAACAGGACTTTTTGTCCTCTATTCTCTCAGCTGTGGTAATAGTAAAAAGTGCCTTCATTAAAGTTTGAAAGAAATTTATGGAAAATAGGGGAAAAAAAAGTCTTTAGGCAAAACGGTGTAAAGAATGCATTGCTTTATTCTCTAGCTATAGAGTTCATCTAAAGCAAACAGGAGACCAATGGCACAGATAAGGAGGTATCATGGTCCAGTTTATTATTTGTTCATGCAGCCGGGGCACATTTGGGGGCCCTCACTATTTACTAGGTCTTAAGCTATGCACTCTAGCTACAGAGAAGAAATGATATTCTTTAAAAGCCTAAAAAAACCATAATGTAATGTAATGGCAGACACAAGCAATTACATTTTAAGATAAATGGTGTTCCAAAGATGGTAAATAAAGGAAAGATGTGTCAGTATGCCCAGGGAAAAGTTAGAACAAGTTTCATTCAGTAAGTGATGCTTAAGATTAAGTTAAAGAATGAGTATAAATTTGGGGGTATCCAAACAGGGTCAGATATCAAAGCCAATGAACCAGAGTAAGCTGGCATCTGCAAAAATCACAAACGTGTGAAAGTAGGTCATGAGTGAGGAACTATGCCTACTTCAATATCATTGGAGCATAAATGAGGGGAAGATGATTGGTGAGTGACATGTGCTATGTAGTGGAGAGATTCTAAAGGGTCTTTAAAGAGAAGTTAATTTGACTTTTACAAGAGTAAGTATGGTGCAAGCATGAAGAATTAATTTATTTTGATTTTAAAATTGTAGATAGTTGGTGGAAGAAGTGTAAGGGCTGATAAAGAAGGTATTTTTAGAAATGAGATATTTCAGGAGATATAACCCTTTTTAAATTTTTGTGGGTACATAGTATATACATATATATGACACGTGAGATATTTTGACACAGGCATGCAATGCATAATAACACATCAAGATAAATGGGATATTCATCACCTCAAGCATTTTTCCTGTGTGCTGCAAACAATTCAATTATATTATTGTTGATTATTTAAAAATATACAATGAAATTATTATTGACTATAGCCTCCCTGTTTATCTATCAAATACTAAGTTTTATTCATTCTTTTTACTTTTTAATACCCATCAACCATTCTTCTTTCCCCACCCCTCCTCAACACTATCATTCCCAGTCACTCATAACTATCCCTCTATTCTCTTCAAGACACACAAATCTTAATGAAATATTGACCGTGAAGATGCAGAAGAGAAGATGTATTTAAAAATATGCAGGAAGTAGAACTGACAGGACGTGGTAACTGGTTGAATGCAGGAAATAGAACTTAGAGCATTGTTCTGTGTTAGCAGTGAGATCATCTAAAGGTATAGATAATACAGCTCTTTCCTGGGGACTGACCTTCTAGCTGATTCACTATTGTCAATAGGTCCAATTTTTTGTTTGGTTCCTTTTTTTGTCCTTTAAGGTTTTGTACCCTTTGGAAAAATTCTCCATTTATGTAGACGTTTTTTGTTGTTGTCTGATGGAGTCTGCTCTGTCGCCAGGCTGGAGTGCAGTGGCATGATCGTGACTCACTGCATCTTCCACCTTCCTGGTTCAAGTGATTCTCCTGCCTCAGCCTCCCAAGTAGCTGGGACTACAGGCACTCACCACCACGCCTAACGAACTTTTGTATTTTTAGTAGAGACAGGATTTCACTTTGTTGGCCAGGATAGTTTCGATCTCTTGACCTAGTGATCCGTCTGCCTCAGCCTCCCAAAGTGCTGGGATTACAGGCATGAGCCAGGGCACCTGATCTGGAAACCTTGTTATGTTTTTTATTTATTTTTTTAATTGTATTTTAAGTTCAGGGGTACATGTGCAGATCTTGCAGGATTGTTGCATAGGTACACACATGCCATGGTGGTTTGCTGTCTCCATCACCCCGTCACCTACATCAGACATTTATCCCAGTGTTATCCCTCCCCAACATCCCTACCTCCTGCTGTCCCTCTCCTAGCCCCCCACCCCCGAACATATCCCAGTGTGTGATGCTCCCCTCCCTATGCTCATATGTTCTCATTGTTCAACACCCACCTATGAGTGAGAACATGTGGGGTTTGGTTTTCTGTTCTTGTGTCAGTTTGCTGAGAATGATAGTTTCCAGATTCATCCATGTCCCTACAAAGGACACAAACTCATCTTTTTTTTATGGCTGCATAGTATTCCATGGTGTATATGTGTCACATTTTCTTTGTCCAGTCTATCATTGATGGGCATTTGGGTTGATTCCAGGTCTTTGCTCTTGTAAACATTTCCGCAGTGAACATACATGTGCATGTATCTTTATAATAGAACGATTTATAATCCTTTGGGTATATACCCAGTAATGTGCTTGCTGGGTAAAATTGAATTTCTATTTCTAGATCCTTGAGGAATCCCAAAACTGTCTTCCACAATGGTTGAACTAATTTACACTCCCACCAACAGTGTAAAAGTGTTCCTATTTCTCCACATCCTCTCCAGCATCTGTTGTCTCCAGGTTTTTTAATGATTGCCATTCTAACTGGCATGAGATGGTATCTCAATGTAGTTTTGATTTGTATTTCTATAATAACCAGTGATGATGAGCATTTTTCATATGTTTGTTGGTCTCATAAATGTCTTCACACAACTGGAAAAAGCCACATTAAACTTCATCTGGAACCAAAGAGAGTCTGCATAGTCAAGACAATTCTAAGCAAAAAAAAAAGAAAAAAACCAAAGCTGGAGGCATCACACTACCTGACTTCAAACTATACTACAAGGCTACAGTAATCAAAACAGCATGGTACTCATACCAAAACAGATATAGACCAATGGAACAGAGCAGAGACCTTGGAAATAATGCCACACATCTACAACCATCTGGTCTTTGACAAACCTGACAAAAACAAGCAATGGGGAAAGGATTCCCTGTTTAATAAACGGCGTGGGAAAACTAGCCATGTGCAGAGAGCTGAAACTGAACCCCTTCCTTACACCTTACACTAAAATTAATTCCAGGTGGATTAAAGACTTAAACATAAGATCTAACACCATAAAAACCCTAGAAGAAAACCTAGGTAATACCATTGAGGACAGGCATAGGCAAGGACTTCATGACTAAAACACAAAAAGCAATGGCAACAAAAAACAAAATAGACAAATGGGATCTAATTAAACTTAAGAGTTTCTGGACAGCAAAAGAAACAATCATTAGAGTGAACTGGTAACCAATAGAATGGGAAAAATTTTTGCAGTCTACCCATCTGACAATGGCCTGTAGACTTTTAAGGAAGCAATTCCTTACAACTATCCCTCTATTCATGCTCTTGTTGTGGAAAACCAGGAACTTTGTCCTTCTTACTCAACCGTAATCAAACTTTGTTCTTTGGATTGTGAATCTTTAAAAAGTTTTAAGAAGACTGGAACAGTTATCAGGTGAGACTTATTGTAGTGCTTGTAGCAATAATGGTATGGTCCAAACTGTGTACTAATCTGGCATTTGGATATGAGTTTCTGCTGCTCTAACATGGAGACTCCTTGATCACTGTTCATATTTTCCAGGTTTTATCTTCCAGCCCATTCATTCTTTGAGCTTCCAATATCCTTTAAACAAATTGTCTTTTTGATTAAAAAGAACCCAAATTAATTTCTCTTTCTTATGACCACATCCCTGACTACTCCAGTCCCCATTTCTTTCAGATAATTGAATATAGTCCAATTTGCTGATACTTCTCTCTGATTGATGCCTATAATGTAATAGTCATTTAGCATATTGTTAAGAGAGTAGAGTGAAACAAAAGCCACACTCTTTTTGACAATCAAGGTTTTTTTTTTAACTTTTGTTTTTCAGACAGGGTCTCACTCTGCCACCCAGGCTGCAGGGCAGTGGTACAATCTTGGCTCACTGCAACTTCTGCCTTTCAGACTCAGGCAATCTTCCCACTTGAGCCTCTTGAGTAGCTGGGACTACAGGTGCGAGCCACCACACCTGGCTATTTTTGTATTTTTTGTAGAGACGATCAAATTTAACAACATCACAGCACAGATTTCAAATCAGCATACAGTATTATCATTCCTGCTGCCTGCTATTAATGTTTTTTCTTTATTATCATTTTCATAGGACCTTAGTAACACCTGAATTCTGTTTGTGACTTTTATCTTTCTCCTTTCTTTATCAATAGAATGTCTTTCCAGACGACCTCCTTAGATCTCTTCCCACAGCTATGTAGCCTCTGGTCATGTGACATAAAATAATCTGAGGTATAACACCTTCAAGCTTGGGCACTGGTCCATAGGAATAACGTGTACTTAAGATGGGCACAATCCACAAGTCTATTCTTTCATACATTCTTGGGCTACAAGGAAAACTAATTTGAAAACTAATGGCAGTACTGAAATCTGTACAAGTAATCAAGTTAAGGAGAAGTTCCTAGTTAAGCATAAACATCAGAGACGTTTTTGCTCCAACATCCCTAGATAAATCTGATATATCTTCTCATAATTATGAAATTTGGTGGATCGATATTTACTGAAGGATGATTACGTACCAGACATAACCCTGTATGTTGAGATTTAGCCATGAGAAAAACAGAAAAGCTACCACGCTTGCGTCCAAACAGGAGAACTGTGTTCTACACATATGTAGAGACTCTGAAAGGGATAAAAGCTATTTTTCAATAACAGAGCCTCTGAGGCTAGATAATTAAAATGAGTGTTACTCTTATAAAAATCAGAGGAAACAAAACTTTTGTCCCTCCCCCTCTTCAAGAAGGCAGAAGTAGACATTCTCATCCTGGATCTGCAAACTCCTAGGAAACACTGTGAGGGGAGGGTGACACTCCAGGTGACTAGGCACCATTCCCAAAATGCCAACTGAGAAATCTTCCACCCCTTCCAAAGGAAATGTGTGTGGGGGGGTAATGAATGAGTATGCTTCAGAACTATAGTTTCTAACACAGGATTTGTCTTAGATATGATCACAGTTGCCACACAAAATTCCAGAAAGGACTTGAACTCATCTACAATGAACTGGCTCTAAGAACAAAGGCCAAAGATCTGACTGTACAAAATATGTTGTTCATGTGATGGGCACGGGGAAAGGGGTGATGAGACACTTCTCTTTTTGAGATTGAGTTTCACTCTTGTTGCCCAGTCTGGAGTGCAATGGCAATCATGGCTCACTGCAGTCTCTGCCGCCTGGGTCCAAGCGATTCTCATGCCTCAGCCTCCTTAGTAGCTGGGATTACAGGCATGAGCCACCACGCCTGGCTAATTTTGTATTTTTAGTAGAGATGGGGTGTCTCCATGTTGGTCAGGGTGGTCTTGAACTCCCAAGCTCAGGTGATCCACCCGACTGGGCCTCCCAAAATGCTGGGATTAAAAGTGTGAGCCACCATGTCCAGCCAATGAGACACTTCTAAGCCACGTTTAGACAGCAAAGAATAAGGCTGAAGAATAGTATGAATACATAGGGATTTAGCTTCCTAGAAATAACTCAGGGGTTCTGATCATCATACTTTTCATATATGATTTCATCATTTTTTTAATATGCCCTTTCTTGTGCACTATATTAGCTATTTAATTGGCATTTCCTGTATATATTCATTTAATTATCACAACTATAGGATAGTTGCTAACTTGCATTTTCAGCAGAGTAAACTGAGGCATGAAGTGTCATTGGTTTTTCTAAATCACACAGAAACAAAGCAAGATTTCCTCTCAATTCTAACTCCAAAGTATGTGTTCCTATCAACATATCCTTAAGCCTTATTTAGAAAGGAATATGGTTTTTTAGATTAAAGAAAAATATTATATAGGTATTCTTGAAGGACATAGAGCTATAAGCTCTGGTTCCTTATTTGTACACACTTATTTGCATTTTCCAAACAGGGCTAGTTATTTATATTTAAGTTCTCCCACTGGAGAAAAAAAATCACATTTTGCCTTTTGTGCCAAGCTGCAGAGTCAGCTCATTTCATTACATTTTTGTCTTCTCAGAAAGACACTATGCAACTGGAATGTCATCTGTATCAATAGTCTGTTGCCAACTGTTGGAGATTGCTGACAGTAGATCAATTTTAATTTACAGCTGATCTTGAAAGGCCATTTAAATAGTGGTAATTAAGGAGCAAAATATGGGACTGGAAATGCAGCAAAATGTGGATAGTTTTAAACTAATGAAGTGTTCAAGCCCTTCTCTATAAAGCCAAGATGTTTTGTGTGAAGTTTCTCTGCAGTATACATAATTATTTCTGTAGAGTTAGGAAAATCATTAGGATCCTAGTGCCTGATGAAACTACACCCACCTAAAATATTATCCTTTGTATATTGCACTTCCTTTTCATAATACTTCTCTCCCTTGTACCCCTTTCACTATTTGTATTCCCCATAGATGTAATCACATAGACTAAAGCCTCTGCCCACCACATTTGCCAGTGTACTCCCACACATAAAACTCATCTGGGTTTATGGCTGGCACTTAACACCTATTCACTTAAATCACAGAGTGACAAAATAACTAAAGGGAGACACCCTTATTTACATTTGTAAAGTGATCTACCCATTCAGAGATGCATCCCTGAGTTTTTAATGAAACAGCAATATAGAAATCATATGTATGAGAATATTATGCCAGACCATACAAGTCTCAGCATTTTATCTCCAGTTTTGTAGCTAGCATGTGTATTGGTTCTCACTAACCCTAACCTTTGGGATGACCTGTACAGTCTGTCTCAACTCTGTCCGAGTATTTGACTCTACCCTCTTTCTTCATTTTCTTGAGGCTTTACCCTTGATTAGTGTTTATACGGGGCTTCCAAAAGACAAGCATCTCTGTTTTCATTATCTTGTAACTATCTCAATAAATATCACCATCAGGCACTCAGCAAATCCTTCTTTTAACTGAAGTTCTGCCTTTCTCATCACAGACAGTGAAATGTTCTAGGGCAGAACCATAGGGTTCAAATTCCAACTGCTTTTATCTTTTTTTTTTCTGCTGCACTTCTCAACAATATATGAGGGAAGCTGTTTAGAAGTCATTCTTACAGAAGAACAAACTGAAGGGCAAGGGGTTGTAAACAGTTTCGAGTCTCACTTTTGGAGAATGAATGTGACAACAGGAAATAAGACTGTAACCTTCTTGCATATAATGAAATTCACTGTGTACACATGCCTATCACAGTACCAGATGTGTTACAGGAAATTAATGAGAATGACCTTCATTTCTGTGGCATTATCTGCCTTAAGTAAATATGTTCTTAAATAAGGTCATCCTAGTAGTCACTTTGCGGCCAGGAAACACTGAGCAGGAGCCTTGGGTATCTCAGCTATTTTTATGACAAAATGTCTTTGCTCTTAGCCTCTTAATCTAAATATATAGCAAGATCTGTCTTTTTCCTGCTCTAAAACCAAGTCGTGTATATGTTTCTTAAATCTCATGATAGATATGGGTTCTCTGGTCAACTTGGCATGGTTTGCATGTATTTCTATTACTTTTCCCAACCAACACTTGCCATCTTGATAAAATATACTCACTCCTCATGCACAGCTCATATTCCCAGCATTAGCACACCAGGCCAGTAATGCTGGAAGTGAACACTTCCTCATCCTTCTACACCCCACTGCAATACCTCCCTCTTCAGCAAAACTTTACTGTTTTCCATCATGAGATATGCTTTCTTTTGTTTCTTATTTCATAGAATCACTCTTTTACATCTCTTTTGTGATATCTAACCAACTCTGTTATTTGCATACAAAGTTATTCTAATGATTAACAGGAAAATCCTTAAGGACAGGAGTCATGTTATATTATTGTGAATTCTTAATGCTAACACATTGCTAGGTATAGATTCAAGTGCTATCCATATTTTAAGTGAATGGGCGATTGATCTATAAGAAAATGGAGTGTTGGATGTACAGTGTATTCTATGAAACATTTCCATTTTTCAGTCTTGGCTTTGAAAAATGTTGGTTTGATGTAAGTAGATTTAGTCCCAATTATTTTTTATTCTTGCATACACTTATTCAATTAATTCAATACTGTGTCTTGCAGCTCTCTTATGTGACTATTTCCTTTTCCTTTTTATTTGTATAACTTTACATTCACAATATAAATCTTAAAGAGGTTTTATAACTTGGATAAAAGCTTAGTAATTTAAAAGTGAACTATTCCTCCTTCCAGACCACCACCCTATGTGACCGGAAGAGCAAACCAAATGGAGTGGGACACCAAGTTATTTTTACCCACTATGCCTCTCTGGCATTGAAATGTTTTGAATTATTTATGATGTTTACTCAGAAGGAAAAAGACAGAGGATTTCAGTTCTTATAATGACTAGAACAAAGTGCAAAGATCAAATAAAGTCAAAGAAAAAAATTCAATAAATAATGAAAGACTCATGTAAATTAGCATTTGTTTTTGGAATGTTTTGCATTGTAAAGTCATAGATCATGTTTATAGAAGCTTTAGGAATGAATAAAAATATTCTCATTGACTGTGCATTACCTCATTTTCTTTTATTATAGTTACATGAACTAGTCAATACCTCAGTGTATTTGGAACATCACCTTCTCCAAGGTGGACTTAAGAATATTTTGCTGGAAATCAGAGTCTACTCACCTAAACAAGATGAATAAATATGTTTAGGCAAAATACTAAAGGTTACTTGTAAATGATTTTAAGCTATGCATAGAACATATAGCAGAAAGCATAATTATAAAACAGGTCTGGGACACTAATTTTGAGAAAAAAGCTATCAAGTCAGATATCTAGAAAAAACAGGAGCCAGACAAATGATTACTCTCTCCTTATTGTCAAAAATAATGGTAGGCAAAACATATGACCATCTCATACCAAACTACATTTTAGAATGTGCCAACACCCTAGAAAATGTCCGGTCATTGTATGAGCACCAGGGCAAGAAATGCATTATTTTAAAGCAGTAGATAGTTTACTCTTATTCCTTAACTTAAAAAGAAGCTTCTTTATGTTAATATAAAAGCAGAAAACATGGTGGAGAGAATATGGAATCTAAAAATCACAGAAATGGAAGTGGTGGTTTGGCTTGGCAATGTCCTATTTGCATAATCTCAGACATAGCATGTAGTGCTTTAAATATTTAATGCTCTTTATATAATTTAAATCTTTTTATTTATAAAACACCAAATTTCTGAACTTATAAAATTTTATCTGTTCTTCCTACCTTAACAAAACTCAAATGTGATAATATATAGAAAAGTATAACTTGTCCTATATTGTTATTGCTTATACACTATTACTATCATTACTATTTTTATCTTTAAGACTAAAACTACAATTTTAGTTATAGTCCCATTTGGACTATAACTATATACCATTTGGATTTATAGAAGGAAGTTCTGATTATCCAGCACTTTAGTAAAAAACAAACTTAAATTACATTTTAGAATTTCCAAGAAAATAAAGAAAACCGATAAGCAGAAAAATTAAAACAAATGGAAACACTAGAAGAAAACTAGATACAAGAGGGAGACATGAAGAAAGAATGCTATATTTGATTGTTAGAATCAATGTGAAGAAAACAAAATTAAAGTCTAAAATAATCGGAGAATGAAGGCAAACATAGCAATACAGAATAAGTTAGATGAAAATAATGCCTTTTATTTCTAGTTAGGTTTATCTGGAGTAAGCAGAGTTTGAAGTAGTTGGCACACCCTAGATGAGTTGAAGCATAATCTCCATAAAAGTTACATGTTTAATCATTCCCAAGAAGAAAGTACAGATAGAATTTAGTGATTCATAATTCTGCATTCTCCTTTTTGAATTTGCTGATGAAAAACATTGAGAGGAATATTTAATGATGTGGTACATACTGCAATATATACATGTGTGTTGATCTGAAGCCACACGTTTGACATAATATCATTTCTCAGTTTTAATCCACAGGAATCCTCTCAGGTATTTCTCGAGGAATTTCTTACCTTGAAAGATAATATTATTCTGGATTGAAATGAATTTGTCTGCCTGCACACTTAGAAAGATACCACTGAGAGGTGATGGGTCTTCTCCATACATTTGGGAAATGCAGTGATTTTAATGTCTGAGTCTGATGGTTCCAAGGATCAAATCCAAGATAAAATTTTGAATGTATGAGGTCTTTTCACACCCTCAATATTTTGTATGTATCATTGCATCCCGTCTCTCTATACCTGGATAGAAAAAGTTATTCTTGGAGAAATGCTAATTTCTTATGCATAATTTTTTTAGTAATGGTGATAATTATAGGCATATGAATGAAAATTAGCTATATGGTTCACAAATTGAGATGAATGAAAAAAAAAAGCCAGAAAGTCTCCCATTCTCAAATTATCCTATCACTTATCAAGATCAAAATCCAGTTTTGTTTTCTCTTGACTTAAGGCAATGTCTATTTTGTTAAAAACTTTCTACTCTAGAGACTAACCTTTTTCAGATTTAACATATATAATATCTTTCCTAATTAAACATAGCACCTATGCAACATAGAATGGTATGCAAGGCAAAGAGAATAGGGTTGGGTAGATGACTGGTTCAGTGATCACAAATATTGGGAATTATTACAAATACTGTGGATTTATTTCAGTTCAATTATTCATATTTATTAGCCTATGACTCTGAGAATGTTTATAAATTCTATAAATCTCAGAAATGGTAATGCTAATTCATATCCTGCCCAGTGGCCCATTATTAGAAAGAAAAGACACTGTCTGTAGAAGAAATGTGTACATTGCAGATGCCAACTCAAATACTGGTCATTTCTTTTAAGATCAGTAAGGAGTTGTTCACCAGGGAGCAGGAAAAAATCTTTAGATTGTGACTGCCTTCAGGGAATACTGCTGTATACAATTTGGTTTGTTTTCTCGCTGGTCTATGGGAGCCTTGAGGATGGGGACCACATCTCATTTCTCTCAAATGTGCACTGAAGTTGGCAGAGCACTCAACACTGTGTGTGCTGAATAAGGACAATTTATATAACACTTCAGGTTAAAATAACAGGAATAATCTGCTAACGGACATTCCTCTTTTCTCAAAGAAGAGGCATGCATTAAGCTAGAGGGTCATTTCTCACTTAAAGAAACTATAAAACATGACACCACAGTGGAAAGGCAACATTATTCTACTCTTAGAGACAGATTTTCTCCAGATGGCAGGACATTTGAGGCAATACGAAGAGCTTAATTCACCCTCTTAAACTCTGAAAGTCTAACTTTGATACATGTGGGCTTCAGATGAATGTATTTAATGGGCTAGTATTCATGGATCAGAAGTGAAATCAATAAAACAAAAATAAGAGATTAATTATGAAAATTCAATCAAATTTGACTTCATAACTCAATGAAATGTTAAAACTGAACAGGTAACCAAAGTACATCAGTGGATCTGTGTTAGAAGTGTTCAGCCATAATAGACAATAAAAATAATGACCACTTATTTTGTGTGATGTTTCATTTTAAAGAGGGAGACTCATTCTGCCACCCAGGCTGGAGTGCAGTGGTATTACCCTAGCTCACTGCAGTCCCAGACTCAAGCGGGTCTCAGCCTCCTAGTAGCTGGAACTACCTATGCCTATAACTGTATGTGGCTAATTTATTGATTTTTTCTTTTTGTAGAGTCAGAGTCTCAATTTGTAGCCTAGTCTGGCCTCAAACACTGGGCTTCAGGTGATTCTCTCACCTACCAAAGTGCTGGGATTACAGGTGTGTATTAGTTCCTTCTCATGCTGCAAATAAATACATACCAGAGATGGGATAATTTATAAAGGAAAGAGGTTTAATGGCTTCATAGTTCCACATGACTGGGAAGGCCTCACAATCATGGCGGAAGACAAAAGAAGAGCAAAGGGACTTTTTACATGGCATCAGGCAAGATAACTTGTGCAGGAGAACTCCCGTTTATAAAACCATCAGATCTCAACAGACTTATTCACACTACCACTAGAACAGTACAGGGAAACCACTTCATGATTCAATTATCTCCACCTGGCCCTGTCCTTGACATGTGGGAAGTACTACAATTCAAGGTAAGATTTAGGTGGGGACGCAGCCAAACCATATCAAGTTGTAAGCCACTGTGGCCAGGCAGTAGATACTCATTGGTTTGAGCACTTACTCTATAGCAGACATTCTACATATATTGTATTTATAAAAACAATCATATAAGAAAACTATAAATTAGATATTTATCTTCCAAAATTGCAGCTTTTGCAGGTGGAACTCAGAGAGTCTGAGTGAATTAACCAAGGTCAGATAGATAATAGTCCAAGATTTAAACTTATGTCTGACTTGTCAACATTTCTTGCTCTCTCACATTGACAAATGGGTAGGACAAATGGGTCAAATACATCATTGATTCCCATCCATTTTCCAATATCCACATTCATATATTCATTGTCTTACTACAATGTGGAGTCACAGTTTGTTGGCTTATATATAATATGGACCCTGAAACCAGATTGCCTGAATTGTATCCTACTTCCACCAATTAATACCTGCCATACCCTAGTGCAAACTACTTACTGTCTCTTTTAATATCTCCTCCTTTATTAAACAAAAATAATAAGCATTAGTCTTATAGGACTATTTTGGTGATTAAAGAAGTTGATATATTGCTATATTACACATACACACACACACACAGAGAGAGAGAGAGAGAGAAAAGCATGCATTATGTGATTTAAATTTCAGAAAGTTTTAATTAGATGGGAACAAAGAGATCATCTCAGCTCTGCAATCACATATTTTGCAGAAAAGAACACTGATTTTTTTTTTTTTTTTTTTTTTTTTTTTTGAGATGGAGTCTCCCTATGTCCCCAGGCTGGAGTGCAGTGGTGTGATCTCGGCTCACTGCAACCTCCAACTTCCTGGTTCAAGCAATTCTCCTGCTTCAGCCTCCAGAGTAGCTGGGATTACAGGCGTGCGCTACCATGCCCAGCTAATTTTTATATTTTCAGTAAAGATGGAGATTCACGATGTTGGGCAGGATGGTCTAAATCTCCTAACCTTGTGATCTGCTCACCTGGGCCTCCCAAAGTGCTGGGATTACAGGTGTGAGCCACCTCACCCTACCGATTTTCTTTCTTTTTTTTGAGACAGGGTCTCACTCTGTAGCCCAGGCTGGAGTGCAATGGTGAGATCACAGCTCACTGAAGCCTTGACCAACTGGACTCAGGTGATCTACCTAGGTCTCCTGAGTAGCTGAGAGTACAAGAACATGCCAGAAAATGGAAATTTTAAACCTTAAGTGATAACTAACTTGCCTGTGATTGTACATAATCTCTATTAGACATCAACTCTAAGTTTCGGCTCCATAAGACCCTCTTCCCTATCTTATTTCTATACATCTGTCTCTGATGGTTTAAGTCTCATCCTAACAAGTATGTTAACTGAAAAGTGATTGCAAATGTTTGGAGAACAGAATGACAGCATTTCTCAGTTTACACTATATATAGGACATCTTCGACTTAAATTTTAACAGTTTGGCAAGAAGTGCAGACTTTGAGTGTCAAAGAACCTGAGATTGAGTTCAGACACTGCCAGGAATTTACAATCTGAACTTGAAGAAATTATGTCTAGGCTTCTTCAACTTATTAATAATAATATCTCTATATATCATTATTACTTTTAGCTTCATTTTATAAAGGAAAACACAAAGTTAAGGAATTGGCAAACGTCAAACAGCCAGGAAGTGATAGAATGAGTGTATGAAGCTTGGTGGCCCTACATACACCAGGGCCAATTCCCTTTTTGATTTTTTTCATTTTGTTTTATAATTGTGGTACAATGTATAAAAAACAAAATTTGCCATTTTAACAATTTTAAATGTACATCTCAGTGGCATTAATTACATTCAAAATGTTGTACAATAATTATTACTATTTATTTCTAAAATATTTTCATCACCCAAACATAACTCATTAAGCAATAAATCACCATTTTTTTCCCTCAGCCTATGGTGATCTCTAACCTACTTTCCACCTATGAATTAGGCATTCTAACATTTAATATCAGTGTAATCACACAACATTTGTTCTTTTGTGTCTGGCTTATTTCACTTAGCACATTTTCAAGGCTTGTTCATGTCGTAGCATGTACCAGGACTCTGTCTCCTTTTTATAGTTGTACAATATTCATTGTATAATAAATCACAGCTATGGTCTGAACCACCATAGAAAACTACAGTATATCATGTAAAGCGTTAATAATAGTTCTTAACTTGCAAGAAGGTTATACAAGTTAAATAAGTTAGTATAAGTAAAAGTATTCACAAAGCACTATACATATTTTAAATATTATTGTTTCTCGATGTTTATTCTTAAACTAAGCCTTGTTTTTTCCTTCATGATAAAGAAAATCACATCTGTCACTAACGGGTGATAGAATCTTGAATCACAATCTTTTTTTTTTTTTTTTATCTTTAACAGAGGGTACAGGATAGTATTTAGGGGAGAAAGTCTGCTCCTGTTTTTCAATAAATGGTCTTGTTTAAATCCTTACTCTTCTGCTAAATAATTTGTTACTGTTGTTGTTGTTTGGTTTTTGTTTGTTTGTTTGAGATTGAGTCTTACTCTGTCTCCCAGTCTGGAGTGCAGTGGTGCAATCACAGCTGACTGCAGCCTCGACTTCCCAGGCTCAAGCAATCCTCCAACCTCAGCCTCCTAGGTAGCTGGGACTATGGGCATGCACCACCATGCCCAGCTAATTTTTGTATGGACAGGGTTTTACCATATTGCCCAGGCTTGTCTCAAACTCCTGAGCTCAAGTGATCCACCGATCTTGACCTCCCAAAGTGCTGGGATTATAGGCATGAGCCACTGTGCCCAGCCTGCTAAAGAATTTTCAGTTTTACTTGGATCATTTACTTAATCTCCCTGAGCTTAACTCCTGGCTATGAAAATTTGGGGAAGGAGTAGTTGATTTTTAAGGCACAATCATCAGTTTTAACATTGGGTTGCTTCATCTAAGAGATGACTGAGATGAACTATGGACGTATTAATGTCTACAGACTAACTTTTAGAAAGGGAATATTAATTATTTTGGAAATGTGTCCTATATCATAGCACTTCCTGGAGATCATTGGGATGACTATCAGAACTCTCTTGTGAAAGAAGTGATTTTGGATTATTCCCAAATTGGGACTGATGAGAATATCTTCAGCCTATGGCAATTACCTTAATTGAAGCACTTCAAGTCCATTAATTAATTAATCTTCAAACTCCCCTTATAAAATGGAAATTAAGGAGGAAATCAATTTGTCAACAGAAATTAAGAGATGATATGACTTGTTCAAGGCCATGCAGTAAGTCATGGTCCAGATTTGACTGCAAAGGCAGAGCTCCTAAAGTCCAAGCTTAGCCATTAAGGATCTGTACTAAATAAGACTTTATTAATCTTTCTGATGTAGGCTTCAGCCACTTCACTGAGTGTCTGGAGGACTGTAACACTCAGTTCTGAATGCCTTTCTTGAATTTTATTTTCTACAGAAGTCAATCTTTTCTTCCTTTCTTCTCTCTTAAAGAGCCACAGGTTGCCACTGGTTATGCTATTAGTTGGTGAGAATATGCAAGTGAAAAAGTCACTGCTAGGCTCCTACCATTGCAAAGCTTACATTATAAGGAGAAAGACAGATATCTAAAAGACAGTTACAAATAGAGCATCATCACTGCTAAAAGGTATGTAGAGGCTGACACACAAGGGAGAAAATTGCCTTTCAAAATAAGTCATGATCAATAACTTCAATTAAATTGCCAGTCACATGTGGCACATTCAGATTTATGAAACTATGCCCTTCTATCAAATTAGCCCTATTCCTGGACTAAGTGTCCTCAATTATGTTGCCTTATTTGCTTCATATATCTGCAACTTTTATCTTATGAAAGAGCTTCCTGGAAATTTCCATAAAGCAAAATAAATATATCCCAACATAACTCACTAAAGCATTTCAAACTGTATCTGCCTGTTTGAGAAGCCATAATGTGAAGATTTATGAACTATGATCATCATCATCATCATCATTATTTTAAACTCTTTACTAAGAAATCATAATGTTTCTTATACTGTAGGCATGATCATTTTTGATGATGACTTTAGCTGCTTCAAAGGAAGTTATCTAGAAACAACATGGTGAAGGGACTTGCCACAGAGCTGACGTTTTGACATTTTCACTTTTGCATTGTTTCTCATACATTGGCTGATGTACACACGATTCCCCCATGATTCATGAGGATCAGTGCATGAACTCTGTTTAGCATCAAAGCCAGTCAACCCACGAATTTCATTGTTTGGGAACAGCCCAAGTTAAGGACTCAATTTGGTATCATGCTTATTTTTAAATAACATTAGCATTGCGTTTTGATTTCCTATATTGAGGAATCCTTTGACATCTGAGAGTATTCATATACTGTCAGAAAAACTCTTGTGAGTTATTGGACCAAATGATGGAAACACTAGAAAGAGGCCTAGGGGCTTTAGTTAAGATCTTTGGAAAAACTGACTTGAGAATCCAGAAGTTAATTTCACCAGGGAATATGCAAACTGAGCATAAATGTGGGACAAGAACAGAAGAAACCCAGACTATGTTTACACCTAAGGAACCCCCTCCCCTGGTCAAATGTTACAGGAACAGAATAGAGCAAGATACTGGTGAACATAAAGGCAAGGACTTTGACAATGAGACCATAAGACACCATCCTTGCCGGGTGAAACTAGTGTAAAACAATCAAAACCCTTAAGAGGGTTCTTGAGCTCTCTGGGGAAATAAAGATCTGCAAACTGAAGATGGCCACAGAGCTGTGTGTCTTTGGAGAACCTGGGTAAACCAGAGCTGATGGTCTGTGCAGGCCTACGGGGCTCTGCCTGCAGAAAGAGGTAGGGAAGTGAGTAGGAATCTTAGCTATTTCACAAATGCTGTCCCACGTCAGTCTCCCAGCAACACAAAGAAAGGAACATGGTGGGAATCATGATGTCCTTTTTACTGAAGAAAATAATGGCTCAGAGAGCTAAAAGGAGCGAAGTTACCCAGCAAGGCTGTTCCCAATACAAGACTAAAACCTGATCATCTTATTTTTAACCCAGAGCACTGTTTACCCTAACAAGTCTCTCTCTCAAGCCTTGTTCTCAATCATTCAGAATTCTCTCTCCTTTTCGAACTCAATTTTACCTGAGAAGTAGTAAGTTGTTTTCAAGACTCATACCATAACCATATTAGAACCTATATAAATAATAATAATGATGATGATAAATGATGATAATGATAATAATAGCAGTCAAAATCTATTGTGTACCATGCAACAGACCCTAGGTATTTTATATGTATAGAGATTATTTACCTTAATCACAATAAGTGAGGAAATATATATTACGATTATCTTCATTTCATAGAAGATTGGGAAGCTGAGACTCGTGGAGTATTTTTTCATGGTCATGGACCTAATAAATCATAGAACTCAAGTTTTGAACCTAGACCTTCTGACATCAGAGCCAGTTCTCATCATCCCGCACAATATTATCTTTTTTCATTAAAAGCAGGGATCAAATTGTACTTATTTTTGTTTTTCCAACAGTGTAAAACCTGATTTGTGACTATCTACTACCTTTTATGTCTTTATGTGCTCATAAAAGCTTGTGTGAGTGAAGCATAGCTTGATACTTCAGCAGCACTGAGTTAATTGAGGAGACCAAACTCTGTAAGTTGACAAACAGAGGTTTAATGTAAAATCTGAGTATATTATCTGCCTATATCTGGGTGTGGAAAAGGTGAGGAAGAAGTGCAGAGGAGGAAGAGCATACATTAAGTCCCTTCTAGGCATTAGGCAGGGTGGTCTGGTGGCGGGGCGGCGGTGGGGCAGGGTGAAGTGGACATAAAGAGAAGTTGCAGCTTTGAAGTTCAGACCTGGGCTTAAATCTTGGCTAGCTACTTGGCTGAGTTCTTTCTGTTTTATTAGACGAGACATGTAACTTTTCTGTGTCTTGGCCTTTTCATTTATGCAATAAACATAACAATCAGTATCTCAGAATCATGTAAAAATTAAATCAAGTAACATATGCACCTACCTTTTGAATGCTCCACTATTTCTCTGTCCCAGGTCATGTCACAGCCACATTTACATGAGGCTTGTTTTGTGTGTCTGCTTTTCACTGATTGATTTGTCATAGAAATCTGACAGGCAGTCGTGACTATATCTGTTGCAGTGACAAAGTAAGTCAGCGTTCTTAGTTATACACATTGAGGGTCAGGAGCAAAAGAGTCCAGATTTGGCCAATTTCAAACCCCTAAGTCTTTCCATAATATGTTAAAATATACCCTCAGTACAGCTTTCTAGGACTATTTTATATTGCCTTTCTAGTAATCCAGAACCTATTGCAGCCTCTCATCTTTAGTTTGGAGACGTTTAAAGGCATTCAAGGGGTAGGGCCAAAATTCCATGTCAAGGCTTAGAGGGACCTTTGTTGACAGTCCCTTATTTACATTTTTAGCTTCAGTTTCAGCCTCTTTTGCATTCAGGTATTAACTGCATAACCACTCAGTGATTTATTTTTTTTCCAAATGCACTAGCTATAATTTTGTCTCTGTATTTTTGAACAGACTTTTTACTAAGCTTAGAATAGATTCACTTTCACCTAGTCTGCTTGAGCTCCTGCATGTCCTGAAAATTTTAATTCAATATTTCTAAAATGTACCAATTCAAAAACACAAACATTAAACAAAACTAATAGACAAGAAAAAAAGAAAAACAAGAAATCTTGTGACCCCCATATTTTTGAACCAGAACTAAGTAGATAGAATCAGAACTTTCAGAAGAGATACCTGTAAGCCCTACTTTTTACCAGAACTTCCTTCAATTTTACGATCAGATAAGTTTTAGCAATACTTAAATGAAACGAAGAGTATGCTGCACTACAGTGTTCTGTTTGAAGTCTCTCTCTAATGTGTGGTGTACTTTAAGAGTATAACAGAACCTTATTCATCATTACATCCCTAGTTCATTGCTTAGAAATGCCCAGGTATTCAAAAATTATTTGCTGAACAAATTAATGAAAGAATACTCTTTGACTTACATAATAAGCAGATATCTCAGACTACTTATGGAATCTTTGCAAGTCATAATGAGTAAGCATTCAAGATATCCTGTTGCTAATTTCTGATATTAGATTTCTTTAAAAAAATTACAGAACAATTTTTTGTTAGACCAACGGAGACTCCTCTATTTACAGCACCTTTGACAATTCTGTAGCACCAGTTCAGGTTCAAATTGGTTTGAAGAAGTCCTGTCTATACACAGATATACAAAAACCAAGACTCAGTGTGGATATAGAAACTTAGATTTGATGTATTTAAAGTCCATGATAGATAATACATTCTAAATTCAATGTGAAGGACTTTCCTGGCATGAGTACTAAGTGATCATGTAGAAGAAGAGTGGTAATAAATCAGACCACCAGAGAAAAGATAAAGACAACAGAGAAGAGATTCAGACATATCTACTATTTCTGGAATTTCTTCTGTTATCACAAAGGAATTCTTCCATTCAGAGCTTAATCTATCCTCATTCCTTTCAGAGTATATTCCGTACTCCTCATTATGGTATAGTAGGTCTTCCAAGTTTGGTCCAATCAGCTCTACAAGCTTCACTCTATTTCATTTTTATTACTCATCAAAAGAACTACTCATAGGAACCTCCTCTCTTCCCTCTCTGAACTGTTCCATGTCTTATGTCAAAGAAAAAAAAATTGGGGACTAGTTAATGGTGGGAAAGGCAGATGTTATTTAGTGACCGTTACTATGGAATGGAATAGTGTCTTGTATAAACTGAGTTCAAATTTGCCAAAACACAAAGCAGGAAGCATTTTAGAAGCTGAGGTATGGTAAAGCAGAGGCACTGGAGGGCATGGAGTGGGAGTTTTGTTCTTGTGACCAGCTCATTTGGGTTTGCTAATTGGCACACAACAGGAAGTGAAACACATCTGCTGTACTGTGGTTATAGGAGATGGTAGCACCAGTTAGAGCAAGGTTCCCACCTAAGATAGGTCCTCACCTTCCCACAGAGACTGGGAGGCTGGAGTTATTCCCTTGAATGTTCACATTTCAAAGAGACAACTCTGGCATCCTTGAGGAGTCAGTTCTGGGTGGTAAAAGATTTACATCTCAAAGAAGCAGAAAAAGGATTTATAATTGCAAGCTTTCTAAAGTGACAATTAAGGGACCTATAGTCCTATCATCAGGTTTTGGCTGAAATAAACAGTGAATTATCCTAGTAGCTTTGAGCTTCCTTTGGTAGGCATTTTAAAGGGGCCTATAGCAATTAAGGCCACAGCCTTAAGGCGCCATAAGGTGTGCTTGAGTTTGGTGAAGTCTCTTAGCACTGGAGCTTGGTTGGAGTCAGTAAACACTGTGAGTTTTTACAGGTTTTCCTTGCTCCTGGGATACTCTTCACTTCCCTTTTCCCCAAAGACCTAACATTCAGAATGGGCAATGAGGGAGTAAAAATTGGACCTGCCGGCTGAGCATGGTGGCTCACGCCTGTAATCCCAGCAATTTGGGAGGCCGAGGTGGGCAGATCACAAGGTCAGGAGTTCAAGACCTGCCTGGCCAATATGGTAAAACCCATCTCTACTAAAAATGCAAAAATTAGCCAGGCATGGTGGTGGGTGCTTGTAGTCCCAGTTAGCCCGGAGGCTGAAGCAGGAGAATTGCTTGAACCCGAGGTGGAGGTTGCAGTGAGCCGAGATCCTGCCACTGCACTCCAGCTTGGACGACAGAGCGAGACTCCATTAAAAAAAAAAAAAACTGGACTTGCCATATGGAGGGCAGTCTCAGCCAGTGAAAACAGCATATGCAAAGAAATAATAGAAAACAAAGAGAGTATCAGGTCTTTCTATGGGTGTGCCTATATTATCAAGTGAAGTGTCTGAAAGATGCTTGTGAGACAAAAGAAATAATTAATTAGAATGTCCCCTAATGTCCACAGAGTATACAAAATATCTTCATGTCCATTAGTAATGATGTTAATTGCTATTATTAACTATCTTTTACAAGCCACATGATTTATTTACATTATCTCATCAATTATTACAACCACTCTTTTGAGATAGTCATTGCATCTTCATCTTGCAAGTAAAGAATCTGAGAGTCAGAGACACAAATTTTGTTGTCCGAAGGCATTCATTCAGAACTCCCCCCCCCCCCCCCCGAAGGTGGAGTTGAGAATCTTTAATATGTATGTTCATATTATTATTCTCAGAAAGCCACATTGCCATTCCACATGCTATATACAACCCATTTGCTGCTAGAACAGGAGTTGTTTTTACATTTTACAAATGATATAACCAAGACTTAAGGTGAGCAGTTTTCCCAAGATTACACAGCTAAATGGCAAAGGTACAGGGACTCAAACCGATGTATTTTTAACTCCAGAAATTGTAAGTGTTAAACACACCATTTCTTTGCAATAATTTCAACCGAGTTAAAGAATATCTAAACTGTATGTAACCTTTTATCATTTTTATGCTTATGACTGTGTGCTAATGGAAAATGTAAATTCCTTGCAATTTACAGCAGGTTTTACATTAGAGGCAGTGTTCTCATAGTTCCGTTATCTCAGTTTGTCTTAAACATTTATTACTAATTTGACACCAGTGATATTCTAATTAAAATTCTTTCTCTAACACAAACTAGAGTATTATAAAAAGCACCAAGAATGTTATCATTCCATTTAGATTGCCAGATATTTCATGGGTGGTTTACAATAAGTGTTGGAAGCAATTTTGTTTATTTGTATAGGAAATCATCATTTCTAGCCTTCTTACTCCATATTACCGCCCTGTATTTTCTTAGCTAATCTCTGTGCTTCATTAGAAGCTCTTTTATGCAAAGGGTTTTTGTTTAGGCACAATTGTTAATTAAAGTGAGTATTGAAATTGCTTAATTGCCTGAAAAAAAATGTTAGATTTTTCAGAACATGACCTATGCTGTCAGCAGAAAGATTATTAAAACTTTCATATTTAAGGAAAAAAAGCAGGATTTGAAGATAAAATTAGGTCATTCTGAACTCTTTTTAAATAATCAGAATCTAAATAAGCTCCACTCAGTCACTGACCCCTGTTGATTCTTCTTCCTAAATACACATTATAAGTTTCTTTATCTTTTTTTAATCTATCCCCACTATCTCCACTCTAGGTCACTGGTTTGTTTTCAAACTGAACAATAAAACTGTTAGAAGTTTAAAAACATTATTGATGCCTATATCCAACTCCAGCCATTCTGATTAAATTGATACAGTGTGGGATCAGAGAATTTGCAGTTTTAACCAGTTTTGGGGTGATGTTGATGCTGTTGGTCTAGGGACCAAAGTTGGGGAATCTTGTTCTCATTTCTTGCTACTGAGCATGTGTTCCATACAACAGCAACATTAATATTACTCGTTAGAAACACAGAATTAGGGTCCCCATCAAGACTTATTGAATAATAATCTGCATCTTCCCAACATCTCCAGGGTATGCAAATGCACAAGAAAGTGTGAGCAGCACTCGATTTAGTGCCCTAGTCATCTATCATCTGGGCTGCTCATTAGTTTCTTTGCCATTTACTCCTCCCCATATCCAAACAGATCTTCACATTCCTTCCAAACATGCATACAGAGTCATAGCGATGATCACAGGACTGAGCTGATGAACATATGTCCATTTCTCCCGAGATTCACATTTAAACTCCTTTCTTTGTCTTACAAGGTCTGCCTTTTTCCATTGACTCCCCAGATCTCAGGGTCCATTCCATGAACGCAACCTTCCGTACTCTGATGTTTTTCGTAAGCTGTTCCCTCTGCAAGAAACAGTCTCCTGTCCACTGCCAAAGACCAATGTACTACAGCAGCCTGGCTGAGAAAAGCAACCATACAGTATTTTAAGTAGGATGATGATGGAGTAGAAAGAAAACAAATTTCAGAAAAACTCAGAGCTACTTTATGAATCTGAGTTCTGTTCCTTCCTGGGTTTACATCCTTGGAAATTCAATTGACCTTCTTTCCATTTTCTTTAATTAATCTATAAAATGGAGCTAATGACAATTTTTTAAATGAGTTAGTATTTATAAAATGTTGGCAGCTACCTGACCTACACATAGCAGTTCCAAAATGAGTGTCAGTGTATTCTGTCACTCAAAAGAGAACTAGATACACAATAAGCATTTATTTATTTATTTTTATTATTTTTATTTTTTTAAATTTTTATTGCATTTTAGGTTTTGGGGTACATGAGAAGAACATGCAAGATTGTTGCGTAGGTACACACATGGCAACGTGATTTGCTGCCTTCCTCCCCATCACCTATATCTGGCATTTCTCCACATGCTATCTCTCCCCAACTCCCCACCCCTCGCTGTCCCTCCCCTATTTCCCCCCGACAGAACCCAGTGTGTGATGCTCCCCCTCCCTGTGTCCATGTGTTCTCATTGTTCAACACCCACCTATGAGTGAGAACATGCGGTGTTTGATTTTCTGTTCTTGTGTCAGTTTGCTGAGAATGATAGTTTCCAGGTTCATCCATGTCCCTGCGAAGGACAGGAACTCATCGTTTTTTTATGCTGCATAGTATTCCATGGTGTATATGTGCCACATTTTCCCTGTCCAGTTTATCATCGATGGGCATTTGGGTTGATTCCAGGTCTTTGCTATTGTAAACAGTGCTGCAATGAACATTCATGTGCATGTGTCCTTATAGCAGAACGATTTATAATCCTTTAGATACATACCCAGCATTTAAACATGAAAATGTGCTTGATGCACTGCCAATCAAAGGAGAGTGCATAAAAGCAAGAGTAAGACATCAGACTTACAGAATATTTTATTAAGCTGTTTTTTTTTTAACCATGGATACTCAAAACATCCCTTAGTGAAGCTTTCCACTGACTCAATACTTTTGTTCTTAATAAATAAAAAAGAAAAAAATGACTAAATTAAGGAAGAAACTCTTTACTAGGAGCCAAAAATAAAAGTAAAAGTAGAGGAAAAAAATGGACTGCCCCTTCAATTATTTTTTGAGAAATCTGCAGAACACTTAAAATATTTTATATTTCATATTAAATGTTCCATTTATATTAGAAAAGTTCTTAAGTCCCAGTGAACAGCCCTGCAATTAAAATATTTAACTGAAGAAAAAGGGTTGCCCACTGAAATTTAAAGTTGCTTAATTTTTGATTATATAATGATACCTTGAACTCCCACAAAGACCTGCCTTACTTTAGAAATATTGTATTGTACTATTCCCAGCTCTTAAATCGTAAATAATATATAAGTATTGCTTAAAAATAGTAAAATAAAAAATGAATCAACCCATTTTCATAGTCCACATGAATAATTATTTGAAGTTCACAGTATACAACTGCAATGAAATGTGCTCAATAATTCAGTAAAATGGCCATATTTTATACTTTAAAGTTATTGACTTTAAAGTAATAAAATATAACCTCTAATCTAAGTAAATTCCTCAGTGATAATGAAGCACATATACAAAAAAATACCCATGTATTCTTTCCAACTCTTCAAATATATGTGTTTCACTTTAAAAATTCTTATTTAGAAAAATAACAATGTTTAACCCTTTTATAGGCTGCAGTGAATTTGCAAAATCTTCATTCTCAGCATATTAAAATATTTAAATACAAGCAAATATGTTTCCAATTTTAAGGCAGAAAATTTAGAAAAACATTGAATGTAGTTTATAGTTAGATATTTTGGCATCAAAAGCAAACAATTTCAAATTTAGTTGATAACCAGTTTATGTTAAAAGATTTAAATTGCTTTTCTTTTCAAACTTTTTTGTGCATATTGCTGGCCTTATGGAGATGAAGTCACACTATGCTTATTCTCTAGACTGAAGCAGGAAATGTAGGCTCAAAGCTATGTCTTCAGTGAATAGTTACTAAATTATTGTGCTGTAGAGCCTGGCCTCTGGGCAAGCAGCATCAGAATCTCCTGAGTGCTAGTTAGAATATCAGAACAACAGACGTGACCCAGACCTTAAGAATTGGAATCTGCATCTTTACTGAAGCCTCACTGTTTTGAATGCACAACATTTGGGAAATTACTGCTGAACAGCATGGATTTCAATAAATCAAACTCCAGATTCATTCTGCCTGCACCAAGTTTTGGTCCATTGCTTTGCAATGCCTTGTAACATATAAAGGATCCATGGCTAATAACTGCTATTATTTGATCAGTGAAGAGAGGGCAATTCTCTTCTTATGTCACAAAAGCCATTTAGAATATATAAGAAACTTAAACAAATTAGCAAGCAAAAACCAAACAACTTCATTTAAAAATTGGCAAAGGACATTAGCTGACACTTCTCGAAGACATACATATGGCCAATTAAGCATATGAAAAAATGTTCAACCTCAGTAATTATTAGAGAAACACAAATCTCCACACTGTCTCACACCATTAAGAATGGTTACTATTAAAAAGTCACAAAATAACATACTGGGGAGGTTGCTGAGAAAAGGAATCCTTATACACTGCTGGTGAGAATATAAACAATTTCAGCCACTGTGCAAAGCAGTCTGGAGATTTCTAAAATAACTTAAACCAGAATTACTGTTCCACCCAGGAATCTCAGCAATATATACTAGATATGTGCCCATACAAACATAAATCATTCTACCATAAAGACACATGCGCATGTATATTTACTGTAGCACTATTAATGATAGCAAAGACATAGAAATCAACCTAAATACCCGTCAACAGTGGATTGGATAGAGAAAATGTGGTACAAATACACTATGGAATACTACACAGCCATAAAAAAGAATTGAATTATGTCCTTTGCAGCCACATAGGTGCAGCAGGTGATCATTGTCTTAAGCAAGTTAGTGCAGGAGTAGAAAACCAAATATGGATGTTCTCACTTATAAGTAGGAGCTAAACATTGAATACACATGGACAGAAAGAGGGGAAGAGACACTGAGGGTGGAGGTTAAGAGGAGGGTAGAGATGAAAAAACTACGTATCACTTACTATGCTTGCTACCTGGGTGACAAAATAATCTGTACACCAAACCCCCATGACACACAAACTTACCCATGTGACAAACCTGCAAATGTAACCCATGAACCTAGAATAAAAGTTGGAAAGGGAAAAGAAGAAAAGAACAAAGCCACCTGTGGCCTCACAGAATGGGTCTTTGACTTTGGTTCAGGAAATCTGGATTTGATGCTCAGCTTTGTCACTTCCCACTTGTTTACTTCAGGTCCACAATTCAAATTCTCATAGTTTCCAATTCTTTACCTGTAAAACCAGAATATTAACATCCCAGGGTTAATGTTAAGATCTAATGAATGAATAATAAAGAATCACTTTGTAAACTTTAGAATTCTGCATATATATTAGCTGTTAATATGGTAGCACAGTTGATAAACTAATGTGGGTTCTGTTAACATGTGGTGGGGTGCCCCCAACCATATTCCATCATGTCACTCCTCTTCTCTAAATCCTTTTGAGGATAAAATACAAATGCCTTGTTATAGCCCTAAGTTTCTCCATCAACTAAGCCCTGGATCTCTCATATTGTACCCATTTTCTCTATTCTCACACTCCTACGGCCAGATTCGTCTTGAAGATTTTCCATGAAGATGGCAATTTTGTACCTGCAATCTGTCCCTTGTTTTGTCATTGTCTAGGAGCAAAATGTACTCCCCCTCAGATATCAACGTGTCCTCTTCATTCAGGTGTCTCTGAAAATGATACATCCTCAGGCAAGCTTTCAGTTCACTCGCCACCACTCTTCATCCACTTACTCTACTTCTTTCCATTTCACTGAATTTATTGCTACCTAACATTATAATTCAAAGTTCAATCAGGAAATCAGAGAACACTGTATTTATTTTAGGAAGAAAAATTTTAATAGAGGAAATGCATGCAAAACCATTGGCAGATCTGGTAGAACAAAGATTATACAAAGCCTTAGATGACTTTCAGGAAATTTAGAACTGAAATTGCAAAGAAGGTGCCAGTAAAACCATAAGAATGTGAATGCATTGGAGATAGCCTGGTTGCTGCTGCAAACTCCACCTTGGCTGTCTGCCCAACTGACTGCCTCAACTTCCATGGGTGATTATTTTCCTTTTATCTACTTTTCCTTTGGTCTACACTCCAGATCTTCTGTAAGTGCCAATTACTGGTGGATAGAAAAAATAGAAATAGTATCTGGCATGCATATATACTTATTTTCTGTCTTCCCTGCCGAAACATAAGCTTTATGAGAACAGGGACTTCATCTGTTTTTGTTTTACAATGGTCTAAAGCAGAACTGTACTAAACATCAGTAGGCTCTCAAAAAACAAAATTTTATTAAATTAATAAGTGAATGAAAGAACTCCAAAACTGGAATCTCCATTGTTATCTTTGGTTGGTGTGCAAGCAGTTTGAGGCACAGGAACAACCGTCCAAGGAGTTTGCAGTCCCTATTTCCACCCTGAAGGTATCTTTAAGGGCTCACATCTTCACACATTTCTCCCAGGTTCCTGAGAGAATTGTAACAATGCTAGCAAGACACTGGACTGAGTCAAAAAATCTGGGCTTCTAGTCTTATCAACATTTTTGATTACTGGAGAGAACTCAGAGAACACATATTACTTCTTTGAGCCTCATTTTATTTTCTAAAAAATGGTGAGGATGATGAATGCTGCCTGCTTAGCTAATGGGTTTATCGGAAGAGTCATTTGAAATGATGTATTTGCCATTCATTCATTCATTCATTCATAAAACATTTACCAGGCACTTACTTTATTCCGGGAACATTAGAAAAGACTGGGTATACCAAAGTGTGTAGAACATCAACCTCGAGCCCGAGACACCCACTACTGCATAAGCAGACTTCATGAACCTGTATAAACAGCCAGTGAAATAAAGCTGACAAGAGCAGGAATGGTAAGAACACACTCAAAGTGGTGTGAGAGCACAGAAGATTGGGGAATTATTTCCGCTAAGAGAGTCAGTAATGTAATTTGTGGTGGCATTTCAGCAGGGTCTCCAAGAAGATGCCTAGTTTTGTCAAGGGGTGAACCAGAAGGAGGTGTGTGCTGCTGTAAAATGTTATAAAAGTAAAAACTTTAAAAATAAAGATAAAATTTTGAATTTGGGAATAGAATAATTCTCTGAAGGCCCTGGTGAATATACTTTATGTTTAACAAGATAGGTATCTATGAAAAGGTTTATGTGTATGTACGTTTGTGTGTGTGTGTGTGTGTGTGTGTGTGTGTGTGTGTGTGTGTATGTGTTATTTAGCACAGTGAATGCAATTCCTAACTAAATAGATAGACTACTTGAATTTAAAATCTAGTTCTACATAACTTTGGCCACAGATTTAACTTGTCTGTGTATTTTCCTCTTCTGTAAATTTTGGGTAATCATAGTATGTGTCAAACAAAGCTGAGAAGATTACCTGAGTTTATGCACAGAAATTTCTTTTAGTAGTGTCTGACTATTGAAGAGCATAAACATACAACCCAGCTATTATTACAACAACTACTGGACTACCATTGTCATTAGTATTATTGATAGAATTTATTTTTCTGTAAAATCTGTTCTGCCCAGTGTGAGGACTTGGGATTCATAACCATTTGAAATAACAGTTTCAGTCCAGACCAATCTGTTGTATTATCTTCCTTAGAAAATTGTCACCACTCAGGGCCAGATGTTAACACAGCCTTAATCCAGCCTTGTGCATCCCTCTGGCCTGGGCCAGCTGTGCTGGATTCTCTTCACTAATCCACAGGGCTCAAATTTTTGAGAACCTCTGCTGAAAACTTTCTATTCTGGTCCGCCATGCGCTTATAAAAATCTTCAGCAAGTTTTGTTTGATATGCTTTGGTTAGTTCAGCTCAGATATTTGCATGCAACTATGTATGGGAAAAGGACCTGGGAGAGCACGTTATCCAGCATCTTCACATCACTGATGGCAAATCTGAGGACCAGAGAGAGAAGGAGCCTTGCCTGAGGTCACAGAGTTAATTAATGGAAGGTATAAATCCAGAACACAAATCTGCCCCGTCCTGGACCAGTACTCTGTTCCATCAACTGTCCTGCTTCCGAATTACATGCTGACCAAAGCAATGAAACATACCATAGCATTAAACATGTGTCAGATTGACATCACTACGGCTTTTAATTCTGGTATCAGGAAACGGTTTTTCGTTACACACGTTGGTTTTAAAACCCAGGTATAACAGCAAGAGTAGATAAATTGAGGGAGTCATGATGCACACATTGACAACAATAATGGTGGGATTGAAATTACATGGCACATTACTGTTCACGAAGTATTGCATATACATTGTTTTGTTTTCTCTTCATTATAAACGAACACAAATTTTGGCACGCAAAGGGGATTTTGTTATAATCCTCTTTCAGAGGAGACAGAAGTTTTGATTTGGCCTTCACTAAATCCATGAATCACTTAAGGAAGCATTGCCAACTTGCTGCGTGTCTGTAGTGAATTCCTCCTCCACTCCACTCCAAACTTCATCTAAACTCTCATAACCTCCTGGTTAACTAGACTATCCTTACATCTTTAGTAGTGCGGGCTGGTGTGTGTGTGTGTGTGTGTGTGTGTGTGTGTGTGTGTGACATTGAGCATTTAAGAACATTACTATTGAATAGGTTCATTTGTGTGGGTTAAATCTACACACTGATATTGAGTAGGCATTTAATAAAGTTTCCAAAATATAACACCTGAAATTGTTTGTCAACCTATCCTTCCTTCTATGTTCTCAGTACATTACCTTAAGACTCATCCCACTGACTAAAACTAAAACTAGATGCTATTGTTGTATTATTATTCTCCCTCCACTATGATATGCAAACATTGCAATGTCTGTCAGTGAAACTAAAAACACACGTAGAATCAACTCACAATTCTCTTATTTCTACAAATATTACCCCAGTGAAAATCTTCATTGCTTTTTTTTTCCTTTCTTTCTTTCTTCTTCTTTTTTTCTTTCATTTTTTTTTTTTGAGACAGAGTCTCGCTCTGTTGCCAGGTGCCAGGCTGGAGTGCAGTAGCGCGATCTCGGCTCACTGCAACCTCCGCCTCCCGGGTTCAAGCAATTCTCTTGCTTCAGCCTCCCAAGCAGCTGGGACTACAGGCGCGTGCCACCAAGCTCAGCTAATTTTTGTATTTTTTAGTAGAGATGGGGTTTCATCATGTTGGCCAGGATGGCCTCAATCTCTTGACCTCGTAATCTGCCCGCCTCAGCCTCCCAAAGTGCTGGGATTACAGGCGTGAGCCACCGCACCCAGCCCTTTATTCTCTTTTTTTAAGACAAGGTCTCACTCTGTTGCCTAGGCTGGAGTGCAGTGTCGCAATCATAGCTTGCTGCAGACTCAACCTCCGGGGCTCAAGTAGTCCTACCACCTTAGCCTCAAAAGTAGCTGGAGCTATAGGTGTGTACCACCACACCCAGCTAGAAAGTCCATTTCTTGTCTTATTTACTAACCTCGTGATTTCATTGTCACACCCTATTATAGGATATTTATACATTTTCAAAATTTATTTATAGTAAAATTACATTTTTACAGTTGGAGTTTTAACAAGAGCAAACAGTCATATAACTACTAAAATAATCAAGGAACCAAATAGTTTCACTACCCCCCAAAAAAATTTCCTCTTGCTGTGCCTTTGTAGTAAATTCCTCCTCCACTCCACAATCCCCAACAACCACTAATCTGTTTCCTATTTCTATAATTCTGCCTTTCCTAGGATATCATACAAGTGGTGTTATGTATTAAAATCTGGCTTTTCTCACTTAAGAAAATAGATTTCAGATTTGTCCATGTTGTTTTGTGTATCAGTAGTTTTGTTGCCTTTTATTTCTGAATACAGTTTCATGGTAGAGATGGGTCACTATTTGTCTATCTATTCACCAGTTGCAAGGCATTTGGGTTACTTCTAACTGAAAATGATAGTGAATAAAGTCAATGCATACATTCACTTACGGGATTTTGTGTAAAAATAGGTTTGTATTTCCTTATGATAATTTCCTAGGAGTGAGATTCCTGGGTCATATGCTACATATATGTTTCACTTCAGAGTGACTGTACCATTTTTTGTTCACTAGACAATGTACAGTGTTCCAGTTGTTCTGTATCCTTGCTGAGACTAGGTAATTTAAGAATAATAGAAATTCATTTTTTACAGTTCTGGAGGCGGCACATTCCAAGATCCAGGTATTGACAGATTTGGTGTCTGACAAAGCCCTAGTCTCTGCATCCCAGATGGTAATATGAATGCTGTGTTCTTATGTGATAGAACAAAAGAGGGTCTACTTAGGTTTCTCCAGCCCTCTTATAAGGTTCCCCATCCCATCTATGGCTAATCTCATGGCCTAATTACTTCCTGAAGACCCCACATTTTAACACTGCTGCATTGGGGATTATGTTTCAACATAAATTATAAGAAGGGGAACAAACATGTAAACGACAGCAATATAGTATGTAAAATCACTACATATATGTATATATCAATATATGATGTTAAACATTTTTATTATATATCATATTATAATATATATTATACAATGTTGAACATATTTTAGTTGATCACTTGCCACCTGTACATGTTCTTTGTTGAGATATTTTTCAAATCTTTCATCTATGTTTTAATTGCATTATTCGTTTTCCAATTATTGAGATTAAAAATGTGTTATATAAGTACTTAGTCAGCTATGTGTTTTGCAAATATTTCTTTCTGAGTCTTTGTCGTGTCTGCTTATTATTTTAGTGGGGCCTTTCAAAGAGTAGAAGTGTTACATTTTAATTATGTTTACTTTTTTCTAGATGATTTTTTTTATTTTATATTAAAGATATGATACGATTTGTGTTCATTGCCTAAAACCACAACATTTTTTATTTTTAGGTTTTACAGTACAGGAATCAATTTGTAGTTCCTGTTGTGTAAGATACATGATACAGATCACTTTTGGGGGGGGCATCAAGAGAGGCATATGGTTTCTGAACACTACTATTACTTATTTTTATCACTAGCTATTAAAAAGACATCTTCCATTGTATTCCCTTTTCATTCTTGAAAAAATCAGTTAAATATCTATCTATCTATCTAGTGTTTTCCTGTACACTATTTTACTTCATTGATCTGTGTATTTATTCCTTCATTAATACCACACTGTCTTGAGTACTGTAAATATATACTGAGTCTTGAAATCAGGGAGTATGAATTCTACAACTTCTTTCTCACTTTTCAAAATCATTTTGTTATTTCAAGCCTTTGACTTTCCATATCAACTTTGTAATCAACTTGTTCATAACTACAAAAACTTCTGCTGAAATTCTGACTTGGCTTTCATTAAATCCATGAATCCATTAGGGAAGCATTGCCATCTAAGAACCTTATATTTTCTAATCTATGAACTCCATTTATCTCTCTAGTTAAGTCTACAGTGATTCCCTAAATCACTATACTGTAGTTTTCAGTGCAAGATTCTACACATATTTTGGTAGTTATATATATAAGTATTGGAGACTAGTTTTTAAAATTTCAATTGAAGTTTACATTGATAGTATGTATGTAAATAATCATTTTTTAAAATATTGATCTTATATATTAAAAAGTTGTTAAATATATTTATTGGTTCAAGAGTCTTTTTGTTGATTGGTTGACACATTTTATGCAGGAAATAATATCATCTGTGGATAGAAACAGTTGTATTTTCTTTTTTCCAATTCATACTTTATTGATCGATTGATTGCCTTTTTATACTGACTAGGACCTCTAACATAATATTGAATTAAAGAGGTAAGATAAAACATCCTTCTTTCATTTCAATTGTAGGAAGAGATGATGCAATCTTTCCTCATTGCACATCAAGTTATTGATTTTCCCTTCCATTTTTTTGTTTGAATAGCTTTTATAATAAACAGATAATTAATTTTTAATACTCTGCATCTATTGAAATACCTTTTTTAATTCTGCTGATATGATGAATTATATTAATTGATTTTTAAATAGTAAATCTCTGCATTATCAGGATAATTAGTACTTGATCATGATGTGTTATTATCCATACTTTTGTATTTTATTTGTTAATCTTCTGTTCTACATTCATAAGCCACATCTACACTCATGCATCTACATCCATATTCATAAGGTATATTGCTATGTAGTGATCTTTAGTGTTTGAGTCTGGTTTGGACCATTCTAGATGTATAAAATAAGTTCAGAATATGCACATGCATTCTGTTTTCTTCACAAATATGAACATTATTGATATGATTGCTTTGTAAAATATTTGGTAGGAATCATGAGTAAGCTATTTAGGCCTGAGGTTTTATTTTTGAAAGTTATTAAACTGAGAATTAATTTATATATATATATATGATTATTCTGCTTATCAATTTATTTGTAGTGAGCTCTTATTCGTGTTATTATAGAACAAGCCTATTTAAGACAGTATAACTAAGAAAATAAGTTTATTATCATAAAGATGTATGAAATTACTCCTGATTAATGTTTGTAATGACGGTAGTAGTTTCACTTCCTTTCATACTTGATATTCATTATTTGGATTTTCTTACTTTTTATCAGTCATTTTTGTCTAGATATTTTCAAAGAGCCAGCTTAGTTTATTGTATTTTCTGCTACCTGTTTCAATTTAATTGATTTATGATAATATTTTTATTATTTATTTTATTTGCTTACAATTTAATTTTGCTCTTATGTCTCTGTTTTTTTTAGATAAAAGGAGTAATTACTGATTTAAAACATTAGTATGTATTCTAATGGAAGCATTTAATGACACAAGTTTCTCCCTGAGCACTGCTCTATCAGCATTTCACAAATATTTATATTTATATTTATGT
The DNA here is from genome assembly GCA_036589455.1 of Ateles fusciceps. Lineage (NCBI taxonomy): Eukaryota > Metazoa > Chordata > Mammalia > Primates > Atelidae > Ateles > Ateles fusciceps. The sequence goes on from JAZHEH010000672.1 coordinate 1,727,695, forward strand.
TTATATATATATATATATATAAATTTTTATTCAAACTTTTTTAGTTTTACTTTTGAGCTTTTCTTGACTCATGGATTTTTTGGAAAAATATATTTAAATTTTAAATATTTGTAAACTTTTAAGACTTCTTTTTTGCCACTGATTTCAATTTTAATTCTGTTTTGGTATAAAGCTATAATTTGGATGTTTTCTAGTCTTTTAAATATGTTGAAATTTGTGTTCTAGAATATAGTCTATCTTGACAAACGTGCAATTATGTAAACACAGCTTTTAAATGCGAAACTGTGCACTTAAAATAAGTTATCTCTTGTTGCCTTTGGTAGAGCCACCTATAAAAATCAAAGGGATCAAGTTCATTGTTAATGTTGTTTAGATATTCTATATCTGTCCAATTTTTCTATTTTTCTGCCTGTTCTGAAGATTACCGAACAAGGAATAATAAAATTTCTTAACAAAATTATTGGATTTGCTTCTTTACACTTTTAGTTCCATCAGATTTTACTTCATGGGATAACCTCTCTTGCTAGGATCATACACACTTAAAAATTTCATGTATTCTCAGTAAATTGACTTATACTACTATGTTGTTTTTCTCTTTGAATTTCTATTCAAGCTTTATTTTTACAAGTGCTTTTTTTCTTTTTTGGTGTCACATTTCTCTTCTGGTATAAACTGAATGCTTGGGTACTTCCAAAATTCATATTTTGAGATCTAATGAGCAATGTGATGATATTTGGAGGTGGGGCCTTTTGGGGGTGATTAGATTACGAGGGTGGAAACTTCAAAAATACGGTTAGTTTTCTATCAATAGGCCCCATAGAACTCCTTTGCCACATGAGGTTACAGCAAGAATACTGCACTCTAAGAACAGCAAACAGACCTTCACCAGACACTAAATCTGTGGGTGACTTGCTCTTCAACTTCCCAGCTTCTGTAACTGTAAGAATGAAATGTTGTTGTTGGAATGTCATTCAATCTATGGTAGTTTGTTATAACAGCCTGAACGGACTGAGGCACTGTCTTTTAAAAACATTTATCCTAGCTTTCTCTTTATATTTAAAGTGAATTATTTTGTAGGAAGTCCACAGTTGGGGTGTTGCATTTTTTTCTAAGTTGGCAATCTGTGGCTTTTGATCACTGCATTTACAACAGTTACAATTATTTCAATATCAATATGATTGCATTTAGGTATGCCAGTTTGTTATTATTTTATATGTCTGTTGACCACTTGCATGTTTTCTTTTGAGGAGTACCTGCCATGTCATTTGCCCACCTTTTAATGGAGTTATTTAGTTTTAGCTTTTTGAATTAATTTAGATAGAAATATATATATAGATAGAGATAGATAGAGATAGAGATAGAGATAGAGATGATAGAGATAGAAATGGAGATGGAGAGATAGAGATCCTGAATACTTGACCTTTGTTGGGTGCATAGTTTGTGAATATTTTCTCTCCTTCTGTGGGTTGTCTGTTTACTTGTTGATAGTTTTTTTTTTTTCTGTGCAGAAGTTCTTTAGTTTAATTAAGTCTCACTGTTAATTTTAGTTTTTATTGCAATTGCTTTTGAGCACTTAGACATAAATTCTTTCCCCAAGGCTGATGTTCAGAATTGTGTTTCCTAAATTTTCTCTTAGGATTCTTAGAGTTTGAGATCTTATATTTAAATTGTGTTAACTATTGCATATAATGAAAGGTAGGGTTCCAGTTTTATTCTTCTGCAGATGACTGCCCAGCAATCCAAGCACTATTTATTAAATAAAGTATCATTTCCCTAGGGCTAATTTTTGTCAACTTTGTTGAAGATCAGATGGCTGTATATGTATGGCTTTATTTTTGGGTTGTCTAACATGTGTCATTGGGCTGTGTGTGTGTGTGTGTGTGTGTTTTATACCAGTACAATGGCTGTTTTGGTTACTATAACCTTACAATGCAGTTTGAATTTGGAAAATGTCATGCCTCTGATTTTGTTCTTTTATTTTTTGGAATTGCTTGGGATATTCAGACTATTTCTTGGTTCATATGCATTTTAGGACAGTTTTTTCTAATTCTTTGAAAAAAATGACTTTGCTAGTTAGATAAGAAGAGCATTGAATCTGTAGATTGTTTAGGAAGTATGGCCATTTCAATGATATTGATTTTTCAATCCATGAGCATAAAATGTTTTTATATTTATTTTAACTACAAAGTCTTTCACCAGTGTTTTATAGTTTTCCCTTAGAGATCTTTCATCTCCTTGGTTAAATGTATTCCTAGGTATTTTTGTGGTTATTGTAAATGGGATTATGTTATTAATTAGGCTCCCACCATGAACATTATTGATTTATAGAAATTCTATTTTATTTTGTACATTGATTTTGTATCCAGAAACTTTAATGAAGTGATTTACCATTTCCAGGAGCCTTTTGGCAGAATATTTAAGGTTTTCTCGGTATATAATCATATAATCTGTAAAGAGAGATAGTTTGATGCTTCTTTTTTCTATTTGGATACCTTCTTCTTTTTTTTTTTCTTTTGCCCAGTTGCTCAGTCTAGGATTTATAGTACTATGGTGAATTGGAGTGGTGAGAGTAAACACCTTTGTCTTGTTATAGTTCTCAAGGGGAATGCTTCCAGAGTTTGATCATTCAGTATGATGTTGACTGTAGGTTTGTCATACATGGCTTTTATTATTTTGAGGTATGTTCCTTTGATGCTTAGTTCGTTGAGGGTTTTTATCATGAAGAAATGTTGGATTTTATCCAAGGTTTCTTCTGTATCTATTGAGATGATTATATAGTTTTTGTTTTAATTTTGTTTATGTAGTAAATCACTTTCATTGATTTGTCTGTATTGAACCAATTTTGCATGTCAGAAATGAAACCTAATTCATTATAGGAAATTCATGTGCTGCTGGATACAAAATACTAGTTCACTAGTATTTTTGAGGATTTGTGTGTTTATGTTAATCATGGATGTTGACTTGTAGTTTTCTTCCTTTTTTTTTTTGTCATGCCTTTGACAGGTTTTGGAAACACGATGAGGCTGGATTCACAGAATGAGTTAGGAAGAGTTCTCTTCTACTTGAAATTTTGAATTAGTTTCAGGAGAATTTTTACCAGTGCTTCTCTGTAAATCTGGTAGAATTCTGTTATAAATCATCTGAAATGGGCCTTTCTTTTGGTTAAAATTTTTTTATTACTGGTTCAATTTTGAAACTCAATATTGGTCTGTTCAGGGTTTCAGTTTCTTCCTGATTCCATCTTTGGAGTTATGTTATGATTAGATTGTTATTTGGATGTCAGATTGTTACTTTGATGTTAGATCGTTACTTTGAGATCTTTCTAACATTTGAGGTAGGTATTTAACACTATAAACTTTCCTATTAACAATGCTTTTACTGTATCTCAGATTTTGATATGTTGGATCTCTGTTTTTATTTATTTCAAAAAAATTGATTTCTGCCTTAATTTAGTTATTTACCCAAAAGTCATTCAAAAGAAACTTGTTTAATTTCCGTGTAATTATGTGGTTTCAGAAGACCTTCTTGGTGTTGATTTCTGTTTTACTATGCTGAGGTCAGAGAATATGCTCCTGAAGACAACAGATGGATGGGTCTTATTTTTTAGTCCAAAGTAGAGTGGAGCAGCACCTCATTTCTTGTATACTGGGATCTCTGCTTAGGAATGATAGGGTGACTCAGGCTGCTAGTCTATGTGAGCAAGTTCTCTGCTTGTCTATGTGAGCAGGTTATCTGAATACCTAGATATCTGCCTGAGTGTAGAGCAAAAAGGAACCCACTGCACCACAATCTATGTACAAGAATGGTGAAGTACATCAGGCTGCTGATTTGATGGTTTTTTTAAATTTATTGAAACTTGCATTATGACTTAGCATTTGCTCAATATTGGAGTATGTGTTATGTATAGATAATAAGAAGGTATGTTCTGTGGTTTGTGAAGAAAGTGTTTTGTAGATATCTATTATCTCCAATTGATCAAGTGTCAAATTTAAATCCAGAATTGTTTCTTAGTTTTCTGCCTCAATGATCTGCCTAATGCTGACAGTGGGTTATTGAAGTCTGTCACTACAATGGTGTGGCTGTGTCTTTTCATAGGTCTAGAAGTAGTTGTTTTATAAATCTGTGTGCTTCAATGTTGGATGCATATATATTTAGAAAAGTTAAGTCTTTTTGAGGTGAATTGTTTATCAGATATAATGCCTTTCTTTGTATTTTATTTTTCTCATTTTTGTTTAAAGTCTGTTTTATCTGAAATAAGAATAGTGACCTTTGCTTCTTGTTTTCTGTTTGCTTGATAGATCTTTCTTCAACCCTTTACTTTGAGACTATGGGTGTAATTACATGTGAGATGGGTCTTCTGAAAACAGCAGATGGATGGATCTTATTTTTTAATCCAAAACGCAGCCCTGTGCCTTTAAACGGGAGCATTTAGACCATTTACATACACAGTTAATATTGACATGTTAGGTTTTAATCATATCATTAAGTTTTTAGCTGACTGCTTTGTAGTTTCCATTGCATGGTTGCCTTATAGGACCGGTGGGCTATGTATTTAATTGTGTTTTGTTGCAGCAGGTATTGTTCCTTCATGTCCTTGTTTAAACTCACAGAACTCTTGAGAGACTGGTCTGTTGTTAACAAATTCCCTTAGTACTTGCTTGTCTGGAAAATATTTTATTTCTCCTTTACTTATGTGGCTTAGTTTTGCAAAACACGAAATTCTTGGTTGAGATTTCTTTTCTTTAAAAATGCTGAAAAAGGCTCCCAATCTCTTCTGGTTGGTAATGTTTCTGTTGAGAATTCCACTTTTAGGCTTATCATTTTCCTTTAGTAGGCAATTTGACTTTTTTCTCTAATCACTTTTTAGATTTTTAATTTAGCATTAACCTTGGAAATTCTGTTGACTATATGCCTTGGTAATGTTTATTTTGTATGGTATCTTTTAGGTGATCTCTGTATTTCTTGTATCTTGTCTACATCTCTAACAAGATTAAATAAATTTTCCTGAATTATTCCCTCAAATATGTTTTCCATGTTGCTTCCTTTTTCCTCTCTCAGGAATGCCAATAATTTGTACATTTGATCACTATACATAATACTATGTTTCTTTAAAATTTTGTTCATTTGTTTGAAATTTCTTTTTCTTTGTGTGTGTCTGATAAGTTAGTTCAAAAGACTAGTCTTTAAGCTCTGAAATTATCTCTTCTCTTTGGAATAGAGATAGCAATGGTACACCATAATCTATGCCCAAAAAAGGTGGAATGGCTCAAGCTACTGAACCAGGTAAGTGGGTACTTCATATGCTTAGAGATCTGCCTGGGCATGAAGCGTAGAGAGCTTTGCTTAGAAGTATTCCCAACTAAATATCAAAGTTTGTCAGTTTCCAATAACATTTTCCTCATTTCCTTCTGAATATCACTTTGAATGTCCATATTCCTAACAACAATTTCTTCAGGGCAATCTAGGATTTTACAACATACATCTCAAAACTCTTCTAAGCTCTACCCATTACCCAGTTCCAAAGACATTTCTACATTTTAAAATGTTTCTTATAGCAGCACTCCATTCCTTCTACACCAGGATCTCTGCATGGGAATGATATGGTGACTCAGGCTGCTAGTCTATGTGAGCAGGTTTTCTGCTTGTCTATATGAGCAGGTTCTCTGAATACCTGGGTATCTGCCTGAGTGTGTAGCGAAAGGGACCAACTGCACCACAATCTATGTACAGGAATGGTGAGGTGCAACAGGTTGCTGATTCCAGCTACAGAGTGCTCTGCATGTCTGGATCTATGCCTGGGTGTGGAGCAGAGAGGGGCCTCTTCTACCACAGTCTTTGTACAAGAACGGTGTGCTCCCTCAGGTTGCTAATTCAGTTGAGAGGGTGCTGGGAATGCTTTGACTTTTGCCTGGGGGTGAATCAGAGAGTGCCCCACTGCACTGTGATCTCAGGGACGCAAGCTGGGGGAACCAGCAGTAACACACACAAACAGGTTCCAGCTCATCAAACAGGCCCTGGCTGCAAGTATCATCACCATGAAGGAACTTCAGCTGTAGCAGCTCTCCTGCTCAAGGCCTGTGATGGGGAGACCACAATTTCACCACCTTCTGCTGAGGTGCTTTCCACAGTTCTGGTGGTGAAGGCTCCGACCCCTCTCCAGAAAAAGTGCTCCAATCATTTGCCAAGACTATAATATCTGTGTGGCTATACTGCCAAGTTGCCAAAAAATGACTTACTTTGTATTCACTTGGATTAAAAATGATATCTTTCTCTCAGTCCTGGTCCTGGGTAAGCCTGAAGCTTTTCCAGATATCTTTCCCTCTAAGTGCTTCTAATCCTCTCTCCAAGTTATCTCCACAGACTGAGAGAAGCAAAGTGCTCTCCCTCAGCCTAGGCTGCTCAGACCCCCATGAAAAGGTGAGTCACAGAAGGAGGTGATCTGCTTCTCTGATGTACCAGGGCTTCATTTACTTTTACCAGCCAAATAATGTCATGGAAACTGTTTGCCCTTGTTTTTCTCCCTGGGATCTGGGGTGTCTTTCAATAATTCCTGTGGATTCTTATATTTCTCCTTAAATTAAAGTTCACAGAGTTGATCATCATGCTCTATCTTGCTATTTCCATGTGGCTGAGGCATGCTAACAGCCTATAATCCCTTTGCAATGTTAAAGGCATGTGGTAGGAGCTTCTCACACAAAATGATTAGGTTGCTGATCATCATTTGAGAGACTCATTCTAAGCAACACTCAGTAACCTAGATTAGTTCATGATGGGGGAGTTCCTCTATGTTGTGTACAATGTTTTTTCATTTATCTCTGAACTTGTATGGAGATTGTGTAAATATTACAGGTTGATTGTGTTCCCCCACATTTATGTGTTGAAGCCCCAGCTCCAATTACCTCAGAATGAGACTGCATTTGAAAACAGAGTATGGCCTTTAAAGAGACAATTAAATTTAAACAAGATCATCTAGGTAGGACCTAATTTAATCTGACAGATATAATTTTATATCTGTTAAAACAATTATATGTTGTTGTATCTACTCAGTCCTTGGGATTCTGTTATGGCAGCCCTCCCCCCAACCCAAATAATGAAATGATGTCCTCACAAAAATTATGTCCAAGACTTGATCCCTGGTATCTGTGATTCTGATCTTATATCAAAATAGGGTCTTTATAGGTGTAATTAAAGTAAGGATGGAGATGAAGTCATACTGAGTAGGGCTTCAGTCTAATAACAGTTTCCTTACAAGAGACAGATAAGGAGAAAACACAGAGACACAGGAGAGAAGGCCATGTGAAGACAGAGGCAGAGTTTGGAGAGAGCTCTGCCACAGCCAAGGGATGCCAGACACAAGAAAAAGCTGGAGAAGCCAAGGAGAAATTACCTCCTGTAGGCTTGGTAGGAACTGTGGCCTCACCAGCTCTTGATTTTGGAATTACGACCTTCAGAAATCTGACAGAAATTTCTGTTGTTTTAAGCCATCCCACTTACTGTAATTTGTTATGACAGGCTTGGGAACTAAAACATACTGTCCGAGGTCACACAACCGTCTGTGCAAGGTCAACTTTTGAATCCTAGTCTATTTGATGCCAAAGACTTTGCTCTCACCACTACATCATAGCTTCTCTTCAGTATTAGTTACTATAATAGAAGTTAAACAACATGAGGTTATTTCCCCCTTTCATCATGCTCACATTTTCATTGATTTTATGTGTCATGCACAATGAAGAAAAGTGTGAGTTCAATAAATGAAAAACCACATGGTTTATTCTCATGGGGCTGCCAATTTGGGTGAGAACAGATCATAAATATACATTCTGATAAACATGTAATTATCAATAATGATACTTACCATAAAGTAATTAACAGTAAATGTGGTAAACTACATGGGACTATTGATGGCATATGATAGGGGATTTTTTTATATTGTCAAAAAAATTAGATTCATCTTTCAGTCTAAAATTAGCCTTTGAGTAGAAACTAGCTTGATCTAATAGTCTAAATAGAAATTGGATTTATAGAGGGAGTTCTAGAGGCACGGGTTAAGAATGATTTAGTTTTTTACATTTTAAGAAACTAGAAAAAGACAAATCAAATATCCCACCCATAAAATATATAAACTTTTCCAACCAGGAGTTCAAACTGTGCATAAATACACCTTAATGATATTCAGGTGGACAATATTCCAGGATGGGTATTTGCTGTAAACCAGAAACACACACCATCAGAGGCTTCTAGGATGCCCTTGGGATGCCCCCCAGGGTAGGCAAGTTTTTGCTCTTCTCAGCTCTATCTTCCTTATGGTAGCCAAAGTAATCCTCTTAAGGCAGAAATGTCACCAGATTTTACCACTGCTTGAAACTTCTGGCTGTTCACCTACAGAGTCCAATTCATTTTTCTAACACAGAAGGACCCTTGTGAACTCGCTTCTTGGTTTTTTGTTTTGCTTTGTTCTTTCATCCAGCCACATCTCCAGCTGCTTCTTATGTCATAATGTCCACTCCAGTTAAGCTATGGTGTTTGTCATTACACACACCATTCTGTTTCAGGCCTTCTTGCCTCTGTTATATTCTCTGCTGTATTGCTTGTGATGTCACTATTCCCAATGTTTACCTCCATTATATCTAGTCTCACTGTTTTATAATTACTTTTTATAGTATGTTTTTCTTACTCAGATTATAAGATTCTCAAGATTTGACTTAATATCCTACCATCAGATACAAACATAAGCAGGAGAAGCAGTGGTAAGTGACTTCTAAGCTTTTGGCCTCCGTGTGCCAGGGCTCCGTAACTGTTTCATCACTGACTCAGTGATTAAGTTAAATATTAAAAGCCAGTACCCTCATACAAAGGCTGGGATATAACAAAAGTCCATCAGGAGTTTTGGATAGGCCTTTCCTGGGCCTTAAAGCATTACAAAATAATGAAGGAATTGTTAACAGGACCCATTTAGGGTTAAAAATGTTTTATCAGGGGTATGAAGAAACTCCCCAGGCCTCCACAAACACATTTATTGGGGGTTTGAAGGAATTCTTCAACTCTCTGCGATTTAGCAGGGGCCAACATAAGGCTATTCATCTCAGCACCTGGACCCATTTAGATTAAGTAAATTTACTGAGGCTCCAGAGGAAGGTTTTCAGCACTCAGACCTTAGTTATAGATTAAAATAAGTTAAGCACTTATGTTTTTAGGTGAATGCACGCTTACACATAGACATATAGCTTGAAAGGTATACAAGGTCTGGGAAGCTTTGTAATTTTGAGCTGGTCTGGGAATAATTTCCAGGCCTTCTCCCTGTAACCAGTTACAGAAATAAAAACCCTCTTCCTCCCAAGTTCATCTGCATCTTCTTATTGGGCCATGAGAAATAGCAGCCCTATCCTGTTTGGTCCAGAAACATCAGGAGTCCTGAAGCCCCAGATGCTGAAATAAAGAGCCCCAGATAATGGCTAGTCATGTGTTTTGAGACCACATTGTCTCATCTATTTGTAGCCAGGGTCCTAGATAATGGTAGCCACAACAGTGACCTCAGAAAAGCCCAGCAAAAGAATTTTCATTCTGACCCCAACCTGGATTGCTAAGACAGAATTGTGAGGAACAGTAAAATAGTGGTTGTTACAAGTCACTAAATTTTGGTTGGGTTGGTTAATTATAGAGCAATAAATAAGTGGTGTAGGATCCCTACAAGTTTAAGAAAAAATGCTTATTAAAACAACTAGGTAGTTCATAGAAACTCCAGGTAGGGCAGAGAAACAGCATTAGATGCTACTCATTCAGGAAAATGAACCCAGGAATAGCACAGCTGTAAACATCATTATGCTAGAAGACTGGGATGGCATAAACACCACTGTCATCACCACCTGCCACTAATCAAATTCAAGACAGGATATGAAGAGCTCTCATCACAGCTGCCCTTTCTGACACCCTGTGGAGAAGAACACTCTTCCCATTCATAGATACTGCTTCATGTTATTCTCCTCCTCATCAGCTTCTTCCATGAGTTCGGATTAGCTAACCCTATGTCACATTTACACATCTTCACAGTAAAGGAGTCTGAGGAAGCCAGAGGTCATTGCTATTGTTTATTTGGCAATAGTTTCTCTCTCTTAATGTGAAAAAATATCAAAATATGAAGCGGATTTTGAAAAACTCAGTGAGCTAAGAAGGAGTAAAGATGAAAGATGTCTACCATGTCATTTTCATGTATACTTAATACGTGGGCTTCAGAATAACTGGACTACATTTCAAGAAATCTGAATTGTGAATGCTCTATGATTATTATATTTTCTTATGCAAATGTCCGTTTCTGAATCTACTGTCCATGTTAGCCATCATACCTCCTCCCTGATCTTTGACAAATCCTAAAAGCCATTTGCATTCACCATATTTCAACCTATCACATCAAGATCAAATACATAGTTTACTCTGCACCGAAGTGATAAAAATAAGGTGCTAAAGTTTGGAAATTTATCTGAGATAATGTCACAAAGGTTTTATTTTACCTTGAGTGACAAGATTGCACAGTGATGATGCTCAGTCTTTAGAACTAGTCTCCTGGGGTTTAAATCCTAGTTCTTCTTTCTACAAGGCTGTGTGACCCTGGATAAGTTATTTAAACTTTCTGTGGTCTAATTTTCTTTTAGTCTGTAAATTTAGGTTAATATTAACTGCCTCACCTAGGGTTGATGTAAGAACTTAACATACATGCATGCTCATGCATGCACACACACAGACACACACACATATACAGTACATTTACATAAAAATATGCACACATACACACACACATACATATACACATGCATACATACACATATGTGTATGTGTATATATATACATATAAGACCTATGAAAGTGTTAACTCTTAGTATTATCATTTATTATTTTCAGTAATCTTTAAATTTCTTTGTTTTAGAAAATGAGGGAGGCACTAAAGGATAAGAACTCAATTATGACTCTACAAACAGATTTTTTAGGTTGATCTGACATGTAAGATATTTCTCTCTTTTTTTTATTGTACTTTAGGTTCTGGGGTACAAGTGCAGATCATGCAGGGTTGTTGCGTGGGTACTTACATGGCAAGGTGACTTGCTGCCTCCACCCCCTGCCACCTATATCTGGCATTTCTCCTCATGTTATTTCTCCCCAACCTCCCCATCCTGTGCTGTCCCTCCATAGCCCCCCCAAACAGACTTCAGTGTGTGATGCTCCCCTCCCTGTGTCCATGTGTTCTCATTGTTCAACAATCACCTATGAGTGAGAACATGCTGTGTTTGATTTTCTGTTCTTGTGTCAGTTTGCTAAGAATGATGGTTCCAGATTCATCCATGTCCCCACAAAGGATATGAACTCATTACTTTTTATGGTTGTATAGTAGTCCATGGTGTATATGTGCCACGTTTTCCTTGTCCATTCTATCATTGATGGGCATCTGGGTTGGTTCCAGGTCTTTGCTATTGTAAACAGTGCCACAATGAACATACATGTGCATGTGTCTTTATAATAGAACAATTTATAATCATTTGGTTATGAACAGACACGTTTCCAAAGAAGACATATATGAGGGCAATGAACATATGAAAAAATTCTCATCACTGGTCATTAGAGAAATGCAAATCAAAACCACATTGAGATATCATCTTAGGCCAGTTAGAATGGCAATCATCAAAAAATCTGGAGACAACAGATGCTGGAGAGGATGTGGAGAAATAGGAACAATTTTACACTGTTGGTGGGAGTGTAAATTAGTTCAACCATTGTGGAAGACAGTGTGGCAATTCCTCAGGGATCGAGAAATAGAAATTCCATTTGACCTGCCAATCCCATTGCTGGGTATATACCCAAAGGATTATAAATCATTCTCTTATAAAGGTATGTAAGAGCTTTCCTACCAATTTTTCCCTCTGCAAAATGTACTTTCTTTATAAGAACTTGAATAAATTAAATGTTATGTTCTATCATAATAGGCCTAGAGCATAATAAGTAACCAATACAAGTCTGTGCAGAATATTTATCTTAGTGGCTTTGGACCACCCAGTTCTCCCCCACCTTCCTTGCCCTTAAGAATAGCTGTGGCCCTTGTTGAGACAGCAATTAACAGCCTACCAACCAAAAACATTCCAGGTCCAGATGGGTTCACAGCTGAATTCTACCAGGCATACAAAGAGAAGATGGTACAATTCCTTCTGAAACTATTCCAAACAATACAAAAAGAGGGAATATTTCCCAAATCATTTTATGAGACCAACATCATTCTGATACCAAAACCCAGAAGAGACTCAACAAAAAAAGAAAACTTCAGGCCAATCTCCATGATGAACATAAATGCAAAAATCTTCAATAAAATACTGGCAAACTGATTGCAACAGCACATCAAAAAGCTTATCCATCATGATCAAGTAGGCTTCATCCTGGGGATGCAAGGCTGGTTCAACATATGCAAATCTATAAATGTAATCCACCACGTAAACAGAACCAAAGACAAAAAACACATGATTATCTCAATAGATGCAGAGAAGGCCTTCAACAAAATTCAACAGTACTTTATGCTAAAACTCTCAATAAACTAGGTATCAAAGGAACATATCTCAAAATAATAAAAGCTATTTATGACAAACCTACAGCCAATATGATACTGAATGGGCAAAAACTGGAAGTATTCCCTTTGAAATCCAGCACTAGACAAGGATGCCCTCTCTCACCAATCCTATTCAATATAGTATTAGAAGTTCGAGCCAGAGCAATTAGGCAAAAGAAAAAAAAAAAGGTATTCAATTAGGAAAAGAGGAAGTCAAATTGTCTCTATTTGCAGATGACATGATTGTATATTTAGAAGACCCTATCATCTCAGCCCCAAAACTCCTTAAACTGACAAGCAACTTCAGCAAAGTCTCAGGATACAAAATCAATGTGTAGAAATCACAGGCATTTCTATTCACCAATGACATACTTGCAGAGAGCCAAATCATGAGTGAACTCCCATTTACAATTGCTACAAAGAGAATAAAATACCTAGGAATACAACTAACAAAAGATGTAAAGGACCTCTTCAAGGAGAACTACAAACCACTGCTAAAGGAAATAAGAGAGGACATAAACAGATGAAGAAACATTCCATGCTCAAAGTAATTTATAGATTCAATGCTATCCCCATCAAGCTACCAATGACCTTCTTCACAGAACTGGAAAAAAAACCACCTTAAACTTAATATGGAACCAAAAGAGAGCCCGCATAGCCAAGACAATCCTAAGCAAAAAGAACAAACCTGGAGGCATCATGCTACCTGATTTCAAACTACACTACAAAGCTATGGTAATCAAAACAGCATAGTACTGGTACCAAAACAGAGATATAGACCAATGGAATAGAACAGACGTCTCAGAGGCAACAACACACATCTACAACCATCTGATCTTTGACAAACCTGACAAAAACAAGCAATGGGAAAAGGATTCCCTGTTAAATAAGTGGTGTTGGGAAAACTGGCTAGCAGTGTGCAGAAAACAAAAACTGGACCCCGTCCTGACACCTTACACTAAAATTAACTCCAGATGGATTAAAGACTTAAACATAAGATGTAGCACCATAAAAACCTAGGCAAAACCATTTAGGACATATGCATACGCAAGGACTTCATGACTAAAACACCAATAGCATTGGCAACAAAAGCCAAAATAGACAAATGGGACCTAATTAAACTCCAGAGCTTCATCACAGCAAAAGAAACAATCATTAAAGTGAACTGGCAACCAACAGAATGGGAAAAAATTTTGCAATCCACCCATCTGAAAAAGGGCTAATATCCAGAATCTACAAAGAACTAGAACAGATTTACAAGAAAAAAACAAATAAACCCATCCAAAAGTGGGCGAAGGATATGAGCAGACACTTTTCAAAAGAAGACATATATGAGGCCAACAAACATGTGAAAAAATGCTCATGATCACTGGTCATTAGATAAATGCAAATCAAAACCACATTCAGATACCACCTCATGCCAGTTAGAATGGCGATCATTAAAAAATCTGGAGACAACAGATGTTGGAGAGGATGTGGAGAAATAGGAACACTTTTACCCTGTTGGTGGGAGTGTTAACTAGTTCAACCATTGTGGAAAACAGTGTGGTGCTTCCTCAAGGACCTAGAAATAGAAATTCCATTTGACCCAGCAATCCCATTACTGGGTATATACCCAAAAGATTATAAATCATTCTATTATAAAGACACATGTGTGCGTATGTTCATAGCAGCACTATTTACAAGAGCAAAGACCTGGAACCAACCCAAATGCCCATTGACGATAGACTGGACAAGGAAAGTGTGGCACATATACACCATGGAGTACTATGCAGCCATAAAAAATGATGAGTTAGTGTCCTTTGTAGTGACATGGATGAATCTGGAAACTATCATTCTCAACAAACTGATACAAGAACAGAAAATCAAACACCGCATGTTCTCACTCATAGGTGATTGTTTAACAATGAGAACACAGGGACATAGGGAGGGGAGCATCACACACTGGGGTCTGTTGAGGGGGCCAAGGGAGGGACAATGGCGGGGGTGGGGGAGGTCAGGGACAGATAACCTGGGGGAGAGATGCCAGATGTAGGAGACGGGGGGAGATGGAGGCGGCAAACCACATTGCCATGTGTGTACCTATGCAACAATCCTGCATGATCTGCACATGAACCCCAGAACCTAAAGTACAATGAAAAAAAAAAAAGATAAAAGAAAAAAGAATAGCTGTGGAATGTGCTGGTAATTCAACACCTTGAGGAAGGAGAAACTACCTGAAATAGCTTTGGCCCTGTTCCTGTCCCTACTAGGGAATGTAACATCTTGAAATAGAGGGAAGTTGCCCAGTAGAGTCTGGGCTTTGTGCCTGTCTCACATATGAGCAAGATGTCCTTCAAAGCTTTACCTGGGAAGTCCTATTGCCCCCTGAGGTATGTAACTGAAGGTGGGCTGCTTTTCGGAGGACCTGGTTGTGGTGCAAGGAACTCAAAACTGCATCCACCTTGGGAAGCTTTTCTTGAGGCTTGAGCAACTGATTCACAGTGGATCCTAGGTTTCTTTTGTCCTTTGTGTACGTAATAAATGAGCTTTATATGACTTGTTGTGTGTGTGTTCTGTCTGACCAAACTCAGATATGTAATTAACCAGTCCCAGTAAACTTTCTGCACCATAAGTATTAGTGTTTATAGTCATACACATGTATGCTGTTAAAAAAAATTATAAGAAGTACAAGTTCCCATTCCCCCAAGAAATACATGTGATTGCAAGCTTTTTTTATTTTCCATATCATGCCATGTTATTTTTGCTACAACTCTGTAAAGTAGGCAGTGCATATAAACTCATTATAAACATAAGAAAATTGCAGATCAGAAAGGTGGCCTAAAAACAGAGATATCTCATTCTGTCTAGAAATATTTGCCCCATTCCCAGACCATCTGTCTCTTGATGGGAAGAGAGGATACCTAGAGCAAAAGATCATACATCAATATCCAAGGAGAAACTGCATTGGAGGAAATCACTGGCAATAAAGAATTCTGCCTTGTATTAAATGGAAAATTGGGATGGTTGAAGAGTATTAATCCATATTAAACCTGATTTTCTACATGAATTTTAAATTACAAAGAAAGGCTTCTTTACTTCCTTCATTCTTGCTGCTTTATTTCTTTGGATTAACCATGGTCACATATATTTTTGGACATATTTGCCAGCTGAAATCCTGTTTAGAAGAAGAGAGACCTCATAGAGGTTTAATTTTATCAGCTTGTAAGTTTATAAGAGAATTTTGTCCAATAACAATCTCAGATAACATCAATATTTAAGATTATCTATTTTTGAATGTACTTGTTTATCATTTGGATCAAAGAGTGGCCTTTAATTTATAGCAAAGAGAAAGGATGAGTTTTCAGAAGAGACATAATTTTAGAAAGAGGAATAACAGTGTATATAAAAAATAGCTTTTTGCCTCATTAATCATTTTTATTGAGTCTTCCTGTACTAAAATGAACAGCCTGTTATGCGAGAAAAGGCTAAATGTCTAAATCTTACTTTAATGGTGATAAAACATATTATTCATAGTAACAACCTTAAGGTTATTTTTATGTGCCTATAGTGGTTGTGCTGATCTGCTTTTGGGACATAATAATCCAGATTTTCCACTCAGCAAGGCATCTTATTCATGTAAATTTACTGCGTATATTTGGAAATATATATCAGCAGTGAATACAATCTAAATTGCCAAGAAAAATATGGAAAACCTGGGCCTAAATTAGAAGGGAGGCTAAATATAAAGGTGGCTATCATGAATGCATCTACCTGCAATGGGTAAAGTAGGAGACAGAGCTCTAGATTCAAGTCAGAAAACCCGAGTTCTGGTCACAGCTTCTCTTTTCAGTAACTGTGTGATTTTGACCTTGAAGAAAAATGTTTGACCCTGGTGCGTCCCTAGGTTTTTCATCTTAGAATAGTGGTGTTATTGCTACTAAACCTATCTATCCTGGGTATTATTTGTGAAAGTTAAACTCTTCTGGGAGAGATAAATATGTGAACTTTATTCACAAAATCAATAACTTTTTCATCACATTCACAATTTCTTAATTGAAATCTGTTAAGTATCTGTTGTCTAGAATCTAATGATGTTGTCTAGAATCTAGGAATATAGCAGTGAGCAACCATATATATTATATGCATGAGAGCAAACTTCCTCCTTGCTGTTCTCCTGATAGTGAATTCTCAAGAGATCTGGTTGTTTGAAAGTGTGTGTCACTTTCCCATGTGTTCTCTCTCTCTCCTGCTCCATCATTGCAAGACATGCTTGCTTCCCCTTCTCCTTGCACCATGATTGCAGGTTTCCTGAGGCCTCCCAGTCATAATTCCTGGTAAGCCTGCTGAACTGTGAGTCAATTAAACTTCTTTTCTTTGTAAACTACCCAATCTCAGCTAGTTCTTTATAGCAGTGTGAAACAGATTAACACAGCTATATACATTACATTACATATAGTGTTACATATAGTTTAATCTGAAATAAATATAATGTAATACATATATATTTTGTATGTACACTGTATGTGATGCATACATACCCTGTAGTATATAGAGTGCAATGGAGAAGTAAGTAATTCAGATTACTGGACCAAAATATTATGGATGTTATGAACTAGGGATTATGAGATCAATGAAAATATAAATAGGGTTCAGGAAAATCTAAGATGTTTGGGAAAAGCAAGGAAGTCTGAAGTCCCATCCTCAAAAAGGAACAGAATCAATTAGCAGAGCATAGCTACTGTAAGAACCCTTCTGCATGTTCTACAAAGCAATACCTTTTTCAAACAATGGAGAATTGTTTTATCAAAATAATTGGTTGCGAATAACTTTCCAGATAAAAGTTGTGAGAAATGGACCCAAGATACTAAAGTAGGGATCTTTGGACACACAAGAATGAAAGACACTGAGATAGAGCAAGAAACTACAATTTGTCAAGACAGGCAAAGGTAAGTAAATCACAAGACATCTAAAAAGAAATAGAGTTCCTTTTTCCTTTATATAAATGCATCAAGGGAAAGTTTAAGGCAAATATGCCAGGTACCTTCCAGTTGCACAGAACTCTATAAGTGCACATTGCTATTCACCTTCTACCTAAATCTTTTAACAATAAAACTGAGGGAGTGTGCTTTCATTATCATTTATGAAATGAGGATATTGAGCCTTCCTGATATGAAATCGGAGCAGAAGATGCACAACTCACAAGTTTTGAAGCAATTAGCTTAACCTTAAAACATATTTTTCAAATTTTCTACCTTTCAACAGGTTTAGCTTGTAGTTTCATTTTGTAACTAGATAAAATGAGGGGTCATATCACTGTTAAACACACTGCCCACCTTTAGCCCTCAGTCCCATCCAAAGTCGTTAATTTTTTTTTTTTTTTTTAAGAGGGAGTTCCGCTCTGTCTCCCAGGCTAAAGTGCGGTGATGCAATCTCGGCTCACTGCAACCTCTGCCTCCCGGGTTCAAGTAATTCTCCCGCCTCAGCCTCTGGAGTAGCTAGGATTGCAGGCGACCATCGCCATGCCTGGATATATATACTTTTGTGTGTGTGTGTGTGTGGAGTCTCACTTTGTCGCCCGGGCTGGAGTGCAGTGGCACGATCTTTGTTCATTGCACCCTCCACCTCCCAGATTCAAGCGATTCTCCTGCCTCAGCCTCCCGAGTAGCTGGGGTTACAGACGCAGAGCACCACACCCAGCTAAGTTTTTTTGTATGTTTAGTAGAGACAGGGTTTCACCATGTTAGCCAGGATGGTCTCAATCTCTTGATCTTGTGATCTGCCCACCTCAGCCTCCCCAAGTGCTGGGATTACAGGCGTGAGCCACTGTGCCTGGCCTAATTTTTGTATTTTTAGTAGCGACGGGGTTTCACCACGTTGACCAGGCTGGTCTCGAACTCCAAACCTCAGGTGATCCATCCGTCTTGGCCTCCTGAAGTGCTGGGATTGTTGGCATGACAAAGTTGTTAATTTCTAGAAAGGGCTCATCTGCTATAACAACTACTCTTCCGATAGTAAAAGCTTTGCTAATACACCTG
Organism: Ateles fusciceps; assembly: GCA_036589455.1. NCBI lineage: Eukaryota > Metazoa > Chordata > Mammalia > Primates > Atelidae > Ateles > Ateles fusciceps. The sequence goes on from JAZHEH010000672.1 coordinate 1,746,292, forward strand.
CTACTTTATGTGATGCCCTAACAGTGAGAATTATGAAAACTATGTCTTTCATGTGCATGTTTCACAAACTTCTTAAGTGTGATAGCCCATTTAATTATGCAGCTGTCATTACTGTCGTGTTATAGATTAGAAAGTTTGAGGAATAAAGAAACTAGATGGTCAATTTAAGTTATTAGGACCATATTTTGAATATATATCTATAAGATTCCATATTCTACATACTTCAAATAAGAATGATGTAAGGATTTAGTTCAATGCTTTTTGTCTTTAACTATAATTGTTATAATTGCATTAAGTAATTAATGTGAAACAATGGAATACAAAAGATGTATATAATAAAAAATATTTTAATTTAAATTTTAACACTGTTAATAGAACAGTTGAGTTGCTGTGGGCAATCATTTTTTTCCTGAACCTCAGTTTACTCATTAAATGGTAGAAATAATGGCAACTTTAAGATCTATTTTATGAATAAATTTGATAAATAAAGTGCTTAATATAGCGTATGAACTTAGGAGGTGCACAATATAAAAAGTTGTAGGTTTTTTTGAAGAAAATTTTATTTTATATAAGGAACCATAAAGGAACTTTTTTTAAAAAAAAAATTAGAACTAATGAAGTAATTCTCTAAAGTTGAAGTATACAAAAATCATAAAAATCTTGTGTTTCCATACACTAACAACAAATTATCCAAAACATATTAAGAAAATAGTCACACTTAAAATTACATCAAAAATACAATAAAATACTTAAGAATACATTTAACCAAGGAGCTGAAAGATCTATACACTGAAAACTGTAAAATATAGATAAGGCATTGAAGAAAGCACACATAAATTAAGAAGATAACCCATGTTTATACACTGAAAGAATTAATGTTATTAAAATGTCTATACTACCTAAAGTGATCTACACATACAATGAAATGCCATCAAAACCTCAGAATCTCAGTCCTTTTTCTTAAAGAAATAGGAAAAAGACCTACAATTTTTATAAAACCACAAAAGACTCCAAATAGCCAATGCAATTTTTAGCAAGAATAACAAGGTTGGAGCCATGAAACTCCTGATTTCTAAATATATTACAAATTTATAGTAATCAAAACATCATGATACTGGTATAAAATCAGCATAAAAAATAATAAAAGAGACCAATAGAGAGCCTAGAAATAAATCTATACAATTATAATTGATCAATTCTCAACAAAGGTGCTAAGAACACACAATAGGCAAAAAATAGTCTCTTCAATAAATGGTAGTGAAAGAAGTACACATCCACACACAAGAAAATTAATTGGATTAAAAAAATAAACTCATATAAGTTTAAGGATTTGAATATAAGTCCTGATTTGTATAACTGCTAGAAGAAAACAGAAAAGGTAGGGTAAAAGCTTCTTGACATTGTTCAGGGCAATGATTTTTGTACATCACCCCCCAAATATGGGGAACAAATGCAAAAATAGCCAAATAGGATTGAATTAAGATAAAAAGCTTCTGAAAGAAAAGGAAACAACAGAGTGAAAAGATAACATATAGAATGAAAGAAAATATTTGCAAAGTATACCCTGATAAGAGTTTAATTTCTTTTTTTTGTTCCCGCCTGCCCCACCTTCCCCCACTTAGGGGTTTAATTTTCAAAATATATATGGAACTTAACACAATAGCAAAAAATAAGGCAGTTATAAAATGGGCAGTTTATTTGACTAGACGTTTCTCAAAAAAAGATACACAAGTGGTCAACAGGTACACACACACACAAATTACTCAATGTCACTGTCACAATCGCTCGGAAAATATAAACTAAAAGCACAATAAATAACACTTCACAGTATTAAGATGACTAGAATTAAAAAAAAAACTGCTATAGAGAAAGTGGAAATATTGGAGTCCTTGTTCACTGTTGGGATTGAAAATTCATATAGTCATTAGGAAATTCAATGTGGAGTTTCCTCAAAAAATTAAAAATAGAACTATCATATAATCTGGCAATTCCACTAGTAGGTGTATATTGACAGAATATACAAACAGTATCTAAGGAAATTCTGCACCCCCATGTACACTGCAGCATTATTTTCAATAGTCAAGATAGGGAATCAACCTAAATCTCTATGGACAGATGAATGGATAGAAATAATGTCATCTATATATACAATAACATATGAAAGGCAATAAATTCTAAAATTTTTGACAACACAGATGAGCCTGGAGGACACTAAGTGGAAAGAACCACCAAAAAGTGCTGCATAATATCACTCATAGGTGAAATCTAAGAAAATCAAACTCATTGAAACAGAGACTAGAATGGTGGCTACAAATGTTTGGGAATGGAGCAAGTTGGGAGATGTTAGTCAGAGCATATATTTTCATTCCAGCAGGATCAATATGTTTCAGAGATCCAATGTACAGCATGAGGACTATAGATAATAAAACTGTATTTTATACATGAAATTAACTAAGAGAGTAGTTCTTAAATGTTCTTACCACCAAGAAATGGGTAATTTTGTGAGATAATGAGTATGTTGATTAGCTTGTTTGTGGTCATTATTTTATAATGTATAAGTATGTAAAAATATCACCCTGTACAAAATAAATACATAATATTTTTATTTGTCAATTATGCCTCAATAAAAATAAAGTGAGTGTCTCTATTGACCCAAGACTGGTCTCAGTGAGCCACTCAGTTATCTTTTCTGATATTCCCTGCTTCACCTACACCTAAAAGTATTCTGTAGTTCATCTATCATAAGGCACATGAACATTCTAAAGGAGAGTTTATGTCCCATCTGAAAGCTTTTGTGAGTACTGTGCTGTGTCAAGCACTGTGCTTGGAGCCTTGTATCCAAAAGAGAAAAAGACACAATATCTATCTTTAAAGAGCACTTGGTCCACCCATGGAAGAAATGGGAGAACAAACACTTAAAGTCATGACATTTGTTCTTTTAAGTGAAGTCATAGAAACTGCTGTTTTTCTATGTCAAAAACAGTTGACTACCAGAAATGTTAATATCTCAACCTTATATATGAGGTATATACCGGGGTCTATGGAGCAGATTGTTATAAATTATGACTAGAATTATTGTTCTTCTGGAACATATTTATAGAAAACACTGTAGGGAATCACAGAAGTGAGCTTGAGTTAATCAAATATGAGAAAAGCAAGCTGTTGAACTGAATTCTATTCTAACTTCATAATGCAGTTGCAAAGTAATTCATCACAAATAAGCCTACTCAACCAACTTCCCTGGACACATGGAAAGACAGGAGAAGGTAAATGTAAGTGTATGTGTGTGTGTGGAGGGGGCTGAGGGCTGAGTTTACTGCAATTGTGAATTCATCAATGTGGAAGTTCCGTGTGATATTGCTCCCAGTGAGAGCTGTATGTCTGTTGATTAATTTGCTTTCTATGAAGGAGCGATTTTGGAAAACCACTTGAGGATTCAAAGTAAATGCAAATGAGTAGTTAGATAAAGCTAAGTGCCTGGGAAAAAAAATAGGTGGAAGGAGTGTTATTCTACTTTATGGGTGTCGATATGAATGCCAACTGCCTGTCTGCATCCTGATAGCCTGTTGCCTTAAGTGTTTTTAAATAGCTTTAAAACAATTTACTTTCACATCGACATGATTTTCAGGAAGTTTTATTCATTAAATGTTTATTTATTCAATATCAAAATCCATGGGGACATAATGAATATGCCTATGTATAAGCATGTATCATAGAGATTTAGCTAGTTAGGCAGAAAAAAAAAATGATTGTATAAGGAAGACTGTGTTTTCTATCCAAAGGAAATAGGGCAGGTTGCCAGGATGTGTGGACGTTAGCCATTAACACTAATAAAGGCATAATAACCAACAGATAGAAAACATCTGCTATGTGATGCCAAGTGCTGTGTTGGTAGGCTTCTCTCTTTAACTCATGTCAACTCTCCATAGCAAGTGTGATCACTGCTTTTCAGATGATTAGTTTCTGGTTATGTCTGTATTTCAACCCCATGCCATAGTGTTGTGTCATTTGCCTTTATAGTCTTTATTAGATGTTAGCTAAATAAATAAGTGAGTAGGTATGCAAAATAATGAATGAATGAATAAATGAATGAATGCATAAAAGCTAAATTTTGGTGAAGCAGAAGCCCACAGAGCATGGAAAGAAAGCCTGTTAAAATTTTAATACTATTCTTTGTCCGCTTGAGCTGCTATAAGATAATACCACCCAGCCAATTTTGTATTTTTAGAAGAGGCAGGGTCTGGGCATGGTGGCACATGCCTGTAATCCCAGCTTCTCAGGAAGCTGAGGCAAGAGAATTGCTTGAACTTGGGAGGTGGAGGCTGTGGTGAGCCAAGATCACAGCATTGCACTCCAGCCTGGGCAACAAGAGTGAAACTCCATCTCAAAAAGAAAAAAAAAAAGATATTGCCACCCTAATTTGTTCCTGGATTGATTTATATGGAATTACGCTGTTCCTGTTACCCGCACTGTCCTTATAAACAACAAAAAGTTATTTCCCAGAGTTTGGAGACTGGCAAGTTCAAGATCAAGGTCCTAACAGATTTAGTGTCTGAGTAGTACCGATTTCCTGGTTCAAAGATAACTTCTCACTGTGTCCTCACATTACGGAAGAGGCAAGGTCGCTCTCTAGGCACTATTTTATAAGGGTACTATTTCCATTTTTGAGGGCTATGTCCACATGATGTAATCACTTCCCGGAACCCCACCTCAAAATATCATCACATTGGGAATTAGTTTTCCACTAATTTTAGAAGAAAAAAGATTCATAAGGGCTTGAACTAAGGTGGTATCATTGATGTTATAGAACAGACATGGCTAAGTCATTTGCAACTTTTGTTGATTTCTGACATGCAAAGCAGGTTTGTACATATCATCTCTTTGTATCCCCCCCAATAAACCTTAGAGGCTAAGATTGTTTACTTCCTCATAAAAATGAGACACAAAGAAATCATGTAACTTTCCCAAGATCATGAAGCTAGATTGTAATTATGCAGCTTACAGTAGTAGTCTAATAATGCCCATTATGTGGAATGTTCGTGTAAAAACAAAGTTTCAGATCCTTGTCTCCCTATATCAAATTTTTTGTGTTTACTCATCCATTTTTTATTAGATTTTGAAGAGAACATCTGCCAGTACAAGAAATGTGAAAAGGGAAGAAAAAGATTTTAAACACGAAGGCTGGGGGTGGGGAAAGGAACTAGAGAAAATTAAAGATGATAAACATGAAAATAGGAGTATTTTAGGGAGAGAAAATTTATGAGTCCAACTTAAGTCTGGTTGATTTGGAGTCACAATGAGCTATCCAGGTGAAGATGCATAATAGTGAGATAGAAATTTAGCCCATAAGGTTATGAAAAAAGAAATTGATAGTAATCATAATGACAAAATGAGAAGTTTTGAAAAAATTACATGAGATTTCCAAGAGAGAATGTATAAAAGATGATAATTTTATAATTGTATTTGTTACCATTTACTATTATCTCTTATTTATACTCAGAACATTAATGTCGGTGAAAGATTTAAATTCAGGGTGCTGTATGAGTACATTTGTGCTGTGTGTGTATGCAAGAGGGTTTATACGTGTGTGTAACATCAGAAAGAACATTGTATTCAGTGTGATAAGTGACATTGTGTGGTATCAGCGGTTTGTATTTTATCTGAATTGGTTTCCTCCAAGAAGCTAAATTACTGCTTCACAGAAACCCAGAAATGTAATGCCACCCACTGAATTTCCTTCCAAGCTTTAAAAGTTGTCTCTTCTAGTGATAAAGTATACCTCAGACATCCACAGTTAACAATGATAATCTGCAGTAAGTTTTTTAGAGAAATTCTTGGCAAAAACTCAGAGAGTAATAGACAACACAAAGGATTTACAATTGCCAGGCCCTTGTTCTGTTAAGTCTGTCACCCTAACTTGTTCCTGGGTTGATTTATATGAAATTACTCTGTTCCATTACTCATAGTGTCCTTTTAAACAACACTAAATTCTGAGGGGAAAAGCACTGCTACAAGAAATACATTAAAAGAATGAATGATCTCTTCACAATGAACTGGTGGATGGTTACTTAAAAGAGTATATTTTAACATTTTTCATAAGGCAGATCAGGTGGTAATGAAACAGCCTAAGTGTCCGTCCATGGATGAATGTGTATGTATGCATAATGGAGTGCTATTCAGCCTTAAAAAAAGAAATAAAACATTCTGTCATTGTTGACAACATGGATGAATCTTGAAGCCATTAAGTTAAACAATTCAACCACAGATACAAATGAATATGATCTCACTTATATGTGGAATCTATAAAAGTCAAATTCACAAAATTAGAGAGTAGAATGGTAATTATCAGGGCATGGAGGTGGGGGTGGATAAGGAAAGGGGAGACATTGGTTAAGGCGTACAAAGTTTCAGTTAGATGGGAGGAATATGTTCTGGTGATCTATTGAATAGCATGATACTTATAGTTAACAATGTGTTGTATATTTCAAAATTACTCTAGAAGAACATTTTAAATGTTCTCACCACACATAAATGTTAATATTTGAGGTGATGTGCATGCTACTTACCCTGATTTGATAATTCCACACACAATGTACACATATATCAAAACATCACATGGTACTCCATAAATACATACAATTATTATTTTTCAATGATAATAACATAAAACTTTTTAATATCAAACACAAACTAATCTGTGTTTTAGAAGAGGCTACAAAATTTCTGAAAATTTTTTCATCATAAAGATATTTGGAGTTGTATCACAGAACAGACCTGAGAGTAGAGGGCATAGGGCTGAAAACACAAGGTTTTCAACCAACGTAAAGAGTAGCTCACAAGAGCCAAATAAGTCATGATTTGGAATTAATTCAGAACGCTTTGCCCTCAATATGTGATTTCCTAGGTGGGCCAACATCTTTAAAAAACATTTTTAGGAATTATCACCACTCACAAGTGGATGACATCTTTCAAAGGTATTAAACTCCCTTTACAAAGCAGAGTTGCCTGTTTATTTAATGTTAGCATATGTTTTTTGTTGAAAAAGTTAACCTGAGTGAATTCTTCTTCATTGTAGAGATATTTGTAGTGCAATGGATGAAAGAGTTATAAGACAACAAGGAGAAGATAATATACTTATTTGAATGTCACTATTCCCCATACCATTTATGTTTACATTTTCTTCTGAAGTATCCTGAATATGTGAGTTTTGAAAAATAAAGGAAATACACTGGGTGCAATGGATTTCACAGTAGCAAAGGACACAATTAAGGTAGTGCTATCACTTGTCATTATCAGCTGCATTCACACACTATAGCCTAAAATGATTTCAATGCAATTTTTCATATCCATGGCCTGTGAAATTTACATTATTGTTTGTTTATGTCATATTTCAGTAGGCCTTTCTCCATCTATTCATCACCATCCCCTTTTCTCCTATTCTTTCTTAATTTTTTTCAGGATGACTTTATATCAAATATGTATGACCCTAAGAAATATGTACAGGAAGTATCTTAAGGGAATTAACATTTATTAAGTGTGTTATGTGGTTTTGGTGCTTAAAGTGTCTCATTTAATCCCCAGGAAATCTTATGGAAAGCTTAAAGAGGATTAATACTTAGCATGAATTCTAATAGCTAGTCCATGTCAGCACTAGGAGTTACCGTTGTTCTAATTATTTGATGGACGTACACTGCTTAGTGTACACATCCCTTCTTCTGAGAAAATAGTTCCTCATCCATTCTTAGCAATAACATAGATTCAGTGAGGTGCAGGTGAAGCTAATTTTAACTCCTTAGATCCAGATGAAAGGTTTTAGTATCCTAGTTGAAGTATAGGGAATGCACACAGTTAATGATGTCTGTAATACCAACAGTTTAGAAGGCCAGGGCAGGAGATCACTTGAGGCTGGAAGTTCAAGACCAACTTGGGCAACTTGTTCCTACAAAAAAATTAAAACATTAGCCGGGTGTGGTGGTGCCACCTCTAGTCACAGCTACTTTTGAGGCTGAGACAGGAGGATCACTTGAGCGAAGGAGTTTGAGGTTACAGTGAGCTACAGTCAGGCCACTCAACAATAGCCTGGGTGACAAAGGAGGATTATGTCTCTAAAACAAGAACAGAAGCATGTAGTTCAAGTGAGACACATGAACTGAACAGAGTGAATCCAAGTTTTCTCCTGGACACACAGGGAAAAAAGAGTCTGTCTTTCTTTGCAATTAAAGAAACTAGAGAAATAAGTTTAAGATGGGCTTAAAGCTGAGTGACGCTTCCTTGCCATTATTTATTTTTCTAAAAAGCTGTCTGAAAAATGAAACAAAAGCAAATAGAGTCAGGAACAAAAGAGAAAGAAGAAGCCATCATGTCAATGTCTGAAAACATGAATTCACTTCTACCTGAAACTGACTTTAATCATTAGATTTCCTAGTTATATAAGCCAATATTTTCCTATTGTATTTAAAATAATTTGAACTGAGTTTCCCTCCATTGGATGTGAAGTAACTTGATGAATACAGATTTCTAAGCCAATACCTCTTTCATAGTTTTCTTTTTAAATTTTTCTCTTTTACAAATGTTAATGTTTGGAACAACTAATTTAACTTAAGTGGGCTATAATGCAGAATAAGTCATAGAGCCACTGTTGTCATTAGAGGTGAAAAAGTACATGATCTTGGGCCTTTAAAAACTTATAAAATTGTTTTGTGAAAGAGAAACAAATTTGAATGTAGACATCAATGACGTAAGGCAGAGTGTAAAGTTCTGTACTAGTAATCCAAAATGCCATGGGAATCGCAGATAGGAAAAATCATTCTACATGGATATTGCATATTTAAAACAATGTTTCCTGAAAAGACTAGGATTTTATCTAGTATTGTAGAATAAATATGATTCAAATACAGTTCAGAAAATGATACTTTTACCTGGTGAGGCATTAAAAAAAGGCATGTAGACTGAATAGTGCAAAACATGTTAAAAAAAAAGTTAGGCCAGGTGCAATGGTTCATGCCTGTCATCCCCGTACTTTGGTAGGCTGAGGCGGGCAGATCATCTGAGGTCAGGAGTTCGAGTCCAATCTAACCAACATGGAGGAACCCCATCTCCACTAAAAATACAAAATTGCCGGGTGTGGTAGTGCATACCTGTAATCCCCGCTACTCAGGAGGCTGAGACAGGAGAATCACTCGAACCTTCGAGGCAGAGGTTGCAGTGAGCCAAGATCGAGGCATTGCAACAAGAGTGAAACTCCATCTAAAAAACAAAAAAAAAAGCATTTTGGTGGGTCAATATGAATGAATGAAATCTAGGATATTATATAGATGGTCATAGAAGCTTGGGAAAATAGTTGTTTTTGCTATAAACTGTGAATAGCTGAGAATATGAAGTCAATGAATTTGACCTTTATTCATATACATTGATTTAGATAAAATCATGCATGATAGGAATGTAGGGATAAAGAGAAAGTTTGGATAAATATATAGTTACCTTATAATTTTGTAAAATTTAAAATTGGGGGGATGCTATTTTTCCACTCTGAGATTTTCTTTATATTAGATAGACCACCATTAGCATAACTCTCCCAGTTTCTCTCTGCCTTTAAAAGCAGAAATGGAATGATTCATGTGACTAGCTAAACTGGCTAAAATCAACTAAGTTCATTATTTCTTCTTTTGTAGTGAGATAGCCTCAGAGAAAGGACTTCTCTGACTCTTCATGCCCCGGCCCTTTCTTGGGCAGGCATTCTACCTGTGGAGGCATGTCTCATTCAGTGTTGCCTGAGACTGGAAAATTGAGTTCAGGTAATTCTGGGGTTTACTGAGAGTAGGTGGATATTTACAAGTATGTCCCCCCATAAGCCCTTTTTTTTCCATCTGGCTTTTATTAGTAGTAAAATACTGTTTTTTTCTTCTATCTTTCTTTTCTTTGTTATATTTCTTTCTTTCTTTTTTTCTTTCTTTCTTTTTTATAACCTAAGCAGAGACGAGAGGTTTGTGGTACCTACAGATATTCACATTGGGTGGATGGACCAAAAACTCAAGAAATGAGAAATATCTGAGGAGTGATTGTGTTGGTGTGTCAGGTGTTTGGACTTTTTGGTCTTTGGTGGGTGGGCCAAACATTTTGATCCGGGTGGTGGTAGAGATAGGCGTTAGACTAGGCAGACGTTAAAAGTTGTATAATTGTATTTTAACTGCAGAATCTTAGCCAAGAGTCTTTAGCAGTCCATAGTTATTTTAACCCTGATGGATGGCTGCACTTTCAGATGACTTTGTCCAAGGAAGATGGCTGTATCTTCAGAGGCAGACCAGAGTGTGGGGGATGCTCAGGCCTCAATAAAATCCGTGGGCTTCATAATTGGTCCGAGAAGACACAGCTACTCTAATAAATGTGGGCCACTCTGGCCTCAGTGAAATGGAGATGACTCAGATGAGATAACATCAGAGTTCTTCTGCTGCGGCTTGGCTTTGAACTACTTTTAGCTTACCTAGGCAGTCAGTGGAGTACTCAAGAAAGGTATAATCTTAGCAACAGTAAAAGCTTCAGAAGGCTTGGAAGGGGTCTTTATAGTCAAGACATACTATACAGAAAAAGGTTTCCTAGGCAGCACAGAAGAAAACATAGACATATGTGACTCAACCATAAGGGTAAGAATCTTTCTATAACAAATACAGGGCTTGCTGTTTTAAATTTCAAGGCAGCCAGAGAGTTCTGAGTGTAGAAAATGCACTAATGAAGTTATAGCTTACAGTATTCAGGCCAGGCCTAGGTAGGCAATGAATGACAATTCCATTAAAACTGAAAACGCCTAAGCTCATTAAGGTGGCACATTATAAAATTGGAAAGACCTTGTTCTCATTTTAGCACTGAATTCCAGAAACATAAGGCTCAAAAGACAAAATCAAATTACAAATAGTATGCATATCTAGACCCTTATCCATATCATCCCCTATCTTGGAAAATGATTAATAGATAAAGCAAAACTTAGGCATAAATTGAGGATTTATCTCAACCAAATTGAGATATACTTGCTATGGATTTTGGACAAGTGGAAGAAAGGGATGATATTTGAGTGAGACAAAAGTAATAAAGCATTTGTTTTCTTTATCTCCCATCTATCATCCTTTATTCAGTATGCTATGGTCTTTGTCAATCATAAATAGAGGCTCTAGGACCATGATATTTTCTGGATAGGTGTTTTAAGAGTTGGACATTGGTTTCTAGATTCAATGGATTTAAGTCCTATGCTTTGATACTCCTGGGTGTACATTTCACATTTAGAGATTATTAAAAAGTGATACTCATAAAAGCTAGGTATTATATTAATATAACCACTAGGAATACCATTCCAGGGAGAAAGAGCTCAGATTGTAGGTGATAAAGGGACCCCCCCCACCCCACAACCTAACCTAGGTATTGACAAGCTGACAATCCCACTAGCTAGAACTGAAAAGAATAAAAAGTTTAAAATAATTAATTTTAGACTTTAAATTTCAGCTGAAGACAATTTGAATTCCAACTTCAATACCTTCAGACTAACATTTTTGGACTTAAAGTGCAATGAAAAATAATCTTTCAACTTTAATTTCTGCTTGAGAATTTCACAATTAGAGTTTACATTTAAATTTGGCATATGTCTATTTTTGGCATTTTGTTGTCTGAATATCATGTATTTTATTATAGAAACTTAATTTTTAAACATTTGATTTTATGCAGAATTGTGGATAGACTATATTGGAGAATGCGGCTAGATTTAAGTTGGGATTGGAAATAGAATAAGGAATGACTTTTTAGTAATGTGTAAAGTGACAGTGGAATTCATATAAATTAATGTCCCGTCTGCCGCTTTTCAGGGCTTTCTGTGGACAAAATGTAAGCTACAGAGCAATGCTTTAAAAAAGGGATTTCCAAAGAGCAGTGGATGTCATTCTTATGTTAATTTTCCACTGATGAAAACCCATGCCTAGCAGTTCAGCAGCCCAAGCCTTCTGAACGATGAAGGGATGTTTTCACTACTCCTCCAACTTTGCCATTCTTTTGTCTTATTTCTCAATTGTTTAGAGCTTGGGGAAGAAAGATTAATGCCATTCATAGTGCAGTCTCAGATTCCAAAATTATTAATCAGATGAGAGTAACTTTTAGAATCAAATCAATAATGTTGGAATCAAGGACTGTTCTTTAAAAATGACAAAAGATATTTTTAAGACATCGCTTTACCAAAAGGACAGATTAAGGGAAGAATCTGTATTATAGTATTTGCAAATTAAAATTAAACAATGATGTTTAAGAAGTACACTACAGTAGATCTGAGTTGCAGGCACTATGCAACCTTTTACAGACCTCCCGGGCCACTCAGTTGATCTGTTAGAGGCTCATCCATAAAATAGGAATGCTACTGCGAGACTGGGCAGAGATCAGCGTATTGGATCAGACGGTCCTTTTAGGTATACTCAAGCTAAAAACCTGCAGCTTGATTATGCGTATGTTATATCCATTAATATCCTGAGTAGGACTGTCTAAAAGAAATACAAATGGAATAACTAATTTAAAGCTTTCTAAAAGCCACATTAACTAAGCAAAAGAAACCATATGAAACTAATTTAATATTACATATTGTTTGACTTGATATGTTCAAAACATTTAGTATTAAATTTACATAAAAAGTATAATAATATTCTAGATTTGCTTTTCAATTGTCTTTAAAAATATGCCATGCCTTTTAGACCGCCAGCACATCTCAGTTTGGACTAGACACATTTAAGGTGTTCATGGCTATACGTGGCTAGTGGCTTCTGTATTAGCACATAGAGAAATGAGGGCAGCTGTGAAAGAAAACTAATCCTAGTTTGGTTGGAGCAACATAGGTAATATTCTCAAGCTGATGTCATGGTTTACAAATCCCATAGTCAATGATGATGTGACTAAATTATAGAACAGTCATAAAGTTTACATCTGGGACAAACTTGAGAGGTCATCTGATCCAGCTCTTTTTATGTTATTTTCAGGAATTGTGCTCAGGATAAAATATATGACCCACTAATGTCACACAGGGAACTGGCAAAAGAGCTGAAACCAAATGCAAGGCCTCTTATTTTCCAGTTATGGGCACACTACACAACATGGCTTTGGGTGTCTTCCTTCTTTGGACCCAATGAGAGCGTTTGACTTGCTTCTGAGTGACAAGAAAGAAAACAAGCAGTAATGATCTTTCTACTTACGCTGCCTGCTTTATATGCTGCATTAGTCAGTTCTTGCATGGCTACAAAGAAATAACTGAGACTGAGTGATTTATAAAGAAAAGAGGTTTAATTGGCTCACTGTTCTGCAGGCTGTATGGGAAGCGTGATGCTGGCATCTGCGTGACTGCTTGCCACCTGGGGAGGCCTCAGGAAACTTTCAATCATGGTGGAAGGAGAAGGGGAAGCAGGCACAGCTTACATGGCTAGAGCAGGAGAAGAGAGAGCGTGGAGGTACCACACACTTTTAGGCAACCAAAAGTCATGAGAACTCACTCATTATATAGTACCTACATAGGGAATGGTCCTAAACCATTCATGATAACTCTGACCCTATGGTCCAATCACCTCCCCCGCTCCTCCAACAATGGGAATCACAATTTGACATGAGATTTTGTCAGGAACACAGAACCAAACCATATTATATGCATTCACACATCTTAGCATTTTGTTCTGTTTCAATGACAAATTGCCCTTTAGAAATGAAAAACATTTGAGGTTTTGTTTTTCTCTTGAAATAGATTATTCTACAGTGTATAATTTGTAACAGAGGTAGCCCAGCCTCATCCTCCTGGAAGGCAAGCATGATAAATACCATACTTGTATAATTGAGTAGAAATTCCTTTTCCATTTCCAGATTTTAAAATCTTGCACTTGCCAAACTCGATATTCCATTACCATAAACCTCTGCATTTCATTTATCCTGCAGATTAGATTTGCAAATAAGAATTGTGGATTCTTTATTTTAAACTAGGCTTTTCGAGTACTGCATTATGCTCCATTGAGCCAGGTTTCAAGATGTGGAAATAAAAACTCAATGAGAGAGAGTCATAAACACTGTCTTTAACCTCAAGAATTATAGTGATATGTGGCATTACAGGATTCATCAACATGACAGAAAATCATAAGATGGATTATGGGGTAAAGCATCTCATGGCAGGAGAGAGTGTAATGGTAGGTTATATGAATGTCATAAATAGTACTCCAGAAGAGCTATGTGGGAACTCTGAGGTTTAATGCAGACAGGTGCCCTTAGCTGGGCCAATTGGGAAATGAAATATTCAGATGACCAGGAGCCTCCTTCCAGCAACACCATAGTCTTAATGTGTGACCTTAAGCAAGTCACTTACCTGCATAACCCTCACTTGCCTAGCTTCAAAATGATGCTCATCATCTATATGTAGCCAGGTAATGTTTACAGAGAGCTCTAAGATGCTTGGATGAAAGACTCTATTTACATGTAAAGTAGTGTTATTATTCAAATCCCTCCTCTGCTAACTACTCTGTAGCAGGTGTATTAAAGGAGAGCAAATGAGGAAAGAGAAAAGGAAAATTGGCTCCTTAAGTTATACAGATCTGATTATCCCAAATTGACTCATTCTGAAAAGGGGAAAGAGGAGGGTGGATCTGCTGCTTTTAACCATTTCCTAACAGACTTTACTTTGAATAAGCAAATAAGCAGAATGAGACCAATCTGTACATTTTTCCATTCAGGAAGGAAAAAAAAATCTGAGATAAGAATAAATCTACTAAACTTCTGAGCATAATCCCCCTAAAAACAGTTTCAAATACATGCATGTGGCTTCCATTAATATATAGCCCTACAAAAATTTAAACTATGTCTACCACTTTCTTCTTGACATGTAATGTATGCACATATATAGTAGGTATATATGTTTATGAGGTACATAAGATGTTTTGATACAGGTATTCAATGTGAAATAAGTACATCATGGAGAATGAGGTACCCATCCACTCAAGTATTCATCCTTTGAGTTAAAACAATCAAAGTACACACTAAGTAATTTTAAAATGTACAAAGAAGTTACAATCAACTATAGTCACCTTGTTTGGCTACAAAATAGTAGGTCATATTCACTATTTCAAGATATTGTTTTTGTACCCATTAAAAATCACCATCCTCCCCCATCTACCAACTACACTTCCCAGCCTCTGAAAACCATTCTTCTACTAAACTATGTCCATAAGTTTAATTCCTTTGATTCTTATGGAATCCAATTCCATAAGATTACACAACTAAGTGAGAACATGTGACCTTTTACTTTCAGTGCCTGGCTTATTTCACTTAACATAAAGTCTCCGGTTCCATCATGTTATTACAGATGACTGGATTTTATTCCTTTTTATATTGTGTTTTTATATTTTTTATATAGTGCTCCATTGTGTATATGTACCACATTTTCTGTATCTATTCATCTGTTGATGGACATTTAGGTTGCTTCCAAATCTTATCTATTGGGAACAGTGCTACAACAAACATAGGACTGCAGATAACTCTTTGATACAGCGATTTCCTATCTTTCAGGTATATACCCAGCAGAGGGATTGCTGGATCACATGTTAATCCCATTTTTGTTTTTTTGAAGAACCTCCAAACTATTATCCATAGTGGTTGTGCTACTTTACATTCTCACCAACAGAGCTCAAGGGTTCCCTTTCCTTTGCATCCCAGCCAACATTTATTATTGCCTGTTTTTTGAAAATAAGCCATTTTAACTGTAGTGAGATGATATCTTATTTTAGAATTTATTTGCATTTCTCTAATAATCAATGATCTTGTGCGTCTTTTCACAGAACAATTGCAATTTCTTTGTCTTCTTTTGAAAAATGTCTATTTAAATCTTTTGCCCATTTCTTGATCAGATTATTAGATTTTTTCTTATTGAATTGTTTGAGATCCTGTTGTAGTCTACTTATTAATTCCTTGTCAGATGGGTAGTTTTAAAACATTTTCTTCTGTTTTGTAGATTGTCTTTTCACTTTAATTGTATCCTTTGTTGTGTAGAGATTTTTAACCAGATGTGATCACATTTGTCCATTTTTGTTTTTGTTGTCTGTACTTGTGAAATACTGCTCAAGAAATTTTTGCCCAGACTGATCTCCTGGAGATTTTCCCCAATGTTTTTTTGTAGTCATTTTGTAAATTGAGGCTTTAGATTTAAGTCTTTAATCCATTTTTATTTGTTTTTTTAATATGTTGAGAGATGAGGGTCTAGTTTTTTTCTTCATATAGATATCCAGTTTTCCCAGCACCATTTATTGAAGAGATTGTCTTTTTCTCATATATTTCCTTGGTTAAGTTATTGAAAATGAGTTCACTGTAGGTATATGGATTTGTTTCTGGGTTCTCTATTCTGTTCCATGGTCTAGGTGTCTGTATTTATGTCAATACCATACTGGTTTAGTTATTATAGCTGTATAATATAATTTGAAGTCATGTAATGTGATTCATCCAGTTTTGTTCTTTTTGCTTATTAGGATAGCTTTGGCTATTCTGGATCTTTTGTAGTTTCAAATAAACCTTAAGATTGTATTCTATATTTCTGTGAAGAATGTCATTGATATTTTGACAGAGATTGCATTGAATCTGTTGATTGCTTTAGACAATATGGACATTTAACAATAATGATTATTCCAATTCATGAACATAGAACATTTTTTTACATTATTTTGTGCCCTCTTCACTTTCTTTCAACTATGTTTTTCAGTTTTATTACAAATATATTTTACTTGTTTGGTTTTAATTCCTAGGTATTTAATTTTATGTGTGGCTATTGTAAATGGGATTACTTTTTATTTCTTTTTTACATTGTTTTCTGTTAGAATATAGAAATCTTACTGATTTTTGTATGCTGACTTTATATCCTGCAACTTTACTAAATTTGTCTATCAGTTCTAACAGTTTTCTTGTGGAGTCTTTAGGTTTTTTCAAATATAAGATTATATCATCTGCAAACAAGGATAATTTGATTTATTTCTTTCTAATTTAGATGTCCCTTATGTCTTTGATCTTATTCTTCTAGCTAGGGCTTCCAGTACTATGTTGAATAACAGTGATGACAAGGGGAACTCTTGTAAAGTTCCCCATCTTAGAGGAAGGACTTGCAGTTTTTTCCAATTCAGCATGATACTAACTGTGGGTCTGTTGTATATGGCTTTTATTATATTGTGGTATGTTCCTGCTGTCCACAGTTTTAGGGTTTTTATTAAAAGGGATGATGAATTTGATCAAATGCTTTTCCAACAGCAATTTAAATGACCATATGGCTTTTATCCTTCATTCGGTTGATATAATGTATCAAACTAATTGATTTGTGTATGTTGAACCATCCTTGCATCCGAGGGATAAATCCCACTTGGTCATGAAAAATGATCTTTCTAATGTATTGTTGAATTTGGTTTGGTAGTACTTTGTTGAGGATTCCTACATAAATATTCATTAGACATATTAGCCTGTAGTTATATTTTTGTTGTTGTTGTGTCTTCATCTGTATTTGAGATCAAGGTAATATTGACTTTATAGAATGCAGTTGAAAGTATTTCCTTCTCCTCTAGTTTTTATAATAGTTTGAATAAGATTGGCATTAGCTCTTCTTTAAATGTTTTGTAGAATTCATCAGTGAAGCCACCAGGTCCTGGGCTTTTCTTTTTTTCCTTTTCTTTTTTCTTTTTTTTGCCTTATTTGTTTGCTGACATTTATTTTTCATTTTTGCAACCATTGTCATGAAGAACATGACCATGGCCCTGAGGCACTTCACAGACAGCATGATGGAATGACAGAATTGGAGCCAAGCAAATTTTCAAAGCAAACTGCTGAAAATGAAAAAAAAAATACTATATTGGAAAACTTTTTGAGCATTTTGGTGAAAATGTAAGATTATCCTTTTTTGGCTTGGAGAAAATTTAACAAACTTGGGCCTTGGAGAGAGAAAAGTAGTTGAGATTAATCATGAGGATGTTGACCACGATTTTTTTTTTCCCTGGGAAAATGAACCTCTAATATTGCTTAAGACAATGTAGAGTAAGTAAGACTATGCTAGGAATCCTTTGCTGTGATATCTAATGCTTGTGATCCTGACATGAAATGTCCATGAAGTTTTGTTTAAACAGTAAGATATGCCTTCATATTTTTCTATTTTTAAGAGAAAGATTGGAGATTTAAAAATGAAGTATGAGGCTTAGTCTCCTTTTTTCCATTTCTCTTATCCTTCTTCATCTTTTTTACTTTTTGTACATTTCTTAAAAAGCACAAGTAACAATATAATAAAAAAGGAATCAAAGGCAGAAGGCACAATAATAACAGGTAACCCAACTTTCCCAACACATTTAATCCTTCCACGTTGTTCTTAGGAGGTGGACCACTCTCGGCACTACCTTCATAGTCTTTGTCCTTGCAGTAGGGAAGTGCCCATTCATGATTGCAGTGACAGTGTTGTTTATTGCTGCAGACTCCCTTCATTTGCAGGTCTGAGGCTGACAGGCTTGTGACAGACCAACCACACTGGCACAATTCTTACGGATGCAGATCTTTTCTGGACCACATACTGTGCCATCTTTCACCTGACCAATATCAGGTATAGACATCCCTCAATGATAATCAGTGCCCCAGCAAGTTGTGTCATTGAGGTGAAACTGCTGCACTGTAGAATGCTCCATCAGATTAGGAATGACTCCCACATTTTCACACTGAAATCTCCCACACATGATATCAGGGGGCCAACATTTTACCTATGTTGTACCAACAACACCACAATGACCAAAATGGTTTCCTTGAGTGTTGATTTCTTGTTAACAACTCTGAGATGCACTCCTTGCATTCTGGCCAAAATCTCTTTACATTATATATCATGGCTATTATATGTCCTTTCATAGCAGAAGGCACTGACATTACAGGAGATCCTGTCCTGCACATACACATCATCTGGGCATTGATGGGATATCCCATTGCACCACTCTGGAAGGTAACATTCACTGACTTGTCTGCAAAAAGTCCCTAATGGCAAAAATTTGCAATCTTTCCAACACAATACAAGAGCATAAGCAGCTCCAGGACTTTTCTTATTTGGAGACTTTTTAATATGGCTTTAATATTTTTACTTGTTCTTGATCTTTCAAGTTTTCATTTTCTTTCTGGTTCAATTTTCATAGGTTGTATGTGTCTAGGCATTTGTCCATTTTTTTCTGTATTTTCCAATTTATTGGCATATAGTTGCTCATGGTATCCTCTAGCAAACCTTTACATTTCTGTAGTATCAGTTGTTTTGTCTCCTTTTTCATTTCTGACTCTGTGAATTTGGATCTTCTCCTTTTTTTTTTTATACATTTTTTTTTAAATTTATTTATTTTACTTTAGGTGCATACTATATCTGGCATTTCTCCCCATGTTATCCCTCCCCACCCTCCTCTCCCTCCCCACCCCCCACCCCCCATTATCTCTCCCCTACCCCCCCCAACTGTCCCCTGTGTGTGATGCTTCTCTCCCTGAGTCCATGTGTTCTCTTTGTTCAATACCCACCTATGAGTGAGAACATACGGTGCTTGGCTTTCTGTTCTTGGGTCAGTTTGCTAAGAATGATGGTTTCCAGATTCATCCAGGTCGCTACAAAGGACACGAACTCATCGTTTTTTATGGCTGTGTAATATTCCATGGTGTATATGTACCACATTTCCTTTGTACAGTCTATCATTGATGGGCATTTGGGTTGGTTCCAGGTCTTTGCTATTGTACACAGGGCTGCAATGAACATACATATGCATGTGTCTTTATAGTAGAATGATTTATAGTTCTTTGGGTTTATACACAGTAGGGGGATTGCTGGGTCAAATGGAATTTCTATTTCTAGATCCTTGAGAAATTGCCACACTGTTTTCCACAATGGTTGAACTAATTTACACTCCCACCACCTGTCTAAGAGTGTTCCTATTTCTCCATATCCTCTCCAGCATCTGTTGTCTTCTGATTTGTTAATGATCGCCATTCTAATTGGCATGAGATGATATCTCAGTGTGGTTTTGATTTGCATTTCTCTAATGACCAGTGATGATGAGCATTTTTTCATATGTTTGTTGGCCTCATATATGTCCTCTTTTGAAAAGTGTCTGTTCATATGCTTCATCCACTTTTGAATGGGGTTGTTTGTTTTTTTCTTGTATATCTGTTTTAGTTCTTTGTATATTCTGGATATTAGCCCTTTGTCAGATGGGTAGATTGCAAAAATTTTTTCACAACCTGTTGGCTGCCAATTCACTCTAATGATGATTTCTTTTGCTGTACAGAAGCTCTGGAGTTTAATTAGATCCCATTTGTCTATCCTGGCTTTTATTGCCATTGCTTTTGCTGTTTTAGTCATGAAGTCCTTGCCTATGCCTATGTCCTGGAGGGTTTTGCCTACGTTTTCTTCTAGTGTTTTTATGGTGTTAGGTTTTATGTTTAAATCTTTGATCCATCTGGAGTTAATTTTAGTGTAAGGTGAGACGTAGGGGTCCAGTTTCTGCTTTCTGCACATTGCTAGCCAGTTTTCCCAACACCATTTATTAAACATGGAGTCCTTTCCCCATTGCTTGTTTTTGCTGGGTTTGTCAAAGATCAGATGGTTGTAGATGTGCGGTGTTTCTTCTGGGGTCTCTGTTCTGTTCCATTGGTCTATGTCTCTGTTTTGGTACCAGTACCATGCTGTTTTGACTACTGTAGCCTTGTGGTATAGTTTCAAGTCTGGCAATGTGATGCCTCCAGCTTTGTTCTTTTTGCTTAGGATTGTCTTCATTATGTGGGGTCTCTTGTGATTCCATATAAAGTTTAAAGTGGTTTTTTCCAGTTCTGTGAAGAAGGTCATTGGTAACTTGATGGGGATAGCATTGAATCTATAGATTACTTTGGGCAGTATGGCCATTTTCATGATATTGATTCTTCCTAACCATGAGCATGGAATGTTTCTCCATCTGTTTGTGTCCTCTCTTATTTCGTTGAGCAGTGGTTTGTAGTTCTCCTTGAAGAGGTCCTTTACATCCTTGGTTAGTTGTATTCCTAGGTATTTTATTCTCTTTGTAGCTGTTGTGAATGGGTGTTCACTCTTGATTTGGCTCTCTGTTTGTCTGTTATTGGTATATAGGAATGCTTGTGATTTTTGCATATTGATTTTGTATCCTGAGACTTTGCTGTAGTTCCTTATCAGTTTGAGAAGATTTTGGGCTGAAACGATGGGGTCTTCTAGATGAACAATCATGTCATCTGCAAATAGAGACAGTTTGGCTTCCTCTTTTCCTAATTGAATACCCTTTATCTCTTTATCTCTTTTCTTGCCTGATTGCTCTGGCTAGAACTTCCAATACTATGTTGAACAGGAGTGGTGAGAGAGGGCATCCTTGTCTCGTGCCTGATTTCAAAGGGAATTCTTCCAGCTTTTGCCTGTTCAGAATGATATTGGCTGTAGGTTTGTCATATATACTTTTTATCATTTTATGATATGTTCCATCAATACTTAGTTTATTGAGAGTTTATAGCATGAAGGGCTGTTGAATTTTATTGAAGGCCTTCTCTGCATCTATTGAGATAATCATGTGGTTTTTGTCTTTGGTTCTGTTTATGTGATGGATTACATTTATGGATTTGTGTATGTTGAACCAGCCTTGCATCCCCGGATCTTCTCCTTTTTTTTCTGAGTCTGGCTAAAGGTTTGTCAATTTTATTTAACTTTCCAAAGGAAAGCAACTTTTTCACTGTCTTTTGTATTTTTTTCATTTTAATTTCATTTATTTCTGCTCTGATCTTTATTATTTCATTTCTTCTTTTAATTTCAGGATTGGTTTGTTCTTGCTTTTTATTTCTTAAACATGCATCATTAGATGTATCTTTGAAATTTTTCCTTTTTTTTTTTGATGCAGGCACTTACAGCTATAAAATTCCTCTTTATTGTTTCTTTTCTTGTATCCCATAGGTTTTGGTATGCTGTGTTTTCATTATCACATGTTTCAAGAAATTTTTCAATTATCTTCTTAATTTTTTCATAGACCCACTGGTCATTCAGGAGTATATTGTTTAATTTACACATATTTGGATAAATATAATTCAAATTTTCTTGTATCCAAAATTCTCTTGTTAATAATTTCTAGTTTTATTCCATTGTCATCAGAGAAGATGCTTGATATTGTTTCAATATAATATCTTCAATATAATGTACTTCAATATAAGATGCTTTATATTATTACAGTCATTTCAATTTTTTTTCCCTTAACATATGGATTATTCTCAAGAATACACCATATGTTAGGTCACAAAACAAGTCTTAAAACGTTATTTGAATTGCTTCTCCTTCCTGCTGACTCGCTTCTACTACCTGCTGCCTTGTTAAGAAGGTGCCTAGCTTTTCCTTCATCTTCTGCCATGATTGTAAGTTTGCTGAGGCCTCCCAGGCATTCTGAACTGTAAGTCAATTAAACCTCTTTTCTTAAATTGAACATTATTTGAATGTTTTAAGACATTTTTTGTTATCTATCATATGGGAATGAGTCACGGACTGAGAAAGAATGTGTATTCTGCAGCTGTTGGATGAAATGTTCTGTAAATATCTGTTAGATCCATTTGTTCTATAGTGCAGATTAAGTTGGATGTTTCTTTGTTGACTTTTTGTCTGAAAGATATGCTCAGTGTTAGAATTTGGGGTGTTGAAGTCTCCAGCTATTATTTTGTTGGAGTTTATTTGCTTTATATATCTGAGTGCTCCAGTTTGGGGTGCATATATGTTTAAAATTATTATATCCTCTTTCTGAATTGACACCATAATCATTGTATAGTGACATTATTTGTCTCTTCTTATATTTTTGGTCTTAAAATCTATTACGTCTGATATAATAATAGCTACTCCTGCTTTTTTTTGAATTCCATTGGCATTCAAAATGCTTTTTTATGCTTTTATTTTCAGTCTATGCATGTCTTTATAAGCAAGATGTTTTTCTTATAGGCAACAGATCAGTGAGTCTTGCTTTTTCATTCATTTAGCCAGTCTAAAACTTTTGATTGGAGAGTTTTGTCCATTTATACTCAATGTTATTATTGATAAGTAAGGACTTACTCACTTTATTATTTGTTTTCTAGTTGTTTTGTGATTCTCTTTCTTCTTTCTTTTCTTCCTGTCTTCTTTTATTGAATGTTTTTTTTTTCTGGTGACATGATTTGCTTTCTTGTTTTATATTTTTTTCTGCGCTCATTGTATGTTTTGTGGTTTGAGGTTACTATGAGGCATGCAAAATAACTAACACTGTTTGCATAAACATATGAACAAAAGAAAACTAACGAAAACTCTATACCTTAATTTTTTCCCACTGCTTTTTAACTTTTGTTGTTTCTATTTATATCTTCTTGTGCTACATATTAAAAAGTTATGCTTATCATTTTCATTGGTTTATTAGTCTTTCTACTTAGGATAAGAGCAGTTTACACATCACATTTACAGTATCATAATATTTTGTGCTTTTCTGTGTATTTACTATCACCAGTAAATTTTGTACCTTCAAGTTATTATTTATTCTTACTAATGTTCTTTTCTTTCTGATTAAAGTAGATTTCGTATTTCCTGTAAGACAAGGAATGTGGTTTGGCTCTGTATCCTCACCTAAATCTCATCTCAAATTATAATCTCCACATGTTAAGAGAGGAAACTGGTTGGAGGTGCTTGAATTATGGGAGTGGTTTTCCCCATGTTGTTCTCCTGACAGTGAGTTCTCATGATATCTAATGACTGTATAAGGGGCTCTCCATGCTTCATTTGGCATGGTGGGAAAGGCCAAATGGAAACCATTAGTGCTGCCTCTACCTAGAAAAACAGTAAATCAAAAACAATATCATGTCCCTGGAGGGATTGACGAGATTAGTGTCACCATCAAGGACTTGAAAGACACAGTGGTATCTTTCCCACCACGTCACCATTGAACTCTCCTATTTGGCCTGTGCAGAAGACAGATGTATCTTGGATAATGACAGTGGATTATCATAATCTTAACCAATTCCAATTGCAGCTGCTATCCCGCATGTGGTTTCATTGCTTGACCAAATTAACACATCTCCTGGTACCTGATATGCAGCCATTGACTTGGTAAACACCCTTTTCTCCATTCCTGTTCATAAGGCCCACCAGGAGTAATTTGCCTTCAACTGGCAAGGCCAGCAATATACCTTTACTGTCCTACTCAAGGGTATATCAACTATCTGGCTTTGTGTCATAAACTTATTCAGAGAGATCTTGATTGCTTTTCACTTTTGCAGGACATCAAACTGGTCCATTACACTGATGACATTATGCCTATTGGATCCAGTGAGCAAGAAGCAGAAAACACACTGGACTTATAGGTGGGACATTTGCATGCAAGAAGTTGGGAAATAAGTCTGGACTGCCTTTAGTTTACTTGGAGACATAAGGCACTCCAGCTCTCAGCAGCAAAGTTTGCAGGAACTCACGATCAGACCACTGAGATTGGTGATTCCTCTCTGGCTAGGACTGGTGGCCGTTTGTTTGTTATTTTCCTCCCTTATTCCTTCCTGTCTCCATTGTATAACACAATTATTAGTATAAAGAGGTTTTCAACACCCATTTTTAGACTCCATTCTAACCTGGGCAATAGAGCAAGATTCCCGTTCTCTTTCTCTCTTTTCTTCTTCTTTCTCCCTTTCTTTCATTCTCTTTTTTTTCCTTTTTTCTCTCTTTCTCTTTTTTCTTTTCTTTCTTTTTTCTTTCTTTCAAAAAAAAATGCTCCTTCCATGGGCAAACATCAGCTGAGTTTGGCCTTTTTTTCCTTTCTGCTCTAAAAATAAAACTCTGAGTTCAATGCCTCACAAATTGCAGTTTTCCTCCTCCCCAGAGCTCTGAGGTGCATTCTGGGGTTTGTGGGGTGTAGACCATTCGAGACTGTTTTCTATCTCTTCAGTGCCTCTTTCAGCAATACAAATATAAAACCAGGTACTATGAGAGCTTACCTAATTTTTAGTTAAATATGGAGTTTTTCTGTGTACATAATTGTTAAATTGGTGTGCTTGTGTGTGGGGGAGGAGCAGGGGCAATCAGTGGAACTTTCTATTTCACCATGTTGCTCCTTCTCTCTGACATACAGCTTTTAATGAAACTATCTGTGAAATAAATCACAGATATTTGGGGGATGTACTTTAAAAATACCTGAGAATAAAGAGGAAGGGATAGGTGGGGTGCATAAACCCAACATTTAGTATCTTAGGACATGGGTTATATTCAAAGGTTTTCCGGAAAAAAAAAAAAAGTGTGCTGAATGAGGTCCAAAGAGCTTGAGACAATGCAATGCTCATCTTTTATTTCTAAAATGAAGGGTTTCCACCTAGCATCTTGAGGATCTGTTCCAGGTCTTACATTCTGCCATTACTGGTATTTTAGCATCCTCATCATTGTTAATTTATTTCTTTACCTTTTATCTCTTTATGCATATCTGCAATTTACCTCTGCAAGCCTTGTAATAATGTCATAAGGTAAGTGTTACACCCACTATTTTTGCAGATGTGGATACAAAACAGGCAGGGTTATGTTACCTGGTCAAGGTCACACTAGAGGAGCAGAGAGAAGAATTTTAACTAGTTCTAAGTGATTCTTATATGATTTTCCCACTGTTCTAGACTCCTTTTTAAAAACAGTCCCACAGATTTCTCTCACTTCTGTGCATGCCTGTTTGGCTTCCTTCACCTTGCCACTTTTGTTAACTGTTTTGAAACAACGAAACATGTGCATACAAACTTTGGGAGAATGAAAATTACTTCTTTGAGTGGCTTTCTGCAAAGATCTTGGCCTGTTTGAATAATTACTGTTGAAATTAATGTCATCTTGCTAACCCCTAAAAGCACCTGACATTCTATCTTTGTAACTAATTATTTTACAGAAGGTGCTTTAATTGCAGGATGTAGGAGGTACTTTCTATAAATGCTTAAGATTACAAGGGGACATGACTGCAATCTTCAGATCATTAAGCTTGCTACCAGGAATAAGCATGCTTTGGGGACCAGTGATGTTTGTCAAAAGAAGCTCATGTGCTCTGTGGAGGGCAGGAGACCAGGCCCAGGAAGAGCAGCCTGATAATTGTTCTATGTTGAGTGCTTTTAATTATTTACTAGAAGGAAGACACGGGCAATGCAGGTCTTCTCCAGAGACATGGCTATTCAAAGAACAGGATATATAAAATCACTGAGTGAACTGAAATCGATGTCTAAAATAAATTCCCCCAGGAAAATTGCAGGTATTTTGCAACTACCACAAAATAAAAGCTGAGGAAGGCAGCTGAAGCTGGCCTGAGTGGGAATTGCAGTATGTTTTTTAATTACTTATTTACTGTCTGTCTCGCCTACACTAACATATGCTCTGTGAGAGACAAGGGATTCCTCTCCACTTTGCTCCCAACTGCAACCTGTCATCTAGGGTGAAGTCTGGCACAAAATATGTTATTAAATTAATGAATAAAGGTCATTGGGTCATACCCAAGATCTTGGTTTTAGACCTTGACCCAAAGCTCCCTTGGTAGGGGTTATGGTAAGATTTTATGACCCCAATAGACTACTCAATGCCAACACTGACATTTTCAAAATGTGATCTGTGGACCACAGTATGCAGACAACAGCAGTAATAATTAACATGCACATTGTGACATTCTACTCTAGATTGACATGTTCAGGATATTTGGGGATGGGTTCTTAGAATCTCACCTGTAGATTCTTAAGAAGACCACGACTTCCAAACCAGCTGCTGAACTTAAAGTCTGGATGTATTTGTTCACTAATCTATTTTCTTAGTCAACGTATTTTCAATCTGCTATTTAATCCATATTTACTGATACTGTCTTAGTCCATTTGTTCGTTAGTGTTACTATAAAATAATACGTGAGGCCGGGTGATTTATAAAGAAATCAGGTTTATTTGGCTCATGATTCTGAAGGCTGTATCAGAGGAATAGCACCAGCATCTGCTTCTGGTGCCATTCTTCTATCTTCTGGTGCCATACATCTATCCTTTAGTTCTGTCCATGCAGAGAACCCTGACTAATACACCTTAATAGTGAGAAATCTCTGTCCATGCTTTCTTTATTCTTGCCAAGCTCTCATTCTAACTCCACCTCAATGTCCACTAGTTTATTTCTTATATAACATCACTGAGTTTCCTTATCCTTATATAAGCAAATCCAAATATAGATTCTTGTATTTTCACTCCTATAGAAAAATAACAGAAAGCGTTTTCTTATTTGTATACTTCCGCTCCTTGCTTTTTCTTGTTCTTTTCACTTGCCAGTGTATCTTGCAAATACAGCTGACCCTGGAACAATAGATGGTTGGGAATGCCAAGCCCATGTGCAGCTACAAATCTAAATATAACTTTATGTTGTGAATTATTTAATTACTAATTGCCTACTGCTGAAAAAAAACCTTACTGATAAAAAACAGTTGGTTAACATACACTTTGTATGTTATACATATTATATACTGTATTTTTACAATAAAGTAAGCTAGATTTTTAAAATGTTATTAAGAAAATAAAAGATATACTCAGAAACAGCAGTAAAGAAAAAAGTCATAAGGAAGAAAAAATATACTTACTATTTATTAAGTGAAAGTGAGTAAGCATAAAGGCCTTCATCCTTGTTGCCTTCATGTTCAATAGGCTAAAGATGAGAAGAAAATGAAAGTGTTGGTCTTGTCTCATGAGTGGCATAGGTGAATAAAAATTTCTATATAAGTGGACTACTCCCCCGTGTCCATGTGATCTCATTGTTCAACTCCCACTTATGAGTAGGGGATAGGGGAGGAATAGAAGGGGGTAGGAGGATTGGGGGAGGGATAGCATTAGGAGAAATACCTAATGTAGATGATGGGGTGATGGATGCAGCAAACTACCATGGCATCTGTGTACCTATGTAACAAACCTGCACTTTCTATGCATGTACACCGGAACTTAAAGTATAATTAAAAAAAGATAACTTGTATATGTATTGGGAAACCTAAAAACATATATATAAGTGTACTCATACAGTTCTAATCTGTGTTGCTCAGGGTCAACTGTATTTCCAATATCAGCCCATAAAGAGCTTCCTTGTTCTTTTTCACAGCCTCATGCCATGACATTATTCCATCAATTATTTACCCAGTCCTCGATTAACAGACCCTCAATATGCTCACAGCTTTTTTCTATTGCCAACAGGGCTACAGTGAATAAACTTGTTCATGCATCATTTCACAAAAGTTCATATGAACAATAAATCCCCAAAGTGAACTCCTAGAGTAACACTGTGTTGTTGTGATTATTACAGATTTTTTTTGGTGGGGACAGAGTCTCACTCTGTCACCCAGGCCAGAATGCAATGGTGAGATCTTGGCTCACTGCAACCTCCACCTCCCAGGTTCAAGTGATTCTCCTGCCTCAGCCTCCTGAGTAGCTCTGTCACCATGCCCAGCTAATTTTTGTATTTTTAATGGAGATGGGGTTCACCATGTTGGCCAGGTTGGTCTTGTACTCCTGACCTCAAGTGATCCACCCGCCTGGGATTACAGGCATGAGCCACTGCACCTAGCCTATTATTGCTGTTTGTTTATTGGTTTCTTTGGGTATTTTAAAAATGGAATCAAGTTGAGCAGGTTAATTACAAAAGGGAAGGAACTAGCAAAAAATGAAGATTCTCTTAGATAAAGAATTTAAAGGGATAATAGAAATCAGCTTTCTTCAGAGGAGGACATGGTAGGAAGACCAAAGAGATGACCCCAGTAAGAAGTAATAGTCCTTCTACCTTCACAGCAAAAGATCAGCAAAGTTCTTATCCAATTATTTCTCTTACTTTTATGGATGTTGAGGTTAGGTCACCTGTTAATAATGAGGGGTTTGTTTGCTAGGATGAGAAGCTTGAGCAAAGTGAAAAATGTTAAACTAGATACTGTGAATAAATTGAATTAGAAGATAATGGGAACACAAAAATATTCTTAGCAATGCTGTGGGACCACCTGGAACTGGAGAGTGTGCTGATGCCTATATGAAGAACATTATCACAAATTCAAGGCCTGAAAATGTAAAATAACAATAGTCAACAGGTTTAAAGTAAGCTTCAGAAAACAGAAGTGTAGCTCTATCCTCCTTTTCTGTTGTTCTCATTTACTGGAGGAAGCTTGGAACTGTGAAAATAACAGATACTTCCTGCTCCATCCTGGCCCTATCACTTCCAGTACAAGTGTTATTGAAGAAATCCATTAATTTCCATACTTCCAGGATTTTGTCAGCAGATTGAGTGTTCTATGTACAAAATTCTAGTGTATGTAAAAAAGTAAATGAGATATGTGCCAAGGGAATAACTTCTCTTGGGAAACTATTACAATTTTTATATATTTCATATATAAATATATGTACAGTTAAGTACATTTAGAAACATAATATACTCTCCCTGCATTACCATTATTAGCTCAGAATGGTTAATTCTAGTCTAAAGTTGTACAATACATATGAAGAACTTATAAATAATTGGTTCTCCTGAAAGTACAAATTATTTCTGATTATACCATGAGTCATTATTATCATAGAGTTTGAAAATAAATATGTGTTTATATTTTATGTATGCCTGGGTAGTTAAATAGATGTGAGTTATCGTTAAACAGAATTTTAACTTATCTTTAAACAGAATTTTAACTTAAAGAAGAAAGAAGAGTACTTGTCTAAGTTATTACTATATAACTTTTTTATTTTTAAATCAAGTATTTGACATCCATTAATCTATTATGTTTTATTATTTTATTATACTCTGTGAAATAGAACACTCATAGATGTAAATGTGTTTTGCATGAAGAAGTATACTGCATTCTAACAATTAATGATGGAGATGATAACAATATTACTTTAAAAGTTTCATTATGACAATGAAAGAATACCATATATGCTTATTTGCATACATACATGCAGCACATGGTCTCAAAATTAGTTGATGTTCAACATATCTCACCTCCATCATTAATTGATTCAATCAAATTAGGGAAACAAGCTAGACATGGTAGCTCACGCCTATAATCCCAGCACTTTGGAAGGCCGAGGCAGTGGTTCACTTGAGCCCAGTGGTTCAACACCAGCCTGGCAATACAGTGGAATTCCATTTCTACAAAAATATTTTAGAAATTAGCTAGGTGTGGTGGCGTGCATCTCTCCTCAGGAGACTGAGGTGGGAGAATGGCTTGAGCCTGGGTAGTTAGGGCTGCAGTGAGCTGTGATTGTACCACTGCACTCCAGCCTGGGTAACAGAATGAGACCCTGTCTAAATTTTTTTTTTTAAATTATAGCATTAGGAGAAATACCTAATGTAGATGATGGGGAGATGGATGCAGCAAACCATCATCATGGCCCATATATACTTCTGTGACAAACCTGCACTATCTGCACATATACCCCAGAACTTAAAGTATAATAAATAAATTAAAAAATAATAAAACAAATTGATGTCACAACATAACCAGTAAAGAAAAAGAAAAAAGAATTAGCAGAGGACAGCTGAATTATATCTGGAGTGGAGTAGGAGAGGTAAGTCCACCGAGAAGCATTTATTGCAGAGGTGATTATTTATCCTTGGCCAGCTATACTGATTAAAATGATATGATTGTTGAGTAGTTTCAGTCTGTTTTCTAGTTTCCATTAGAATGGAATTAGATAAAATAAATGGAAGTAATATGAAGGAGAAATGTACTACCAAAGGGTCACATGAAAGGAGTAGAAAGAAGAGGAAGTAATTTACACCTGTAATCCCAGCACTTTGGGAGGCCGAGGCGCCTGTATCACGAGGTCAGGAGTTCAAGACCAGCCTGGCCAAGATAGTAAAACCCTGTCTCTACCAAAAATACAAAAATTAGCTAGGCGTGGTAGCAGGTGCCTGTAATCCCAGCTACTGGCAAGGCTGAGGCAGGGAATTGCTTGAACCCGGAAGGCAGAGGTTGCAGTGAGCCGAGGTTGCCCTAAGCCAAGATTGTGCCACTGCCCTCCAGCCTGGGCAACAAAGTGAGACTCTGTCTCAAAAAAAAAACAAAAAAAAAAAAAAAACAAAAAAACAGCAAAATATATGTGTGCATGTATGTGTTTCAAGGCAATTTGATTTAATTACTCCTCAAAACCTTACATTAGGCTGTGTGATAATTTATTGTAGATGAAATGATGAATGCAATTTTTTCCCAGAAGGTCTGGGTTGGGATTCTGGGAATTAAAGTGAGGTACCTCAAAGGCATGGTCAGCTCCTGAGGTGGGATGTAGTTGATACAAGTCATATACAAGTTACTGGTGCACACCGGGAAGGCAATTTCAGAAGGTTTGATTTTATAAGGAACACAAAAGAGGCAATTACACAAATTCCAAGGAAGATTGAGAGTCACGTTGATGTTCGTGAAAAGTGTGCATCCTCTCACTGTGCTATATGCATCCAGCAAAGCTCTGAATAGACAAAAATTATCTACTGTCCATAAGGCAGAAGGCTGAAGGCTTCCCATAGTCTCTCCAGTAAAAAATTTTCTAAGTCTCAGAAATAATTCTACTTTTTTTTCAAAAAATAAAAAAGAAATTAAAGAAAATATAATAGACCCCTCAAATGAATTATAATGGAATTCATTACAAAACCTAAAAACAAAACAAAACAAACAACCACTAAAAAAAACCTCCATGATTTTAAAGCTTGACCAAAAAAAAAAAAAAATCAATGGACATTTTCAAAGACAGATGTCATTTTGGCATTGCTATATCTATGTGGGAAATGTAAATACTCCTTAAGTGTAAAACTCACTAACAAAACAAAAAACAATAACTGAGCACCAACCACATGCCAGGTATTGTTAAGAACTGAGTACACAAAGATGAAGAAGATATAACCCAGGCCCCCAGGGGGAAAGAAAAAACATATTATGAGAGACTTACACAGATATAAAAAATTAATAGTAAAATATTCTAGGGTAGTGTAATGGAAATCTGTGCAAGGTGAAGTCAAGGCTCAGAGACGAAGGCAGAGGCCTTGGTTACCAAAAGAATTTCCTGAAAAATCAAATTTTGGAAGGATATACAGATATTTGCTGGGGATAATTGCTAGGCATAATAATAAAAATAATAGGAGTCATATTTGCAAAAACAAATATTTATATAATGTTTTACTGTAGTACACGATATAACACACATGTAATATAATGTAATACAAATTATATACATATACATTTTTTTTCCCCCAGCACTTACTGTGATTCAGCCACAGAGCTAAATGCTTTGTGTTTTCCACACTCTTTTAGTAGCAGGAAAGAAACTAGGATGTTAGAGAGCTCAGTATTTCAGGAACTGTCAATAAATCACTTTGATGAGTATAAGGGATATATGCTCATTGTGCACAGTGCTAGTATAGTGATAGACAAGCCTGCAGAAGGAGGCAGCAGACAGTCTCTGAAGTATATTCTATTACTTGCTAAGGCATTTGGTGTTTTCAAGAAAGAGTCCTATCATTGTCCAGGAATATCAACTGCCTAAACATCTCATGGCCATCTATCTACCAAAAGTGTCTAGGACTTGCTGTCTTTGCCCAAGGTCACATATTAGGCACATCTATTTTTTGTGTGTTGTAGTAGGGAAGGATTGGAGTTAGGATATGGTGTGCATCATGTAGTGCATATTTTTATAAACTTTTCTGTGTATATTTGTATAAAAACTTCTTCCCCCAAAGTGTGTTAAATTATAAATATAGTGGTGGATGATAAAATAATTTCAATGTGGAAGTTATAAAACCCAACCTCTTTATGCCATTTACAGCATTTTCAACATTTAATGACTTCCAGTGCCTTATTCATGTATTTCCAGCCTTCCAGACTGAAATTTAAGAGTTTTCGTACCCTGTCCTTGTCTCAATCTTTCAATTAAATTTTCTACTAAATTGCTTCTGATGTTTCAAGATGTTTTTTCTCTTCAAAACCTTTGTTCAATTGAATTACCAGATTCTACCAGTAGTTTTGGGAATTTCTAGCTGTGCAGCTTTGGGTAAATGTTAAATCTTTGAGATTCACCTTCCTCTGCTGCAATACAGGGAAAATAACCCCTGCCCCACCCACCTCACAGAAGTGTATTTCTCTCATTCACCCTACTAATATTTACTGTCCAATTATTATGGCTCAGGCACTGATCTAGGCACTGAAGATACAGTAGTGAACAAAGGAGACAAAGGTCCTTGGTGGGACCTATAATTGAGTCGGTTGGGACTGAAAATAAAAAGTAAAAATGAATTAATTTTTATGCTACTAGAAGGGAATAAATGCTATGAAGTAAATTATGAAAGGAGAGTAAGGAATGACAAGAACTTATGATGAGTATCAAATTGGTGCCATAATAAAAATATATTACAAGTGGTACATAAATATTATAACAAAAACTGCTACACTGGTGTTCAGAGAGTGAGTAAATGTGTCAGACACTATACTAAATATTTTAGGCATATTATTTTATTTAATTCTCCTAAGAAACCTAAGCAAGCATTATTGGTATTATCTTAATTTTGTGAATAATAAAATGAAGGTATAGAAAAGGATAGCATTGTAAGAGTTGTCAAACATACACATGAATACCATTTACGGTAGTTGAAGAGAAATAGTTAACCATACCCTCCAAAACTCACACACACACAACGCCCAACATGCACACACAAACAAATATTAACTACTCAAACAGATGGGTATGTTGAGGCCAAAGACCAGTTTCAAAGATGCTTGATATTATTTCATCTCAGTTGAAAATGGATCTTGTTCTGATGTTTTTTAGGCTAGGAAAATTTGAGAAGAGTAAAATGTGGTTCAAAATAACACTGGAGAATAGGTGAGAGCAACCCAGATCTTTAGGAATCCTCTTTTCTGATGATGAATTTGCCCATGACAAGCAGGGGAGCTGAGATCTGGCCTCATCCTTCTGTTCCATTCTTGCTTAAGCCATCTGTGGTTCTGTAGTTGTAATTTTTGTGTGGTAAGTCAACTCTAAGAACAGAACAGGTTTAAAAAATGAGAATAGTGGACAATAAAAGAGTGTGTGAAGAAATAAGTTGTATCAAGTTATAACATTTGTTTTCAAAAATGGCGGTATTCATAATCCTCTGAAGGTAAGCTTTATTGGGACTGCTGAAGACCTATAGTAGCTTTTATCCAATTCATGTTATGACTGGAGAACTTTCTTACAATTTGAAAGGACAGAAGGACACTTACACTTTTCCTGGAGAAGCCTGGCTAGTCACCAGAGTTATCTGCCAATGACATTGGTAATTTGGAAATGTCATGAATTTCCAGGGAATAGTTAGCTCTATAGACTAAGAAAGTTAGTAATACACCTAAAAATGAATGTGCTTCCGAGGAATAAGTCATGCTAATTCCTTACGCAATAAGGTTGCATATAAACAAGAATACCAAATTGCTAAATTGGTAATTATATTGAGAAATGCAATGTATCAAGTGGATTACAAAACAGTTTGTTGGTCAGTAGATTTGTTCTGCATGCCAAATTTACTCCAGAAATAAAATTATGATCAGAAAGTTATTTTAAAATAAGCAGAGAGCCAAGCACAGCCAATTAGTCTAATCAAAACTGTGGATGCTACTGAGATATGATGGTTTACTGTGCACATTTCTACCACATGGTCAGATTTGCAGACATGGAGAGACAATTTAGTTTTATAAAATATAATATTCTATCTCCTGGGCAGTGCTAAAGCTATGGTAACATTTATTTCAGCGGCTTCTCATTCTATAAGATTTCAGTTTTTATAGCCAATATTACCTCTCAGTTTGGGGTGCTACGTGTGTTTTATGAATGTTAATACAACTTCATTGTTTACAAATTAAATAGATTTTTTAAAATATACATTTTGCAAGTTCAGACTTTGGTATATATGCTAAGTGCATAGAGAATAATAACAGCAAAACTGTACTTCCTATATGTTAAGTATAGTTTAATTTGTTTACATTTATTCATTTTTAAAAGTCTTATTAATTCTTTTAGTAAGCTTAGAAGTAGTCATCAGCTTGGTCCCTTTTACATATGAGGAAACTAATGCTAGGACAGTTAATAAATTCCTCAGGTCTCCTTCTTTAGAGATGGTGACTGCCTTTGAACCCACACTGTCTTGTGCTGAATCTCTAAAATAGACTAATTCTCTTTTCTGTAGGGCTGGGGGAATGCTGTGTTTTATTGTGTTGACATAATGATTCAAATAAGAACAATGAAATGAGGGAATTTATTTTAAGTTTAAAAATAGGAGTAGATGCCAGAATTACTTGTTTCATTAATACATATTATTTTTTATTAGTATCACTCAACTTCCCTAGCAAGTAAGAAGACCATCTCCTAGTCTAGTTACTCTTATGTAACCTTCACTCCTGGGAAATTTTCATTTCAGTCTCCTGAAAAGTCAAGACAGATTACATTCAATATTACTTCCTCCTCCTGTAAACTCCTAACTTTCTTAGAGACTACAGTCAGGTGGGTGGTAGGTGACCTACCTTCTTTGAAATCTTCTCATAATTGGCGGGGAAAGGATGATGCCACAGGTAAAACTTACCAGTTTCCCAGAATAGCTGCCTTCAGGAGAAATTTTTTTCCCACTTTTGTGGATACTCATGGCTTCCTTCCATTTTATAATCAGAGCACAGCACTTCTACTGCATTAATGTCATCAATAGCTAATTGTATTACCCTACCATAGTTTCCCTGAGAAATGGAACCCCATAGGACTTTTCAGTCTAAGAACTCTGTTTTATTAAGAAGCACAATTGGATGCACAGAATAAAGCCTTTTTATCTTTTCAAAAATGTAACTATGAAATATACAAGTAAACATTGCTAAATTTTACACTTGGAACAATAATTTAGGCAAATTTTCCTTTCTTTACAGATTAAGAAAATGAGGTCCCAGGGCAGAGTGATTGCTCAAAATTGCTCAGTAAAAAGATATAGAATCAGAACTATAAATCAGGAGTATTAAGTTTCTGTCTAAAACTACTAAATGGACACTTAGTAACATTTTGCAAAAAGTTTGTTTAGTTTTGTTTCTAGTTTTTATTCAGAAGCTTACTTGAGGGTATCAAAATCCTTGACATCTTTTCTTGGACTGCTTGCAAAAAATGTAGCACGTCTTATTTTTTTTAAGGAATTGAATAAAAGATTAGTCCTTATCAATTTATTGAATTCTGAAATTTATACTTTGAGAGAGAGATGAGATGTGTTGGTCACAATCTCTGATTTCCCCAGAAAACTCAAGGTTCTTTCCCCTTCACAATGGCCTTGATGAGAAAAATTTTTCCAAAATGGATTAGGAACAAAATGAAACCCTCAAGAACACAGTGGAACTTCTATACTAGAGTGGAGCTTAGAGTTCGAAGGAATGAAGATGATCCAAGAGGCCTTCTGACTTCTGTGGTTCACTTATATTTTAACTACCAGAAAGCTTATAATTGAGTGATAACAGGAATTCTGGAGATAAATTCTAATTAGTATGTGTTCCTTTCCTTGTAAAGACAAAAGTGTACAAAGCAAGATGGAGAGAAAAAAGAAATCATGATATGGGTATCTTGGACCTTTTGTGCCATGTGTAAAATTTGTGTAAATTCCCTCCTTGCCTCCAAGCCTACAGCTGATATGTTCTGTCTCCAAAGTTCTCCCTTTTCACTTCTTTCAATCAAACTTGGCTTCTACTTTCTCTACTCTTCCTGAACCTCCATTTGTTGAGGTCTAATTCTCATGCTCCTCATCAAAGACCCCTCATTACTACCCATTTAACTTGGGCTTTCAGCAGTTTTAAGCATGTGGCAGGCATTTCTTCATGAACTCTGTTTTCTCTAGCCTTAAAAACACATGGTTTTCTTTTTATTCCTCCAACTATTCCTTGGTCTTTTTTACTGGTTTATTCTTCATTTCTAATGAGATGAGAGACATTCTTGGAGCTAATATTAAATTTATATCTCATGCTATAATCTTTTCTGGAAAATAATCTTATCCTGAGTGTTAGAGTGTGTATATTTTTGTTGTGATAATTTCCAAAAGTACAGCCTCTATTATTTTCCTCTTAGCTTTATAAATCTTTTTATCTTACCTTTATTAAGTCTTTTCTTCTTAGCTCTTATAAAACCTCTTACATGGATTACACATTTGGGTAACTGAGAGGCACTGCACAGCCAACATGTCAATAACTGAATTTAGTATATTCTCCCCAAAATATTTTCATTCTCTAGTGTTTTCTATCTCAGAACATTGGGTCTTCTTTTTATGGGTTCCATCACAGAAGAAAGCTAGGTGTCATTCTGCATAGCTCCTGCTCCCTGACTTCCTTCCTTAAATTCCTGCAATTTTCTAAATACTTCTCAAAACTATTCATTTTTCACAATTACAATCTAAGTCCATTTCTGAACACACTGCTGTCTTCCAAGTTTGTTTTCTCTTGCAATGTCTTCTCTTTCTCAAGTCTAAGAAAACTTTCTTCATTAAATTTGTGATTCCTTTCAAATATTACCTCACTGAGAAATCATTTTTTGACATTCTAGCTGAAGTTAGATGACTCCTCTTCTATGTTTTTATAGAACTATGTGTACCAGATGGGAAGACATGCAAGCATGTCACAGTGTAAAGTTGCATGTTTTTTGTTTTTGTTTTTTGTATTTTGTTATTATCTAAATACCTTGTCTTTGTACTATAAACCACAATCATGTTTGTATTTCCATTGCCAAATATAGTGACTAGTAAACAGCAGATTCTTAATATTTGGTTTGTTAAAGAATTAAGGAATGAATTTCTGAGTGAAAGCAAGGCGATTTAATGGAGATGTGGGGTAGACGTCATCACGAAAGTAAGAAACTTTGCTTACTGGCAAGCAGTATCTACAGAAGGATGCTTGCTTGCTCATCTGGTTTGATCTGATTTGAGTTGTTTGTCTTTGTATTTTTCATAGGATATTTTAGGGCAAATAGAATGAGTTACAGAAAAAAATAATGCCAAGAAAAGAGAGAGGATAATTGCTGAATAAAGGGCCAAAAGAAAATTTAATAAATATTTGCATCAATGGTGAAATGAATGAGAATATACACGAAAAATAGAATGAAAAAAAGAAAACTCAAACTTTACCTCTTCCATTTAGATAGAATCTTTGTCATAGGACTTATTATTTTGTCTCAACTCATCAAATTTATTTACCTGCATGTCCATTCTATTAAAATAAGGATGTTTTAGAGGGAAGAAGTGTTTTGTTCACCTTAATGCTTTTAGAATAATGACTGGTATCTTAAAGTATGACCAATATTCACACTGAATACGTGATAAATAATGATAAGTGATAAATAATGAAAGCATCAGAAGTGTTTGAACCAGAGTGACTTCATGTTGAGTGAGGGCTAGGAAAATGAGGCTGAGACATTCTGGGCTGCATTCCTAGAAAATTAGGCATTGCTAGCCTCTAGATGTTATGTTTATGGTTAAGAGAAAAAATGAACAATGTTTACTAAAACAGACCCAGACTTAGAATTGTCCAGATACCCTGATATCTGGACAACAAAGGCATTCCATATGTGTGTGTATGTATACACACACACACACACACACACACCACATGCACACACACACACACACACACACAAATATACAAGCATTGTATTTAGGGTGTACATGTTCTTCTCTTACTTTCAGGAACTTCCTACTCTGTCTATGGAGTAGCCATCCTTACACCTTTCACTTTGTATGGATTCATTATTCCAGATAGGTTATGCTTATACTGTGGTAACCAACATGACATAGACAAGTTTGTCTTCCATGATCTTACTTTCTTAATAAACTTGCTTATACTTTGTACTGCAGACTCACCCTGCTTCATTTCTTGAGAGAAATCCCAGAACCCTCTCTTGGGGTCTGGATTGGGACACCATTCTGGTAACAAAGGGGCTGGTGTTCATTATCATATCAAGGGTGAAACACAAGAAGATTCAAAGTTGCATTTTCTATTTAGTGAATAGGTAAATTTATCTTTCTGGAAATCTTAATCTTGAACTACAATGTAATAAACACTTACTTCTCCCAAGTACTTACATGACTAACCACCTACAAGTGTGCATGTACATTAAACACTTTATTTAATAGCTGTATTAATTCAATCTCACACTGCTATAAAGATACTACCTGAGACTGGGTAATTTATAAAGAAAGGAGGTTTAATTAACTCACAGTTCCACATGGCTGAAGAGCCCACAGGAAACATACAATCACTGTGGAAGGTAAAGGGGAAGGAAGGCATGTCTTACATGGCAGCAGGAGGGAGAGAGAGAGAGAATACAGGGGGAAAACGGCCACTTTTAAATCATCGGATCTCATGAGAACTCCTTCACTATCATGAGAACATCGTGGGGGAAACCGACCCCGTGATCCAATCACCTCCCACCAGGTCTCTCCCTCAACACCTGGGTGTTATAATTCCTGATGAGATTTGGATGGGAACATAGAGTCAAACCATATCAGTAGCAGCTTAGATAAATCAAACAACTTGAGCTGGCTTTGATTCTGGATATTTCTTGAGCCCATGCTCTTTTCACTGTGTATGGATTCATTACTCTAATAGGTTATGCTTATGCTGTGGAAACAACATAACACAGAAAAGTTTGTTTTCTACCCATAATAAGTCCAGTGTGGATTAAACAACACTCTGTGGCAGATACGTCTAATGTGATGACTCACATAGGCATGCTGCTTCAATCCTGTGGTCCCGTCTGGCACACAGTCTCTGGTCAGCCAATCCCCAAAGTGAGGAAAGAGAAAGAAGAATGGTGAAGGATTTTTCCCTGCCTCATCCAATATTGGTGCAGATCACTTCCACTCATATTGTATTAGCCAAAACTTTCCTATAACTCTACCTAACCACAAAAAGCTGGTTCAGTTTATTTTGCATGACTAAATGGAAATAATAACAAATAAAATTGGGTAAATCCACATCACATCCAATATAATACTAAAGTAAAAGACTTGGCTTTATGCAAATAGGGATACTGGAGAGGTGGGAGCCCATGCAGTTAATTAAACAAATATTTACTGCATCCCTACTGTGTGTCAGGCTGTTTAATTTTCTGAATAAACAGCAGCGAACAAAACATAGAAGTTCCCCCACAGTCATGGAATTTGCATTCTAAGAAGGAGAAGCAAACAAACACAAACCCCAAAATGTAATCATCTTAAAAATTAAAGAAGTACAGGTAGGCGTTTGTACAGAATTATCATAGCATTATGTGACAGAAAGTTTCTCAGTAGCTAATTTAGTGTAGGTGGTCGGCAAACATCTTTGTGCCGAGGTGATATGTAAACAGAAATCTGAATGATGTGAAGGAGCAGCTACATAAACTTAGGAAGAGAGACATTCTAGACTGAGCAGAGTTAGTTCAAAGACTTTGCTACAGAAATAAACTCTGGGTGGTAGCAAAACAGAAAGTAGGTCATTGTGGATACAGCAGAGTGAGAGAGAGAAGAATCATAGTATTAAATGTTGTTGTAGGAAGAGGGAGTGATCAGGACTTGCATATTTTGAAGGAAAAACAGAGTTTTGAGTAAAATGAGAAACCACTGAAGAATAGTAAGCCGCAGAATGGCACAATATGATTTACGTTGATTATTGGCACAGTTCAGTCTTCCAAACCTTATACATTCCTGAACCCTGAAAATAGAAGCTGAAGTGATAGACATCTGTATGAGAGCCAAAGGCAATATCAGAGTTGAAAGGTGCTAAGCCCCACTTACTTTCAATGGAACTGTCACAGAGAAACGCACTGTTACTGAAAAATGCCAGATTGGCAAAGTCTAGATTTGCCTGAAAACCTAAAAAATAACTTGCAGGTGTCTAAAATGCTACCCTAGAATTAGGAATCTCAAGTGATTTAAGCTAGCGTTTAAACTGGTGGCCCATAGCAGCCACCTGTCTGGTATGTGGTCTCAGAATGCTTTCACAAGTATACTAGATTGAGTCAAGGTAAGCCAAAGTCATGTGGATGCCTGATGCTGTACTGGCCCAGTCTTGGAACAAAACAGGGAGCAGAAAGATAAGTGGGAGGCCTTCTGGGGAGACATGTTCATGATGTACAGAAATGGCCACATTAGCCAGCAGAGGTGGATGGAAAATTCTTCAGCTGAGCTGTTAGAACTGCTTCAGGAAAATAGCTATTGCTGCAGATTATCTCATATGTAGATGTGTGCAATGATGTAACAAGGAAAGTGGTTTTAGGGCATTTATTTCAAACCTTGTTTCCTGGAGCTTTCAGGTTCAAAGAAAATGCCTTTAGGAGCCACCATAATCCTGGAGAGTAAGGAAAATAAGTGACATTCCAATACACAAGGGCTCTGTTCTAATTCATACAAAACTGTTCTTTATGTGTTATATATTAGTAACATTGGGGTTGTACCTGAAATTTTATTTGGAAGAAATATTACTACTGAAAGAAAGTATAATTTGAATGTAATAAGAGCACAGTGTTGAGAGGCATAAGGTTGAAACCACATCATATCTAGGTAGTATTTTATGCTACTTTATTTAATCCTCACATTTTATAGATGGCTACTCTAAACCTCAATTGACATTTTGGAAAATTGAGAATAAGGAAGTTTAAATTCCTTGTTCAAGGTCACATAACCAGTAAATGGTCAAGATAAGATTCAGACTTGGATCTCTGATCCCAGGTGTCACACTCCCTTTAACTGTTATCCAATTAAGTTATGAATGATGGACCTCATATCCACTGTTCACTGACTTTGTGATCTCTAGTAGGTACCATCTTCCCAGAATCTCATTTTTATCATTTAGTAAAGAATAACAGAGCACTTAATGAAACCAACCTCATTATTTTGAGGTTCAAATGATATGACATGTTTAGCAGAAGAAACTAGCATGAGCTAAGTGCTAGACACTTTTACAGACATTGGCTTATGTAATCATCTCAGAAATACAATGAGGGCACTGATGATGTCCTACTTTACAGATAAGGATATCAAGTCTGAGCCTAAACAGCCAGGAGTAGAGGCTGCTGCTGGTATTTCAATGTTCACCATTCAGGTGAACAGGCCTTCACCTAACTTTTGTGGTGACTGAGGCGGAAATAAAAAAGGAAACCTATTTATCATACCTTTAAAGAGTTGAACATCATAAACTAATAAACACATGTGTTAATAAGTATATAAATTCCATGTTGATAAATACACCTTCAAAACAAAAACATATGTATAGCTTTTAGGTGATTGAAAGTCAAAGTCAGTGCAAAATTATCAAAGAAGAACAAATGTATTATTATTGTGCATATCTGGGTGCTGTACTTATGAAAGGAGGATGATTGGGTAATTAATTAGAGATAGACATAGTTAATACTTTACTATGCATTTACTTCATGATTTACCTTCATTTCATCAGCATTGCTATATTCTAGAGTTAATATTTATATGTATTTTTATGTTTATTATAATTTTCCAGCTGACCAAAAATAAAATGTAAATATACTCAAAGATCAGTAAATGTGAATATTTTATCCAAAATGGTAAATTTCAGTATTCATAAAATATAAACACTAGAATTGTTTCACATCTATTCTCACACACAATATTTTTCTTTACAATTATTCAAAACTGATCATAATAAAAGCTAAAATACAAGTTTAATAATATTAATTTTGTACCAAAATTATTTCAAATAATTTTATTTTAAAATGCATTCTCATTAAATATTCTTATAAAATATAACTTCTTAATTTTCACATTCAACGTGCATCTAGTTGCCAAATTAAGGAATCCATATCACACTTCATGCATGTTATAGCTAGACCAACAAGTATATAAATGTAAGAGTGATATGAATTGCTGTAAATTACAGAATGTTCCTTGGTTGCTATGTATGACTACCATATGCAAGTAGCATGCTAATTAGTCAGTATGTTCAAAGCAGGAATTGGAACTTTAAGAAAAAGAGAAGATGGACACTAGTTCAACTGAAAAACTTAAGTTATGTAAGAATATATTGTGTTCATGTTGAAGATTTGATCCACGTGATTATTAATTTTATGTGTCAGTCCCTGGACCCTTGTTTGGGCCAGGAAATGCCCAAATATCTGCTTAAACAGTATTTCTGGTTGTGTCTATACAGGTGTTCTCAGAAGAAATTAGCTTCTTCATAACTGAACTGAGTAAAGCAGATGGCCCTCCTTAATTTGAGTAGGCCTCATCCAATTCATCCAGGGCCTG
Organism: Ateles fusciceps; assembly: GCA_036589455.1. Lineage (NCBI taxonomy): Eukaryota > Metazoa > Chordata > Mammalia > Primates > Atelidae > Ateles > Ateles fusciceps. Next base: position 1,789,571 of record JAZHEH010000672.1, read on the forward strand.
CACAGAGCAGAAAGGTAGAGGAGGGTTAAATTGTCACTCAGTTTGCCTGCTTGAGCCTTGACATCTATCTTCTCCTGCCCTTAAACCATAATTTACCACCAGCATGCCTCCTTCTCAAGCCTTAGGGCTTGGACTGGCAATTACACCACTACCTTCCCTAAGTCTCCAGCTTGCAGACAGCAAGCAGATCATACAAATTCTTAGGCTCCACAGTTGTGTGAGATAAGTCCTTATACTATCTCTTCCTCTCTCTGTAAATATATATATATATATATCTCATATATATAGGATATATATATGATATATATCATATATCTCATATATATAGGAATATATATGATATATATCATATATATATATATGATATATATCATATATATATATATATATATATTCTGTTTGTTCTGTTTCTCTGCAGAATCCTAATATAACTAGCTAATTAATCTGTTTTCTTTTACCATTACATTCTGAAGCTGTATATCAGAAGAGGCACAACTTATACAACTTTGACTTTTTGATGCAGCATGTTATTTTTTGTTTGTTTATGTTTTACATATCTAGGTTCATTTGCTTGTTTTTGAGTATAAAAATGTAGAGATCTTCTCCTTGGGCTTTGCAGTGTTAATCTGCAGAGTGAATGTTTGACAGAGTTACTGCTCCCACCAGGCTGGCCCTGAGAGCTGGATTGCAGGTGATTGAGGTGCTTACATATTATTGCTTGTATGTATGTGTTTATCCATTTTTGTGATATGACTGTATCTAAATCATGAATGCCCATCTAAATACACATCAACAAATTTTTTTCTGTAAAGGGAGTGTGTGTGTGTGTGTGTGTGTGTGTGTGTTTCTTTAAATGGTGAAATATTAATTTTATATCAAAATTATATATATGTGTGTATGTATTTTCCAAATGATCTCTATTGATATTACTCTATTTGCTGTTAAGTGCAATATTAGCCATGTAGACAAATGAAGTAAGCATGGCCTTATTTGGATCATTGGTCAAACTTGGCCCATGGGCTATAATTCGTTGCCCTCTGTACTGAAGCATGGGATCCTAAAAGGAATTCTCCTTCCTAAGTTTAAGTAGGTTACTGCATGCAGTTGCACCTTGTAAACAAAACAGAAATTAATAAACCATTTAATTAAATCACTGGTTGGAGTGATCTGGTCAAGATTTGAACATATGGGGCTTATTATTAACAGTAAATTTGTACGAGTCTTAGGTGACCGGATGTTCTAAATGTCTGCTGTGGTGTTCTTTATTTATTTATTATTGTTTTGTTTCTTTATCTATGTTTGTGGTCAGAAGAACTACTGACCTTGGGGCTGGTCCACTTTTCTTAGAACACTGGTAATGACAGTATAAAAACTATGACCAATAATAACAGTTCAGCAACAATTAATGACCATGAAGTGCTAACAGTTAGCCAAGCATTATTCTAACAGCTTTGCTTATGATCATTCATGTAGTGCTAGAAAGTGCAGTCCTTAATTTTTTAGTGAACACTTATAATTCATATACTCTTAAGAGCCAGCTATGTGGAATAAAGGGCCTCATGGGGACAAAAGCCCAGGTTCCAATTTATCCATTTGATACTACTTAGCTAGATAGACTCTCTGATTACTTGCCTGTATCAAAGGGAAGAACTTTAATGCTGTAGTGAGTACAAAATGAGGGACTGTTTGTAAAACACAGTTTTAGAAAAGTGTGAGTGGGGGCTGGTTGTGATGGCTCACACTTGTAATCCCAGCACCTTGGGAGGCTAAGGAAGGCAGATCACTTGAGGTCAGGAGTTCGATACCAATTTGTCCAACATGGTGAAATCCCATCTCTACTAAAAATACAAAAATTAGCTAGGAGTAGTGGCTCATTTCTATAATCCCAGCTACTCGGGAAGCAGAGGCAGAGAATCACTTGAACTGGTGGGGAGGTGGAGTTTGCAGATTGTGCCACTGCACTCCAGCCTGGGCAACAGAACAAGACTCCATCAAAAAAAAAAAAACAAAAAAGAAAAAAAGAAAGAAGAGAGAGAAGGAGAGAGAGAGAGGGAAGGAGGGAGGGAAGAAGGAAGGGAATAAAGTATGAGTAGTTCATGCCTGTAATCCCAGTTCCAACACCTTAGGAGGCTGAGGCAGCTGGATCACTTGAACACAGGAGTTCAAGACCAGCCTGGGCAACACAGAGAGGCTTTCTCTCTAAAAAAAAAAAAAAAAAAAAAAAAATTAATATTAGCCTGGTTCAGTGGCACACAGCTTTGGCTCAGCTACTCTGGAGGCTGAGGTAGGAGAATTATTTGAGCCCAGAAAGTTGAGTCCACAGTGAGCCATGATTGCACCACTGTACTCTAGGCTGGGTAACAGAGTTATCTTTTTTTGAGAGTGAGGCCCTGTCTCAAAAAAAGAAAAATATGTGAGTACAATAAAAATATTGTAACTAAGATATATTTTCACCCTTTATCAGTGTTACAGAACAGGAACTATATCTTTAATAATTTTCTAAATGTGTCTTTCTTCTTTTCTGCCTTCTCTTGCAGTGATAATCAAAAAGAAAAAAAAAGGAATCCACCCACAATTATCATGATCAGAGAACCCAACCTCTCTTTCTTAATATTTCAGCTATAGACTTTGAGTTTTTATTTTTAAGCATGATTTGTTTCCTCTATTGTTTTTAAAATATGGCCTTTCAAGATGTTTGGAATAAGCTTGCAAAATATACTAACACTGGAAGTTAATATATGTTAAATCAGTTCCAGGTTTGGAAATAATCCTTGCTAATTTGAAGGTAATATATGGTGCTTGTCATTGGAAATGTGTGTGCAGGTGCACTGTCTGCTGACAATGTGAAATTGGCATTAGCATTAATCACAGATTTGAATTTGGCAAATGCTGGATTTCACAGCAAATATAATCTAGTATTACTGCAAAAGGCAATTATAAAACTTCCTACTTTTTCTGAGCAACAAATTAGAATGAAATTAGAATCACATGCATTAGAGGGTGTGTGTGTGTGCACGCATGAGTTTGTGTGCATGTGTGTAGGGGTGTGTGTTTGTGTGTGTGTAAGTTTAACATTTCCTTTTGTCTCTTTATAGCACTCCAAGCACTCCAAACTAGCAACTTAATTTTAGAGTTTTCTTTATATATCTAGATTCAGGATACATTCTTCATTTTTAAATAGATTCCCTCAATATTCACAATACTGGAACCTCCTTAAAGCATAAACAACATTTATTTCTGCATTTCTGTAGCTAACTCACATTCTCAAGAAGGATAATATCTTCCTGTAATTAACACTTACTAGAATTTTTTTTCTATGAACTCATAAAGTGAGTGCTGGGTGATTTTATAAACATGACTCTTGACACTGTGCTCCAAATAAATACAATAATATCACACTTTTTATAACTCATCAGATCCTTCAAAAATGGCTGTTAGAAATATATCATGTGGGAAGATCAGAGGTTTATTAAAAATTCATCCATTCAAAAAGTATCTACTGAACATTTATCTTATGGAGAAAAACATATTTTATGGAGGAAATTTTTATTTTATTATTTTATTTATGTTACAGAAGCATAACAGTGAATAAACAGAAGGTCTGCATTTATGGAAGTAAGAATCAATGTATGTGTTCTAAAGATGTCTATAATAAAAGCTTAAGTATAAAAATCAAAATAGGGAAGCTGAATTTATAGAACTTTCTATATGCTAGGAATTATTTGAGGCATTTTTATGTACTTATAATTTTATTTCTTAAAACAACCCTATTGTGATTTTACAAAGATGAAACATGTACACAGAATTTACGTCACTTATACACGTAATATGCAAATGACTTAACCATATTCCTAGTCCAGTGGTTTAACTAGAGTCCACGCTATTTTGGCCATATTATGTTGCATCACTCTTGGCTTACTACAAAAATGTATGGCAAGCCTTCAGTCAAATACATTACTTGAATATCTCTTTTTAATGATTATTATTTTTCATGAGTGAACTTTGAATATGAGATGGCAGTGGGAAGTTCAAGTGATATTGCCTGTCAAGTACGTGAGGGCTGAATATGCTTCTATTATATTAATGTAATATACAACCACAAGCTTTGGCAATCAAGTGGGTGAAAGGCAAGGACATCATGCCCCCTAAAAACTAGTAAACAATAATTTATGCCAAAAAATAGTTATCACATTTTTCTGAGGGTCATCAGTATGTGGATTAGCAGGTTCTGATTTCTCTGAGAAATCAGTTCTGGGTCAACTGTAAGACAGGAACAATTATTTGAATTAATAATTGTCCAAGCAAGTATGGATAAGGCCAGGAGGATAGTAAAAAACAAACAAGAACTGTGCAACAGAAAGCAAATAGCTAATTTGAAGTTACAGAATATTCCAGTCACCTTAAAAAAGAATCTCGTTGCAAAATGTGCTGAAAGACAACAAATGAGTTCACTCATTGCTGAAGCTGAAAAAAAATTTGCCACAAATTGTGATTTTTATTAGAGCGGATGATCATCAGCTATGCATCCTGAATGCATTTTAATAACCAGTCTGTTGGAGACATTCCTCATTTAGGACAAAATTATGTCTTTGACATGTAAAACATACCCTGTTTAACAGTAGATATGATTTCATCTGCTTCTGATATTGTTTTGGTGAGGAAAAGAAAGTTATCTGATTGTTGGATGTGTGCTGAGTGCTTGGACATAACTGGTTCAGTTCCAGTTTGATGAGGTTGGGTGGGAAGAATCCAGAAGCTGAAACAAACAAAAAAAAACCTGATTCTTTTTCTGTTTTTAGACATGAAATATGTTTAAGTGTACAGGTTCTGCCCTGCAAAGTAGTAAGCAGTTAAGAGTTGGAGATGTCTTGAGTTCATTCCATTTCCTTACCACCCTATCACTGAATGACAAATAGACAGAATGCTTACTTGGAAGTAGATTTTTCCCTCGCATGTAAGCCAAAATCTCCAAACCGGGTTTAATTTGGTAATAAATCTATGTGTAATCTACATCTGCTGCAGAGCAGGTTCTTAGCTTTGCTCAGGAAAGAATTCAAGAGTGAGTCAGTGGTGGGAAAGAGCAGCTTTATTGATGCTGCAGAGTTACAGCTCAGTAGCTGCTCCTTGAGTAACAAGACTAACCCATAGGCAGAGGGTTAACAATAGCAGCTTACCAGATGTTGGCTAGCTGTATTTATACCCACCTTTAATTGTATGCAAATTAAGGGGAAGTTTATTCAGAAATTTCTAGAAAATGGGCAGCATCTTGTTGATGTTGCCATGAAAAGGGACAGTAACTTCCAGGTGTTGCCATAGCATTTGTGAACCATCATGGCGCTGGCGGGAGTGTCTTATGAAGATAGGCAGTGAGGGTAACTAGACGTTGCTTTTAATGCCACTGGCTGATTCTGGCTGGTTTCCTATCTTGTCCAGGAAACAAGTCGTGCCCCTCCCCTATCTCACATCTTCTCACATCTTCTTGACTCTCGTGTCTTTCAATTACTTTCAATCTTTAGGTCAGAATGGGTATTATTTAATGAATTCTTTAGAATCCAGTAAGAACTTCAGTCCTTTAAGTGGTTACATTTTAACAGTCACTAGCCATGTGGCTCACACCAATTTTTTCACTAAGTAAGCAGAGTAAATAAAGTTTCATATTGTTTATGTTAAAATTAGTTTGAATAAATTGGGGAACTATTAATACACAATGAGGATTTGTGGAGTCAGGATCTAAGAAAGAAGCAAGCTCATTTCAGTCTGCTTTTCCAATTGAGTTATTGCTGATTTCTAAAGAGAACCAAGAACTACTGAGGGTCTCACAAAACTGAAAAAGAAAAAAAATGCATATTATTGAGAGTTCACCAGAGAGGAGAGCCCTGATAAAACCTGAGGTCTGAGCTAAAGAGATAGTCTCAAAGTAATAATAAACCAGAAACATATTAACACTCATAGAAATTGAAGCCCGTCTCTGAAGAATCTTAATTTCTGATATGATGAATAGGATCTAAGACTACTTGTGCCTTTTCCTGCTTCACTTTCAGAAGCTCAATGTTTCTGGCAAAAGAGATCATTATGCAAAGATTATTAAAATAACCAACCACACAAAGATAAAAGGTGTAATTGAAAATCAATAGAAGCAAGAGACAGGAAATCTGATCTCATGCATGAAGTTTAAAATATCGATGATTAATATACTAAAGTAATTAATAAAAGAAATTGAGATGATTTGCAGCTAACTATAAACAATAAATTAATCTTGCTAAATATATTAATCCACAAAATAAAATACTCATTTCTATATATCACCAATTAACACTTAAGAAAATTAAATGTAGAGAACTTTTAACAAGAAGGGAAAGACTTATAAAGTGAGCTACAATAAAAGTAGAAACTTCCAGTTTTTTAAATATACCATAAGGAGGCAAAAAAGCAAGCCACACAGTAGGAAAATGATTTTCCAGCAATAGTAACTGGCGTAGTTCTTGTTTGCAGAATATATAAAGATTTCTACAAATAACGTGTAAAGTGTAAACCACAATATAAGGATGGATGAAATACTTGATTAGGCACTTTACAAAAGCAAATATCCAAATAAAACATTAAAAAAATTTCTCAACCTCAGGTAATCATAAAAGCAATGCAAATTAAAACTATAATAAAATAATTCATACCACTCCACAGTACCTGAATTATCAAAATTAAAAAGACTGTAAATGGTATTTGTAAGAATGTGGACCATGTGGAATTCTCATATACTACAAGAGAATATTGTTATAACTTGTTTTGAAAAATGTTTGTCAGAATTTAGTAAAGCTAAACCTACATACCAGCATACAATATAATATAGCATTCAACCCATCAACTGCATTCCTAATCATATACTCAACAGAGATGCTTACACATGCGTGGCAACAAATACAAGATGGTTCAAAATAGTATTAAAAATAACCAAAACTGGGAAACAACCCAAAAATTCATCAAGAATTGAATGGATAAATTCACTACTTTTGTAAGGATAGTATACACCCATGAAAATAAGTGAATTTCAAATAAACAAAACAAAATAAATACTGCAAACCCAATTTAGAGAAAAGGTACAATAGATACCATATTTTATAATTCTATTTCATAAACTTGAGATATGAGTAAAAACAATTTATGGTGTGAGAAACCAGAATAGTGGTTACATTTATGGAAGAGAATATGGTTCTTTAGAGAGGAGAATAAGGAAAATAATTGAGAGGGAGTAAGAGGGAGTTTCTGGACAAGTTTACTGACTTGTATGATGCTACAAGAATGTCCTTATTTTTTGGTAATTTTTACAGCTACACACTTGTGATTTGCAGATCTCTCCCAGTGCTTGTTATTTCTCAGTAGAAATATTTCAAAAGGTTGAAAAAATCTTTAATGTTCAACTTAACAACATAAAAAAACCACTCTTTACACATCTTTAATTCACCATTTTACCATTATTTTCTACGTTACCTGAAATCTTATTTTGCAGATCCTGACTCTCAAAATTATATGGAGATTTGCATTATACTCATAGTTTAATCTCAACCAAATCATTGCCCATGGAATTTGCAGTCAAGGAAAGATTGATACAGTAGCAGTTTCATGTTGGCTCTGACAGTTTTTGCCACAAGATGCTAAAGAGTGTGACCGTGTTAAATATTGGAATATTCAACTGTAGAATATATAGAGGAAAATTAAATTGCAAAGAGGAATATCCATCTTTTGAAGAAAATTTACAAATGTTCCAGCAGATGACATATTTCCCAATGAATTTTTCAAACAAAGTCTTTTATATGAAAACATTACTAGAGCCCTTTCTTTCAATGTCCAGTGTTCTGTAAAATTATGAACAGTCGAATTTATTTTAAAAGTCTTTTTTGATTGCCCATATAATGGATCCCTGCTACAGTGCCCAGATCTTGCACTTCAGGCCAGACTTACTCCTCACCTGCCAGGAGTATGCACTGAGTCACTCCTTGAAATTTGCCTATTGAAAATGGGAGCTGCTTTGCTCATGGTTCTACCTCTCCACCTGTAATAATCTGCCCAAAATAATGGAAGTAAAAGAAAAATTGCAACTGGCACATTAAACAGGCAAGAATGACTATCAAAGACTATTGCAATAGGACAGAAAGATTGAGCTGAACTCCAGTAAAAGAAGTGAGGAGAGTTTTTAAGCACTAGGTAAGATAGTGAAAAAATACTAGAGAATGTTAGAGAGGAGGTCAAACACTGTAATTAAGTCATCTGTGTTTACTAATTGGTGCTTATTAAAGTTAGGCTTCTACCCTTTCACAAAGACTGGAGGATACAATTACTCTTTCTTGATGATTGCATTTCTAAAGGATGGCTCCCCCGGTCCTTAGGAAAGACATGCCTAGCTATAAAACTGCCAAGAGTTTGGGTAAAGTTATATATTCCAAAGAAACAGTGAAAGTAGTTATACTTACAAGATTCCCAAAGCAAATGATCTAAGAAAAGGGAGGGCAGGTGTCTATAGGCAGGAAGAAACCTATCTCTGGTTTAGTCAAGCTGAGGGGAATGCTTGGTCACTGGTCTATGTAAGACTGGACCCTGCCCCAATGTGGGATATCTCTGAAGGACCATCTCTGTTCCAGACACTCCATGGAATCAGGTGTGTCCTCTGTTAAACTGCATATCAACCCAACATTTTCCTCTGCCCATTCCTGCCCTCAAATCTCTCATTTCTTGACAGGAGTAGCTCCTGAGAAGACTCCCAAACAGTCTGCCTCAAGGAAAATTGCCTCCAAGTCTGCTTCCCAAGAAACCTCCCTGAACACAAACCATCTCCACAATTTTCATCACCAGAACAATGCCACTCTTTTTTTATAACGTTAGATGTGTAACACATTATCAGAAAAGACCTCTCTCCTTCTCTACTCCCAGAAGAGAGATAGTTTAAATTGCTTTCTTCATTTCTACAGCACTCCTGAACCTGGACCATTATTTCCTAATGCTTTTGTTTCTTTCTTTCTCACTAGAATAAACCTTTTGAATGAAATAAAGGAGCCATGTTGATTAATAATTGTATTTTGTTAATAACAATAACTGGACTTGGAATAATTATATTATAAAGACAAATTAAACAGTTTTTTAAAAAAAGTGAGTCATAATTCCACAAACTATCTTCACCATGCAGCCAACTGGATCATTTTGTTTTAATTATGATCAAAAAGGTAAAATGTTTGTGTATTTAAGAAGATTTGTATTGGGTATTCAGTAAGGGTCACATCAGGTATAAATATGTGTTAGTCTTTTAACTTAGGTGATGGGATAGCTGCATTTGAAACAGCTGAATTAAAAAAAATTTTATTTCAAATTGTTCATTCTTTTTTTAAATCTTTTAAAACTAAAGCAGATCTTTTTAGCTTTCTTAAATATTCTTCAAATTGAATATTAAAATCTGATTTTAATTTCTTGGTAAATGTTAAAAAGAATAATATTTCAGAGATCTTCGAGTTGCATGTTCTAATATTACTCATTTTTGAAATAACAATGACAAAGGCAAGAAGTATGAAAAATAGATATTTTTTCACGTCTTACAGAAGGTACTTAGCAAGAAAGATATTTTAGGCTGAATATTTTTATTCCTTCAAAACACATATGTTAAAATCCTAATTCCCATTGTGATGGTTTTAGGAGATGGACCTTTTAAGGATAATTAGCTCATAGGGGTGAGAATCTTATGACTAAGATTAGTGCCTTTTTCAAAGGAACCCAAAAAAAACCTGTTGCTCTCTTTCTACCACATGAGGATGCAAGGAAGATGGCTTCCTGAAACTGGGAAGAGAGCCCTCACCAAAATATGACCACATTGGCACACTGATCTCAGATTTCCACCATCCAGAAATATAATAAATACCCTTCTGTTTCTTATAAGCCACCCAGTTTATAATATTTTATGATATAAGCTCTAACTGACTGAGACAGAAGGGTTAACTACAATAAAATAAAAAGACTGTCCCATCAAGTAAAAGCATCATAAATATATTGATAACCAATCAATTAATAACCTAAAAAAATGTATGATATGTAGAATTAAGGAAGTGATGGCTGGGCGTGGTGACTCATGCCCTTAATCCCAGCACTTTGGGAGGCTGAAGCAGGTGGATCACCTGAGGTCAGGAGTTCGAGACCAGCTCGGCCAACATGGAGAAATCCCACCTCTACTAAAAATACAAAAATTAGCCAGGCATGGTGGCATGTAACTGTAATCCCAGCTACTTAGAGGGGCTGAGGCAAAAGGATTGCTTGAACCTGGGAGGGAGAGGTTGCAGTGAGTGCATATCATGCCACTGCACCGTAGCCTGGAAAACAGAGTGAGACTCTGTCTCAAAAAAAAAAAAAAAAAGAATTGAGGAAGTGTTGATGTTGATTATGTTATTTTATATTATGCTGCACTGAACACGATGAAGAACATATATACTTCATTAGAAGTAAATATATAGAACTAAAGATATATTTAATTCTCTATAATATATTCTTTGTTCTAAACAGAATGCTGAGTTAACTCAAATTCATATATTTATAAGTTGAAGGTGTAAAACTAGCATTGAAATGACATTAAAATAGTTATAAGAAATAAAAGCATTAGCAACCAAAGCCAAAATAGACAAATGGGATCCAATTAAACTTCAGAGCTTCTGTACAGCAAAAGAAACAGTCATTAGAGTAAAACTGCAATCAACAGAATGGGGAAAAAAAATTGCAATCTATCCATCTGACAAAGGGCTAATATCTAGAATCTACAAAGAACTAAACAGATTTACAAGAGAAAAACAAAGAAACCCATTTAAAAGTGGGCAAAGGATATGAACAGACATTTTTCAAAACAAGACATCTATGAGGCCAACAAACATATGAAAAAATGTTCATCATCACTGGTCATTAGAGAAATGCAATCAAAACCACATTGAGATACCATCTCATGCCAGTTAGAATGGAGATCATCAACAAATCTGGAGACAATGAATGCTGGAGAGAATGTGGAGAAACAGGAACACTTTTACACTGTTGATGGGAGTGTAAATTAGTTCAACCATTGTGGAAGACAGTGTGGCTATTCCTCAAGGACCTAGAAATAGAAATTCCATTTGACCCAGCAATCCCATTACTGAGTATATGCACAAAGGATTATAAGTTGTTCTATTGTAAAGACACATGCACATGTATGTTAATTGCAGCACTGTTTACAATAGCAAAGACCTAGAACCAACCCAAATGACCATCGATGATAGACGGGCGAAGGAAAATGTGGTACATATATACCATGGAATACTATGCAGCCATATAAAACCGTGAGTTTGTGTCCTTTGTAGGGACATGGATGAATCTGGAAACCATCATTCTCAGCAAACTGACACAAGAACAGAAAACCAAACACTGCATGCTCTCACTCATAGGCGGATATTGAACAATGAGAACACAGGGATATAGGGAGGGGGAGCATCACACACTGAGGTCTGTTGTGGGGGGATAGGGGAGGAACAGTGGGCAGTGAGGAGGAATAACATGGGCAGAAACGCCAGATATAGGTGACCGGGGGAAGATGGAGGCAGCAAACGACCTTGCCATGTAAGTACCTATGCAACAATCATGAATGATCTGCACATGTACCCCAGAACATAAAGTACAATAAAAAGAAAGATGTGACACACACACTCTCTCTCATACACACACACACACACACACACACACACACACACACACAAAGAAATATGTTATAAAATTAGAATTTTTGGTGCTAAATAATATCAAAATCACTCTGTATCTAACTTGTGGGAGGCTGTTAAAGTATTGCTTAGAGTAAAATTTATAGCCCTAATGGAAATTTTGAAAAATAGAAAATATTAAAAATTAATGATCTAGGAAAATACACTTAAAATATTAGTAGCAGAACAAATAAAACAAAGATACATAATATGAGAAATGACATAATAAGACATGCACAAGAATACCTAGAAAAGTAATAATGAAGAGAAACTGCAAGTCAATAGCAGATACTTTGAAAATACACATCTATGAAGACTTTGGTCAGCAAAAAGAGGAAAGGACACCACAAACAAATATAAGGAAGATACTGAGATTTATATTAAAACACAATTTTTAAAACAAATAATTCTACAGTGCTTTGGAAAATTTAAATCAAAGGGACGATTACCTAGACAAAGAAAACATCTCACCAAACCTGACTCAAAAATGAGTACAAAACTAAAACACGCGAGACTGACATGTATTTACAAACTAACATCAATAAATAAATAATTACCCACCTAACAAAATCAAAAGCAAGTTTGAAAAATAGTGCTGACAGACTTCATTAGGACACTTAAATGTTACTGAATATGCACATAGAAATCAACAAACATACCTGTGATATAAGCTCAGAAGCAGACCAAAACAAAAAAATAAAAATAAATAAAAAGGAGCTATATTGTGACAGAAATCACAAGCAAAACATAGCCCATTACATTACATAAATGGAACTAGTACTGGAACCACAGATTTTTCAATTAGATCTATCTTATTTCCACATCAAAGTCAATTTACACTTCATTAAAAATTTAAATGTAAAGGAAAAATTGCAAAAGTCTTATGTAAAACATATTTTTATAACCTTGCATAAAGAATAATTTTTTACATAGACCAAAAAAAAAATAACAAGAAAGATTATTGGATTATATTAAATTTCAAAATGTTATGGAACAAAAGGCAGCATAAACACCATAAAACGTCATGCCCTACATCTGGCATATAACCAACAAATATATGTATATATTTATACACATATAAATCAATTAAAGAAAGATAAATATCACAGTAGAAAAATAAAAACTATAGAAAACATATAAAGAATAAAATATAAATGGCCAAAAAGATTATAAAAACATCAAAATATGCTGATTCTCATTAAAATTGTTAATATCCAAGTTTGAAATGAATAAAATTTCATCTCTCACTGCTACAGATTGTCAAAAATTAAGCCACCCATCCATAGTATTTTGTTATGCCAGTGCAAGCTGACCAAGACTACCAGAAACAAACATGGGAACAGAATTTTAGTATAAATAGTTTATTGGGAGGTGATTCTAGGAAACATTGGTAGGAAAATAGAGATGACAGACAGGGAATGGAAGGCATCCAGTAAATGGGTTAGTTGTGAGGTCAGTAACCACTGTGGGTAAGTAAAATTTGAGCATACTTGGTAAATCTAGGGCCCAGACAGAATATGTCCTTCAAAGATATTTTACCCATGGGGCTATGGAGTGGAATATTTCTGCACATACTCCTGTCAATCATTTGTTGAGGGTGTCCCCCAAGGAATATTAATTTGCAGGAATTTCTGGCTTCCCAAGCTGATAGGGAAAAAGGGCTCTGGAAAGAAAAGGTCTTACATCAAGAAGTGAAAATGCTGCACCAGAAATTTTTGCTGGTAACGCATGAAGATGGAGAGTGCCAAAAGAATGTGGATGGATAACTAAGGAGCTTTGCTCCATTTCTTTTACACAACCACCTATTTACTGTGATTGCCAGTCTGCTTTCTTTAAGAGAGGCAAGAACTTGGGAAATTGCCCCTATTTTAAATCTATTTCATCTACATGTAGTTTGCCATTTTTGGGTAATAGCTCAACTGTTATTAGTCATCCCAAATGATTCAATTCTACGGTTGTCTGATTGTGCATGCTACTTAATCATTAAATTCCATAATTACAACAGCAAGCACACTTTGTTTAAACAGGTTTGGAAAAAAAACACTCTTTGCTATTGGTAGGGTTACAACTCAAGGCTGGCATCAGAAATGAATGGGCCTGTTGCCTAGAAGCCTTCAGTATGCAATGAGCAGTAGTCAATCTAAATTCCAGAGAGTGTGAAGACATTAGTTAGTCCAGTGTGTTTGTTAAATGGAGGTAAGTTAAAAGAACTCTTAGTCTATAGGAACAGCTGTTGCATAGAAAATAAATTTTACTTGCTTCAGATATAGTAACTTTGGATGGAACTGGGGGAAGAACAGCAACTTTGCTCAGTATCAGGTATGTTTTTATCACAAGCACATTTTTAACAAAAACAGAAAGGGTGAGCTAGGAAAACTATAACTTACTTTAACTAGGGTATTCAAGCAAAATGTACTTCACAACTCAGTATGTGTCTGTTGGGGAGTCATTACATTTCAGCATTATTTGTTAGTTTATGCTAAATGATCTCTATGGGTTCTTCATTTCTTTATATTTTCAGATTCAAACTACAACCTTGTTGTTATTTGCCCTTAAAGCATCATTCAGCTCCACCGAGCTTTATTAGAGAACTATATTTACACTTTGTGCTTCTTATAAATAAACGTTCAGGCAAAACTCAAGTGTTTGTGTTAGCTGAGACATTTTAGCATGAATCATTCTACTTTCCTGCCAAAGTCAAAAGACTTAAAAAAAATCCTAACATATTCCTGGGGAGAGGCTTTGTATAGTTTCCAAAAGAAGCTGGCTTATGTTGTTCAAAGACAGAATGTTGAATTTTGCCCTCCTTGTGCCTGTGATAAATTCTACCTTCAATGAGAGAACAACTGTTTATTCATGTCAAGTTACTGAAAAAAGTGCCCTTATCTTTCCTTTTTGTTAGGAACGGTTTTATAAATCATCACCTGAAATGTATGGTTGGCATTAAACGATTTCTTGTCTGTTGCTGGTTTTGCCAGATCAGTGTTCATACAGTGATTTGAATTCTAGGGGCCCCATAACGTAGCCCTTATATTTTTCAGGCAATATCACCTCTCCTTCTTCTGAATAAACTTCTGGCATTTCCTACCCCAGTTCTTTACTGTGCTGCTCCCTCAGCTTCCAATTCCTTCTCACCTGTTATTAATTTACTCTGAAACACCTTGATCGTGTTCCAGTACTGCCTCCTGGTTGTTTTCCAGCCTGGGTGAGCTCCTCTTCATCTCATTCCTATAGCACCTTGCACAAGCCTGTATTATTTAGACATTGCTTGTAGGCCTCCACGTCTCCACTACTACAAAGAAATATGTGCAACGGCATTAATCATGGTGAAAGGGATTTAATGTCATGGGAAGTGGAAAGTTACATAGTCCATCTTCCAATCTTATCACAGCTCCAGGATCTCAGGGAAGATTGAATGGTTCCTGAACCAAAAGGGAGTGGTGACAGGCATGAATCTTTGAGAATATCATCATGTGTATCATGACTTGTCTTGCTAATTCATTCCCCAATGCACAGAGTTAAACAGCTTTAGTTTTGCCCATTTTATTTATATTCCAGAATGTAGGAAAATACTCTATCCTAGTTTTATTAGCTCATCTGATTAAAAATCTAGTACTTGGAAGTCAAAGAAATAGACTTAGTTCATGAATACATCTGTCATGGTTCCTCACTTCCACGCCAATGTTCTGCATTCTCAGATAATTCCTGCACATGAGAAACACAAAAAATAAGGTATGGTAGACTAATTGAGTTGAAAGAAAAATTCACATAAGGAGAGCCTATTGAAAAATGTCAAGACGATTTACCTAAAACATATAAGATGTGACCTGGTGCAGTGGCTCACTCCTGTATTCTTTGAGAGACCGAGGTGGGCTGATTGCATGAGCCCAGCAGTTGGAGACAAGCCTGGGCAACACAGTGAAGTCCTCTTTCTCAAAAAAATACAAAAATTTGCCAGGAATAGAGGTGTACACCTGGAGTCCCAGCTACTGGTGGATAAGGGAGAGCTGAGGTGAGAAGATTAATTGAACCTGGGAGGTCAAGTGACAGTGTGACCCTGTGGCAAAAAAGTAAATACATAAATTAATAAAATATATAGGATTATAAGAGATGGTTAGAAGAAATCTGATATTTTCAAAAACTGTGCACATTGTGATACTTAATTTTTAGGGAATGAAACACTAGATGCATATAGACAATATATATATTTTTTGAGACAGAGTCTCATTCTGTCACCAAGACTGGAGTACAGTAGTACAATTTTGGCTCACTGCAATCTGCCTCCCAGACTCAAGCGATTCTAGTACTTCAGCCCTCTGAATAGCTGGGATTACATGTGTGTGTCACCACACCCAGCTAGTTTTCATATTTTTAGTAGAGATAGCGTTTTGCCATGTTGGCCGTGGGTCTCGAACTCCTGACCTCGTGATCCGCCCTCCTTGGCCTCCCAAAGTGCTGGGATTACAGGTGTGAGCCACCATACCCAGCTTCTATGGTTGTCTTTTAACTCTCCGAAATTAATAAGTCTTTCAGAAAGTAATATGCATGAAATCATTAAATATTACTTCATTTTATGTTGAGAGAATTTATAATGAATATAATAAACTTACAGCAAAAGTCTAAAAGATAATTTTATAAACTCCCATCAAATATTAGTCAAATATCAAAATATAAGGAAATGATTTTTTGTCAAGTATTTAGATTTCCATTTTTTAAAACAAAAGTACCCTCTGAAACCCACCAATTTACCCAAAATATTCTACCTTTTTGGTTTTTACAATGTTCTGCAATAAGTATTACTATTTAGCATGACCTCCTTTGAGAATTATAACATACTGGAGCACACAAATGTTACAATGTTTGTTAGTATATGCTGTCTAATGAGGAAAAATAAAAGCATTTTAAATACGTAACAAACTCCATGGCACTCACTTAACTCATTCCTCTTACTCGTTGTTACTTGCCTTAGAGGAAATATTTACCTCAATAAATTTAGGTTTAATTCATCACACCATGGAGAATATAACAGGTCTACCATGAAGAGCTATTATGAATCAAGTTATTTGACTTATATAAAGCCTTTAGTATAGCACCAAAACAATTACAAATGATCAAAAAGTTATTTGTTATTATGATTACCACATCCACTCATTCTCTCAACTATTACACCTTTATGGAGAGTTCAGTGAGGATATAAAATAGTAATAAAACATGCCATTTTTTTTTTGTGATCAGCTTGGGAGGTTTCAGCTGTTTTAAACCAACTGGTTGGTTTCACTGGTGTTATGGTAGTTGTATGAGCTAAATGCCTCACATGGGAACATACATGAAGGAGCATCTACTTTATACAACATGTGAAGGGAAAGACTTTCCAAAGGCAACTCAGGCTGGATTGGTCTTTGAAAGATGAATAAACTTCAATAGATGAAGGAGGAGGAAGACACCCTGAAAACAGGCATGGAGAGGGAAGTCTATTTTGAAATTAGAAGTAGTCCTCTGTAGCTGGACCATAGGGTGCATTGGATTTTAGTTATGGCACACTGACATCATCATTCACTTTGTGTGGGATGCTAAGGGGTCATCTTAGTTTATCCCATGGAAAACGAGGAATTTGGAGAATGATGGGAGGTTTTAAAGAAGGAGGATAATCACCTACAAAAATAGATGTGAGAGAGATAATTCTGGCTTCAGCATGAAAGACAAAAAATGGAGAAAGTGAGACTGTTTAAAGAGTCCAGATAAAATTATGTTGGCCAGAAAAGTGCAAAAGAAGTTGGTACAAAGAGAATGGATGTATGAGAGAGACTTTGTGGAGATTAATAGGCACATCTATTTATTCAGGCTAATTCTAACATGAAGAGAAAGAGCAAAGGGGTGCAGTCATCAAGTACACATGAGGAACTTGAAGCTCAGGCATGTTAAATAATTTTTTTTTCAAGACCAAACACCTTACAGGAATTGTAGCTTATTCCCCTTGGGCTTTCTTACTCCCAATGCTGTGAGGACCTCTCCCCACGCTGTCCACTGCTGTTCATTCGTCAGCAAAGATCTCATGTGCAACCACTCTAATTTTGTGAATGTTGCCCTTCTTGGTCCCCAGGACACATTGTTAATATTTGTTAATATTTAAAATGAACAGTCTGGATGTAAAGAAGCTGATCTCTCTCTGCTTCTTGTTTACAGTATGCATCACAAAAGGAGCAAGAGCACTGGTAAGCTCTGTTCTCAACTCTACTGTGTCATGAACATTGATTAGCAGCAAAAATAGAAATACATGTTTATTTCCTTGTTCAGCAAGAACCGGAAAGCCACCAGATTATAGGCACAGCAGAATACAAAGATTGACATTTTGACAAAGGCTTCTTTCAGAAATGAACACCCAAGAATGATGACTCAGGCAAATTATCTGTTAATTGCTGACCAGTTTTTAACTGGGTCAAACCCAAATAAGGACATAAATTGAACCGGATGGAACAAATGCTTGTTACCTGATTTGGTTTAGAAAGACTTGGCAGAATTGGGGTTAGATGACAAAAAACATTTGGGGCTAGAAAGTGATAGAAGTTTAATGACTCAAGTTATTAAAGAAAGAAACTTTTATAAGACATTGTTTTAGGAAAAAAATATTTTACATATGAATATTAATTTTCCATTGTTCCATAACGATTTACCACAAGTGCTAAGCTTAACACAACACAAATATATTATCTCACAGTTCATGGTCAAGATTCCAAACACATAATTAGCTGGGTCCTCTGCTGTGTGTCTCACAAGGCTGAAATCAGAGCATAGGCTGAGGCTTTTCCAGGCTAACTGGTTGCTGATATAATTCAGTTCCTCCTGATTGCAGAACAAAGGTCTTGAGCTCTCTGAGGTTAGTCCCCATTCCCTGCCATATGGCCATTTTTATAATATGACAGGTTTATTCTTTAAGGCCAGCAAGACTACATCTCTGCAGCTTCAGCTATCTGCTTTCTTCCATCTCTGACCTCTAGATCCTCTTTACAGATCTCACCTGATGAGAAAAGCACCCACCAGGAGAGCATCTATTTTGATTAATGTAAAATAAACTGGTGAAAGGCCTTATCACATTTGTAAAACACCTTCACCTTTGCAATATAAAATAACCTAAACACAGGAGGAACATAATTACAGTTTCTTTCTGTACTCAAGGAAATATACAAAAGCATATACTAGGAGGAGGTAGCACTCCAGTCCATTTAGAATTCTGGCTGCCACCATGCATTTCCAGATAATGGTAGTAGGTGGAGAGGTGGCATTGTCCAAATGACACTACATTGAGGCAGGATCTGGATTCTAACCTACAGTCTACTCCAAAACGTAATCCTGATTCTAAGCCCCCAAGTTTCCCTCTACCATATGAAGCTATTAATAATAATGTCTGTCTCACTGTCATGGGCTTCTAATGATCATAAAACAAAATCAACAACACCTCCTGACACACAAGGGATGTTCAGGAGTTGGTGAATACATGACCCAGTTGTAAGCTCTGGCTAAATTTCCAGTCGCAAGGATATAAGTAAGCTATTTAAAGAGAACAGAAACAGACAAGGATGGTCAACCAATTGAAATACAATTTTGAAGGATGTGCAATAATAAAACTGATGAGTTGACAGTAACTGAAAACCCACTATGTGGTATGAAAGAATGCATAGTATGATATAATGAGAAAATATATCATTTTAAATTAATGTGGTGACCTATACAGCTATACTCACTTGTTAAATGAGTAGATTGGGAACCAGCAGGTAAATGGTAGAGAGAACTCTCAGATCTTAACACATTGTCTCCAACGTTCAGCACTATGTACTATATCAAACTATATCTGAATTAGAATTAACGAGGATTAATTAGGATGACATGGTAGAAAGTTTGGCTAATCTGAAATGAATATCCAGGGGTCCAGAAAAAAATATGCCAAAAGTTGTCAGTTTATTGTTAACTTGCCAAGAGGTATGTGAATTCAGGCCCACTAGCTTGGGATTTCTTTCTTGCTCTGAGAAAGAGACAAGAAATAGGAAAGTGTGTCTTATTTCTGTGGCTGCAAACCCAAAACGTGGTGATCTGGAGAAGAATCTACCCTGCAGAAGTAAAATAGTTCTGGATAGTGTATAGTGAGTGTGTTAGTTGTCTATTGCTATGTAACAAATTAACACAAACTTGAGGGCCTTCAAAACACACACATTTATTGCCTAATCGTTTTATGGGTCAGGAAAACTGGACATGGCTTGGCTGGGTCTTCTATTTTTGGTCTCTCATAAGGCTCAAGTTAGGATGCTGCTCAGCACTAGGGTTTCATGTAAAGACTTGATTGGGAGAGGATCTGCTTTCAAAGTTATGTGACTTTTGGTAGCATTCATTTCTTCATGCACTGCAGGACTGAGAGTCAGAGCCCCTTGTGGGATGTTAGGATGGAAGATAAAATTGCTTTAGCTAGAGGCTGTAGTCATCCCTATTTTCCCTTCCACACAGGCCTCTCCAACATGGTAGCTTGCTTTATTCAAGCATGCACACCAAGAAGTCAAGGAGACAGTCTGTTAGCAAGACTGTAGTTACAATCCTAAGTAAATAAATCACAGAGGGAACATCCCATCATCTCTGATGTACCCTATTGATCAGAAGCAATCACTAAATTTAGCCTATACTCATAAAGAGAGGGATTTTATAGGGATATATATACCAGGAGGTGGGGTTCATTTGAGGCCATCTTGGAGTTTGTCTGCACAAAAGTATAACATAAGGGTTGAGGATGTAAACTTTTAGAGCCAACTCAGTGGGTTCAAGTCTTGGCTGTTTCATTCAATAAGTATGTGACTTTTTTTATATTGGTAAAAATTTGTGTTTTCTAAAAAATTCTACTTATTTTTATTTATTTTAATTGACAAATAATAATTGTGTATATTTATGGTGTACAGTATGATTTTTTAAGCTATATATACATTGGAGAAAGATCCAATAAAGCTAATGAACATATCCATCATTTCACTAATTTGTTTTGTGTGGTGAGGACATTCAAATCTATTCTTTTAGCAATTTAAAAATATACACTACATTATTACTAACTGTGGTCACCATGTAGAACAGTAGATCACCAAAACTCACTTCTCCTGTCTAACTGAAACTATGTACTTTTTTTTATCAACATCTTTCTTTTCTCTATTCTCTTCCTGCTACTCCAACTTCCTAGCCCCTAGTAATTAACTTTCCACTGTCTATTTATAAGAGAGCAACTATTTTAGATTCCACATATAAGTGAAATTACACAGCATTTGTCTTTCTGTGCCTGATCTATTGCACTTAGCATGATGTCCTCCTGTTCAATCCATGTTGTCACAAATGACAGAATTTCCTACTAAGACTGTATGGCATTCCATTGAATATATATATATATATATACGCACCACATTTTTAAATCCATTTATTCATTGATGGACGCATAGTGTGCTTCTATATTTTGGCTGTTGTGACATTGTGGATGCTTCCTCTAACACAATCTATCTTGTCAACATTTTACTTTTAATTAATAAAGCAATATCATGATCTAGAAGAGAAAAATATCTCTAGCATTCACTTGTCATGTCAACTTGGGTGACTTACCATTTCTCTGCTCCCGTCTTCTCATGTGTAAGGTGGTGATAACCAGGGTGATGCTGGAGGACACTAAATGATGGGCACTGGCAATGCTGATGATGTTCAAGACCCAGGTCGTTAAAGCTATTTCAAAAGACCTTCTTCGACCACCTGAGACACTGGTTGTCACTTCACAATTTCTATTATTGCACCAGTTAAAGTTGGTTTATCTATGCCTTTTATTAGACTATCAACTGTGTGAAGGTTGATAGTTCCCAAGTCTCCTTCACCCACCCGCCGCCATATCTCAACACAGAGCTGGCTACGTGCCATAGGCATTCAATAAATGAATATTTAATGTTAATTTAAGTTAGAAGAAGGGCTTGAGAATCAGAGAATCACTGGTTATTAGATAACATTATTTTCCATATTAAATTATAAAATCAAATTTCCTTGCAATAGTTAGATGAAATAGAAGTACAGATGGGTTGGTAATTCTAGATGTTTCCAAATAAGACCTTCTCTTGCAGCCTCCTGCTCAGGTGTTCTTGAAGTGGAGCCATATATTTTGCGTCTTTGAAAACTGGTTTTTAGATCAACATCTTTTCAGTGAAACAAGTGCTGATACTAATGTTTCTCTAAGGATAATTTTTCCAATTGTGTTTGCCAAATTATGAACATTTTAGGAAATGTCCTGGTTTGATCTTTGGTCTAATCTATGCCCATTAATCTTTTACTGAACTTATTCATTCGTGAAAATGTTAAACATATACTACATTGAGAACAACTTGTTTTCTCCTTATTCTCTGCAAATATATATTAGAGGCTCAATTTACGGTTTAAATTAAAAATAAGTTAAAATTACCATTAAGCAGTCCTTACTAATTTTATTTTAGACAGTAATAAATATATAACAAGGACCCGTTCAGACTCTTATAGAACTGCGTTAGTCCATTTACTCTTGCTATAAAAAATATCTGAGACCAAATAATTTATAAAGAAGAGAGGTTAATTTGGCTCACATTTCTGTAGGATGTACAAGCATGGCACAAGCATCTTCTCAGCTTCTGCTGAGACCCAGGAAGCTCCCACTCCTGGCAGAAGGTAAAGAGGAGCAGACGTGTCACATGGTGGGAGTAGCTGGGACTACAGGCCTGTGCCAATAAACCCAACTAATTGTTGTATTTTTAATAGAGACAGGGTTTCAGCATGGTGGCCAGGCTGATCTCGATCTCCTGACCTCAGTTGATCCACCTGCCTCGGCCTCCCAAAGTGCTGGGATTATGGGTGTGAGCCACCTCACCTGGCCGGTGCCAAGCTCTTTAAACAACCAGCTCTTGTGTGATAAAATGGAGTGAAAACTCACTTATTACCACATAAAGGGTACCAAGCCATTCATAAGGGATCCAGCCCCAGGATCCAAACACTTTCCACTGGGCCCCACGTTCGATATTGGGGAACAAATTTCAGCTTGACATTTGGAGGAAACAGATATCTAAACTATATCAAAAGCTGAAACACATTTTTTTAATAATAGAGGAAGTTTCTTAAAAAGAAAACTGCCTAAATTATATACATAATGGTAATATATTGAATAAAAATTCCAAACATTTCCCCATTTCAAGGTGTATCAGACCAAATCTCTAATATGTGAATCCATGTGGTGAACACACATGCTAATTTTATGCCAGATGAATCTACTGTGGTTTATAAATGGAGATTCCAGCAGTTTAAATTATATTCTTGCATCACACATCAATAGGCATATGTATTTTTCACAGTCTAGTTGGGCTGCTATAACAGACTATCGTAGACTGGTTAGTTTATAAACAACAGAAATATATTTATCATAGTTTTGGATGCTGACAAGTCCAAGATCAAGTGCTGACAGATTTGATGTCTGCTGAGAGCTTGCTTTCTGTTCATACATGGCCAGATTTTTGCTGTGTCCTCACATGGCATAAAGGACAAAGGAGCTCTCTGGAGTCTTTTTTGTAAGGGCACTAATCCCTTTGGGGCAGACCTATGTTCACGTCCCAAACACCCCAGCTCCTAATATCATCACACTGGGGACTGTTTCCACATATGAATTTTCAGGAAACATAAATATTCAGAGTATACCAATAGTAAACTGCTAAAATACAATTGAAGATATGTGTACATGCAAAATATTAAACAAATTACCTACTGTTTCTGTGGCTATAGTAACTTTCCAACTTCTTTCAAACCTAAAATATTTGTTTTTGGTGTGTACTCTGCACTATGATTTGAGACTTCTTCTCAAACAAACAAACAAAAGACAAGAATAATGTTTTTCTTAATTAAAAACATGGACATCAATAGTGGGAAAAAATCAGGTAAACACATATGAACTCCTGACTTGCAGTATTCCATTCATATATGCAAAGGAGTGTTAGTATTTCTCCAAGTGTTTGCCCGGTTTTCTTTACAAAACTAAATCTGATACTCGGAGGACTTGAAACTTGATTCCCCTCTTCCTTTTCAAATGAAAACAGAAAAGTCAATCATGTTGTAACTATAATTTCTTTGATTCAAAATGAATTAAAATGTTCATGATAGTGTAAGTGGTATTCTAAAATTGTGTATCAAAAGCACAAAGAACTACAAAGGATATAATTTGATAAATTGTAAATATCTGCATACTAATTTACACTGTTATTTAACTTTGAAAAATGCACCAAGCAAAATAAAAATTTCTAAAGGTTTTAATATGCACAGCCATCAATTTTACAAGTGTATTGAAAATGCCAACTTCTTGTAATCAGATCATAGGAAATTTGTACCAACACTGAAAGGCTGAAAGTGTGAACAACTAAGAAACCCTGGATAATACTATTTTATGTATATGGTTAAAAGGACCAGAAAGGAAACCAGACAGTAAGATTTATGGGGGGCACAATCCAGAAGAAAGAGTACTGTTGAATGTGAAACTGACTTTAAAATCTCTTCTTCCTAACAACAATGGTAGAATTTCAGAAAAAGTTATTAAAATACTAAGAAGCCAAGGAGATAGTTTGATAGTGTCTGTTTTGGACTAAATGTTTATATCCTGCCAAAATTAATATGTTGAAATAATAACCTACAATTTGATGGTATTTAGAGATGAGGCCTTTGGGAGGTGATTAGGTCATGTGAGTAGAGACTTCATGGTGGGATTAGTGCCCTTGTAAAGGGGCTCCAGAGAAGACTCTCACTCTCTTTCTGCCATGTGAAGATACAAGGAGGAGCCAACTGTCCACAACTTGGACGTAGTTCCTCACCAGAACTACTGACTCAGCCATGCTGGCACTCTGATCTTCTACTTTAAAAACTTCTTACACATGTAGATATCTATAGGGTACATTTAAAAAATATAATTGTTCAGGCTAACGGTATAGACATTTGGAAGTATGATTTGTCTTCCAGAGTGATTTTCACTGCTTACAACCCCTCTAGCAATAAGAATGTTTTGCACGCTGTCATTACTATTAATACCAAGCATTTTAATATTGGCAACATGGTGATAAAAACTATACCTTGTGATTTTTCTCAGGAGTGAGGGTAAATACTTTCTTTTACATATTTAAAAACCATTTTGCTTTTTTGGTGTACTGTTTATGTCCTTTGCTCATTTTTAAATGGCTGCTAATCTTTATCTTATTTGATTTTAAGTGCTCATTTACATATTAAATTAAACCAATTGGTCTGTAATTAAACTTCATGATGTGGAAGCATTTATATAATCTTTTTTTATTTGTCATTTGACTTTAATATTTATGCGGTTTTTAAATGAAGAATTTTTTGTTTCACGTGTAGTGGTATTTACAATTTTTTGGACAACTTTTAGGATATGTGTTAGAATTTTTTTCACTTCAAGTGATTCTTTAATTTTTTGGATCATGTATTTTTTTTCTAATTTAAATCTTTTTCATTATGTATAAAGTAAATATTCTAATTTTAAAACTTTTTCAGATGGCTATCCATTTGTCTCAACCACAATTTTTAAACTATCTTTTTCTATAGCTTTATGACAATTTATAACAATTAGATACTCTCTCATTACTTTTCTTCTTAAACATTTTTTTCTAACTATTCATAATTTTTTTTTAATTTCATTTGACCTTAAGGATAGGATTATTTAGTTCCAATTGAGTCTTGATAGTATTTTTATCAGGCTACAAAAATACATACATTTGAAGAGGAACTGACATTTTTAGGATGCTGTGTCTTTATATCCAAAAATATAGTTTGCCTTTTTATCCCACTGAAGTATTTTTTGTGTGTGTGTTCCTCAGAGGCATTTAAAAATATATTTTCATAGATCTTGCATAACTTTTTGTTACTATTCTAAATGGAGGCTTTTATAATAGTCACATATTATATTTATTATAATATGATATTTCATTCATAGTATATTATAATGTTTTGAATTTATTACTATCTTTAGCTGAGTTCTAAAAGAGTTTAAAGTTGATTAAAAAAAAAAAATAAAGACAGGGTCTTGTTCTGTCTCCCAGGCTGGAGTGCAGTGGTGTGATCATGGTTCACTGCCATCTTGACCTCCTGGGCTGAAGTGATCCTCTGCTCAGCCTTACGAGTGGCTGGGACTACAAACCTATGCCACCATGCCTGGCTGATTTTTAAAATTACTATTTTTTGTAAAGGTGAGATCTCGCCATATTCCTTAGGTTGGTCTCAAACTCCTGGGCTTAAC
The DNA here is from genome assembly GCA_036589455.1 of Ateles fusciceps. Taxonomy (NCBI): domain Eukaryota; kingdom Metazoa; phylum Chordata; class Mammalia; order Primates; family Atelidae; genus Ateles; species Ateles fusciceps. The sequence continues at coordinate 1,815,623 of JAZHEH010000672.1, forward strand.
TAATCCTCCCATCTCAGCCTTCCAAAGTGCTGGGATTATAGGAGCGAGTGGCTCTGTCTAACCCCTAAACTAATTTTTTTAAAGTTAAAGTGTTATTACTGTACACCTTTTGATTTGGTTTTAAAAGTGTATATTAAGGGCTTTTGCAGTAACTTGCAACTGTGGTGTGACAAAACTCATATTTTCTGTCACTATGACAGATCATGGTGCTTAGGTAAAAAAGTCAGGGGAAGAAGGAAAGATGCAAATGAAGTAGATGCTGATTTGAAGAAGAGCAGATCCCATGGACAGCTTCTGAAGCTGCTTTTGAGTAAATACATCATGTGTAGTTTCAAAAGCAGCAGGCCTGAGTCAAAACATAAAAAAGAATGCGTTCATGTCCTTTGCAGGGACATGGTTAAAGCTGGAAGCCATCATTCTCAGCAAACTAACACAGGAACAGGAATGAGAACACATGGGCACAGGGAGGGGAACATATCACATCAGGGCCTGTCTGGGGATGCCGGGGAAGGGGAGGGGAGAGCACTAGCACAAATACCTAATGCATGAGGGGCTTAAAACCTAGATGACGGGTTGATAGGTGCAGGAAATCACCATGGCACATGTATACCTATGTAAAAAACCTGCATAATCTGAACATGTATACAGGAAATTAAAGTAATAATAATTTTAAAACAACAACAACAACAACAACAACAACAAAAAGAACTCTTACCAAAACCATGAAATCCAGAAGAGAAGGACATTATTGTAACATTGTATGCTACAAAAGTAGAAACACAGACTGGGAATTCATATTAGTATTTTGGTCACAGTGTCTCTTCATATGACAACACACAGTCCCATTGACCTCATAAGCACTGGGCATACTTTTTCTTTCACAGAAAAACATTTTCTTAACCTCGTTTGGTTTATAATGGAACAGTCATGAGAATCTGAGCTACTCTGGGGATTTGTCTATAAAGTAGATGAGGATGTTTCTGGGACTGGAGATAATGCAGGCAGGTGGACCTGATAGCTCAGTAAAGGCCGCTAGTGGGAGTATGACCTCGTTTATACCCTTATCCTGGTGCAATGTGATAATATCTCACATATATTGTTTACAATTATACACACACACATCACATATGCACACACACACAAACACTATAGTTTTCTGACATCCTGTTCTTTGTAGCATAAACTAAGAAGCAAAAACTCCCCTAGAATTAAGAGTAGAGTCTATTATTGGGTGTGAGAGGCACTGCTAGAGCCCTGCTCTTTCCACAGTCCCTTTCACTATGCTCATACTTGCTCCCACCTGCAAATATCTGCATGCATTCTTAAGGTCTCCTTTTCTTTCCAAAATTGCAGAAGTCACTCTGCCTCTGAATGAAATTTTGGGGGAAATTAATGACCCATGGGAGTACTCATTAGCCCATGTCTATTAGGAGTTGGTCTAGAGATATTCCAGTTGATGTACAGACAGTCCGTATCCCTTGGGAACAAATAAATCTTAGGTGCAGCAATTCTCAAGTTCCCCACTGGAATTGCACTTCAGTTGCCCACTGTGATAGCTGGATTAACGATGCACCTTGAATTAGCTCCGGCTACCATAAGAAAATACCACAGACTGGGTGGCTTGAACAACAGACATTTATTTTTTTCACAGTTCCGGAGCTAAGAAATCTGAAATCAAAGCGCCAGCAGGGTTGGTTGCTGATGAAACCTCTCCTTTTGGCATGCAGACAGCCAGCTTCTTGCTGTGTCCTCACATGGCCTTTCCTCTGTGTACATATACGTGTGCGCGCACACACACACACACACGGAGAGAGAGGTCTCTTTCTAGTGTCTTTTACTCTTCTTATGAAGACTAGTCCTATAGGATAGAGCCCCACCCTTATGACCTCATTTAACTTCAATTTTCTTCTTAAAGGCCATGTCTCCAAACACACTCACATCGGGAATCTGATTTTAACATATGAATTTTGGAGAACACAATTCCGTCTGCAATATACCTTTTCTTAGCTATATTTCCTTCCTTATACTCTGAACCTCAAAACCCTCTCCTCCAGAACAAAATCTACATTCTCTAAAATCATTTTCTAAAAATGTTTATGGGAGAAATTAAGCTAAAATATTGGCCACATATGATTAAACAGTGGCTAGGGTCAAGGTAGGGGTTTGGTCATAGGAAAAATGTAAGAATGAAAATCTCATATATGAGTTACTGGACAGATTTCTTATTTTATTCTGTTTTATTTTCTACCTGTAGGTGTACCTGTTTTTCTATGTATCATCTTCCCATCTGTCTTTACAGGGTTACTTTTGAAACATCAAAGCCACATAGAATTCTCCAAGATAGTTTCCTTCAAAAAGAGTCTTTGTAAATAAATTATAGGCAGGAGGCTGAAGTTTCCAACTGTTATTAAGACTCCATTCAGAGTAAAATTTTATTTTTTTTTCTGTTTTGATGGCAGCATCTCAGCAGGATTGCAAGGCACCAATTTTTGCAGAGCCAAATCATTATTCAGGAGTCAGATTTATATAGAAGGCACACCAAGAATCCTCAACTCTGAGCAGTGGCGTACCTTATTCCAATTAGGGTAAGTAAGAAGCACTCATTTCCCTCATGGGCATGGAGAGACGAAATTTCCCTAGGAGTAGAGGAAGAAAGAAGATGGCAGCCCAAAGCACTGATGGTGAATTTCTGAGGAAACATGCTTCATGAATCTTACTTATGATGATGTAAAGTGATATGTCTAATTAGGGACTTGTGGCTGGAAATGAAAGAGAATGTTGAGTTCACGAGAATCTTATTAGGACACCCTGAGGTCATGAGGCTCTAAAGTTTTCACGGTGAGCTTTATTGAGGGATTTGTGAGCTAAGGCTCTGGCGAAAGAAACTTAAGGCATAAATCTGCTTGTGAGTTATGTGATGCTCAGTCCTGCCATCTTCTTGGGCCTCAGTTTCCTTACGTGTAATTGAAATTAATCTCTCCCAAAACTGGAAGATAAAATATCAGATGGCACTCAGAGAAAAATAAAGAATGATGCATTCGAAATCTTTAGATGGAACCGTCAGAAACCGATTGGGTTACTGTTTGAAAATTAGCCTTCATGAGAAAGACTCATCACCTCTCTGATATCATTACCAATAATTTACAACCTCTATCTAATTGAGGGACATTTGACAAAATAACTAATAAATACTTTTCACATATCTCAAAGTCATGCAAACCAAGGAGAAACTGAAGACATTGTCTCAGACAAAGAAAGCTGAGAGATGTGATATATAAATGCAATGTAGGATACTGGATTAAATCCTAGAACAATAAGGGACATTAATGGAAAACTGTTCAAATTCAAATCAAGTCCATATTTTAGTTTTATTTTTAAAGCAGCAGTATAGGAGCAACACCCCCCCTCAATGTGCCCCAATATAGGAAAAAAATTAGTTTTGACCCCTAAATTGGACCCAGTAATCAAGTGCTGTTCCTACAGTGTTAGAAGCTGTTGTGATATTCATATTCTGCTACGTAATTACTGTGAAGCTCTGGGCAGTTTATTCTCATTATTTGAACTCTTATGAGTTGAATATATATATTCATATTATATATGTTAACACAGTTATAATTATATATATTCATGTTAATATATCCAAATATTATTTATATAATATATGTAATTATATATATTCATACTAATGCATATGAATGTAGTTATATATTTATTAATACAAACATAGTTATATATATTTATATTAACATACGTGAATATATATATTATGTGATATTTAAGACTAAGCATCATATAACTCATATATATATATATTTAAGAATTAATTCTTCAAAACTACTTAGCAATAACTTGGTTTTTAATAATAATACTTAAATAACTCCTAACAAAGAAAATAATTTATTCTCTGCATTGTTTTATTGAGATGCATTACCTATGAAGCCAGTTTCAGATGGATGAGCATGCTAGTCAGTAGAATTCAGTTGAATTTTTTCTTGATTGCTTTATCCTGGATTGCAGTCAGACAGGCATAACATTATTATTCTCATCCTCCGTATATTATCAGAACTCTAAAATTTCAAATACAGATATTTGCAAATGTAAATTCATGTTGCCCTCTCTGGGCCTCAGTTTCTCCTTTTGTAAAATGAATGAATTTTATTCAGAGTTGCCTGTGTCATTTCTAATACTCCTAAATTATTTACAGTTAAGAATGATTAGCCCCACCAAGTATTGGTACACGGATGTATTAATTTGAGCTACAGCTTTAAAGCATCTATAAAATATGTACTATGGAAGAGAAATAAGGGCAGCAAGAAAGAATCACCTGGGAAATATTGATGATTCCTTTGAAAAGTATTCATTTTAATTAGATGTCTTATTTCAATTTATGATGAATTTAACCTCTGAAATTCAATTTTCAAAGTGAGCTTGGTCAAGCTGGTTCCATTTGAGACTGTGAAACATGATGAAAATGTCAGCTGGAGTGAAGATTCAGTTACAGAAAAATAAATGAAAAAAAGATAGAAAAAATAGTATTGAGTAAAGACAACTGTTTCACTATTTTGCTTTTTTTTTTTACTTTAAAAAAAAAAAACAGTGTGCTTAGGTGAAAAATATATTTTTAGTACTTCTTATATTTTCCATAACCCATCACTGCCTTTTCACTGAATGTCTAACAAGTGAAGATGGGAAAATTTGAATTAATGTGTCAGGGCCCACTTTTAAAGCAGTCATGTTTCAATTCTATATTAGGAACACAGCTGCCTTTTTCTCATGGAAATGAGATTTTCATGTTGAAAAAAAAAAAACTCTACACTTTAAAGGAGAAAATATCGAATATTTATAAGTGAATGTTGCCTTAAGAATGGATACACTTTATTAGAAGGAGAACACACATTTTAGATATGTTCTAAAAATAAGCATTGTGATTTTCAATCCGCAATGCTGTGGCTCAACATATTGGCCACAGGCATAGCGAGAAATTACAGTTTCTTTTTGTTGTTTCCTGCTTACGTATGAACTATGTAGATATGATCATAAGTAACTCGTGTTTGCACATGCGATACGTATAATTTTGAATTGTCATTGCAGAAGTTCTACAATAAATTATTAGTGTTGTTCAGTGAGTATCAAGATTCAACTGAAGAAAATATTTTTTCATGAAAATGAAAACTTGTTATTTAAGATACCATTCAAAAAGCAAGAGATATGAAGAGATAAAAATCAACAAAATACATAAAGAGAAAAAACTGGGGAAGAGGGAAATAAGTTACTCTAAGAATTATATTTAAGCAGATTCTCAGAGTACTTGAAATGCTAGTGATTGACACACACACTCTTTCTACAATACACAGTCCCATTGACCCATAAGCAGTGGGCATACTTTTTCCTTCACAGAAAAACATTTTCTCAACCTCATTTGGGTTATAATGGAAGTAGGGATAACAGTAGATACTTGTCAGGAAATTAGAATTGTTTTTAAAAGCAGATTCATAAGTCAGCATTTCCATACAAGAAAAGTGACACGTGTGGAATAATTAATCTGTAATACATTTAATAAATATTTAGGAACCCTCTACTTCAGTACCAGGCACTGCCCCAGACAACTGATATACCACCATGTGCACATGAACTGTGGTCTCTATCTTACTGCACACGGTGTGTAGAAGTGGAAAAAACACAAGGTACAGGCCAGAAAAAGATGGTGTGACAGGAGTGTTAAGTAAAAACGTAGGATCTGGGGGTCAGGGTCAGAAAGGTTAAAGTTTATTGAATCTGTTTGTGTTTAAAAATTTTTAGACAACTTTATACTCCTTGTTTAACCATTATTAGGTAGATACTCAGACAAATTTAAGTCAGTTTTCTAAAAGGAGTAATATAATTTAAAGAATGTTACATCCAGTTAAATGACTCAACTTTTTGACTATGCATTTGGGTAAATAATTTATTTTCTCTAAATCATGGGTTCTTCATCTGTTTTAGGAGGCTGGCTACTAATACACACTCATACTGCTTCGTAGCATAGTTGAAAGGCTGAAATAGGAGAATGGATGTAAAAAAAATTAGTAAATCATAATATTTACATATTGTAATTCACTATAAGAATTATCAACTACTTTTTGCTCAAATGAATATAATTGTGAATGAATAAAATAATCTAGTCATGCTAGTCATTACATGATATATGCCCAATACATGATGTTGAAGGAGAAAACAGTATGAGAGATGATATTCCAGAGTAGACATTCAATGGATGAATTAGATATTTTTGGCTTCAAATGTAGAATACACAAATGGCAATAAGCTGGAAACTACTGGAAATATTTATGAGAGCTAACTTGTCTGATACGTGCTATGAACCCTAGGCCTTTCTTTTCTTTATGTAACGAAGAGGAAATTCCGCTTTCCCTGAGGGTAGTTTTGGCAGCTTCATTGACAGCAGTGTCATTGTTAGATAATTAGAATTGTAAGCCTTTATTTTCTCCATTTTCTATATAGGATTTACTATGCTTCCAGGCTTGGCTTCTTTTGATGTATAGAAGGTGAATCACATGAAAAAAACATACTATGAATTTTTTAATGGAAATAGTATACAAGCAGTAATCAGAATAGAACTTAACATTTGCCAAATGCTTATTCCATGCCATACCTTTGATTATCTTAGTTTGGGTTCCCTAGAAGCAGACCCTCAAACAAGGATTTGAGTACAAGTGGTTTGATAAAGAGATGATTCTAAAAAATATAAGTATTAGAATAGGAAAATGAGACAATAGGTTAAAAGGCTAGGGAAGGTACATTGTCAGCAAATTGCTACAGTGGACCTGCTTTCCCTGTGGAAACCTGAAACAAAATACCAGCTATGACCCTTACCGGTATCCTGCCTAAGGAAGAGGACATTGGGGCATTTAAATGCAAGCGCCCAACAGTCATAGTTGAGTCGTGCTGATGACACAGGAACCGGCAACCTGCCCTGTTTGCAGGCAGAACAGTCAGCTAAATATATCAAACAAGGAACAGCAGGGGCTGGTAGTTGGAGTTTGGACCGTCATGCCCATAAATGGTAAGCAATATATTTATCAACAGCATCAACTTTACATATATTATATGATAAACTTTTATAATTCTATGCAGTCTGTATTATTGCCAACGCTAATTTATAAATGAAGACACTGAGGTTCAGAGAAGTTAGTTAATTCACTTAAGGTCACACAGCTAGTAACCAGAGGAGGTTAATTTCAAATCCAGGATTTCATCTGACTTCTATGCTTCGACTCTTGACTTCTCATTAATACATTGCTTACTTGGCAACTAGTCAGTTTGGAAAGTTGGCTCTCTTTGGGGAATATCATGGCGCTAACTGAGAGATGCTTTCCATAACGATATGTTAATAATCTAAAATAATTCAAAAAAAGGTAGTAGAATGATGAAATCCCTGAAGTAGAACATAATAAACCTCCACAGCTCTCTCTCTCTCTTTGTAGTGTTTGTTTCAGTGTGCAGATGTTCCCATTATGTTTTTCTGTATGCATATGTATGTGGGAAGCGTTGAAGTGGGACATAACTAATATTTTTTAACTTTGGGACCTTTTTATTAGTAGAGGGTAGGCTTAAGGCATCTCATCACCTAGTTCTATGATGTTAATGAATGTTGTGGGTGAAATAAATTCTCTTTAGCTCGCACAAGCTGGATTGGAACTTCACACTGGATTTCAGGGAAAACATGGCTTTTAAAGAAAAGAAAGAATTCAAATTAGGATAGAATATAGGACTTTACAAGGTGTAGAGGAGAAGGAATGTCATTCTAGGTAATAAAATTTGGTATGAGGGCATTTGTGGGAGTAGTCCATTGCAAAGTGCATTCTAAGGATATGAGCAAAACAATTTTATAGAATGGAATTTGTGAGAGCTATGGGACTCAAGGTCACAATGCGATATTGAGGTCAGATTGCAGGGGCTCCTGAATGCAAGGCTTAGAAGTTTGAATTTTACCTCATTCTTTCAGACCTATAGAGTATCTTTGCTTCCACAAATAAAAGAACAGCATTTACTTCATAGCAGTCATTACAGCAGAATCATTGGTTCTGTTATGCCAACCCTAATATTGTCTTTTTGGTTTTTTTTTCCCTTTATTTCATTATACAATAAACTAGTTCACTGCAAACAATTTTCCACAATAGCCAAATGATAAAGTAAATGTCCTACATAAATTCACCCAAAAATGTCAGTTTAGTGTACCTTCCAGATATACATATATATATGTGTCTCTCATACACATAGACAGTCTCAATAAACAAGCTGCTTCTTTGTAATTCTCAATGTATTCACTTGATATAACATTAATATATTTATGTACCAAGACTCATCAATTTAACTCATCATGTTTATGTGTATGTTTATTGGTAAGAAAGTTATAAACTACAAAAATCATCCATAGTCTTACCTTGGTTGGAAATAAATATCTATATTTATGAGAGTAGCTAAAGTTTCTCCTGAACCCATTCCATTCCACTTATATAATGTAAATCTCCATACCTTTCTTGACAGATTAATATGCAACTTTCCTTTTCTTAAAAAGTGTGTGTGTATATACATACATATAGATATGTATATACACACACAACATATGTATATTTGTGTATTTTAATACAAATGGAATTATTTCATGCTTATAAAATTGACTCTTACTTTTTCTTATTGAATACATCATGGAAGAGATGTACTTTATTCCTCCTAGTACATCAATAATATGAATTCACTTAGCCACTTTTCCTATTGTTGCAAGTAAGTTTTCTTCTTAGTGTGGTTTCTAGCCGTGTTTATTTTTATGAATTTGTAACACATGTTTCAGCTGTGAATATAATGTGGATACACTTCTACTTGCTGTCCAAACCTGTAGTCCAAATTGTGACTCCAAACAGAACTCTCTGGACCATGTTCCATCTGACCAAATTGTCAAGCAAGTTCTGTAGCCCAACACTCATTTATTTAGTCACCAACCACATTATTTCTAAATTAAGTTCCTAGTGTGTGCCAGAAACTGTGCATGGTGTTAAGGAGTTAAGTATATCTAAGATCTAATCCCTGCTCTCAAGAATTTTGGCAACAGCAAATTGAGAACATAATGAACTTTACGGCAAAGTTTCAAAAGCTTTCATAAAAAAAAATTAGTTTTGTCCCTAACACAAGCTTGACTCATTTTTTTTTCCTGTGATTCAGACATATTTCTGGTATCTGGAGGACTGTTGGTGGGTGTGCACATCATATATGTTCATATGGTTAGCAAACTCAGGAGATTTTTGTGGGAAAAAAAAAAGAATCACCCTAAAAGAGACCTACAAGGCAGATCATGATTGACTTAAGGCAAATAACTAAGGATCTGATTGGAGGATACATCTGAAGATTGGAAAATTTGAGCCTATGTAATGTTGAGTATGAAGACTCTGATGTCACAAAGCTGTTGGTACCACTACTCCACTACTTTCCTCAACTCCATTATTTTTCAGCTATGGGATTTTTGACATGGTGTTTATCTTCTCAGTGTCTTAGTTTCTTCATTTCTGAATTTATTATTTCAAAGATGGAATTTGTGTAAGGAATAAACGAGATAATGCATGCTAAGGACCAAGCACAGTGCCCAACAAATTATGAAGATAATTATGCGGATGTACTTATCAGCTCAGTAAATTAAATAAACAAGTTCAATAATTTTTTTTTGTTAGTATTTATTTTTCTCCCATTATCTTGTGGGATCATACTTGATTTTTACCACAAATGTCCTTGTTAGCTTGTTTTGTTAATTTTTTTACTTTTAATTTTATGTGTGTATTAGTCCATTTTATGCTGCTCGTAAAAACATGCCCAAGACAGGGAAATTTATAAAGAAAAGAGGTTTAACTGACTCATAGTTCAGCATGGCTGGAGAGGCCTCGGAAACTTACAATCATGGTGGAAGAAGAAGGAAACCTGTTCTGCATATGGAAGTATCAAAGAGAATGAGTGTCCAGTGAAGGGGGAAACTACTTATAAAACCGTCACTTCTCATGATAACTAACTCACTATCACAAGAACAGGATGGGGAAACCGCCCTCATGGTTCAATTGTCTCCTCCTAGCTCCTCCCACAACACATGGGGGCTGTGGGAACTACAATCCAAGATGAGATTTGGATGGGGACACAGCCAAACCATATCAAAGAGTATATGATAGGTGTATATATAATATACGTAAATATATACACCTGCTATATACCCATAAAATTTAAAGTAAAAAAAAAGTCAACAAGCAAACAAATATATTTGAGGTAAAAAATCAAATATGATTCCATAAGATAATGGTAGAGAAATAAATGCTAATAAAATAATAGTACTGAAATTAGAAAATAAAAGTAAAAAATAATATCTCTGTATGGGGTATCTGAGATATTTTGATACAAGCATACAATGTGTAATAGTCACATCAGAGTAAAAAACTATCCATTACCTCAAGCACTTATTCTTTCTTTGTGTTACAAGCTTTCCAATTATATTCTTTAATTTTAAAATGTCAAATGGGTATTTTTAAATAAGCAAGCAGACATTAAAAGAGTTGGATTATGGTAATTTCCAGGGACCTGAGAATGTACAGATTCAGATAGAATCTGTAGTGGTTAATGCAGTTCATTCCTTGGCAGTTGTGTCAGGAATCTTCATAAATACTGCCGGGTTTAATGATTCACGAGGGACACTCATAGGAATCAGTATATAATTATATTCATGGCTGTGACTTATTCCATCAAAAGAATACACAGAAAATTAGCAAAGAGAAAAGGTACCTGGGGTGACAGTCAGAAGAAACTAGGCTCAAGCTTCCAAGAGACTTCTCATGGTATATTCACACAAGACACACTTAATTCCTCAAGCAGCAAGTTGTGACAATGCATGTAAAATGTCATCTACCAGAGGAATGCATTAGAGCCTCATTACCCAAAGTGTCTACTGGTGGCTGGTCACGTAAAAACCCTCAGCTTCAGATGTATCAATATCTCAGACCCTCAGAAAGAAAGCGGACATTCAGCATAAACTATAATGTGTGCACTGTTTAGGAACAGCGTGCTACATTTATCAGTTCTGAGAATGGGGGGAAACTGAAGTTGTCAGATGCCTCCCAAGGGCCAACCTTGCAAGGAGGTCTGTCTAAGAACAGCAGTATCAGTTATGCTGTTAACGATTTTCTACACAGCAATGAAAAAAGAAATACTTACAGAGAAGGTGTAATTGCATTTAACATGAAGTCACAGTGAAAGTAGTAATGCCTGCAACAGTAGTGGCGCTATATGATATGCAACATTTGCATTTACAATGAAGTTATACCAAAAACGTATTCTATTTCACTGCCATGAGGTTGCTTCCACACTGACGAGTTAGCACTCTTTCCAAACACTGGTGTTCATAGCCTTGAGTATTTTAAATCCCCATTGCAAAAGTTTTTTTTATGCATGTTGGCAGTTGTGCAGGCATTTTTCTTAGTCTTCTCTTTCCCTTTTCAGCTTCTGAGGTTGACAGCTTCAACCCCAAAGTCATTAGTAGAGACTGTATTTAGGCACCTAAGCAGTGGCAGCAGCGTCTTTTATAGACATTTACTCTCATTAGCGACTAAGTCACATTTAGACATTATCTAGACTACATGTTTGTGTCACAGTCAATGTTTCTATGTTGAAATCTTTATTCCCAGTGTGATGGTATTTGGAGGTGAGACCTTCAGGAGATAATTTGGGTTAGGTTAAGTTGTGAGAGTAGAGCCCTAATGAATGGGATTAGTGCCTTTATAAAATAGATCCCCAAGAGCCGTGTTGCCCCTCCAACCATGTGAAGCCACAATGAGAAGATGACTGTCTCTGAACTAAAAATAGCAGGATCTCACCAGACACCACATCTGCAGCATCTTGATCTTGAACTTTCCAGCATACAGATATGTGACAGATAAATGTTTGCTGTTTAAGCCACCCAGTCTGTAGTGACTGTTATAGCAGGCTGAACTACTATACTAAGACATATAGACTAGAAACAGATCAACATATGGCAGCCAACAATAAATTTGAGATCAACATGAACTTACTCATTGGAAACTATAATCAGGTGAAAGACACCTGAGAAGGACTGGAGTTCCTGCATACCTGGTGACACCCATTTTTACATAGTATTCCCTTTCCCCAGGCTTTCTGCGTTTATTCAACAGAATTACATTTAGTGTATGTATCAGGCAAACACTTTTCTAAGAATTGGAAATCAAACAGTAAATCAGACAGCAAAACTCCCTGCCTTCATGGAGTGTACATTCTGGTAAATACAGATTCTAAACTTGTTCCAAGTTTGCTAAACAGATTTTATAGGCCTTGGGTTTAAAAATTTAAATCATATAAAATTCTCAGCAGAGCCTAGCTAAAGGTAATACTGAATTTTTTTCTCCATTTATGAGGAAAATGCTATGACATCACCTTCAAGTCAAATAAATATAATATTTTCCTGCTCTCATTTCATCATATTTGTTCCATTATGAAATATTTATTTACTCTCTACAAAAAAGACCCCTAAGAAATTTGGCAAGACTTGGCTGTTAATCCATGTTGGCTCTCAGTGATCACTAATTCCATTTACTTTGAGTCAACCCATATAATAGATATCTTTCAAATACCTGCATTAGAGATCTTATGTATCCTAAGTATTCAAATATGGCATTGATTTAATTCCCTCCATTAGGTAGTGACAGAAATCTGTAATTTTTAAAAAGAATTACGTTTCTCTTTAAAAAATCATGAAACATTCTCACCTTTTTCGTTCTTGGCACTTTTTCCTTCCTTTCGGATTTTTCAGTGTACAGTGATGGCTGCTCAGATAACAAATTGGCAGATTCCTTCAGCACTCTGAGATGTAACCCCTGTCTATGCTGAATAAATTAATGTATGACTGCAGCCTTATTCAGAGTGTTCAGAGCTATCAACTTCAATGGCACTCCCTATCATAGGCTACCAGTGAACTTAATCAACAATGTCTCCTTAACAACTCTGTTTCAACCCAAAGTGTATATATATATATTTGAGATGGAGTCTCTCTGTCACCCAGGTTGGAGTGCAGTGGCACGATCTCAGCTCACTGCAACCTCCGCCTTCTGGGTTCAAGAGATTCTCCTGCCTCAGCCTCCCAAATAGCTGGGACTACAGGTGTGTACCACCACACTCAGCTAATTTTTTTTTGTATTTTTAGTAAAGACGGGGTTTCACTGTGTTAGCCAGGATGCTCTGGATCTCCTGACCTCATGATCCACCCGCCTCAGCCTCCCAAATGCTGGGATTACAGGCACGAGCCACCGTGCCTGGCCCAAAAGTGATTTTTAAAAAATCATTCATAGGGTGGTCCTCTTCAGTCTCTCATTCTCCATCATGACCATGTCATTTGATTTGACCTAATATCTGTTGCTGAGGAACGGGGACCAGACTAGGAAAGTGTACTTTACATGTGACAAGCTGAATAGGTTGTTGATAGATTTTTACAAGGACGCTGTCAAACATAATTGGAAACATTGTGGCAGAGCTGTTGATTCTTGGGAAATGACACCTGCAAAGAGGTTACTTGTCAATCTGAAGCCACGTGGTTCTGCTATAATGAGATAAGACAAAACTTCCTATGGGGAAAAATGGCAGAGCTTTTAAAGGGAGAAGGATCTGAGAAGCCATGGTCATTTTGAGGACAATTGCTGCTGGCACACAGAAAAGAAAGAACACAAGGTCATGTATCCATCATATTTATAGACACATAGACATTACCATCACTGCCATTTTTGGATTGGTATGATAAGTATGTAGCAACTGACTTTCAAATGACATACAACACACACACATACACACACAAGTATTTGGTGTATGATTTAGGATTACAATTAAAAAAATTCCACAGTACACTGAAAGATTCTAGACAGCAGAGAAGACCTGGGCTCTTTTCCTGGCTTTTTTACTTACAAGCAGAGGAATTTTGAATAAGTCATTTTACCTCTTTGCACATCAGTTTCCTCACGTATAAATGAGGAAATTGGATGCAATATTTAAAACTTCTTTTTTTTTATATCTGATATTTATTGAGTAAATATTGCTAGACACAATATATACAAATTTAAATTATGAGCTATTGTTACATTGGAGTTCAGGGGTTCAGGGTGCCCTCAGCTCCCCCTGAGGACATTTTTCCAGGTTCTTGGTCTCCTGCCCTCTCAAGAATGAGAGAGGGGACCACAGCACAGTAAACAGCAAATGCCAGACTCAAAAGTGTTTGTAAAAAGTGATTTATTTAGAGAGAGAGAAAGAAACCAGAGAAGGAGAGAGAAAGAAACAGCTAACTCTCACACCGAGTGAGAGAATCCAGAAAGACGGAATCCAGGAGAGGAAAGCAGCTTCCACACTGAGTGGAAGGGAATAGGGGAGAGATGGAGTTTAGGAGGGGGAAGGCAGGCTTCCATGAGAGAGTGTGGAAGGGGGATCCAGACGGGAAATCCAGGAGAGAGAAGGTGATTTGTAACCTGGGAGGAACCCCATCTTCTCTAAGACACTGGGTCAATGAAAGGAATTCCTTAGAACTTCCACTGGAGTGATTGGCTGTTAGTTTCTTCCTGTGCCTGCAAAATTTAAACATAAACCCTTACATCTCCCCGATGGAGAGAGGCGGGAGGGGGGCATGGCGTTGGGAAGTTCTTGCCCTTAAAACTGCGCCCCCTTGTGGATCCGGAAAGAGAACACATTCCCTCAATATCATATACATATTTTCCGTGCTTATAGTCCATTTTCAAGTAAGTAATGGTCATGAAAATTTCTGTGGTTCAGAAAAAAGGAGAGAAAGAGAAACTCAAACTGAAAATTATTACTACTGTGAAATTACCTTGTTCTCAGTAAATATTTATGTTTACTATTTAATACCTATTTGTTCATGTTAGATGATCTTGAGGTCAATAGGAGATGTTAAATGGTAGAACAAAACAACATGTTTAAAAGTTTGTAAAGGTGTGTTGTATTAAATACAGACTGGAATCTGCTTTAATTGTGGATTCACTATCAATGTTTAAAGAATTCTGAGGCTCCTAGAAGTACGGTTAGCAAATAACGTAAGTAAGTGTATAAATTATCATTAATGGGTTGATACACATAAGATGGCAAATTAAGTGTACTTTCTTATCTCACTACTCAATAAAAATCAGTCAAAATATGTTTGCAATATCAACTTTAATTTTAATAATGGTAATAATATTGCAAGAAACCACCCACAAGTTTGTGCGTCTTTTGTTCTTAGCAAATCTTGGCAAATTGGGTTCATAGACGCTTTTTCATGCTAGCAGGGCCATCACTCAGTTTCATATTTTCCAGTTCTGGTCATTGATTTCCAGCCATAGGTATTTATTTAACTGTACATAGTAATATGTTGAAGATCATTTTAAAAGGGCATATTTTTGATTCCCTAATTTGTTAATTGTGTCTAACTTGTTAATATGAGCGTCTAAGATGGCAAAGTTCACTATTTGCTTAGAAATAGTTGCGCTCAAGGCCACAGTCCTAGCTCTACACCAACCATGTCTGCATTATAGAAGACGACTTAAGCTCACAAATCACATCGCATTCTATTCTCTCCTTCCTGGAGGGTGGGGATTGAAAGTAAAAAATGGAGGTTGGAAATACAGGGGAAGGAGATGAGAACGGTAGGCTTAAAAGTGTACTTTGGGCCTATCTCCTTGAAAGAGTTTATGACCAGATCAATGATCAGATGAGAGGTCACTGAAGTTTCACACAAAGGAATTTGAATTAAAGACTGACCGTAATGTGATGATTGGGGGTTGAGATCATTTTAAGGCTCTTTCACTGCCAGGTCTGGTTCCTGTGCTGGAATGAATGAGGGGCTAGAACTGCTAACTGTCGTGCATACATGCAAAATCACCATGTAGCTTAGTTTTCTCAGTATGGCAGCTCCACAGCAGTTTGACTGCCTTCATGAACGAACTGAAGTGTGAATTTTCCAGTAGATGAAGCAAAATCTGCATCACCTTTTGGATCATACCTTGCAAATTGAAGAATGTAATTTTTGCCACACTTTTTTCCTTTCCTCATTTTGAAGGGAGAAGTTGCAAATTTACGCTATAAATAAATATGTGCAATACTCTTACGGATATCTTTTGAAGATACAACTATCTCCGATTTGACTTCCAGTCACAACAATTTACATCCTTTCAACTTAGAAAATACACTCTCCCTCCCCAACACTTCCAAGTTTTCTTCTATTACGGCATCAGATGGAAGATTAAGATTTCATTATCAAAACCAGGTCCATGTTCAGATGAAGCCCCTTGTGTGTGATGACTCTAGTGCAATTTATATCAATTTTAGAATCTGTAAGCTAAAGACACAGAAGGTAATATGCCTCCTGACTCTCTCTCTCTCTCTCTCTCACACACACACACACACACACACACACACACACACAGTTCAATAGTGGGACAGGCACATGACAACCACTGTAGTCATTTTCATTCAAAAGCACACAAAATAGAAGATACCAGATAATAACAATTTCTAAAATCCAAGCAAGCACATGTCACCAGTTCTTGATCAGAATTTCTTGCTACTCCTTTTTAATTGTTATCCTTGACTTCGGCTCTGCACTCTATGGTCGTGGTCTAACCTTCTAAATCAATCCGTTTTCTACATTTTTCAGATAGAATGCATGTTTGTAGCTAAGTGTCCCTCTCAGCCAGACTCCTGCCTATAAAAACCATTTGTCAGAGGTCAATTTTCTCTTTATTACTGTCTGTTTCTTTAAATCCTTTTCTTTTAAAAACTTTCTAGAGTGCGGTGTGGTGGCTCACACCTGTAATCTCAGTACTTTGGGAGCCAAGGCAGAAGGATCACTTAAAGTCTAGCTTGGGCAACGTAATGAGATCATGTCGCTACAAAAGATATGTATATATATTTAAATGGCATGTCACTTTGGCATATACCTGTAGTCCTAGTTATAGTTACTCAAAGGCTAAGGCGGGAGGATCTCTTGAGCCCAGGAATTCAAGGCTGCAATGAGCTTTATTGGCACTGCCCCTGAACTACAGCCTGGGCAAGAGAGCAAGAGCCTATCTCCAAATAAATTTGTACATAAAAATAAAAACTTTTTGGGTTTCCTGTGTATCCATTTATAATTTATTCGATTAGATGAAGAATACATCCAGAAATTTTCTCAGGATCAAATTTCTGGTAAGCACTTCAGATTCTCAGAAGCCCTATAGTTTCACAGAGATGGTCTGTAAAGCACAATGTTAACATCCTTAGAAGGCCTTGGTCTATTTTAAAGGTTCTATGAGGTACCAGCTAATATATATTTCTAAAGTATAACTGAAGATTTCTATAATAATAAACTTTGCTTTATACTTATTCTGCAAGTACTCTGTATTTTTTTTTTTTTGCCCAGTGGAGTTCTTTATCACATGATTTTACAGTTTGCATTTTATTTTGTTTTGTTTTGTTCTTTGGTGTTTTGTTTTGTTTTTGATGGAGTCTCATTCTGTCGTCAGGCTGGAGTGCAGTGACGCAGTCTTGGCTCACTGCAAACTTCGACTCCCTAGTTCAAGAGATTATCCTGCCTCAGCCTCCCGAGTGGCTGAGATTACAGGCACTGCCACCACCACACCCCACTAATTTTTGTATTTTTCTTTAGTAGAGACATGGTTTCACTATGTTGGCCAGGATGGTCTCGATCTCCTTACCTCGTGATCTGCCTGCCTCTGCCTCCCAAAGTGTTTAACAGATTACAGGTGTGAGCCACTACACCTGGCTTGTTCTTTGTTTTTTAATAACCCAACAAATCCTGGCTCCTTTGCAATTCCTATAAATGTTGCTTTAAAACCGGACAGTTTCTTGTTAGCTCACTTCTCTCTATCCATATTTTAGCTAACATGTATCTAATAATCATCTTGTTCATTCCATATTCTACCTGAAAGTTAGCCAAATCCACTGGTTAATTAGAATTATTTTCTATTTTACACATAATCATGGGGAATCATCAAAACTTGTTACTACTGCAGATCAAGAATTACCTTGTTTTCAGCCTCTTGTAACAATTTCCTCCATAGCACTCTCGTGTCCTCTGATACTGTCCTCAAGGCCCTTCAAGATTCAGCCCACTGTTTGGGCCATAGTTAATGCCACATGATTTAGGTTTTTATTCTGGCAGAATTGCAGTTTTGGTATCAAATTTTATTCTAATTCTTTGCCCCATAACAAACTGGCCCAAAACATATCAGCTTACTCCAAACATTTAATTATGTTCCTGGATTTTAGAGGTTAGGAATTCATATTGCACTTGAGGAGATAGTTTGTCTACACTACATTAGTTGATGTTGGGGACCATGGCTGAATGACTCAAAAACTAGAGGTTACTTGAGCCTGGAGAGAATACCGTCTTAAGGGCTGTTCACTCACCTGGCTGGTGCCTGGCCTGGGAAGATCAAAGACTAATCCTGCTGTTTAGAAAACCTACACTTACCTACAGTGTAGCTTGGCTTCCTCACAGTTTAACAGTGTGTGTGTTCCAAGCACAGTTATTTCAGTGAAAAAGGCAAAGGTGCATCATCTTTCACAAGCCAGCCTGGGAAGTTACACAGCATCATATCCGGCATTCTCTATCTGTTAAAGCACTTGGAAGCACTCTGATTTAAGGGAACAATCAGAGACTTCAGCATGAAAGGAGGGGCAAAGTCACATTGTAGAGGAGCATGAAAAATAGATGTTGTGACTGTCTTTGGAAATACAACCTGCCATGAAAAAATCACCACAGAAGAAGTATTAATATTAATATCTAGAAATAATTAAAAGTTTTTGAAAATCCACAGGAAACCTCTCAGAAAGAAACCAATCGTTTATTTATTTTTAAAAATCACATAATTAAATCACATAATTAAATCTCCCTTTATATTTTGTGTGGAGAGTTCCACTGGTTATGAAGCAATCGCTTATGGAATGTATTCTGTATGAAAATGTATTTGATTGACTTGGCTACCTCCTGCTCATACTAATCAACTCTATTGCAGTGTCATCTCTAGGAAACTTTCCCTGAATCCCTCTTCATCCCTGCCCACTCCATCAGGGGGGTCCTTTATTATGCTCCCAGGGCATAGCAACTGGTATCTATTTTAGCATGGAGCATTTGGAGTGTTTAATCACAAACCACCCACTGTGTCTCTCTCCCTCACTCTGCTGTCAGCTTGCTGAGAACTAGATTTTGCTTACTGTTCATTGAACACCCAGTGTTTGTTCACAAAGTGCTTAGAATACAAGCAGGTAATTTTCTTCTTTAAGAAAGAAAAATAGTAATAATAATATTTTACATTTATACATTCTTGAAGTGTACACACATATGATCTAATTTGCTAATGACATGTTAGGGATTTATCCTTTTACCAGTAAGTATACTGATGACTGGAGAGCTTTTGGAGCCTGCTGGATATCATCAGACAGGTTTGTAGCAGAGCTTAAAATAAACTGCAGGATTCCTCAATATTACTCAAGTCATCTTTCCATCATCCCTTTTTATCACTGTGAACAAATTAGAAATGATGACTTGTCATGAATCTACCTAACAGACTTTGATAAAACTTTGATTGTGCCATGTTGTTTTGAATAAAGCAATATTAATAGATTTACCTTGAAAAAAAGCTGGACATAGTATGTCAAGCTAAATAGATGTCACCCTTAATTTCTCCCAATTTATGGTAGCCAAATCCCATATAGAAATAAGAATGTTGTATTAGGATTCCATAAAGACTGAAGTTTCATAGGAAAAATTAAACTTATGAAAATGAAAATAAGATTATTTACGTGCATTTTTTTTTCAAATAAGACATATTTGTTCTTATAACATGCCTCAGACATCTTAACATTTTATATTTAAGTATACATGTGGAAAATATTCACTGATACATAATTTATCCAAGTATTTTAACCAAATATTTGTTTACTTATTTTAAGCTCAGTTGTTTAGATACTTTTGTGAGAAACTAAATGAATGCTTTCATTATCATGGGTTGTTTCTTAGTATTTCAGTAATTATAATTACATAAAACTCAGAAATCAGAAGGGCAGCATTAGGATTTTTTGTTTCTATGTTTTTCCCTTTTCTAGGTACATTCTTCCTAAATGTTAATCAAGGAAGCAAAGGGCATCTTGGAGGAAAGGAAAGAGCAATGGATCATTTTCTTTGATTCAACTACTCTCTGTTTTTTTTTTTAAGCTGTTTGAATATGACAGCTTTTCAACCTTTCAGAACATTCATTTTTCTCTTCTGAAAAAATGAGCTAGAAGGACCCATCACTTAAACTTTTCATAGAGGAGGGTGGCAGATGGAATTGTGTGCCTTTAAAATTCATATGTTGAGTCCTAATCCCCAGCATGTGTCTCATGAATATACCTCAGCATGTGACTACCTTTAGATACAAAGTCTGTAAAGGTATAATTAAGGTAAAATGAGATCATTAGGGCAAGCCCTAATCCAATATGACTGTTGCCCTTATAAGAAGAGGAAATTAGGACAAAAGAGAAGAACTAAGAAGTGAAGATCCATAGGCACAGGGAGAAGACTGTCATCCACAGGCCAGGGAGAGAGGTGAGGCCTCAGCAGGCATCAACCATTCTGGTCCCCAAAACTGTGAAACAGTAAACTTCTGTTGTTTCAGCCGTCCAGGCTGTGTATAACTTTGTTATGGCAGCTCTCGCAAACTAATAATGCAAGAAGGTTGTAATTTATCATAAATTTAGGATTAAATGGATAATGGCACAATCTGCAATGTAGAAAGTAAATTTTCTCGCTTTCCTTTTCTTAGTATGTTTTCATACTTTTGAAATTCCATGAACAGAAAGCCTGTAGATATTTTGTTCAGATTTTCATGCCAAGTTTTCTTCATCTTTTTAAGGTCACAACAACTTTTTTGTTTTTCTTATAATGCTTCTTAAATTAAAACCTATCAATTTCAGATCCTCCTAGGATCTTTCTGTCCTCACAACATTAGTGTTTGCCTGTGTGAGATTGCCAGTGAAATTGATGCATGTTTCTTACGTTAATAGGCATATTCACTTCTTAGTGAGTGTACATTTATTCTCTAAATGTTAATGGGTCTTATGCCTCTCCGTTTCCAGGGAGACTCTAACGTCACATGAATACAGATGCACAAGGAAGAAAAGCATCCTTTGTGCTGGCCACTCCACATAGCTTTCTCATATCCAGCGCATCCAAACAGGCATTTCCAAAAGCCAGGTGGCTCATGCTGCCTTGCAACAGAAGCATTTGCTTTCCAACAGACTCACTTGAGTAATGGACTAATAGAAAACTAAGTTATGGATCTCCAGGACCAGAGCAATAATAAAAGGATAATGATATTGTTATCAATCTGGCCTCCGTTCTGGTTTCTTCTCTCAGAGAAACATCATTATGAAAATAGGAAAATCCATCAATCATAAAAATCACACAAGAGCCAAGCCAAGTGGCTCATACATACGACATTGCAAGTGAGACTGAATTTCACCCTGAGAAGCAGTTTCTCTTTGAAAAATCAGAGTGACACACTAACTGATGGTTAACACATGAACTGATGTTGCTGCCCCTTTCTGGGTAGGCCCTGGGATGTATGAAGCTAAGTGACTTTCACAAGGCCACACAGATAAGAGGTGAAACCAAGGATAAGAGCTCATTTCTGAAATCGAGTTTATGTTGCCTCTCTGGCTCTTTTACTGAAAGCTCTAGGTATTTAGCAACTTATATATTATAAACAAACAAACAAACAAACAAAACAATAAAGAAAGAAGAACAAAAAAGGGAATGCGTAAGTAGAAGAGTGAAATAACCCAACGAGAGCCAGCTCCGGTTAACTGAGAAGCCCTTGATTCTTCAACATCGTTTCACCACGTCTTGCTATGTAATTGATACCAACAGACAGTAATGATTATGCAGCCTGAAGAGTAAGAGCAGTTAAGGACATCAAATTTCCAAGGTATGCAAGCTTCCTAACATACTCATTTCCTGTAGGATGTACACTCTTAGGAAATGCACACTCTATCACTGACAGTGTCTTTGTTTTCTTTTTTTTTTCCATTCCCCCAAACTCTTATGTTTTTCCACTCTGCTAAGCTGCCTGGATCATAGAGAAGTTGTAAGGAAGTTTTTAGCCTCCACTAAAAGAAATCCTGTCTACCTTCTCCAGAACTCTGTTCTCACAGTCCATCCTCTGGTTCCAGGTAAGCCACGTCTTTGGAGTTTTTACCAAGACAAAGGGTCTGACAAAGAGATAAGTCTCACCATATATGTGAGAGGTAAAGTCAGAGGAAAGCAAGGAACTATTGTCAAAATCCTCCTATATTTTCATTTCTTTACTCTTTCTACTAAAAGCTTTAACTCGCAGGGAGGTAACCTAAGGACATGTTTTTGATTTCTCAATTTTCTCTTTAACACTGATAAAGGTTCTTCTGAGTCACAGTAAAGTAAGAATGAGGATAGCACATGTACAAATATGTAGAAATAAGGGTAGAAGCAAGCCAGCTCTGCTTATTTATATCATTTGTTGCCATCCCAGTTTTATTGTACAGAAATAACACCACAAATTCAGGAAAACTTTGGAGGATTTCTGATAAAAAATTATTAACTTGTTTAGAATCTCTTTAGATGGTGGACTCATAGTTGAATCACTTCTGAATAAATAGATCAAATGGAATATCTCTTAACATAATTACCAATAAAAACAAATCATGCTGATAAAGTGTTTGACTTTCTAAGACATGGTCAATTTTGGCAAAAAAATAGATTCATCTATATGTAATTTTTGAAACAATTTATAGCTCATATGATTATCTCAGATCTGAAATTTCTATTGAACAGATATTTATTGAATGCCTCCTGCCATGTCAGGCAAACTTCTATCTGCGTCATCACTAACTGAGCTTATAAAAGCTAGGTTGAAAACTGACACAAGATCATACAAAATTTTGTGGAAAATTGATTTGAAGATGAATAAGGTTTCAGTAATAACTCAAAAACCAATTATATTAAGATACCAGCTATGAACAAAATTCCTATTTTCTCATGATTTAGTTGGAAAGGTTAGACAATAATAAAATAAGGAAGAACAATGTAGAATGTTGTAGATTTTTAAAAAATCAAAGAAAGGGAATAGGAACAACCAGGCTGATGGTAAATATACTTGCTACTTTAATTAGAGCAAACAAAGAAATTCTCACCCATAAAGTGATATTTAAATAAATACCCAAAAGAGTGAGAGATAAGTCGCGTTGGTATCTGAGCCATCAGTGTTTAAGACAGAGGGCACCACAATGCTAAATCCATGGAAGAGTAAGTTCTTGGTATCCTCAAGAACTAGCAGAAGTATGGTTGGAGGGTAGATAAAAGGACAAAATACCAGGACAGGAGTCAAAGTTGAAGAGGGGGATGCTGTGAGATCATTTAAGTTTTTGTAAGTTGATTGTTAGGACTTTGGTTGTCATTTTGAGCTGAGGAGTGGCATGATATCACTTACATGTCAAATCATCACTGTGCGTCTATGTTAAAAATAGATTACAGAGGCTGGGTGCGGTGGTTCATGCATGTAATCCCAGCACTTTGGGAGGCCAAGGCAGGTGGATCACAAGGTCAGGAGTTCGAGACCGGCCTGGCCAATATGGTGAAACACCGTCTCTACTAAAAATACAAAAAATATCTGGTCATGGTGACACACACCTGTATTCCTGACTGAGCCAGGAGAATCAATTGAACCCGGGAGGCAGAGGTTGCAGTGAGCCGAGATAGCGCCACTGCACTCCAGCCTGGGCAACAGAGTGAGACTCGTTTGAAAAAAAAAAAATTACAGAGGGCAAAATTGATCAAAGAAAGATCAGTTAAAACATTAATTTTACCCAGGCAGGAAGTGATAATGGTTTGAAAAAAGGATAGTGGTGGTGTTGGCAAAATTGGTGGTAAATTTATTTTGAAGGCAGCACCAACAAGCTTCTGTGACAGATTGCATGTGAGATACAAAAGAAAAGAGAAGAGCTAATGGTGATGCCAAGTTTGTAATCAGCTACAAGATGAAGTTTCCTCTTACTGAGATAGGAAGACTTAGGGAGGCAGGTTTGTTGAGGGAGGGGATGGATGAAGAAACAAATGTTTGAAAAAATGTTTCGGTCAACAGATCTATAGTTAAGAACAGTTTGATGAAAATGGGATGGAGTTAGTTAAAGAAAATTATGCTTGGCATATATTAAATTTCTCAAGGAAGCATTCCTGGAAAAATTAGCTTGAAACTGAGGTCTAAGAGATAAACAGGAGTTGTGAAACTAAAGGGTGGGGATGGGGGAAAGGGTTCTACAGAAAAGCCTAGTAAAGTCCCAGGAGGAGGATAAACCACAGCACATCAAAGTACAATCTGATGTAACACTTGTTTTGAACAGGTGAATCTGTTCCAAAGCAATTGATTAAATTAGATATGATTTGAGTATTAGGCAAGGACCTCAAAGAAGAGATTCAGAATTCAATGCTTCAATCCTGAGTCTTTTTCAAGAAGAAAAACTTTTGGGAAACACTCAAGCTTCCTTTCCCATTTCATATTCTAAACAACTTCCTTTCCCTTCTTTGTAGAGTGCAACAGAATACTTTTATTCTGTAGACCTATTATATAAGCAAGCCTATGTGCAATAAATAGTTTCATATGAGTCCAGAAATTGAACTCCGAAAAATCATTCCAGTAAAAAATGCAATCAAATGGCCAAAACAAGGGTGTTGTGATGGCTAATTTTATGTATCCACTTGACCAGGCAAAAAGATGCCTGGGTAGCTGGAAAAACAAACAAACAAACTACTGTTTCTGAATGTGTCTGTCAGGGTATTTCTCAAAGAGATTAGCACTGAACTGATATCCTGAGTAAAAAAGATTACCCTCCCTAATGTGAGTGGGCATCAACCAACTCATTGAAAGCCACAACAGAACAAGATGGAAGATGAGTAAATTTTCTCTCTTCTTGAAATGA
This sequence comes from Ateles fusciceps, assembly GCA_036589455.1. NCBI lineage: Eukaryota > Metazoa > Chordata > Mammalia > Primates > Atelidae > Ateles > Ateles fusciceps. Next base: position 1,840,679 of record JAZHEH010000672.1, read on the forward strand.
GACATCCATCTTCTTATACCTTCAGACATTGACATTTCTGGCTCTTAGACCTTCCCAGTCAGACTGGGACTTACACCATTGACTCCACTGGTTCTCAAGCCCTTAGATGTGGACTAGAACTTCATAACCATCCGTCCTGGGCCTCCAGCTTTTAGACAGCAGAGAGTGGGATTTCTCAGGTTCCATAGCCATGTAAACCAACCCCTTATAATAAATGTCTTCCCTCCCTCCCTCCCTCGTTCGTTCTTTCCTTCCTTCCTTCCTTTCTTTCTTCTTTCTTTCTAGTTTCCTATCTATCTATCTATTCATGTATCTTTATATCTCCTATTGGTTCTGTTTCTTTGAGAACACTAACTAATAAAGGTGTGGCCCTCTAGAGAGATGAGTACATCTTGAATATATTGTTTCTGTAATTCTCATAATAATTCTAGGAAATGATTAGAGACTAATTTCTTCTTCCGCAACACTTTATTATGTATTGATTATCCTCAGGTAAGTTAATTACTAGTAATGATAATGAAAAATCTGAAACTAGCAGTTAAGTGGGTGGGAGCAGTTCAAGCATAATATAAATTACAAATGTTTTCATTTTCTTCAAGTTTTGAAGATCTAAAGCAGCTATCACCTTGACATCCACCTAATTCCTGTAAGATTAAGAATTAATGCAATGAGAAAATCATCAAGCCAAATTCAACTTTTTGCCAGAGTGCTAAAGGACACTATTTTAGTGATTCAGGAATGTAACTTGGCAGAAAGTTATTTCTTTGATGTGTTTGCTTTATTTATTATGAAGCCTATGATACTAGACCTAAAATGATTCAAACAGAATTGAGCATATACAAATAACTATCTTTTCAGGTGGAAGAATTCTAAAATCACACACAAAAAAGTATGGCAGATCTGTAACTATTCTTATTTTACAGCTGAGGAAAGTGAAGCTTATAAAACATAAAGCACTGAACTAGTATCATCCAGGTGTTAAATTAGAACTAGAACATCAATTCATTCTCTTGTATTTTTAGCACTGCATTAATATACCTTATTAAGCAGGTGTGATGTTAAAATGTTAAATTGATTATGCTAGACTATATAGACCATGAAGATATGGGTCATATATGTTTTGTCACTATTCTATTCCAAAATCAAAGCATGGTGGCAAGTATATAATCAGTGCTAAATAAATATTGGCTGAATTGATTTAAAAATGATATTATTAATAGGTCAGCTTGTTAGGGACACAGTCTGTATCTCAGAAGTGATTAAAATTGCCTCTAAGTTATGAATGCATTTAGGACATTGCTTTTTAAGTGGCAGCATTTTGAGAATATGTCAATTCGAACTTGAAATGTGTATGGTATGTGTGTGATTGTGCATGTGTATATGTGTGTGCACATATGCATGAAAATGTAGGGCTGGTAATATTAAAGAACTAGAAGTAAGGTCTAGGGATCATGAAAAATATCCCAAAAGACAACTCAATGTAAGTAATGTATGATTTCTGAATCTGGTTTTAAAATAACTTTGGGAATATTATTCTCCAGAGAGTTCATATGCATTTGAGATCAGATAATACTGTGATCTTTAGAGATCATTTAGTAAAGCGGTCAGCAAACCATGACCCATGGGCCAAATTGGTCCACTGTCTAGTTTTGTAAAGAAAGTATTATTGGAGGATAGCCATGTTCACTGGTTTACATATTTTCTATGGCTGTTTTCACATTTAATGGGTAGAACTGAGCACTAGCAACAGAGAACAAAGCCTAAAACATTTACATAAAAATGTTTTCTGGCACCTGATTTAATCTACGTTCTTCATTTTACAGACAAAGAAGCTGAGATCTCAACAGGTGACAAGATCAACTCAAGGTTACAAACACAACCTGAGAGGCAGGACTGAACTGCCATTTCTTAGCATCTCTCTTTATCATCATCCTATTTTAAAGAGTAACATGGAATCACAAACAATTTAGTTTCACTTTATTATAAAAACCGTTGTTTTTATTTCATATATATATGATTTATCTTGTCTATGCAAACCAGCATCTTCCAGCTGTTTTATAACATCTGCTACATAAGAATACCTTGGACCAGTAACCCCCAGGGGAAACTGCAATGTCACTAACTGGGCTTATAAAAGCTGAGTTGAAAACTGACACAAAATCACACAAAATTTTGTAGAAAATTGATTTGAAAAAGAATGAGATTTCAGCAATAATTCAAAGCCCAATTGTATTAAGATAGCAGCTGTATATTCTCCTTTGCCGGGTCCTGCATAAATATTAACAATGCTCAGTTTTGGGACTCAGAGAAGGAGAATGCAATGGGTCAGAATCCCTCAGTTCCCATTTAGAATGTATGGTGGATATTTCAGTAGTGATAATGGTACCAACATGATATAGGAACTGTCTCTCCCTTAAAGGAATGCAGAGTGGGACTTGACCTCAGGAATGAAGTCTAGTCAGGTGAAGATGACAAAAGAGCTCCTATCGACCCTCTGTGAAAAATGCACAAGACATGAGAGTATGCAGAATTGCAAATGAGTTGAAAAAAAGCCTCAAAAGCCAAAGAAGGAATTGACCATCACAATAGAAGAGAATCAAATAAATTAATTAAAAATTGGTATTAATAGAAAGAACCAAAGTTAGAGTTCTGGGGTGAAGGAGAAGAAGGAAATCGGAAGCATGTGGTTCTGAGGTTCATGGCAGATTCAGGTGCCTGTCCCAGCAGCATATTTATGCTGATTGCCTTCACATAAAGAGCTAATGGAGAACCAAACCAGCCGATAAAAGTAAGCACATTCTTTCACTGGAGAATGATCCACAGAGTTTTGCTTAATTAACAATTCAATGAATAACTCCACAAGTGACTATTTCTGCTATCTAATGACAGACCCATGTGGGTCTTTTTGACAGTCCAGCATTGCTTACTTTGGAGAAATGACTTTTTCCCAAACCATATCAATTTGCTATCAAATTACCTCTCCATCAACAGGATAAGCCGCTGATCCAGGTTAGCTATAAATAACACTCAGGATTCTTAGTTGCAAACGTATGAACCAATTCTTTCTAATTTAGCAAAAACAACAACAACAAACTTGAATTTCTTGTGCGGTGGCACAAATAATCTGTGAGAGTGTCACAGTCATTAATGCATGAGAAGTCATGGCCAGAAACAAAGTCTGAAGTTACTGAGGATGCTACACGGAAACTTGTGGTGCCAACCATTACCCTTGCTGCATTCTGCGTGGCACCTACTTCCTCCCTTTGCTCTATTCTGAATACATCTTACATGGATCAGTTTGATAAGTGAAATGTAATATTCATATCTATTCCCTGAATACTGGAAGAGGGCATTTTAGGCTAATAACATGGAGACATGGAATTCATTATATGGGTAATTCCGTAAACATAAGCAGGGTACAAGACATGATAGTCATTCATTACTTTAGCTAATGAGAGAGCCCCATCTCTTAGAGGGTCCTAGCATTTGATCCAGGTAGAACCTTATGGGTTAGACAGAGTCAATAAGACTCGTTTCTGGAGGAAAATGTATAGATGTTCAAGGATATTGATTAGAAACTGTCACTGAGACTCTTTTTTTGGGGAAGGGGCTAGAGATTCAAAGATAGATTATTCAAAGATACTGGATCAGGAATATAAATACTCCCTAAGCTCGGCCTGCTCCATCATGTGGTAGGAGTACCAAAAGTTGGGACACACACAGAGGAAATGAAGCTAAGAGATATTGTAAAAGGCAGGGATGCAACTCCATCACAAACATCTGCATTCAACTGCAGCTGAAGCCACACAATCCTGAACTGTACAATTTCCCAAATTGGTTTTCTTACTGTCTTAACTAAACTAATTCATATATATCAAACAACTTAATACAATGTCCATTCTCTAAATGTGTGTGCTTACTGAGTAAAGTCCTAGGGTAGGAGATACCCACAGAGATTTCAGGAATGAAAATAAGAATGTTTTGCTGTACCTCTTACATGGGAAGACCTCAAGCAGAAGATTAACATGATACACAGGATACATATTCTTTTCCTTCCTTGCATACAGTGCACCACTTCCTTTCTAACAATTCTTCGGGAGTTTTAAAGTTGATGGGGCAGAACTTCTTGACTGGTACATGTTTTCCAGGGAGTGTGGTTATGGAACAGACACACATACACATCAACATATGGATGATTTTCTCTGTCTGAGTGCCTCAGACAAGGTGCCATTCCGGCTAAATAGCAATGTGCCTATCCTGGTTGTCTTTATCTCTCTCACTCTTTCTTCCAGGCTACATGTTGGTGTTCTCATATCTTCTATTTCTAGACAGATGATAATGCTGATGCTACCATTTGTGTTTCTGTTAAGAAAAAAGAAGGAGAAAGAGACACAGAGAGAGAGAGGGAAAGAGAAAAGGAGAGGGAGAGGGAGAGTGAGAGGGAGAGGGGGAGAGAGAGAGAGAGAGAGAGAAGAAAGAAGACATTCAGAAGCTTTCAACCTAAGGCACTTCCTTTAGCCCAATTCACCAATTCACCTAAAACTCTGCATTAGATTTTAGGCAAAAGTTCTCTGTTAATTTTAATGTCTAAATTCCTTTTGGCTTCCTCTTCTCCCTTTGTGGATATCTTCCTCGAACACCAACAGAGAACAGCAGCCACATGAATAAGGCAGAGTTTGGGAAATCCTGGATTCCCTTATCATGAAGCATCTTAGTAACCGCAGAAATGCAGAAGCTACTTGTAATGGTGCTCTAGACACGGTACGAGAAAGGTTCACCTTTATAATCTAATTTAATTATCACAAAACCCTGTTAGGTAGAGTGTTATTATTTAAATTTCAATCAGAGGACAATGTAACAGGAATTCTGCAACTTAGAGTCAAAGAGATAATAAACAGGAGCACCTATGGTGAAATTTGGTTTGCCTGAATTGAAACCCACATTTGAGGCCTTACACCTTGCACCTGGGGTGTGACTTCATAGTGATGTAAATCAGTTATAGCAAAAGAAGCAAAAGTTTGAAAGTCCTCTGTTTAGTCTGGAAGTGGCTAAGATATATGATGATCAAAATTGACATAAAATCATCCATATGAAACTCTTGTGTGTAAAAGATTAAATGGAATCTGTGTCACTCCAGGAGAAAGATTTAGGGCCCAATTGATATAAACTGAGGAGAAGCTCATTTCCCACTTTCAATGTTTCCATGATCCTCTCAATCCAGGCAAGAAATGTAGAAAAAATACTACGGTCCTATCTACCCACCTTATTTTCTCATTGGCGAGAGAGGGAGAAAGATTCATCAGTCTGATGCGATGATGGGTCTGGAAAAGAAACCAAGAATGTGCAGCAGCGTTCCCTTCTAGGTCTCCTGTTTTAGTCAGGTTTCTCCAGAGGAACAGAAGCAATAGCACGTGTATATACAGAAAGAGAGTTATTTTAAGAAAGTGGATCATGCAACTGTGGATGCTCGAGAAGTCCAAAATCTGGTAGCGGAGGCCCATAGGCTGGAGACTTCAGAATGAGTGACAACTTGAATCCAAAGGCACTCTGCTGGTGAACCAGGAAGAGGTGATGTTGAGGATGAAGTCTGAAGGTTGTCTGCTGGCAGAGTCTCTTCTTGCTTAGGGGAGGTCAGTCTTTTCCTTCTATTAAGGCCTTCAGCTGATTGAATGAGGCTCACCCAAATTACAGAAGATACTTGACTTTGCTTAAAGTCCAGCAATTTCATGTAAATCTCATCTAAGCATCACCCCTCGAAGAAACATCCAGAATAATGTTCGAACAAATATCTCGCACTGTGGCCCAGCCAAACTGACACATACAATTAACCATCATACTCCTTTCTCCTCTCTTTTCAAGTCTGGCTCTCAAACATGTAGGAATTTTACTTTTCTAGCACTTTCAAGGATGGGTAAGGGGAAGTTTAATTCACAGGTAGAAGGCATATTTGGAAGACTGTTGACAGCAAATGTCAGACTATGTTCCCATCAGCTTTATTAGTCATAAAGATAACATTTTGACTCTTTACTGATTTCTCACAAATGGGTCCTAATTTGAGTAACAAATGATGACACATTATTACATATGGGATCATGGGCTTAGAATCTTAGAAATCAGGGACTAAAATTATGCATCTAAAATTTGGATGTGTTGAGGAGGTTTTTGGCTTAGCCAGGATAAGTTGCCTTAGGATTTAAGTTTTTGTGAATTCAGATCTCTAAAGGCTTTTCGAATAGGGTAGATCATGGTTACTCCAATTGCTATTGTTTATGAACATGTGACCTAGCCAAGTTGACACACACAATTAACCATCACACTCTTTTCTCCTCTCTTTTTAAAAAGTGAGGCCCTAGGTGATTTCCCCCTTGGGTTTTTTTTAAGCACGTCCCAGGAGCCCTAGCATGTAGGCCAATGTAGCTTACCTTGGCTTGAATTACATAGTAGGGCTAAGTCAGAGCTAGCTAACAGGGAGATGATTTGAGCCCAATTAAGATTTATAAAGGAAGAGATGTTTTAGGCATTAGTAGATGACATCATTCATACTCTCATTATAATTGTTGTCCTCCACTCCCCCACAAGATCCCCAGGAAGCAACTTAACACGGCTAATGTGTAAAAGCAGCTAGGTTCAGCTTAGCTTGTGGAGAATGGGATCTAGCTTTTGTATTTAGAGTCAGCCGAGACACATGCTTGGAAAATGGTATTAGATCTCAAAATCATAGCTTCATGACAACAAAGTGGTGGTTTTAACTAATTAATAAAAAGGAATGAGGTCATTGCTATATAAGAACTATGCCATATTCTTGGTTTGAGGTAGACAGTAACTCAATGAAACAATGGTGAACTCAAAAAATTAAGAAAGAAAAACACAAAAAGGTTTATGCCTATAACCCACTTCATCTCTAAAAAATGAGTCTCTTCAGAAATAAACTGGTTTAAAATTATGCTTCTGCCTTTCTATTATAATAGGGGGCAGTAGAGAACGACAGACTTTCTAAAGAACGCAATATATTTGTGTGGGAAGGAAGGTGCCCTTTCGTTAAAATAATAGAGCTTGGATCACTGAAGCCAGTCTGGACAAATAGGTAAAAGGAAGGGAGACAGACGCCTGCAGTCCAAATGTCCTTGTTGAAGGGAGTTGAGAAAAGAGGCAGGTGTCTGAACTGACACTATACCAGAGAGAATGATACGTCTACCCTCAATCACATATAAAAAGGTGGCTTATTTCAGAGAGCAGAATGCAAAGATATCCCCCAGAGGGAATCCAGATACAAGGCCTGACTCAGACTTTTAAAAGTGTGTCATTATACAAGTGAAAACTTCCAGAAAACATCAGAACAGCTGTATACAGTGGTGACAAACAACTTGTTTGATTTGAGAAGGAAACATCAAGAAGAAAAACGATAGCTGCTCAAAGCCATCTAGAGTGTCAGAAACATCACAGTGGTAGATAGGGATGCAGCCATTGCCTTGAGTGAATATAACAGGGTTTGGGAGACTAAGAAAAGCACAGGAAACAAATGCCACTCTTAAAGAAACCTAGATTGACAGAGATAAATAAAGAGCAGGCGTGGTTTAGATGTTAACCTGAAATCAGGGAGGATTCTACCAGGGTAGAGCTATGCTCCATAGGAAACTGAGAGAAGACAGGATTGTCTGGATGGAATTGTTTTGGATGCTTTCTCTAAGACCCACAATTGTATCTCTTGTTATGAGAAAAATCTACAGAAGATGCTATAGGAACAACTACCTGTGCCTCAAAAGACAGATGAAAGGAAAAAATGATACTTAGAAATAGTAAACTGTGCCAGCATAATAGGAAGGAAAGGAACTAGCAGTAGAAATAGTTAAGTTGTACTAAACTATTGAACCTTCTTTAAAGGAGCAGAGGGAGGCAAGAAAATTAGGTGGAAATAGGACATGAGGGCCCTATCTTATTCTCCTGAAAAGGATATAGTTGAAATGCTACTGAAAGCCTGAAATACTCAAAAACAGCAGAAAGAAAGGGTCTTGAGGAGTTCACAGTGAAGCTTTTGATCCTCACAGTGGTAGTGTGGACAGACTGAAGCTATTACACTCACTCAAACCTCTGAGGGCAGAGGCATCATGACCAGCCCCAGTGGCTTTACTTACAGACTCTGCTGAGAGTGATGCTTTGCCAGAAATAAAATATAATGACAAAGAATGAATTGTTCCCAGCAGGCGGTTTTCCAAAGTCCTGGGAAATTCTATGACAAAAGGCTGCAGAAAACGACACTGTAAAATGGAGCTAAATGTGGCTGCTCAGGAGATAGAGTCTGTACCATTAAGGAGCCCACACTCAATGAGAAGCCAGGGCACCAGAAGTCCAGACCTCAGAGGGAAATGAACATAGGGAGATTTAAAAGGCAGGGGGAAGGCAAGACAATGTGTTGAAGGGGCTGCCAACAACCTTTTCCAAGAAATGGAGGAATATCTCTGGTGTCTATAGAGAGTAGGCATGGAGGAATTTTTTCACCCCAGATATAATCAACACTTTTCTCTATGGGTGGGAGATTTCCCTCAATAGAGTTCAACTTTACAGGTTTCACTTTCTGGATATGTATTACAGACTAAATTGTATCCTGGTGAGAGCAAGCAAAACACCTGTCCTCATGATTCTTTGACTATTGAGTCTCCAATGGGTTTTTTGATGAGTGCCAGTAAGGTGACCCTGCATTGGCCCAAGTACTGGACGTGGAGTCTTAATTTTTCTTAATTGTATTACCTTTAGGGTCTAAGATTTATTTTTCCTTTTCAGCTTGAATGCAGTAGTTGAATTAATCATACTCTTTAGTTCATGCAACACTATCTTTTTAGGTACCAGGAAGGGCTTTTTTTCCCCCATAACTTCTCTGTTTATCTCCTGTCCCCACTCCTATTCTGCTCCTCCCCCAGCCATCTGTGCAGATATATTTGGTATTTATCTCCAGTTGTGCATCTCCTTCTTTTCTGTGTGGAGGAGTGAGGACTCCCCTGTCTCCTTTATCTAAATCTTTTCCACCTCCCACCCCCCAACATATATTCTGACTCTTTTCCAGCTTTGTACATTTTCTTTTCTTTCAGGCATGTTGAATAAAGGCATGATGGGTCCACATCTAACATGTGCGTATTTTCCTTATGTGCATCTTTCACGTTTTTTTTTTTTTTTTTTTTTTTGCCTACAAATGTAAGTTCCATGAATAAAACAATTTATCTCAGCTTTGTCCATTATTGTGGTCCTGGTTTCTGGCATAGTACTAGCACATAGTAGGCATTCATTAAATATCTATAACATGAGTGAGTAAATAAATACATTAAATAGTGTTGGTAATTAATATTATTAGGGTTTTGCTTGTGTTTGGTCAATCTAGGATTGTGGAACTGGCCATGAGGAAGCCTATAATGTTTTATAATATTAACCTCTGAATTCTTAAAAGTGAGCTGCAGGAGAGAGTTGCTGTTGACTTAATTTAACTTCAGACACTGGGAAACAGCATCAGCTATTCTGGGAATCCGAGTAAGACTGGAACTGCATGAAGAGTGAATAGAGAATCATATTGTTCATTAAACCTAAAAGAGAAAGGAAATGAGATTCTTTAAGCTCTTTTTTCTTCACTGAGGATTCAACAGAGGAAAGATACTTACATGCATATTTGGAGGTATTCTGTGTAATAAATATTGTGTTAAATGAGTACCTTTAAGTTTACATATGAAGATGTTGCTTAAACATTATAGGATTTTATGTTGGGCAGAGTGGATGTGTACAGCAGAGCAAGGAACACATTTTGGGCCTTGGGTATAAAAGAGTTTTTAAATTATCTTAAAATGTTTTTCTGTTCTATTTAGCTTTGTCAGGGAGAGTAAAAGATAAACTGTCCAACAGTGGTTCCAGAAAGAAAAACAAAAAGACTATACTTGGAATCAGGAGAAAAGATTCATGAATGAGGACAAACTGTAGTTCTAACCCCTGAGGATGACAGTCACATGTGTGGTTAGCCGTAAAGTTCACTGACAGTATCAACAGTTTAAGAAAGAAAATCTAGGACGTTAAGAAGTTATGGAGAACCTTTTACCTTTCCTTCCTGCTGCTTAAAGAGAGTCTAAAAATAGTCCCCTCTACTTGAGGTACAATATGCTGAGACTCTCCCACACTTTCTCTTCTTTTTAAGTTTTCCCTTGAGACAAGGTGTGGTTGGGAGAGAGGGATAGAAAATTTAAGCTCATTCTCCTTCCTTGATCTCTTCGCTTGTAACACATATTTCTCTGTGTACCACAGGGTAAATAACCCCAAAAATCTGCAGCTTTATGGCCAAGATTCAAGTTAGGAGGAGAAACTATATTAAGGAAATAAGTATGGTCACAGGTCAAAGCAGCATTTCCCAATAATATCTAATAATACCAACAATACAACATAGTTTTATATTCATCCTTTCTTCTAGTTCTTAGTAGGTTCTATACTTGAGAAAGAAAGAATGATATTGGTTGATTTCCTAAAACTTGAGCATATATCAAAATAGATTTTGATGTAACATAAAGACATTCTATCTCTCACACGTAGAGGGATGTTTGTAAAGAATGATGGAGCTGCTTCATAAGGTATCAAGATTCCTCATATCAAGAGGCTAAGCCACCACCTATCCAGATATTATTGAGTCCTCTCCCTAGGAAAAGACTGGACTTACTTTAACATTAATAATTGCTTCTACATTGGGTAAACATTTTAGATTTCACAAAGGACATTAAGGTGCATCATTCCCCTTAATATGAAATTATATACATTTTTGTATTTATGTACCCAATTAATTTCAGATGATGTAATGTTCTAACTTAGATGCTCAAATGAATCATTTTCAAATGATTCATTCAAATGAGGATTTACTTGAATTTATAAAGATATACATTTTTTAAAAAAGTTAAGCTACAAATTAATAACGGATATTAGTATTACTATCAACAGTAGTAATATTACAAGGATAAATATGCTATAATCACTCAAAACTTTGGTATATCATCATAGGGCTTATAACATGCTTTCTTATAATATTTCTTATAATGAAAAAGTATTTACTTTGGTGTACCAATTCTATTTTTATTTTAACTTCATGTTTTTACCAAAAGTAATCTCTAGCTTGATGTTGTGAATAAGATGGGTGATTCACGAAGGTAGTAGAATTTCTAGTACATCTAGAGGTATTTTTTTTATTTGCTTTATTCTGTTATTTTTAGGGTCCAGAACTCTGTCTCATATGACTATTCAGATGAATTATGAAATAAAATTGAACCAGAAAAACAGTTCTGTGATGCATGATAGTAATAAAGAACAAGACCTATTTGAATTCTAGCCTCACAACTTACCATTTCTAGACTATTGCAAGTTGCTTAAACTATCTCTAAGCTTTGGAATCTTTATTGATAAAAATTAGTTAAATAATACCTAGTATCTAGATTCTATATTAAGAATTACATGAAAAATGCCTAGAACAAAGTAGGTGCTCAATAAATGGTACATATTATGCATACATAACCAGGCACTGTTTCTGCCTACTGAGGGATTCCTTAGCAGCACGAATCTTATTTTGATGGATATATTCTAGTCTCTTGATTACAGCATCAAATCATTACAACAGAATCATACTTGAAGTGCAGAATGAATAACAAGCAGTCAGAGAGTTGGCTTAGAGTACTGCTGTGTCCTTAAAACCAAGGAGAGAACTTTCTTGGGAATAGGCATCCAAATTTTAAAAAGATGCTCAGATCTACCATAAGAATAAAGGATCAACTATCCCTGGAGCTATATTTGTGTTTACTAGTACTCTAGTAATCACAAAGCCATTTCCTTTGTGTTTCCACTCTCAGTTTGTCTCCCAACTTTAATTTATTACTGGACAGACTTCAGATTTGAAGCTAATAATGGCTGGCATTTCATGCAGGCCCTTCTACAGGATAATTCTGATTATCCCTTTGGCTTCACTGCTGTTCCTTCAGTATTGACAGCTCTGAGACCTTTCCCTGTGTAGTACAAGTATCTACACATCTGTCTTTAGAGAGTTGTCAAGATGAATATGGCACTTGGGCTGTGATCTTATTACCACACAGTCTTCAGTAGCTTCTCTTGCCTACCTCTGTGATTTTCCATTTAGAACTGGTGCCAAAATGTGGTAACAGTTTTAAAAAGAAAGTACCTAAAAAGGGATGGAACATAATCTTTCAAAGAATAGTTGAAGCAATGTGGGTTTTCGTAATACTAAAGTAGGAGTCCCCTAGTAGGAGGCAGACATTTTGCGTCAGAAAACCCATAACGTGCACAATAGCTGAACGAATTTACATTCCCACCAAAAGTGTATAAGCATTACTTTTTCTCCACAACCTTACCAGCCACTGCTGTTTTTTGACTTTGTAAAAATAGTCATTCTGACTGGTGTTAGATGGTAATCTCATTGTGGTTTTGATTTGCATTTTTCCAATGATCAATGACATTGAGCTTTTTATTTCCATAGGAATATTGGCCACATGTATATGTTCTTTGAAAAATGTCTGTTTATGTCCTTTGACCACTTTCTTTTTCTTTGTTTTTTGAAACAGAGTCTCACACTGTTGCCTGGGCTGAAGTGCAATGGCGCAATCTCAGCCCACTGCAACCTCCACCTCCTGGGTTCGTGTGATTATCCTGCCTACTACACCTGGCACACCACTACAACTGCTAATTTTTTGTATTTTTAGTAGAGATAGGGTTTCACTATGTTGGCCAGACCAGTCTCAAACTCCTGACCTCGTGATCTGCCTGCCTTGGCCTCCCAAAGTGCTGAGATTACAGGCATAAGCCACCATGCCCAGCCCTTTGCCCACTTTTTAATGTGGCTGTTTCTTTTTTCCTTCTAAATTTGTTTAAGTTCTTTATCGATGCTGGATATTAGACCTGTGTCAGATGCATAGTTTGCCAAAATGTTCTCCCATTCCGTAGATTCTCTGCTTACTCTGTTGATTGTTTCACTTGCTGTGCAGAAGCGCTTTAGTTTCATTAGATCTCATTTCTGTTGCAGTTCCTCAAAGACCTAAAGACAGGATTACCATTCAACTCAGCAATCCCATTACTCAGTATATACACAAAGGAATATAAATCTTTCCATTATAAAGACACGTACATATGTATGTTCATTATAGTATTATTTACAATAGCAAAGACATAGAATTAATGCTCAACATTGATAGATTGGATAAAGAAGATGTGGTATATATACACTATGGAATACTACGCAGCTATAAAAAGGAACAAGATCATGTCTTTTGCAGGGACATGAATGGAGCTGGAGGCCATTATCCTCAGCAAACTAACACATAAAGAGAAGACCAAATACCATATGTTGTCATTTACAAGTGAGAGCTAAGTGGTTGGAACACATGGACATATAGAGGGTAACAACACATATTGGGGCCTTTCAGAGGATAGAGGGGGGGAGAAGGGAGAAGAGTAGGAAAAACAAGTGGGTGATTAATAATCTATACAACAAATCCTCATGACACAAGTGTACCTATGTAACAAACCTACAATTACTAGTAGTATCCATGAGCTTAAAACAAAAGCTTTTTAAAAAGGAAGAAAACCCATAGCTAATGATGGATTATTCCTGTGAATAGCAAAATCACAGTAACCACAGCCTGAAGATGCAAATAATTACATTTTATGCAGTAATAAATTAACTAAAAAACAACTACTTGAGCATTAAATACTTCTTGAAAACTTCCTTTCCAAGAGAAGCTGCCTATGTTATCAGGTTCTGATAGAAACTTGATCATAAGGAATAATCATTGATAAGGTAAATAATAAGTTCCTCAGGGACTTGTTTAGTGGAAATATTTTCACGATGAATCATTATGAAATAAAATTTTCATTACTTTAAAAATAATAGTAATCATGCTTTTCCCAGGGAAAATATTGTACTTTGGGCATTTAAGTAGTTTGTTAGAAATAGCTTATTAGCAGATTCCAAAAGAATTTCTAATTTTTTAGTTTTCTACAATAAGCTGTAATTTCTTTCGGAGCAGTGAACATCTTTCTGCTTAAGTTAATGCCAGAAGGAATCAACTTGATATCATTTTGTTTGGTTAGCTGATAGGCTGGATAGTGAATACATAATCAATGTGAGGGAAAAGAGCCTGGTATAAAGGTTAGAAGTATTATTTGAGTCTTAGACAAATTGTAGTTGGCATTGTGGCTGCTCTGTTTCATAGCTGCTTTGAATTTCAATGTTCTCATCTGTAAAATGCATGTAATTAAATAACTAACACCTAGCATTATTGTGAATATAAAATAGAATAAAGCATCTAAAAAACTTACTATAGTACCAGCACGTAGCAATTTTTCAATGAATGTGATCTATTAGCCATCTTTCTATCTGTTATCTATTTACCAGTGATGATGGTCATTATTATCATCCTTCTCTTTCACATTGTCTTTAAGAATTAAGAGTAACATAGTAAAAAATAATAATACTAGATTTCAGCTCTAGTGCTATTTTGTGATATGATTACAGTCAAGTCATTTAATTGTTCTGGGTATATGGGTCCTCATGTGTAAAAATAAGACCAATGCTTACGGCTCACACTTGGCATGATCTCCGCAAACCACTACGCTCGCTCTTCGGCATAGCTAGTAACTGAATGCAGATGAGCTCTACTTGCTCATCTCCAGCTCTGATTTCCTCTTTGAGCTGTAGACTTTCTAAATTTAACTCTCGTTATTATAGCCATTTAAATGACTCTCCAAAAACTCAAATTTAACATGTTTAAAATGGCATATAGTTTCCCTAAATCACACCCTATCTCTACATTTTTTTTCTTTTTGTCATTACCTACTTAGTTAATAACTTTTCCATTTACCCGGGAAATTAAGACAAAAATCCTCAAGATGGCCTGTATTTCTTCCTCTCCTCTCTTCTGGACACCCTTTTAGTCACAAAATTATTACTTTTAAAATGTCTGCATGTACATTATTAGTGCCCATTCTCTTGTTTAGAATTTAACTATTTCTTGGTTATTTAAACAGCTTAGTAAACTTTTAAAAAATCTAGCTGTGCCATATAAATGCCAGAACAATTAACTGCCACAACCACCTTCGCACTGGATCAAGAAATCATGTAGTCTAGCTCTGTTGTTTGGTGATGAGACCTTATTTCCAGGAAGGCTGAGCTTGTGTCTGTCCTGTTCAACATTGCATCTCCAATGCCAAGCTCAGTGCCCAGAAATGTATATTGTACTTTGATTAGGCAAAGAGGGCCAGCTTAAGTATGAGGCAGACATATCAAGACCTGGGGTATTCCACTGGTATAAAAAATTTATATCAGAAGACAGAAGACTACGCCTGCAGAGATCTCAAAATCTGAAGATGTTTGCTGTAGAATGTTTTCCTGTGACATTTAGGACATACACCTTAGTAAAAAATAAGTCAGTATTAAAGTCTGGATACATCAAACCCTAAGTCTGTTTTGGAAAAGGGCTGTTGCTTTTTCTTCTTTGTCGCTTGTAAAAAGCAAAATGTTGGATACAGGATAAATATTCAGCACATTTGTTGAACTGAACAGAAATTATGAGTTACTTTTTGAACAGAAATTACATTGTAACTATAATTTATCTGAAACACCATGATTAAATTTCTTTAGGCATTCAACATTTCACACTGGCAATTTATTTGTCATGCAAATCAGCAAATGCATATTGTTTCAATAGTACACTTTAAAAAGTCAGATCACCAAGGTAACTTGAAAAAATATGATAATCAGTAGAGGTCTGAAACATAATTTCTTTTAGCACCTTCAGAAAAGTCAGGGACTAGAATATGTCATACAGGTGTCAAGATTATACACAAACATACTCACAGAATATTAGTCATTTTGTGTATTTAGGCAAGGTAAAAGAAAATAAAATATAAAAACATATTTTTAGAGTTGACATTCTCCTTTGGAATTAAAATATTCCTCATATAATGAGCTAACTCATTGTACATTTCTAATCTATGTGTCTGGTTAAGCACAAAGTTAAATTAAAAAGCATAAATTTAATTTTTTCTTTAAATTTATCATTTTTGTGAGCAGCTACAAGAGACTAAGTAACTCACATAAATTGACATCTCTGCAGAGGCTGAGATGTGGCACTCTGCAGTGCACATGAGAATGTTAAAGTTTTGTTTCTGCAACTTCCTTTTGCTACCAAAGAACTGGAGGATTGGAAGCAGGTACCTGGCTGGAAGCCTATGAACAGAAGAAGAATAGATACATAAGCTCAAAACTCTTGCCTGGAACTGAATGTACTGACCAAGCAAGCAAAGTCCTTCTTCATCACTGAAGTTATGATACTGTGTACCCATTTTTTTTTCAGTCTGGGAATTTATTCATGGAGTCACCAAACAGGAAATCTGAAGGAAGTTGAACTTTTCAAACACAGTTTCTTATTTCTGCAGAAGACACTGAATTCAATAAAAACCTCATAGGGTTTGATACTGCTATTAGTCCTAGAATCACCAGGCACAATATGAAACATAGGACACATGTCCCTATAAAAAGACTAAGATGAACAAAATTTCAAGAGGAGGCTTATGTCCTCTAGTGCTGCCGTTTCCTTGAGGCCAACAATAATGATAAATAAAGACAGATTCTACTGATCAGGGTCCAGTTCTCCACTATGCTTGACCATTGTGCAGTCTCTCTCATGTCTTGCAGGAATTCATGATAAATACATTCATTAATTGAATTGCTCAAAAATCAGCAAATATTTATTGAATACCTACGGTGAACCTGGTACTACCTCAGGCACAAGTGATGCAATGATGAAATGCATAGATATATGCCTTTTTCCTAATGGAGTTTGTGATCTAATGAAGACAGACGAGTCAATGAATCAAATATATAATTTGCAGGTGGGTGCTATGTGATGGGAAGAGAAAAATAAGGAGACTGTTAAGAGGAAAGTGTAGTCTCAGCAAGGTGGTTTATCATTGAGCCAGAGAATGGGCTCCAGGGATCAGGGAATGCCCAAGCATCTTGAGCTTCTTCTAGAGACTGACTTGATCCAGTAAGAGAACACAGGAGATAAGCCATGACAACCTCATGGTGGAGAGTGAAGAGGAAGCTGCTAACGAGGAGTCACAGGGTTTCTGAGGATACTTCTTCCCTTACCATTGCAATGTAAAAGTGATGGAAGGGGTGATTTGTTTGCATTTTTTCTCTTGAGCATATGTAGGGCTGATATACCCTCTTGAATTCTGGACAAGCCAAGCCCTGGTATCCCTCTTGACTCTTCTTGGTGGCCATAGTGTAGATGGCAGAGAGTTGTTCATAACTGGAACACCTCAACTCTTTGTTCTGTAGCAGTGAGATCAGTAGAGAGGAGGGAACCCTCTTCCTCCTGCTGGGGCCAGGATGATGAGTGCTATTTCATTCTTCAAGAACATAGCCTGGCACCATGGCTCATGCCTGTAATCCTAGCACTTTAGAAAGTCCAGGTGGATGGATCACCTGAGGTCAGGAGTTCCAGACCAGCCTGTCCAACATGGCAAAACCCCGTCTCTACTAAAAACACAAAAGTTAGCCGGGCATGGTGGCGTGCACCTGTAATCTCAACTACTAAAGAGGCTGAGGCAGGAGAATTGTTTGAACTCTGCAGGCAGAATTTGCAATGAGCCGAGATCACACCACTGCACTCCAGCCTGGGTGACAGAGCAAGACTCCATCAAGAAAGAAGGAAGGATAGAAGGAAGGAAGGAAGGAAGGAAGGAAGGAAGGAAGGAAAGAAAGAGAGGGAAGGAAAGAAAACAGGAAAAGGAAGGAAGGAAGAAAGGAAGGAAGGGAAGGAAAGAAAACAGGAAAAGGAAGGAAGGAAGGAAAACAGGAAAATAATTTTAATTATTTATTGAAATTTTTGGTTTAGAAAACAGAAATAACTTTGGTAAAAAATTTACTCTATGTTTTCTTAAGAAAATTGAAGAGTGCATTTTTAAATTAAAATAACAAGTTAATAATATCACAGATGTAAAAAACAAGTGTCAGAGGATTTTGTTAAATAAAGGGATTTAACAAAAAACTATGGCCACAAAAGTTATAAAAACACATATTTGCCCCACAAAATTTGCATTTAGGGAGGGAAAACAGAAAATGAAAATTCAAATTTTCAGTAAAGACTGACTATAAATATAAAAGAACATAAAATATCCTAAAATTACAATTATTAAAAAATATAAAATATATTTTAGAAATAAAATTGTTGTCAGAATAAAAAATTCCTCTCTATACCAAGCATCTGTGGGGTGGACAGGAACATAGAGATGTAGGAAGGAGTACTTGCTAGCCATTTTCTTTATCACAGATACAATGAATCAATCTTTTGTAATAAGATAAATTATTTTAAAAATAACAGGCACAATTATTAGTTGAAGTAAACTGGACTGCACATTTGAAATGGGTTCATAAAAAGAAAGAAACTCCAAATCTATAGCAAATATTAAATACAAAGGGAAGCTCTTTAAAGCATTACAAATAGAAAATAGCTCAAAGAACATCCAAATATATGTTTTTCAATAAAATGAAAGGATCATGCTCACCTTTTTTTTAAAAAAATTAAATACATATACTTGTGTCTTTGAGTATGTGCATACGTGTGTTCAAATATATACTGTCAATTAAAGGTATACTTTAAACAAACTAATTTTGAAAAGTTAAATGTAATAGAACGGGCCATTTTATATTATCACAACACAGTATTAATTCAAGGCAAGCAGAATTCAAGATTAAAACAATAACATTAATAAAGAGAATGAAGGTGACCATTTATGGAGTTATAATTGTAGGAAACTAAAATGGAAACAAGTTATATTGTTCAGCTTTTTTTTCTTTTTATTGCAAGACAAATCTTAACTTCAACTAATGTAGGAAAAATAATTTCAAGTTCAATCTAGAGCAGTAGGAAAGTAACATACCTGAGTCTAGGAAATAGAAAGTTATCCCAATGGGCAGATGTCTACCCTTAGACTACTCATTGCAGCCAGCAACTGCTACCAGGCATAAGACAAAAAATTCTTGAAATATAATCAGAGAACCACTGAAATGTAGTAGTTTCAGGAATGCATTAAATGTATCTCATAATGCATGACATAGTATAACAAATGACTATATACAATCTTAGTAATTATAACTTAATATAGTCATACATGCATACATGCAAATACACATGTTTATGTATATAAATATACATACTTTGCAAATTAAAAACATCTTGTGTTTACAGAAAACTTATGAAAACCAATCACATATTAACTTAAAAGAAAATCCTCATTATATGACAGGAGATAGAAATAACACAGTCTACATTCTTTACTCTTCCAGGAAACAACAGATTAGCTGTAGTTTTATAAATAACTGTAATAAGAATAATTAAAATGAAACAAACAGAAATATCTTCTTCTTCCTAATCTCTTTGGTGAAAAATAAAAAACTATAATTTAGGAATATTTAGAAGTAATGACAATGGAAACAATGTATACAAAAATAATGAGGCAGTCAAAGTGGTACTCAGAATAAATCCCCAGTCATTCTTGTTTTCATTACTAAAGAATGTAAACATATGAGGTAAAATTTAACCTAAAAAATGTCTGTGTTTGTATAAAATAGTAATCCTGAAAAAAGCAAGAAAAAGTCATTTATAAAGAATAAAAATGAATCAGAAGAAACATAGCAGAATCAACAAGCATACTATGAATAGTCTTCTTTGGGATAAAATAAAAATGAAGCACTTAATATTTAATTAAAAACATATACTTCATAAAATAGAAGAAATTTAATACTATCTAAAAATATATGTAAATTGCCCATCCAAAATATGATTGCAAAATACAAATTGATGTGGGAAATTTGGAGAAAATTATTCAACAGCCATCCACCAAAAAAGCTATGTTTTTCACAAGTGAATCATGTAATTAACAGTGAAGTAACAATTATTATGTTACTTAAAATGACCCAAACTGTAGAGAAAGACATCTATCCAGTTACTTTATAAAACTTGATAACAAAAGTGGCAAGAATAACACATAAAACATATTTAAAATTAATCTTACTTATGAAGATAAGTGCAAAACTCTGAGTAAAATCATAGAACATCCACCTTTTTGTATAATAAAGAATACTACCTTCTGCATAAACAGGGTTTACTCAAACAATGCAAAGATGATTGATCAGTCATTCATCCATTACTGTTAATAAATAAAAGTGTATTATTTGATTGTTTTGATAAACAAACAAAAAAACTCATACAGTTGAATGGGCAGATATTATTGGTTTAGAAGGCAAAACAAGACAGAACAATGAATTCATAAATTCTTAGTAACATAGCAAAAGAATATCATTAATACAAAATCACAACTTTAGATCAATATTTAAAATAATGGCAAAATGTGACACACTAGAGAGAATTCAAACAGTTAAAGCAAAGAATGAATACACATTATTAACATTTGTATGCTAATCTGAAAATGTATTAGGAAAGCTATAAAGTAAATAGTATAAATGAAGTGACAAAAATATAATTAAGTAGATACATATATGGAAAGCAAATACAATTTCAAAACAACCAAAAATAGTTAAGAATAATAAGAGTTCACTAAGATGTTCAGCTGAAAAATAATGGTACATAAAGTTTTAATTTCTTAGAGACTGAAAGATAGCAATATAAAATAACTTTAAAAACATCAGAATATCAAAAACGTTTTAATTGGCTTGGAATAAAACTTCAGAAAAAACTGTTCTGTAGATATTTAAACAAAGTAACAAAAATGCTTTCATATGAGAATAGTTGAATAAACAGATATCCCTTTATATGAAGCCCAAATTATGTATTACAGAACAACCCTTGAAGCAGGTTAATTTTACATATATGAGGCATAATATATTTATGATAATTGGATAGTTGTTTGTATGTTCCAGTCAAGATTTGAAACCTTGATAGTCTGACTCTGGGTCTGCCCTCTAAACAACCGTGCTATTGAGAAGAGGATGAAATCCTGTAGAAACAGTAGCCAAAGAACACAAAAGGCTATATCTCTGTGAATAAAATACAAATAATTTTTTAAAATATTAAATAGTATTTCCCCTTAAAAATCATCAAGAAATAAAGACTGCCACAATAATAAATGTCAGGAGATATCATATTTCACTTATTGGACTCATAATCAGGGAAGGGTTGGACAAGAGGAAGAAAGAAACCTTTACTAAGATTTTTTTCTAGGAGTATAAATTGATACAATCTTTTATCAAGCAGATTTGCTAGTATATCAAGCTTGCTTAGTTCGTAGAGCTGTTTGGAAATATTTCAATCCCTCTTATCACAGACTTGTGGAAGACTTGCTCTTTCCTTCATCTGTTGAAGTTAGAAATAGCCATGTGACTTAGGTTCACCAATCAAATGGAAATGGAAATAATATGTGTGCCGGGAAGGTGGGATGTTTTATTATTTTATTATTTTTTCATTAAAGTTAACTTAAAAGTTACACACAAGGAAAAATTTGGCTTGAATTTTAAAACAAATATAATTATCAGAAAGATCTGAAATAGAAAAGATGCATAATGTGTATGCATCTATGTTCACACAGACAAGTTAAAAATAGCATATATGTGTATAAAAACCATAGGTTTGATAAAGATGGGGACTTGCTTTTATCCTCACTACTCCTTTTCTATTTGGCATGTATTGACCATACTAATACTCCGTTTTCTACTCTATAAAATAGCAGAATTGAAATATACTTTACTGTGTTATTGTAAAATTTATTATGGAGATTGAAATAGTCATGGTGGAAATATATATAGCTTAACATAGTGACTGTAACAAATCATAGCTCAGTAACATTAGTTTCAGCTAGGATTAACTTCATTGACATAAAATAGGATGGAACACTGAAAATAACAGTGGCTCAAAGAAGATGCTTTTTCTTTATCTTAAAAAAATTTGGGAAATGAGCCCCTTAAGACTGGTATGGTAACTTATATTCTTTTCTGTGTTCTAATTCATTATCGTCATATAGGATTCTATTTTAAGTTTACTTAGTAGTCAAAGTGAATGCTAGAGTTCTGGCCACCATGTACACATTCCATGTAGCACAAAAAAGACTAGGTAAGAAACATAGAAAAGCCCCTTTTCAGGTAAACCAGCTTCCTGCTTCTATAGCCTTAATGCATTCCACGCTATATTTGCACACATTTGCTTGGCCCAAACTGAGTCACTTCCAGGGCTCCTGTCTTCCATTCTACACACAGACCTTTTCAGTGTTCCCAGAGCAAAAGGGATTTCTAAGTAGCTAAATTATGCACATACTTTGAGTGAAGTGTGAGAATTACCAGAGGAAGGAATTTTCCACCTCTTTTCCTCCTCCAACTGAATGTCCCACTTTCTCTTAATGTGACCCCTCTGTGTTCTCAAAACATAGCAACATTTTCCCACTTTTCCTACATACTAGTGGTGTGTGTGTGTGTTCATTCACACACAAAATCTCCAGCTCTCAGTGACACTATTATTCCCTGAGAATGTTTCCCATCAAACCAATCTGTCCTGTTTTCCCTGAGCATAGCCCTCATGTCTATCTTGGGAATTTGCTGTGAAAAGCCTTCCTCCAGAACTGACCTTCCCATGTCATGTAGGTGGAAGTCCTGTCACCTTACAAATACTTTGTAAATGTCACAACTATTTCCATGCTTGAGTGTGCTTCTTAACAATGATACTTCTCTTTGGTGTGCCCTCAAGTAACTTAGTTTAAATTTATCTTTGTGACTCCTGCAGAATTGGGATTACTTTACATTTAATTGGGTTCACATCACCTCCCCTACCTGACGTCAGGTGGTTGAGGTCAGGGAGCATTCCAGAGCATCTTTTCTTTCCCTGTGTGGTTAGCAGAAGCCTGGCACAGGAGTCCTTTGCTCACAGAATATGTAAATTGGCTTAACTGAAAAGCATCAGCCTCCAAAATTTCCAAAATAACTTCATCCAAACATATGTTTATTTTTATTTTATTATTACAATCAATCTTGGGTCATTAAAAAGAAAATTGGTAAAACAGAATTATGAGAGAGAAACTTTCTCAAAGTCTAAATTCTACAGTGCTAACATATTTATTTTGATTAATTTTTCTGAACAATTTAGTATGATTATAATAATACATTATATAGAGTGGTTATTCTTCTGTTTTCTTTAATGCAAAAATGCTTATAATTTATGACTTCCTCTTCATAGGCAGTCAGTTTAAATGTTGTATGATATTTCATTAAGTATGTATACTACATAACTTTTAAATCATTTCAATTTTTTCCTCCATTTAAGCTGCTTTACATTTGTTGGTGTTACAAATATCTATGTTAAATGTTTTTGAATGTAAAGATATTTCCATATTTATTTTTCTTCAACATAGAATTCCATAAATGTGTTATGTCTCAGCTTATTAAGGTTGTGTTTTTCTATTAATACATAGGTTCAAAAGGCTTTTTATAATGATTATGGCACTTCTCTTACCTACAATTTATTTTGCCTCACTGTTGCCAGCATCAGATATGATGATGATGGTGTTGATGGCAATGGTAATGATGCAGCACCATCATTTCTTTTTTTTACTGATGCTCTTAATGTGCTGAGATTTTAACACTAAAATGTAAAAATGTTAGCACCAAAATAGAAGGCAGAATAACCACAACAAATTCATTCCATTTTCCAGTGTTTGGTTTATTTTGGTTCTAGCAGAACGAGGCTGATTTAAGACAGGAAGAAAGTAGGAGGAAGAACAAGAGGGGAAGAAAAAGTAGAAGAGGAAGAGAGAAAAATGAGGAGGGTATTTGCATTATACTCCTTCCATCTTCTAGAATATTAATTATTTTTAAACATCATCATAACTTTACCTTTATCTAGGTTCTTATTGAGAACTAATTATTGTCAAATAATCCCTTTAATGTATTTTATTATGACCATGATACTTAGAAACTTGGCATAGTATAACCCATTAACTTCTCCATAGAATAAAATACATTTTTAAGTGATATGTTTTGTATAAAAGATGCCATTAAGTAGAATGCAAGAAAGCAATTTCCTTGTTAAATGATTCCTTTTATTTTCAAAGTATCTAAGCTAAACCATTAGTTGAATAATAGCAGTTTGAATAACCTGAAGTTAAATGCAGTAAATGTTACAGGCCCCAGTGTTATTCACTTCTAAGTCTGGCTATTAAAAATCTCCTGTTCTGGAAAAACAAGAGATTGTGTGTTTGGGCTCCTTTTACATCTAGATTCAGAGGCTCAGAGATGACAACGCACAGGAGACTAATAAATTATCAGGTTATTCCCTTCACCAAATCCTACCCCAATCCTGACACTCTCACATTTTGTAGACCTGGCCAATAGAATAACTCATCCAATATTGAGATTCCTGCCTTCCACACTTGCATTTCTTTGATCTATATTAACTTTGAAAAATGGTATTTTCCTAACTTTGATTTGACATTAGTAAGATTTTGTCTTTATCTCTCTCTAATTCAAATTGTAAATAACCTAGAAAGGGCTCTAATTATCATTGAAAAGTTTCAAGAAATGCATGGGAAAGAGTTGAGAAGAGCTGAAAACTATGAAATGGGGTAGGAGAATATCAAAATATTTATAACTAGCATGATCTTGCTGTATTTATAACTGGCATGTTTGACCCTCAGAGACATTAGCCAAAGAAAATTGGCAAAATAAATAATCCAGAAGATCATACCTAGAAAAAAAGACCTGAATAGAGATGGAACTTTGAAGGACGTCACTCAAAATGTAAATTGTGGTGCCTAGTAGGTGAAAGGGCAAAATTTGGATTTGCCTTGGCTGTTTGTTAATTTGCCTATGCACAAATACCAGGTTTTTAATAGGAACAGGGCTCCAGACTGTGTCTAGAGGATATAAAAGTGCAGTCTTGGGTGAGGGATTTATCAAGACTCATAAAAAAGTAAGTCATCTCTTCAAGCTGTCAGGAATTCAGAGTATAATTCTAGTTTTAAATGGAAACATTATTTGTCAGCATAAATGTGACACATACAGTTTGTCTTTGGAAGTGAGCAAAGAATGTTACTAAGGCCCACAGCTCGCATGAAGAAATAGCCTCTATCCATCGATATTTGATTGTAAAGTGAACAGTAAGATTAAGATTGGAGGGTGGATGGCTGTCAGAGCTCTAGCAAATACTCTGTTCACTAAATAAAAATCACATATTAAAACAAAACAAAACAAAAGAATATTACTAAGGACCACATACATAAAGTCAGTTGGGTTTAGAGTGTACTATAGGGTAAATATGTGGATAGTGTCCCTGCACACATATGGCATATATACGACAATTAATTCTAAACACCAAAAACTTGTAAATGAGATGTGAAGAGGGACAATACTGGAGTATTGCAGAATCTTCATTTTTGTGTATGTATATTTTCTAATAATGAAATCATGGAAAAGGGAGAGAGAAGAGTTTAAGAGTTAAAATTTTTCATTAATTTTATAACATGATATTGAATTATACATTTGGCAAAGTATAATAATTTTAAGTTTAGTGCTTAGTACTTCTTCACAAAGTAAACGACCAGGTAAACAGCCTTCAGATTTTCTTAATTTGATCATTAACATCACGGAAGCGCCTCTCACACCTTCATTGAGTCATCCCAATAGCAACTACTGTTCTGACCTCTATATCCATTAATGATCTTTGACTGTTTATAAAATTCATGTAAATAAAATATACATATCTGATTGAATCAAATGTAAATATCAGGTTGTTCAGCATTGTCTATTAGGTTCATCCAAGTCATTTGGTTTACCGGTACATTTTGTTTGTTAATTCATTTGTTTGTCTCATTTTTGTTGCTGGATATTACTCCAGCACATAGACATATCGCAATTATTTATACATTCTACTTCTGATGTACATTTTCCTTGTTTCCAGAATTGCTATAATAGTAGCACTGAACTATCACTAATTGTGATAAGCATAAGTACAGTGTTCTGTTGCATAAACATCTACAAGTGGAACTGATGAGTAAAAGAGTCTGAGTTTGCACAGCTTTGGTAGAAACTGTCATACAGTTTTCACAAATTCACTTTACCATTGGGTATGATGTTGATGGTTTTTGTTTGTTTGTTGTATGGAGAAATTGTTTATCAGATTAAAGAAGTTCCTTTGTTTCATTTAGGAGAAACAGGTTTTCAAGATTGATTGCACAGCAAGATGAACATATTTAACAATAATGTATTGTACATGCAAAAATTGCTAAATTAGTAGATATTAAATATTCTCATTACAAAAAAAAGTCTGTGAGGTGATGTTATGTTAATTAGATTAGTTATGTTAATTAGTTTTTTAAATTAACTTAATAGTATCATCCCACTATGTATACATAATGAAAATATGTCATAACCTATAAATATACAAGTATTTATGTATTAAAAATACAAATTTGAAATTAAAGTAATAGGTTTTTATCATGAGATATTTGACTTTTCACTACAGGCATCAATGGGCTCAGAGAAGTCCTTTCATAGATTCTACAAAAAGAGTGTTTCCAATCTGGTGAATCAAAATACACGTTTCATTCTGTGAGATGAATTCACACACAACAAAGCATTTTCCAAGATAGATTGTTTCTAGATTTTTATCACGGGATACTCAAATTTCTTACAATACAAATCAATGGGATCAGAGAAGTCCCTTCGTAGCTTCTACAAAAGGAGTGTTTCCAACCTAGTGAATCAAAATACAGGTTCCACTGTGTGAGATGAAGCACACATCACAAAGCATTTTCACAGGTAGCTTGCTTCCAGATTTTATTGCGGGATATTAGAATTTTTTATGGACCTCAGTGGACTAAGAAATTCTCTTGTAGATTGAAAAATGGTGTTTTCAACATGGTGAATCAAAATATTCCTTTGATTCTGCATCACAAAACATTTTCACAGATAGTTTGTTTCTAGTTTTTATCATAGGATATTCAATTTTTCCTTATCAGCCTCATTGGGCTCAGCAATGTCCCTTCATAGATAGATTCTACAAAAACAGTGTTTCCAAGCTGGTGAATCAAAATGCAGGTTCCATTCTGTGACATAAATCCACACATCACAAAGCTTTTTACAGACAGCTTGTTTCTAATTTTTGTTGTGGGATACTTAATTTCTCACAATGGGAATCAATGGAATCAGAGAAGTCACTTCATAGCTTCTCCAAAAAGAATGTTTCCAATCTGTTGAATAAAAATACAGGTTCCATTCTGTGAGATAAATCCTGACATCATGAAGCATTTTCACAATAGCTTTTTTCGAGATTTTATCATAGGATATTCCATTTTTCTTTATGGGCCTCAATAGGCCTATAAACTCTCTTGTGGATTCAACAAAAACAATGATACCAACCTGATAAATCAAAACACTGCTTTCACTCTGTAAGACGAAGCTAACACATAACAAAGCCTTTTTACAGATCGCTTGCTTCTAGATTTTATTGAGTGATATTAGATTTTTCCTTATGGACCTTGAGGGCTAGCAAATGTCCCTTCTAGATTCAACAAGAGTGTTTCCAATCTGGTGAATCAAAACACAGGTTTCATTCTGTGAGACAAATCCACACATCAGAAAGCATTTTTACAGATAGTTTGTTTCAAGTTTTTATCAGTGGGTAATCAATTTCTCACTATAGGAATCACTGGGCTCTGTAAAGTTCCACCATAGAATCTAGAAAAAGATATTTTTCAAACAGGTGAATTAAAACACAGGTTCCATTCTGTGAGATGAATACTCACATCACAAAGCATTTTAACAATTAGCTTCTTTCTAGTTTTTATTGAGGAATATTCAATTTTTCACTATAAGACTCAATGGGTGCCGATGTTCCTTCATAGAGTCTACAAAAAAGAGTGTTTCCAAACTGGTGAATCCAAACATTGATTTCATTCTGTGAGATGAGTCCACACATCACAAAGCATTTTTGCAGAGAACTTTTTTCTAGTTTTTGTTGTGGGATATAGTATTTTATTTTGGGGCTCAAAGTGCTCAGAAATGTCCCTTCATAAATTCTGCAAAAAGAGTGTTTCCAGGCTAGTGAATCAACACACAGGTTCCATACTATGAAATGAATCCACACATGAACAAACATTTTCACATATAGATTGCTTCTAGCTTTCATTGCAGGATATTGGATTTTGCCCTATGGGACACAATAGGCTAAGAATTGTCCCTTTGTAGATTCAGGCAAAAAAAAGTGTTTCCAACCTGGTAAATAAAAACACAGGTTACATTCTGTGAGATGAATCTACACATCACAAAGGATTTTCACAGATAGGTCGTTTCTTGTTTTTATCAAGGGATATACAATTTTGCACTATTGGTATCAATGGTCTATGAAAAGTACCTTCATAGATTCAACAAAAGAGTGTTTCCACCTGGTAATTAATACATTGCTTCCATCCTGCAAAATGAATCCAGACATTAAAAAAAAAATCATAGCTTGTTCCTAATTTTCAAGGGGAGATATTCAATTTTTCCAGGTTGCTCACAAAGGGCTTAGAAATGTCTCTTCATAGATTCTATAAAAAGTGTGTTTCCAACCTGGTAAATCAAAATTCAGCCTGGTGAATAAAAACACAGGTTCCATTCTATGTGATGAATACACACATCACAAATACCAGACACATTCAGTGAGATGAATCCAAACTTCGTTAAGTATTTTAACAACTAGCTTGTTTCTAGTTTGTATCATGGGATAGTTGATTATTCACTATAGGCCTCTATGGGGGCAGAAATATCTCTTTGTAGATAGTACAAAAGAGTGTTTCTAACCTCAAGAAACAAATCACATGTTCCTTTGTTAGATGAATCCACATATCAGACAGCATTTTCACCAACAGCTTGTTTCTAGTTTTTATCACAGGATATTTGGTTTTACACTATAGGCCTCAAAGGGCTCAGGAATGTCTCTTCATTGATTCTAAAAAAAGAGTGTTTCCAACTTTGTGAATCAAACACAGGTTCAAATCTGTGAGATTAATCCACCCATACACAAAGCATTTTTACAGATAGCTTTTTTCTGTTTTTTATCATGAGATATTTGCTTTTTCATTATGGGCCTCAATGAACACAGAAATGTCCCTTTGTACATTCTTCAGAAAGAGTGTTTCCATCTTGGTGATTCAATACACAGGTTCTGTTTTGTGACATGAACTCACACACCGCAAAGCATTTTCACAGGTAGCTTTTTCTAGTTTTTATCACAGAAAATTCAGTTTTTAACTATATACCTCTAAGGACTCAGAAAAGCCCCTTCATAGATTCAACAAAAAGAGTATTTCCAATCTGTTAAATCAAAATAGCAGTTCCATTCTGTTATATGAATCCACACACCACAGAGTATTTTCAGAGAGAGATTGTTTCCAGTTTTATAATGGGATGTTTGGTTTTTCACTATAAGTCTCAATGGACTAAGAAATGTTCTTTCTTAGATTCTGCAAAACCAATGTTTCCAACCTGGTGAATCAAAACACAGGATCTTTTGTGTAAGGTGAATACACATCTCAAAAAGATTTTTCACAGATAGCTTGTTTCTAGTTTTTATCGTGGGATATTTGGTTTTTCACTCTAGGCCCAAATAAATTCAGAAATGTCTCTGTGTAGATTCCACAATAAGAATTTTTCCAACCTGATGGATAAAAAAGAGTGGTTCCATTCTATAAGAGGAAACCACAAATCACAAAGCATTTTCACTGATAGCTTCTTTTTAGTTTTTATTGCCAAAAATTCAGTTTTTCATTGTAGGCCTTGTTAGACTCAGAATTGTCCCACATAGATAATACAAAAAGAGTGTTTCCAACCTGGTGAATCAAATCCTAATTTCCATTTTGTGGGATGAATCCAAACATCACAAAGCATTTTCACAGATAACTTGTGTCTAGTTTTTAAAATAGGATGGATATTAAGTTTTTCACTATAGGCCTCAATAAACTCAGAAACATTCCTTCACAGATACTTGAAAAAGAGAGTTTTCATCATGGTGAAAAAAAGCACATGTTCAATTCTGTGAGATGAATCTACAGATCACAAAGCATTTTCACAGACAGCTTTTTCTGGTTTTTATTGCAAGATATTCAGTTTTTCACTAAAGGTTTCTAAGGGCTCAGGAATGTCCCTTCGTAGATTCTACAAAGAAAGTGTTTCCAACCTATTGTATCAAAGTAGCAGTTCCTTTCTGTGACATTAATTAACCCAACACAATGCATTTTAACAGAGAGCTTGTTTCACAGATGGCTTGTTTCTAGTTTTTATTGCATATTATTCAGTTTTTCAGTTTAGGCCTCAAATGACTGAGAAATATCCTTATGAAGATACTACAAAAAGAGTATTTCCAACCTGGTGAATAAAAAAAGCTGTTCCATTCTGTGAGATGAATCACACATCACAAATTATTTTCACAGATAACTTGTTAATAGTTTTTATCATGGGATATTCAGTTTATCACTCTAGGCCACAGTGGGCCTAGAAATAACCCTCCATAGATACTACAAAAAGAATGTTTTCATTTGGCAGATGAAATCACAGGTTCCATTTGGTGAGATTAATCCACAGGTAACAAAGCGTTTCCACAGATAACTTGTTTCTAGTTTTATTGTGGGATATTTGGTTTTTCACTATAGATAACAATGGACTCAGATAAGTCTCTTCATAGATGCTACAAAAACAGTATTATCAATAAGGTAAATCCAATCACAGGTTCGAGTCTGTGAGATGAATTCAAACATCACAAAGCATTTTCATAGATAGCTTGTTTCTAGTTTTTAAAACAGGATATTCAGTTTTTTACTATAGACCACAAAAGGTCAGAAATGTCCATTCATAGATACTAAAAAAAAAAAGAAGTGTTTCCAACAAAGTGAATAAAATCTCCAGTGTAGATATTACAAAAACAAAATTTCCCATTTGGTGAAAAAATTGCAGATTCCGTTCTGTGTGCTGAATCCACACATGACAAAGCATTTGGACAGATAGCTTATTTCTATATTTTATTGCAGGATGTTCAGATTTTCACTGTAGACCTCAAGGGGTCAGAAATGTACCTTCTTTAATTCTACAATAACCTGGTTTCCAACCTGGTGAATCAAAACACTGGTTTCATTCTGTGAGATGAATCTGCACATCACAAAGCATTTTCACAGATAGCTTGTTTTGTTTTTATCGCAGGGTATTTATTTTTTTATTATAGGCTTCAATGGCCTCAGAAATGTTCCACATGAATATTACAGAAAGAGTGTTTCCAACCTGGTGACACAAATGCCAGGTTCCATTTTCTGAGTAAATCCACACATCACAAAGCATTTTCAGATAGCTTGTTCCTAGTTTTTATCATGGGATATTTCATTTTCCACAATATTGTACAAGGGGCCCAGATGTCCCTTCATAGGTACTACAAAAAGTGTGTTTCCAAACAGTAGAACCAAACCATAGGTTTCATTCTGTAGGGTGAAACCACATATCAGAAAGCATTTTCACAAATAGTTTGCTTCCAGTTTTTATTGCAGGATATTCAATTTTTCACTATAGGCCACAAAGGGTTCAGAAATGTCCATTGGTAGATACCACAAAAAGAGTGTTTACAACCTGGTGAATCAAATCACAGGTTCCATTCTGTAAAATGAATCCACATTTCAAAAGCATTTTCAAAATAGCATGTTTCTAGTTTTCATCATGGGATATTGTTTTTTTTTTTTTTTTTTTTTTTTTACTGTAGACCTCAATGGGCTCAGAAATGTTCGTTTGTAGATACTACAAAAAGTGTGTTTACAACCTGTTGAATAGAAAAGTGGTTCCATTCTATGAGGTGAATCCACACATATAAAGCATTTTCACAGATAGCTTGCGTCTAGTTTTTAATGTGGGAGATTCTGTTTTGCACCATAGGCCACAAAGCATTTTCACAAACAGCTTATTTCTAGTTTTTATCACTGGATATTTGGTTTTTCACTACAGGCCTCAATGTGCTCAGAAATGTCCCATGTAGACAGTACATAAAGTTTGTTTTCAACCTGCTGAATAAAAAGAGCGGTTCCATTCTGTGAGATGAATCCACACATCACAAAGCATTTTCACAGGTAGCTTGTTTCTAGTTTATAATCACAGAATACTCATTTTTTTAAACTATAGGCCACAATGGGCTCAGAAATGTTCATTTTTAGATACTACATACAAAAAGAGTGTTTTCAACAAGGTGAGTCAAAACACAGGTTACATTTTGTGAGGTGAATCCACAAATTAAAAAACATTTCCAAAGATAGCTTCTTTTTTAGTTTTTATCACAATTTATTCAGTTTTTCTCTAATGCCTCAATGTGCCTAGAAATGTCCCTTAGAAGATCCTGCAAAAAGAGTGTTTCCATACTGGTGAATCAAAATACAGGTTCCATTCTGTCATTCTTTGAGATGAATCCACACCTCACAAAACATTTTCACAGATCGCTTATTTCTCATTTTATTTTCAGGATATTCAGTTTTTTACCATAGGCATCTGTGGGTTCAGAAATGCACCTGCCTACACTTAACAAAAAAAGTGTTTATAACCTGTTGAACTAAAACAACAGTTTCATTGTGTGAGATGAATCCACATATCACAAAGCACTTTCACAGGAGGCTTGTTTGTATTTTTTATCGTAGAATATTTGGTTTCTCACTATAGGCCTCAATGGGCTCAGTAAAGTCACTTTGTAGATCCTATCAAAAAAAGTTTCCAACCTTTTCAACAAAACAAGGGGGTCCCATTCTGTGAAATGAACCCACACATCACAAAGCATTTTCAAAGATACCTTTTTCTAGCTTTTTATCATTGAATATTCAGTTTTTCACTATAGGCCTCAAAGGGCTTAGAAATGTTCCTTTTATAGATTCTATAAAAAGAGAGTTTCTGACCTGGTGAATCAAAACACGGGTTTCATTTTCTGAAATATGTCCACACATCACAAAGCTTTTCCACAAACAGCTTGTTTCTAATTTTAATCACGAGATATTTTGTTTTTCCTCATAAGACTCAGTGAGCTCAGATATGGCCCTCATGTATTCTAGGTATGACCACATCCTGGGACCTAGCTGCCCTGTTTGCAAGATGTGAGGTTGGTTTTTCTATGAGCTCGGCTTAGCAGGGCAGAATGGGGAGGAGTCTGTGGGCTTGCCTTGCTATGACCCTAAGAGTCCAGTCTTTTGTTATACATATACTAAAAAAAGGGAGAAGGGGCACAGTTCATTTCTAGCTGCT
The DNA here is from genome assembly GCA_036589455.1 of Ateles fusciceps. Taxonomy (NCBI): domain Eukaryota; kingdom Metazoa; phylum Chordata; class Mammalia; order Primates; family Atelidae; genus Ateles; species Ateles fusciceps. Next base: position 1,873,992 of record JAZHEH010000672.1, read on the forward strand.
TCATGCTGAATAGGGGTGCTGGTTGGGGTGAGGCTGCCTTGCAAGTTGGTAGTCCTGGAATAACATCTTGTCTTGTATTTTGCTGTGGGTGAAGGCTTGTAATTGATTCTGCAAAAACTGGATGAAAAGGTGTAAGAGACAAGGGCCAAGGACCAAGAGGAGGAGGAGAGTTATAGCAGGGTCAAGGAGGGGGAAGCAGCTAAGGGGCCCAGGAGGTAAGGGACCAGCCAGGCCACAAGGGCCAGGCAGAAGAATTGTTTTCTTTTATTTTTTGGACTTGGTCTTTGAATTTTTTGACTACATCTTGCACTATTTTGGATTGGTTGAGACAGAAACAACATTGTTCATCTAGGAAGATGCAGAGACCTCCTTTTTCAGTGGTAGATTAAATAGATTAAAGCCTTTGCAGTCCTGGAGGACAACTGCAGCCAGTGAATCTATTTGTGTTTGGAGGACAGAAATAAACTTGGTCATGTCCTCTATAATGTATGTAAAGTCTTTGGAGAGGGAGTGATATTAGGAGAGAGAGTTGGAAAGCCCAGCAGTTCCTGTTGCAATGCCTGTGGTTCCTATAGCTATTCCTAGTCCCACAAGCAGAGGTATGAGCTGCACCATCCAGTGGTGCTGGATAGGAATGTTGACCGGGATTGGTAAGGATTGGTTACCTGGGGCTATACTAATTTCTGGGCTGAGGAACACTAGAGTACAGGTGCCAGTCCAATTAGTGGAGAGGCAAATATAGGTGGAGGTGTTGCATAAAAAGAAGACACCTTGGCTTGGCAGACAGAATTGGTCATGTAGGTTGAAGAGATGTGAAAATTTGTTGTTCTTAGGAGCCATACTCCTAATGTTCCTGCAAGTGCAGCTGCAGTGAGTGGTTGTCAGGGTGCATTATAAGGTATTTGAGTGCCCTGTGGTGCTTTATTTTCCCAGTGTAGTAAGAAGCATTTGATGTTTACCAGAATCCAGTGAGAGGAGTTATTGGCAAAGCATGGGTGGAGGAGACCATCTTGAGTTTTAGGTGACTTTGTTTTACAGAAGGGCAGCCGGGGATGGAGATTTAAGCTGGGAAGGTGTCTGCCATTGCAGAAGCCTGACTTCTTATTAAGGAGTAGGGTGATGTTGAGTTTTGGGGACTTGAAAAGCAGAGAGTAGTTTTGAATATGTTTTGGTTGGTATGATCTATGGAGGGTTTGAGTTGTAAGGTGAAGTTACACTGTGGGGAGTGTGGGGACAGGTGGCCTAGGTGGGGGCTGCTTGGGGAATGGTGTTGAAAGCACAGTGGGGCCTGAGAGAGTAGAGCTCTTTGTGTGGTGATGGGGTTTAGTAGAGGGTGAGACTGATTTATGTAAGGAGTAAGGAAGGTGAGACATGGGCATAATAACAGAACTGCTTGTCCAGTGGGAGATTGAGGTTTGTTATATTTTGTGAAGAATTTAGAGAGTTGTATTAATTGCTGTAAATTATATTGCAAAGTCTCCCCTAATTGAAAGTGGGGGTAATAGGTTACTCTGGTATGGATCCAGTCTTGTGTGGGGACGGGGGATGGCAGTGTAGTCTGTCCGAGACAGACAGGCACAGCCAACAGTTGATTGATAGAGCTGGGTTACACTGGTTTAGTTAGAACTGAGTTGAGAGTGTGGTGAAGATAGCATGAAAAGGGAATGGGGTAGGTGTTGATGAGAGGGGGTAGGAGTAGGAAATAAGCAAAGGGTAAGAATGAAGGTAAAATATTGGACTTCATCTGGGGTGGAGTTGTACAGGGTTCATTGGAAGATAAGATAAGTTATCCAATTTTAGAAATGAGGAGAGAGTAGGTTCTTTAGGGAAGAACCCTGTAATACCCTCTGTGAGACAGTGAAGCAAGAGAGTAAAGCGACAAGAAGAACAGAGTTGGAGCATAAAAAAGGGAGTAGTTATTTACCAGCAACTGTTATTCCTGCTTTTAGTGCAATGATTAGGCAAAAAAATCTGGCAATGAAGGCTTTCTGCTTGCTGTTTCACAGTGAGAGGTCTACAGTATACATACCTACTGCAATCAAGAGAGTGAGTAAGGTAGTTCCCACAAGGAGGATGTAGTAAGCAATTTCAATTTAAGGGTGTTATAACACTTGATTTGTAAGAAAGGAGCAGAAACAAATAAGAGAGAGGGTAATTTTGCCTAATTATCTGGTGGCAGTTTCTCTGTAATGGATGTGAGGCAGAGTCTGGTTGGCCTGAGGATGACACTGGAATATTAATGAGGGGTTGGCGAGTAAGGAGTAGATGGACCAGTGGGGACCTTGGGGGCCCATTTTAACCTGGACAGATGATACCAAGAAGTGTGTCCTGAGAGTTTGGCCGCCATGGGGGTAGTGAGGAGAACTTGGAAGAGGCCTTCCCATTTTGGTTTAAGCCTTGTGGGATTAAGCATTTTTAGAAAAACATATTCTCCTAGGAGTAGACCCTAGTTAATGGGGCCTTCATGAGGCCTTGGGAGGGTCCGGTTGGCATGTTTGCAGAGGAGGTGTTGGATGAGGGAGAGTGTTGGGAGATAGTCTCCTAGTTGGGAGTTAGGAGGGGCCTGTTTTTTAAGAGGAAAGGGCAACTATACATTAACTCAAATGGGCTGAGGAAAGAGGGTTCTTTTGGGCTGGCTCTGATGTGGGCTAGAGCTATAGGCAGAAGGGAGGTCCAGGGCTTTTAGACTTCAGGAGTGAGTTTGGTTAAATGAGTTTTAAGAATATCATTTGACCTTTCAACTTTTCCGGATGACTGGAGTCGGCATGGGATGTGCAGATGCCACCGGACACTGAGGGACTGACAGCCTTGTTGGGTGATTTAGGAGATGAAACTAGGGCCATATTCTGATTGTATGGAGTGTGGGAGACCAAATCTAGGGATGTTTTCTGTTAAAAGAAATTGAGAAATGAATTCAGCCTTTTCTAAGGAGGTAGGGAATGCTTTCACCCACCCAGAGAAGGTCTATAGGGGTAAGAAAAACCTGCTTTTTTGACAGGAGGCATGTGAGTGAAGTTTACTTGCCAGGCTTTTCCTGGGAGTGATCCTTTTAGCTGTTGCGTGGGGATGGGAGGAGGGTAGAGGGACCCTTGAGAGGAAGTTACAGAGCATACATGACAGTTTGCAGTTATGTCCTTTAGTGTGGTAAATAGGTAGTGGAGAGAAAAGAAGTAACAATGAAGGTGAAGGTACAGGAAGCATGCACTGATATGAAAGGACTGGTAAAGAGATGTCAGAATTTTCTTGGTTCATTTTTGAGGGAGGATGAGTTTTTGATTTTTGACTACCCAGTTCCCTTGGAAGGAGGCTTTTTGTTGTAACAATGAAGCTTTTTCAGTGAAGGAATACTGGGGTTGTGGGAGTGATGAGGAGGAGAGGGGCAGGGCCAGAGGAAAGGAAGGCCTTTCTTGCTTCCTTTTGGCCTTTCTGTTCCTTTTTGAGATTTTATCTGGTCCTCTTTGGTGTCCTCAGTAGTGTGTATTTCCTGCCTTAGCTGGGAGGTGTGCAGTTTGGAGGAGTTGGTAAATAAGGGGACCATTAGGGATGGAGGTTCCCGTCTAGAATGGGAATAGGACAGCAAGGCATGATGAGGAAAGAGTGTGAGAAATGATATTAAATAAAGAACAAGTAAGGGGTCTGGTGGCCTGTAGACATGAGATGAGTTCGTTAACCTCCACAACTGAGAGCTGTGAGGGATGAGTTGGTCCGAAAATTGAGGTAAAGCCAAATAGGTGGCCTTGGTATTGATTTAAAAAAAAAGAGATTGGCTTACCTGATACTAATAGAGTTACCCTGGGCTCTAACATAGTGATGGTGGATGGGGCTGGGGCCCTGGGCCCCGTCAGTCTTCAGAGGCTAAGCCAAGGAGCTGTGGGCATGCAAGTGATTCTTCACCTTTTGTCTTGGTGAAGGGGTTGTGGGTTGGAGGTACAGGCTTTTATTTCTTCTCATTGAGAGGACAGTCAGACTTCCAGTGGCCTGTCTGCTGGCACATGGGGCAAGGGCTTTTTAGTGCCCATGGATTTTGACATGCCTACACCCAATGGCCTTCCTTGCCACTCTTGAAACATGCCCCCAGAGGTGTACTGCTATCGGGTCTTTTGTGCATCTGGGTGCCATAGCCAGACTGTTTAGGTTGATGAATGGCTGCTGCCACACTTAACATGCCCCCAGAGGTGCACTGCTATCGGGTCTTTTGTGGTCTGGGTGCCATAGCCAGACTGTTTAGGTTGATGAATGGCTGCTGCTAGAAGCTGGTATTTAGCACAGTCTCTTTGGGCCTTGTTTATTTTACTTTGTTCATCCCTGTTATTCAAGGTTAAGGAGGTCTTGTTGTGGGGTTTGAAGGCCATCTTTAGCCTTTTTAAGTTTGTGCTGAATGTCTGGAGTAGACTGGGAGATAAAACTAGTGTTGCCTTCTTGAGGGCAGGATTAACAGAGGTGTATTTCTGGAGGGCCTCCATAAGGTAGAGAAGAAACTGGGCAGGATTATTGTCTGCCTTTTGGGAAATTTCTTTGCAGTTTTTTTTTTTTTTTTTTTAATGGACTTATTGGTGGCTTTGTTAAAGCCTGCAATAAGACGAGTAATTACGTGGTTATGAGATGCCCAGCTGGGATCTGTAGGCTGATATTTCCAGGCCAGTTTCTCTCGAGGGACAGCAGCTACCCCTATAGGTTTAGTAGGTTCCTACTGATGAAGGTCATCAGCATGTGTCTGTGTGGCAAACCACACTCTTTCCTTTTCTTCAGGAAGGAGAGTGGAGGAGAGGTTAATATTAAGATAATGCCAGGTTAGTTCATAAGACTGGGTAAGATATTTAAATTCTTCGATGTAAGTGTCTGAATTGGAGGAAAAATACCTGAGGTGGTTTTTGATTAGGGAGAGATCAGATAGCGAGAAGGGGACATGAACGTGGACAATTTCTTCCACCCCCTGCTACTTCTTGAAGGGGGTGTAAGGGAGCTGGCTGTGGGGGATGCTGGGTCCTGGCAGAGGCTTGGGGCATTGGTGGGGAGGAGGGAAGTTAGCCAGGTTGAAAGAGAATGCATTGTCCACAAGGGCCGTGGGAGTGATTGAGTCGGGTTTTGAGTGGGCAAGGAGGATTTGGAAAGTGGAGCAGGACTGACAGAGAGAGGAGCGATTGTGGAGGGTAAAGAAAGCCTGAGCATAGGAAACCTCAGACCATTTACCATTGCAGTGGCAGAAATCGTTAAGGTCCCTCCTGGAGATTGTTGAAATTGAAAGTACTATACTCAGGCAATTGAGAACCGTTGTCTAACTTATATTGGGGCCAGGCCATATTATAATAGAAAATTAATCTCTTGCACCTGACTTCAGAATGGAGGCCAAGGGTGTCCAGATTTTGGAGGAGGCATCCTAAGGGGATAGTTTTAGATGGAAAGGACTGTCTGGACTCCATGGTGAAAGGTCAGAAGAGGAGGAGGCTGCCGAGGAGAAGGAAGACAGGAGAGAGTGTCCTTTGCCCTATTTCCTTCACCTAAGACAGTTGAATTAGGAAAAGTAGCTGTCAAATTAGGTCTCCCCCAAGATGATAGGACTGAGGACCCTGAGGCTGGAAGGGTGTCCTCAGCCCAGTGCTGGGACTTTCGGCTTTCGGATGGAAAATGGACAGATGACTGAGGAACCCGGATGAAGGCAAACCTCTATCCAACTTACCAGCTAGGAAGTGATTATTTGGATGGAGATAACCGCAGATAATAGGTTTTTCACTATAGGATTCATTGGGCTCAGAAATGCCCTTCATAGATTCCACATAAAGAGTGTTTCCAACCTGCTGAATCAAAACACAGGTTTCATTCTGTGAGGTGAGTTTACACATCACAAAGCATTTTCAAGGATTGATTATTTGTAGTTTTTATGGCTGGATATTTGGTTTTTCACAGTACGTTTCAATGGGCACAGAAATGTCCCACTGTAGATTCTAGAAAAATAGTGTTTTGAAACTGCTGAGTCAAAACACAGATTTCATTGTGTGAGATGAACCCATGTATCACAACGCACTTTCACAGATAGCTTGTTTCTAGTTTTTATCATGGGACATTTGGTTTTTCACTATATGCCTGAATGGGCTCATCAGTGTCTCCTAGTAGATTCCACAAATGTGTGTTTCAACCTGGTGAATCAAAACACAGGTTCCATTCTGTGAGATTAAGTCACACATCATAAAACATTTTCACAGATAGGTTGTTTCCAGTTTTCATCATGGGATATTCTGTTTTTCACTTTATGTTTCAACAGGTTTAGAAATATCCCTTCATAGATTCTACAAAGAGTATTCCAACTTGGTGTATCAAAACAGGTTCAATTCTGTAAAATGAACCCACCAATTACAAAGCATTTTCACAGATACCTTGTTTTTAGTTTTTATCACAGCGTATTCTGCTTATCACTCTAGTCCACAATGGGCTCAGAAATGTTCCTTCATAGATATTACAAGAAGAGTGTTTGCAACCTGGTAAATGAAATCACAGGTTCCATTTGGTAAGATGAACCAACATATCACAACACACTTTCACAAATAGCTTGTTTTTAGTTTTTGTTGTGGAATATTTTTTTTTAACTTTATGCCTCAGTGGGCTCAGAAATGTCCCTTCGTAGATTCTACAAAAAGAGTGTTCCAATCTGGTGAATAAAAATGCAGGCTTTATTCTGTGAGATAAATCCACACATCTCAAAGCAGTTTCAAATATAGCTTGCTTCTAGTTTTTATCACGGGATATTCTGTTATTCACTATAGGCCTCAAGGGCCAAGAAAATGTCACTTCATAGATTTTACAAAAGAGTCTTTCCAACATTGTGAATCAAAGCACAGGTTACACTCTCTGAGATGAATCCACACATCACAACAAAGTATTTTCACCAATAGCTTGTTTCTAGTTTTTACCAGAGGGTATTTGGATTTTCACTCCATGCCTCATTGGCTAAGAAATGTCCCTTACTAGATTGTCCCAAAAAGACTGCTCCCCACCTGGCAAATAAAAACACAGGTTTCATCCTGTGAGATGAATCTACACATCACAAAGCATTTTCACACATAGCTGGTTTCTATTTTTAATGTAGGATATTTGGTTTTTCACTACAGTCCTCAAACAGCTTGAAAATGTTCCTTCATAGTTTCTAAAAAAAAACTGTTTCCAACCTGGTGAATCAAAACACAGGGTCCATTCTGTTACATGAATCCACATATCACAAAGGATTTTCACAGATAGAGTGTTTCTACTTTGTATCCTGGGATATTCAGTTTGCCTCAAAGGCCCTAAAATATCCCGTCATAGATTCTACAAAGAGTACAAAGAGTATTTCCAACTTGGTGAATAAAACATCGATTCCATTCTGTTAAATGAATCCACACATCACAGAACATTGTCACAGATAGTTTTTTCCAGTTTTGACTGGGGGTTATTTGACTTTTCACTAGAGGCCACAATGGGCTCAGAAATACCTCTTCACAGATTCTACAAAAAGAGTTTCCAACCTCGTCATAGATTCTACAAAAGAGGTGTCATTTTGTGAGAGCAATCCACACACCACAAAGCATTTTCACAGATAACTTATTTCTAGATCTTATAGAAGAATATTCTGTTTATCACAATAGCATTTAATGAGCTCAGAAATGTCCTTTATAGATTCTACAAAAAGACTGTTTCCAACCTGCTTAATCAAAACATATTTCATACTGTGAGATGAATCCACTAATTCACACATCACAAAGCATTTTCAAAGATAGTTTGTGTTTAGTTTTTGTTACGGGATACTCAGCTTTTCACTGTAGGCTTCAATGGGTACGGAAATGTCCCATTGTAGATTCTACAAAAATAGTGTTTTGAAACTGATGAATCAAGACATAGATTCAGTTCCGTGAGATGAACACATATATCACAATGCCCTTTCACAGACGGCTTGTTTCCAGTTTTTATCACAGGATATTTTGTTTTTCACTATCTTTCCCCAGTGGGATCAGAAATGTTCCTTCATAGATTCTACAGAAAGAGTGTTCCAACAAGGTAAATCAAAACACATGTTCTATTCTGTGAGATAATGCACACATTATAAAACACTTTAACAGGTAACTTGCTTCTAGTTTTTAATCTTGGAATATTCTGCTTTTTACTATAGGCCTCAATGAGCAAGGAAATGTTGCTTCATGGATTTTATGAATAGACAGTTTCCCACCTGGTGAAACAATGCATAGGTTCCACTCTGTAAGATGAATCCACATGTCACAAAGCATTTTCAGAGATATCTTCTTTCTAGTTTACATTGCTTGATATTCAGTTTTTTCTTGTCAGCCTCAATGAGCTTAGAAATGTCCCATTATAAATTCTACAAAAAGAGTGCTTCCAACCTGGTTAATCAAAACACAGGTACATTATGTGAGATGAATCCACACATAACAAAATATTTTCAGAGATGCCTTTCTTCTAGTTTTTATCAAGGATTATTTAGTTTTTCACCATAGGCCTCCATGGGCTTAGAAATATTCTTTTGTAGATTCTACAAAGAGAGATTTTCCAACTTTGTGAATCAAAACACAGGTTCCATTCTGTGAGATAAATCTATACATCACAAAGCTTTTTCAGAGATAGCTTGTGTTTAGTTTCTACATCAGGTATTTGAGTTTTCACTATAGACCTCAATGATCTCAGAAATTACCCTTTATAGATACTACAAAAAGTGTGTTTCCTACCAGTTGAATAATAAATTTTAGTATTAAGTTATTCATATCATCTTAAATGTTGCTATTCTTTTAGCTTGACAGTGAAGTTTAGGTCATTCATTTTCACTCTTTATATCTAACAAATGCTTTAAGGCAGATTTTGATCATTTGTATTTTCATGATTTTTCCATTCAAAATATATATATGTGTGTATATATATATATATGTATGTATGTAATTTCTGTTGAGATTTATTGTTGTCATTAATTATGGTTTAATTAGAAGTATATTTCTTAATTTCTAAGGAGTTGAACACTTCCTAATTATGTTTTTTGCATGTGTGAGTTATTTGCCTTTAGCTTACTTCTACACTTTAAAGAATCTTTGAAAGAATTTATCCTTTGAAATTAGTTAACAACTTTATAACCCAGGATATGGAAAATATTGATAAATGAATCATGCACACATGAAAAGAACGTGTTTTTTGTCATTATTGGATACAACGTCACAGGCTTTGTTAACACACTGTGTTGTGTTGCCTACATCTTTTATATCTTTACTTTTTTTTTGTGGTTGTTGTTGTTCTATCAGTCTTTGGAGTTGTGTTAAAACTTCCCAGTGTGATTTTGGATATATCTATCTCCAATCTCAATTTTTATTTGTGCTCCTTTTATAAATTTTTGCTTTATGTCCATTGATGCCTACTCTGGGTGTATAAGGATTGGAATTGTTATATCTTCACTGTGAATTAACCCTTTTATTGATATGATATGCCCATTTTCATCTGTAATAATATATCTTGTACCAAAAGTTGCTTTGACCATTATAATAGCTTTCTTTGATTGATATTTACATGGCACATATTTTTGCTTTCGGTAGCTTTGCATCCTTACTGAAGATTTGTTTCTTCATAGCAGCATACATTTGATTTTTTAAAATTAATTCAGTATTGATATACAGTACAAAACAAAAAGATTTTTGTGGTCATATTTGGAAAATGTTATATTTTAACCTTTCCAAAAAAAATTCTAATGTCAATTAGCATATTAATAGTGCTAAGAACTTTTGCAGTAATGAAATCTATTTAGCTTTATACAGGCCAGCATTTCCCAGAAATTCCTGGTGACAAACTCTTTTATTTTGTAATATTTATTAAGTTGAATATACTGCTGTTCCAAATGGACACTCTGAGAAAATTTGCACTGTGTCCTTCCAGATTCATTTAACTCTGCTTGGTAAACTCATTGTTCTTATTAACTGTCCAGTGGAGCACAGAGGAACCAGGCAACATGTTCTACAACTGGTCTCTTCTATTCCTGGAATCTACTCCATTCTCAATATCCTGCTTTTCTTAGTTCTCAGAGTACCCCACAGAGTTACCAGTTCACATCGTGTACCATTATTTGTTAGGGCAATAGTCACCGCTATAATAAATGACTACTATCACCACCAACAAATATAGCTAATTTGGCAGAAGTTAATGTTTACAAGCATATAACACAAACACATTTTCTTGAGTAGTACATGCCTCTCTTCCAAGTGGATTCAAGGACCTAGAGTTCTTTAGTCTTGAAGTGCTAGTATTGCTAGCACATGGCTTACTGGGTCACCATGATTATGTGCTTCAAGTAGGCTGAAGAGAAAGAAAGAAAGTAGGAACACGTATTGATCTTGATCTAGAAATAATACATTACTTTCACTCCATTTCCCATTGTTACGTAGAATTTGGACAGATGTAGTGGAGGGAAAATGCAAATTAAGAAAAACAATCAACAAATTGAAAAGTATGTTAGAAACTTGAAAAAATTATAGTATAAGCAGAACTGCAGGTTACTGAAGTGAGGGGAGTGATAAGACAGATGAGATATAAGAAACTGATTAAGTCAAGCAATAGGTAATAACCAGTGAAGAGTTTTGAATAAGAAGGTAATATGATCAGAGCTGTATTTTTTAAAAAATTAATTTGACAGAATAATTTTACATGAATTGAAGCTAAGAGACAGGCAAGGAAACATCGTAGTGTCTGCTTAGTTTTTCTGAGGTGTCTGCTTAGGTTTTCTTAGGTGTCAACGCTGTTCCAGACATTGTGATAGGAACTTATCTATCAGTTAATCTCCATAATAATTCAAATGGGCAGACATTGTCATTTTTTTCTAATAATCATGGCATTAACAAAGTAAATTGCCCAGAAGCACACAACTAAATTATAGTGCTGATATACAGTTAACTAGTTAAGATCTCATGACCAATGTCCAATGAAGACATAATTAAGTATCTACTGGCTGTAGTCAAATTGGGAATGGAAATAGGTGAAATATATGATGAGACAAAGCAGAAATGGAAAAGAACAGGCTTGTAACAATGGATTAGAATATGTTTTTTTAGTCTCCCATCTCAAACCTCTTTCTATTTTACCAAATATCTCCTCAGCAACTCCTGGGGTCAGTTCCAATCCTATTGCTTTATGATTCTTGAATTGAAAATGGATTTATGCCAATTGAGTAGAGATTATTCAGAATGCATTTGGCCACTGAAATGTTCCAGTGGTCTGCAGGATTATGTTATGCTCATACAAGGAGCAATACATCAACATGGATGAACTACAAAGACAGGAAAATAAAATCAGATTGAAAAGTGTAAAAGCCCAGCTGTTCCATGAAAAAAAAAATTAGTTTTCCTTCTAAGGGATTTTTAAGATTTTTTTTCAATATTGATAAGGCAAAACTTATTTTTGCTAGGATGTTTAGAAGATCAAAATTCATTCTTGCTGTCTACTAATAAGATTTGCCAGTAACACCTACAGTGTCAGATAAAAGTAAGAATTTAAGTCAAACTATTTGTACAGTCCCCAAAAGATAAATCAGGGAGTGATGTGTCTGTCATAAAAGAATTAAAACTCCACTTTCCCGAGTACTATTTGAATAGACGTTCATAAACCCCATATATTTTACCTAATAAATAGTGCTTCATCATTCAAATAGCTTTTTTTCTATCTTCCTCTTCTAATCCTTCCATTACACTTATGAGGTGGCCAGACACGTGTCTTTTTTCCATTCTGAAGGTAAGAAAAAGCAAGTTTCAGAGGAGTTAAATACTTGCCTCTCACAATATGCAGAATTGATGATAAAGAATGTATATTAGTTCCTGTCTTACTCCTCTTAAGGAAAGGCTTTGTCATTTAATTGTCTGTTATGCATACCTTGCACCTTGTATTCCTGAGTGAGCTCCCTGCACTCTGGAGTCTTGGTGGTCATAGAGTTCCTTAGTTCTAGGAATGCTGAGGATTTTACTAAGACTAAGGCAATACAGTAGCCCTGGGTAAGGGGTTGAGGGTAGAAATTACAATATGAAGAAGGATCTGAGTTTTAATCCATGCTCCATTTTTATGTGATCTTATCCATAATGCAGGGAAATATGGCTTTGGTAGGCTGAATAATCACCCAGGTCCTAAGTCTAGAAACCTGTGAGTGTAACATTACATGGAAAAAAAAATGCAGACATAATTAAGTTAAAAATCTTGAGATGGAGAGGTTAGCTTGGATTAGCCAGGTGGGCCTTGATTTTAATTGCAAGTGTTTTGAAAGAGGAGAATAAGATTGTAGACAGAGGAAGGCAACATAATCACTGAAGCAAAATATTATGTTGATGGTCTTGAAAATATAGAAAGAATCCCAGAGCGAAGGAAAGCAAGTATGCAATTCTTGAAACTAGAAAAGACAAAGAAACAGATTATCCCCTAAAAATTAGGAGAGAGCATTGTCCTAATGACACCTTAATTTCAACTCAGTGTAACTGATTTTTGACATCTGACCTCTAAAAATTTTAAGATAATACATTAATGTTAATCTGTTATGACAGTAAGAAACCAATACAATGGCTTTGCAGGACTGTCATTGGAATTAAATGATCTCTTGCAAGTAAATGTCAGGCAGAGTGCAGGTGCCAGACCTCAAATTTTCTTCTAGTACTATTTCTCTGAACGATCTAGAAAATAGCAGAAACTTCAGGTAAATATATTCTCTTTATCGTTATTTGCTGCATAAAATGCTCTTTAATTTTCTACCCTTGAGAACTCATGTATCATAATAAAACTCAAAAGCTTCCTCTAATCTTTTCTGAAACACCTTAAAAGAAAATCAATCTCAAGCTGTCCAGTCTACGTTTATTTTGTTTGATCTATACTGATCTTTTTAAACCTTCCAAAGACATGAGTAACTTCAAGACTCTGTAGAACTCCCACAGAATTCTGAGATGGAGAAGGAAAACTGCAAAAACAGGAACAGAACATTGGACTTCTCAGTTTCTCCTCCATCCTGTTCCAGGACATTAGCTTAATTCAATGCCCTATCTATATTCTCAACCCCTATCAGATAAAACTTTCATGAGAATGGAACTACACAAGATGGAATTAAGAAAGCTGGAAGAAATCTTGTAGCAACCCAGCGAGTGAGCAACAGCTAGTACAATGTGCATGTTATCAATACTCATCACTTCCTTCTTTCGCCTCTGATTCCTACAAAACATCCTTTGAGAACCAGGTAAAAACTATGAAGCTCAATTAGTTTGAATTTGACTCTTCATCCTGCCATGCCATGCACTTTTCCATGCCAATAGAATTGTATGTCGACACCAACACCTCCCAAGATGTTGTCCTTTTATGAATGGACATATTTTGTGGCATTCCTGTGCTGATGTGTATCAGTCTTGGAACATAATTTGTCAACTGTGCTACTCCTGCTCCATACCCTTTCAAACAGAATGAACATGTTGTCAACAGTCTATACCAAGCAAATTACTTGTGATCTTGACAGACTCTTTGGACACTGTGTGTTGGGAAACTGTCTTCTCTTGTCAAGATTAGTCTCTTTAATATGATCAAGTTCCCTAGCTCCCTTTTTTGTATTGTAAGCTTTCTCTACCCCTCTACCTTTTTTTTTTCCCAGAGACAGTCTCACTCTGTTGTCCAGGCTCTAGTGCAGCGGTGTTATAATAGCTCTACCTTGTTTTTAACTAGCATTCATGAGGTTTTTAATGCCTTATAGTAATGCATCTGCTGCATTTTGCCAACACAAAATCAGATCTACCTTAATTTGTAATTCAAAATTACATATGACCAAAATTGTCCTGGCATGTGATTTGGGGAAAGATTGATTTTAATCTCAACTTTCTACTTGCTATCTATAATATTGAACATATTCTCTAAATCACAAATTTAAGAATTACCCCGATATACTGTGATAAATAACAGCAGTCCCAATTTCTTTGGTGTATGTTATTAGTAACATGTGGAACATTGTCTGTGGTCATGTTTTGTAAAGTCTAATAAATTGTAATGGGTGATAATCACCATTCCCCCTCTACTACTAGAGAAATCCCAAATGAAAGCTCTCCTTTCTTCTGGATATTATTTCTGGAATAAAAACATTATGTGATTCAATTAGGTACACTTCTGTCTTTTCCTTTGTCTCACTAAGTCACTGCTTCTCAAGTACTACTTATTGCTTATGTTAGTCATGGTTCTCTAGAAGAATAGTACTAATAGCCTAGATGTGTACATGAAGCAGAGTTTGTTAAGAAGTATTGACTCATACAATCACAAGAAAGTCCCACAATAGGCCAAAGGCAAGCTCAGGAGCAAGGAAGCTAGTCCAATTCTCAAAACCTCAAAAGTAAGGAAGGCTACAGCTCAGCCTTTGGTCTGTGGCTGAAGGCCCAAGTGCCCTTGGCAAATCACTGGTCTAAGTCCCAGAGTCCGAAAGCTGAAGAACTTGGAGTCTAATGTTTGGGAACAGGAAGCATCCAGCATAAGAGAAAGATGAAGCCTGGAAGACTCAGCACATCATTTTCCTAAACCTTCTTCTGCATGCTTTATTCTAGCCCTGCTGACAGTTGATTAGATGGTGCCCACCCACATTGAAGGTGGGTCTGCCTCTCCCATTCCAAGGACTCAAATGTTAATCTCCTTTGGCACCACCCTCACAGAAACACCCAGGAACAATACTTTATATCTTTCAATCCAATCAAATTGACACTTAATAGTAACCATCACATTACTCATCACTAAACTTGAACTCCTTTCCTAGAATAAACTCCACTGGGAATGACTTATATTAGGGGTAGGGTTAGAATACTCATAGCTGCAAATCTTAATTATATGCTTTGTTTGCTGTGGCAATATTTAAAAAATGATCCCAAAACCCTTTGACATTCTTCCCACTGAAATGTGAGTTCTATTAATTTTTCACATTGCCACTGCAACTGCCTTGCATGCGTAGATACATAATGTAAATGCTCAACTTCTCCCAGTTTGTTCAAGGCTGCCTATTTACAGAAAACCTTCTACATGACTAGTCACTCCCATCCCTTGAATTTGAGATCCATGACTACTTGACCAATAGAATACAATAGAAATTGTCACTTTCTGGGCTCAGGCTGTAAGAAAGTGTTAACTTCCTCTTTTAGCCTTTTGAGATGCCCACTCTCAGACCATAGCTTCATGCTTTGAGGAATCCATAAGCACAAGTATTCTGGACAACAATTATGGCTTAGCTGTATCAGTCTCAGACATGTGAATGGGTGAACCACTCTGATTTCAGCCCCTAGCCACTGAATAGTCCTTAGCCTCACACTGGCCAAGCAAATGGTGCAAGGAGTAGATATCAGCTGTTCTTTCCAAGCCCTCGCTAAAATTGCAAATATATAATGTCAATGAAAAGAATTAAATGCTGTAAAATATCTGAAGAGATTTATTCAGAATCAAATATGAGTGACCATGGCCAGTGACAAAGCCCTCAGGAGGTTCTGAGAACATGTGCCCAAGGTGGTCAAGGGGAATTTTGGTTTTATACATTTTAGGGAAGCATGAGACATCAATCAAATACATTTAAGAAATGCATTGATTGGTCCGGAAGGCGGAACCACTCAAAATTGGTGGGGGTTGCAGCTATAGGTAAATTTAAACATTTTCTAGTTGACGATTGAGTTTGTCTAAAGACCTGGGATTAATAGAAAGGAAATCAGGTTAAGATAAAAGATTATGGGCCAGGGGCAGTGGTGGCTCATGCCTGTAATCCTAGCACTCTGGGAGGCCGAGGTGGGTGGATCATGAGGTCAGGAGATTGAGACTATCCTGGCTAACATGGTGCAACCTGTTTCCTCTAAAAATATGAAAAAATTAGCTGGGCATTGTGGCACTTTGAAGGCTGAGGCAGGAGAGTCACTTGAGCCCAGGAGGCGGAGGTTGCAGTGAGCTGAGATTGCATCACTGCACTCCAGCCTGGGTGACAGAGCAGACTCAGTCTCAAGAAAAAAAAAAAAAAAGATTGTGGAGACCAAGTTTCTTTTGAAGTCTTATAGTCGCTGCCTAGAGACAAATGTTTCCTATTCAGACTTTTAAAAGGTGCTGTACTCTTAGTCAATCTCTTTAGAATTGGGAGGGCCTGGAAGAAAAAGATTTAGCTATGTTAATAGAGATTCTTTACAGATACACATTTTCCACCACATATGACAGCTTTGCAGGACCTTTTCAAGATATGGCAAAGAAACATGCTTTGAGATAAAATACTGTTATTTTCTTCTTTGTCTCGTAAGTGGTTACGCCAGAGTCAGTTTGGAAAGTTAGTCGCCATATATAGGGTTAAATGAAATCCATCTGATGATAATTTATGGATTGTAGGACATGACTCCCTAGATCCCTTAGGTAGGCATTTGGGCAAGATAAAAAAAAAAATCAGAGCTTAGTTCCCAGTGACAAAAATAAATGATTATAGTTATTTTAAGCCACTACATTTGGATTTTTTAACATAGAAATGCAAAATTAGAGCCAAAGGTTGTATGAAAGAGACTAACAATCTGCCAGTTTGCTTAGGAGAGGAGGACTTTCCTGTTTTAGTTGTTGCCTGAAGGACTCTCAGAGGCAGTAAAGGCACAGTTTAACAATTTTATGTATTTGTGTGTATAGACAGGGGAAATAACCAAATTGTGTTAAGAGGAATAGTTCTAGGCTCAAAGTTGAGGAAATATATTTCACATCAAAAACAACCGTAACCAGAGAAACAGAGCCAAGGAGTGATTAAGTCAAAGCAAGCCAGAAGACATGAAATATGGTTAAAATCAGCTGGATGAATTGTCACTTGAGCAAATAACAGAAACAATTATTTGTGGCCAGTGTTCCTCTTTTACATGTTCCTCATGCCTTTTGTGTTGGCAGGACAGATGAAATTCATAAAACAATCTTAACTGAGTAACTTTAATGTTCACGGTATGCTATAACATGCATAACCTAAGAATGCCCATTGCACTAGCCCCAACCTGGTGACATTGCAGAAAACAATTGCTCTTTATAGTTCAACCTACATTTTTCAATAACATGGCAGGGATATTGACCTATAAAAAGGGTGCCCCAGAGCAAAATAGATTTGCAGTAAAAGGACAAGATGTTGCACTCAGCAAAGGAACACTTCCCAGAGTTATGGGCCAGACTGAAGTGCAAGATCAGTCAACTCACTATGGTGATAAAAATGGACTTATAAAAAATATTTTCAGTGGATTAGGACTCTGAAGCAGAGTCAAAATGCATTTAATGACTGGCGTTGCTTGTTAAAACTGCAGGTTTTTGAGACCCAGCCTCAGAATTCTAGATTTATGATGTGATGACAGAGCTCTACAGTTTTGACAGTCATCCAGGATGATTTTGACAGACAATGATGTTTGACAAACAATAATCTTGAAATTGAATTTTTATGGGTTACAGGATTTTTCAGAAAGTATGCGTTTATGTTCATTTCAAGAGTTAATAGGAACCCTTTCTCCTTGTCTTTACTCTATGGCAGACACACACACACACACACTTCTAAGATCCCTCTTCAGGAAAGAACTTGTCATCGGCCTGTGAGTGTTGTCCTTAGGTGACACTCCCCAGCTGTTACCCCATTCAGTTCTGCCTCAGATTTTAAGTTGAAGTCACACTTTTCTTAACTGGGAAAGCTTAACTAAGCAAGAAGTGTCCTTGCTATACACTGAAGCCCAAGTGGGAGAGGAAGGATGTTCCTGGTGGGTGAGGGGGTGGGGAGTGAGAAGTGTGGTGTGAGCCCAGTGGAGTGAGAAGGGCATCTGCATCCGTGAGGATGTGCACACCAACTCAAGGGCATGCTCATCTACTCCACCCTGTGGGTGTGATACTCTACCGTGCAGATGCTTTCATCAACTCGCTTGGGTTCTGAAACCTTAAGCTGAGCCATCCACAAACAGGTATGCCCTGTTGGGATGCCCACAAACAGGGATGCCCTGATTCTCCATGGCAGTCCATCCTGTCCAGATACTCTCTTTCACGTGTTTGGGTTTGGACATCAAGAGCCCCAGCAGAGTGAGAGCAGAGCCCTAGCCAGAGTCAACTTGTATGAAGACTGAGGTGAAAAGAGCAGGTAGGCACACAGCATGCAGACTAGTCAGGTTGGAGGTTTTCTGTAAATAGGCCACACTGAGCAAAGTAGGAGACACTGAGCATCTTCAATTATGTGTCTATGCAGACAAGGTAGTAGCAGTGGCAATGGAAGAAAACAATCAAATATATTAGGAAAGGGGGAGGCTTTATCATCAGAGCAGGAAGTTATAAATATGAAAAGAGAGAAAAGTAGAATAAGGCCTGTGACATTGGAAAGGAATCAGTGCATTGAAAATATTTCCTAAAGTCATGGATTTATTGATTTCAATAATGAAGATAGATAATAAATATTAGTGTATTTGTAAGTCTGTGTGGTGTGGGCATGTGTGTAGGTATCTCAAAAATCTAAATAGACATCTATCTATCTCTCTTTCACTCACACACACACACATTCATACAGATATAGATACATGCATTCATGTGCCTTAGCTTTGTCCACTGAGGGGCCTATAGCAATATTTCCAGTATTTCATGTTCTTCTAGAATGTTGCCACTGTCTCCCTTCAAAAAGTTTACTTTGTTCTACTCACTTTAAAATTGTTCAGGCCTTTATGGTTGCTTCAACAAATAGAACAATTGACTTTGAAGGCTAAAGCATAAAAGAGACTGTAGTTTCCCCTTGGTTTTCTGTTTTGTGGGACTCCTCAGCCTTAGAAATCAGCTACCATGCACTGAGGAAGTCCATGTCCTTTCCCCATGGAAAGATCAATTGCAGGTATCCCGGATGACAGCCCCAGCTAACGTCCCAGTCCACAGCCACCATGAGCCACTCTGCATGTACGTAAGACTTCATATGATTTTGAGTCTCTTAAGCTGACAACTAGTAGAATAGAGAGACAAGCTATATGTGCTAAGCTGTGTCCAGATTGCAGATTTGTGTGCAAAATAGATGTGATTGTTTTAAGCCACTGACCACTGGGACGGTTTGTTGTGGAGCACTATAACTAAATAACTGAAACAATTGTCAAGAATTCTGCTTTGTACACATATTTTTCAAGGTGCCTATTAGATATCCAGTAACAGGGTACACAGTTGTGGGTTCTCAGGGTATACACTGAGTTGTAGAACCCAGGGTATACACTTGAGTTCTAACCTCAAGTTAGATTAGAAAGTAGGAAAAAATGAGGACATATTAACAATTTATTGATTCATTTTAAAAGCAAATAAATTATTGGAATAGAATTTTTAACACATTTTCATTAGCTAGGAAACAGAGAATAAAACTGAATGGACAGAATAGCAGACATGGGGAGCCTGTTTAGAAGTCTATCAAAGTAGTCTAGTCAAGATGACTTTGGCTTGTGGAAATGCATAATAGGTCCAAAAGGATTTGAGGGCTATTTATGAAATGCAATACCAAGGATCATAATTGGGTACCTTAGCCATACTCCATTTTGCAGTTTCTTCTGCACATCCATGATTTCATACTTTGAAGTCTATTGATTTGTGGGAAAAAAATATCACCTTTTGCATATGATGAAAATAAACTTTGAAATGTAATTATTATCAACACTAAGATCATAGATACAACTGGTACTAATTATCTTTGACCCTAATAGAAAAACTAGCAGAATAAGTGTCTGGAACAGTGACTGATATTCTCTTCTTAGTTCTTAATTTCTCTAAGCCCCAATTTCTACATATGTAAATTTAAACATTATTTTCCTTACAGGCAGTGATTTAATAAACTATGTAAGTAGCCTAGGATGATGCCTGGAACAGAATTAATTCACATTACATGTTAACTGGATCTGAATTTTAGGAGCTTTGAATATATGTCAGAATATATGATTGGAATGTACAGATATTGGCTTCATGTTTTTATGGTGTTATTACCACTCCAGCTCTGCTAACCTTCCAATCAATAGCCTATTAGGCCCTCCGTAAGACTGAAGAAGGTTGATTGACCAGATGTCACCAGGAAGCTTGAGGCCATCAAAAGATGAGGATGCAGCTAGAGCTTATGTTAACAGGAAAGAGACAAACTCTGTTTTCTTAATCCTTTCCCTGGGCACAAAATGATTTCATTTCAAGGCTCAGACTTGGGCTGCTCATTTAGTGTCCCTCCTACACACTCTGGCCCATCAAATAATCAATCAAAAGCTAATCTACCAGCATACTGACTTGCTCAGGCCAAGACCCTCCTGAAAATTCTTGCCTGGTCACTTCGCAGATATGTGGACATCTGCAGATAAACTGCAGTATCTGCAAGAAAAAATATATAAACCTGCTCAATATAGGAAAAACATGACTGGATAATATCTACCTACCTTTTAAGACTCCACAATCAAATTTTAAAATATGGGCAACAGGTAATTATTTCTCTCTTTCTTATTATGCTGAAAACTTTACCATAAATCACAACACCTGAAATATACTTTTGAACTTACCTGGAAGATGGATGATGGGAAATTGGCCTTTTCCCTGAGGGTAAGTGAAAGGTTGAACAGCTTTATCTCAAGTAATTAAAAAATGTGTCTAAGCCATAACTCTATTGTGAGGGATGGCTAAACTTTCCAAAGTATCATTTGCTAGATTATTTCTGACTTGGGTTATTAATTTTTTCAACCATTTACTGATTTACTACCTTCTAGGTTAGAGACACAGGATGTAAATTAGAAGCCAATGAATTTCCATTGTATATACGGTAGTATTAAGGTGGGAATCAGAATGGGATATAGAGTAAAATACATTCACTAATTTCATACGATTAGATGAATGTTTAAAATAACGTATTTAAAAGCACTGTTAATAGGGGAGCTTTTTGTTTGTTAAAAGAAATGAATCAATAATTTTGTGTTAAAATATTGAGAACGCTTTTCATTGGATGCAAAATTCAGTTTGGTCAACTAGGATGGCTAGAGTAATATCTTCCTCTCAGAGAGAGCTGTTCATGGTGACTTCCTCATGTTAAGAGAAGCAGGTTGCTACGTTTAAAATCCTGCTTATGACATGAGGGCTGGAGCAAGTCCCCTTGCCCTGGGCCTCAGTTTTCTAGCAATAATTAGCACGGCCAAACTTTATCTAGGGACAGGGATAATAAGAATTGCTCTTGTTCTCACTTCTTCACAGTCGCTGCTAGATGGGATGTGTTTTTTGTGAAAGGGCAAGGTGTTTTTTCCCAGAAGCTCTGCAGTGATTCCTCTGCCATTCAGACCTATATTTGAATCCTTCAAGAAACAACCACAAATAGAGTATCAATTATCTTTCTTAAAATCCTCCCAAGGGACAGAAACACACACACACACACACACACACACACACACACACACACACACACATCACTTGTCAATACTGTTTACTGTTTGGTGGAGTAAATGTAAATTTGATGTTTACCCCAGCAGTTGCTGATGGCTTTTCATGGACAATGACACATCCTTGGACTCTTTGACATTTCATTTTGTGCTCCTGGGGCTGCCAGCTTTTTTCTGTAACTGCCTGTCAAAGTAACAAGATCTTGCCTGCTTATTTAGAACAACCTGCTTAATAACTGACAGTCTAATCCTGCCCCAGCCTTTTAGTCACACAGGCTGGTTTTCATAGTGAGATTGGGATATTTTGTCCCTAGAACATAAGGTGTACACTTAAAATATCCTCAAGACTGTTGACCTAGAATGACAACTCAAAAGGTGGGGGTTCTTTGTGAAATCACGACATTGGTATTCTTAGAACTTCACAGATATAAATAATGAACATGAAATCTTGAAGTGAAAGTAGAATCACAGTGAGAGTCAAACACACCAAAGAAATATTTGGTGTACAAAAATAACTTTCTCCCTAATTCATTCAACTAAAAATATTGTTGAATGACAAAGATGTATACTGTTCTACCACAGAATTTCCACTTTGAGAGGCAGCCGGAGGTAGCAATTATGATTAAGGACCAGGTTTTTGCAGTTCCATAGATTTCAACACTTTCTCTACCTCTCATTTAGCTGTTTGATCTTGGGCTAGTTAGCTACCATCTCTGAGCCACAGCTTCTCTTACATAAAATGGGGAAGACACTATCCTTAAATGCTACCTGAGAATGATAACTAAGAATTCTGCATGAAAATACCTAGCAAAATATTGGCACACATGAGGTACACACAATGATTTTTTGCCTTTTTTTCTGGTAGAGTTATCATCATCACCATTGGTAACATTGGTGTCATGCTAACTGCCATTCTCTTCCTCCTCTCAGCCCACACTCGGGTCTAAACATCTTTTAGGATTTGGCTCTCAGACCTCATATCCCATGCTCTACCTCCATCATTAATTTTCTCGCAACAATTGCTTTCTTTCTGGAGGCAACACATTCCTGCCTTCAGGCATCTTCGCTAGCTGATGCCAGAGCCTGAGATGCTCTCCCTCAGGTTTTTGCAGAAGTGTTTGTTTCCTCATTCAGGTCTTGACTTACAGACCATCTCTCTAAGCATGTCTCTGCATTTTATTGGAGCTGAGTCTTCATCCTAATTAATTTGTTTGTTGGTTGTTTACACATCCTTATGCATCTCCATGATATCACTGCTTTTTTTTCCCTGATATTTCACTTTGTATTGCCCACTTTTAAAAGTAACTTATGGTAGAAAATTCTCAAAAAAGAAGTTCATTAAACGGATGATACAATCAATCAATCATCATTTAATAAAAGGTCTGCTTCAGAATAAACTTAAGAATGATGATACTTCAATACTATGGGCTATGGAGCTTGTGATCTTTGATTCAAATCTGGATATTTGCTAATGGAGATATTTTGGACTAATTTCTTAATCACTAAAGCTTTGAAGTTTTCATTTGTAAAATTTAAAATTTTATAAATAATTAAATAATTTTATGAAGATTAGATGAAAACATGCATGTAAAGCATTCAAAAGATGTCCCAGTATATTAAAAAATGTCAACTGTTTATTACTGTGAAAATTAAATGCTAGCTAAAAACACATTCAGCCCAATATTAGCAATTTTCTCTGGATTCCTAGTATATGTTTGCATCATGTATATTTCATATATGTGCTTACAGGAAACTTTTGTTTTTGAGTTCAGTTACTTAGCATTATGTGCTTCAGACATTTTTAAAGAACGAGATATACTTCATTCTTTTAAAGTTGTGATAGTCGTCTTTTAAAATTGGACAATTCAGTGTTTTTATTAAACTCACAATGTTGTGCAACTATCAACATTATATAATTACAGAATATTTTTTAAATAGCAAACGGACATCCCACATCCATTAGTATTGCATTGCATTCTCCTCTTCCCACAGCCAATGTCAACTACTGACCTGTATCTATGGATTTTTCTCTTCTAAACATTTTATGTAAATGGAATCATAATATGTTGCTTTACATGTTGCTTTTCTTCAAGTTATAATAATGTTTTCAAGGTTTACTTATATGAATTACCAAAAGTCAGTACTTCATTTCTTTTTATTGCCCAATAATATTCCATTTTATAGATATAACCATATTTTGCTTTTCCCTTCTTCAGATAATAGACATTTGGATTGTTTTTACATTTTAACTATTTTGTTTGAATAATATTGCCATAAAAAATGTATGTTTATGTGTGGATGTATATGTTCATTCCTCTTGGGTATATATCCAAAAGTGAAATGGTTGGTCATGCGGTGGCTATATATTTAATATATTGGAGAACTACAGAACTGTTTTCCAAAGTGGCTGAATAATTTAACATTCCAATCAGCAGTTTGTGAGAATTCAAATTTCTTTGCATCTTCACTAAGATGTTTTTTTTTTTTTTGTTATAGCCATGGTAGTATGAAATAGTATCTCATTGTAGTTTTGAATTTCTTCTTGTCTAATGATACTAAGCAAATTTTTTTTAATGTTTATTTTTAGTTCAGGAGCACATGTGCAGGTTTGTAATACAGGTGAGCTGCACGTCATGGGGGTTTTGGTATACAGATTATTTCATCACTTAAGTAAGAAAAATAGTAACTGATAGACATTATTCTGATTCTCTCCCTCTTCCCAACTTCCACCTTCAAGTAGGCCCCAGTGCCTGTTCCTCTATTGATGTCCATGTGTTCTCATTGATTAGCTTCCACTTTTAAGAGAGAACATGTAGTATTTGGTTTTCTGTTCTTGCATTAGTTTGCTTAAGATAAAGGACTCTAGCTCCATTCATGTTGCTGCAAAGGACATGATCTCATTCTTTTTTATACCTGCATAATATTCCATGGTGTATGTGTACAATATATTTTTTTTAAATCTACTCTACCATTGATGGGCATTTAGATTTTCTCCCTGTCTTTGTTCTTGTGAATAGCACTAAGATGAGCATACCTGTGCATGTGTCTTTTTGGTAGAACAATTTATATTCTTTTAGGTTTATACCCAATA
The DNA here is from genome assembly GCA_036589455.1 of Ateles fusciceps. Lineage (NCBI taxonomy): Eukaryota > Metazoa > Chordata > Mammalia > Primates > Atelidae > Ateles > Ateles fusciceps. The sequence continues at coordinate 1,898,457 of JAZHEH010000672.1, forward strand.
ATGGGATTGCTGTATCAATGGTAGTTCTGTTTTTAGCTCTTTGAGAAATTGTCAACTGTTTTCCACAATGGTTGAACTAATTAGTTTCACCAACAGTATATAAGTGTTTAATTTCTGCACAAGCTCGCTAACATCTGGTTTTATTGCCTTTTTAATAGTAGCCATTCTAACTGGTGTGAGATGGCATCTCATTGTGGTTTTGAAGTTGGTTCAAAATGATCAGTGATGTTGAATTTCTTTTCATAGGCTTATTGACCACATGTATGTCCTCTTTTTGGAACGTGTCTATTCATGTCCTTTTTTGTTTGTATGGGGTTGTATTTTTTTTCTTGTAAACTTATTTAGTTCTTTATAGATGCTGGATATTATACTTTTGTTTGATGCATAGTTTGCAAACATTTTCTCCCATTTTGTTGGCTGTCTGTTCACTCTGTTAGTTTCTTTTGTGGTACAGACATTCTTAAGTTTAATTACAGCCTATCTGTCAATTTTTGATTTTGTTGTGATTGCTTTTGGAATCATTGTCATGAAATCTTTGCCAGTTCCTATGTCTAGAATAATATTGCCTAGGTTTTATTCAGGGTTTTCATTGTTTTGTGTTATACTTTTAAGTCTTCAATCCATCTTGAGTGTATTTTTGTATGTGGTGTAAGGAAAAGTCCAGTCTCAATCAACTATGTGGCTAACTGGTTATTCCAACATCGTTTATTGATGTCCTTTCCCCATTGCTTGTTTTGTCAGCTTTGTCAAAGATAAGATGGTTGCAGGTGTGTGGCTTTATTTGTGGCTTTTCTATTTTTTTCTCTTGGTTTATCTGTCTTTTTGTACAAGGACTATGTGGTTTGGTTACTGTGACCCTGTAGTGTTGTTTGAAGTCGCGGCAATGTGATGCCTCCAGCTCTGTTCTTTTGCTTTGGATTACCTTGGCTCCTCGGGCTTTTTTTGGTTCCATATGAATTTAAATTTCTTTTTCTAATTTTGTGAATAATGTCATTGGTAGTTTGATGGAAATATGTACTTATTGGCTACTTTTATATATTCTTGGGAGAAGTATCTATCCAAAACCTTTGCACATTTATTAATTAATTTAACATTTTATGATTAAAGTATAAGAAAGTGTTTTTCATATTCTGAGTACAAATTCCTTATCAAGTATATAATTTGCAATTATTTTTCCCACTTCGTTATATTTTCCAGATAAAAATCATAAATTTTTGATAAAGTTCAATTTACATATTTTTTTTCTTGGGTCCCTTGTGGTTTGGGTACTTATGTAAGAAACAATTGCATAAACCTAAGTCACATGATTTACTCCCATGGTGTGATGTAGGGGTAGAAATTAGAGAGAGAGAGAGTGAGATCCAGTTGTTCCAGCACCATTTGTATATTAAATAAAATATATATATATAAATATATATATATATTCTTTCTTCATTGCATTTTGTTGGCATCCTAGGTGAAAATCACTTAACCATGGAAATATAGGTTTATTTATGGAGTCTTAATTGTATTCTTTTAATCTACACATTAAACCTCATACCACTAACACTGTCTTGAATACTGCAGCTTTTAATATATGATACCAAGAAGTGCGAGTCCTCCAACTTTGTCTACTTTGTCAAGATTGTGTTGGCTGCTCTGGTCTCTGACATTTAAATTTTAAGATCAGCTTATCAACATCAGCAAAAAAAAAAATAAGTACATGGAATTTAGATAGGGAATATGTTGAAACTGTAGATCTATTTGGTGAATGTTTCAATCTTCAGAATATAAAGTCTTCCAATCTAAGAACATGGGAAGTAATTCTATTTATTTAAGGATTTTTTTTTATTATTATACTTTTTCTGGGATACATGTGCAGAACATGCAGGTTTGGCATGGTGGTTTAATGCATCCACCCCTGCGTCATCTACATTAGGCATTTCTCCTAAAGTTAACCCTCCCCAATTCCCCCACTCTCTGCTATCCCTCCTTTAGTCCCTCATCCCCCTGACAGGCCCCAGTGTATGATGTTCCCCTCCCTGTGTCCATGTGTTCTCATTATTCAACACCCACTTATCAGTGAGAAATGCAGTGTTTGGTTTTCTGTTCTTATGTCAGTATGCTGAGAATGATGATTTCCAGCTTCATTCACATCCCTGCAAAGGTCATGAACTCATCATTTTTTCTGACTGCATACTATTCCATGGTGTATATGTGCCACATTTTCTTTATCCAGTCTATCATTGATGGGCATTTGGGTTGGTTCCAAGTCTTTATTGTTGTAAACAGTGTCTCAATAAACATACGTGTGCATGTGTCTTTATAATTGAATGTTTTATAATCCTTTGGGTATATACCCAGTAATGTGCTTGCTGGGTCAAATGGTATTTCTAGTTCTGGATTCTTAAGGAATTGCCACACCATCTTCCACAATGGTTGAACTAATTTACACTGCCATCAACTGTGTAAAGCCCTATTTTTCCACATGCTCTCCAGCATCTGTGTCTCCAGATTTTTTAATAATCACCATTCTCACTGGTGTGAGATGGTATCTTAATGTGGTTTTGATTTGCATTTCTCTAATGACCAGTGATGATGAGCTTTTTAAAATATGTTTGTTGGCTGCATAAATGTCTTCTTTTGAGAAGCGTCTGTTCATATCCTTCACTCACTTTTTGATGGTGTTGTTTGTTTTTTTCATGCAAATTTGTTTAAGTTCTTTGTAGATTCTGGTTGTTAGCCCTTTGTCAGATGGGTAGATAGCAAATTTTTTTTTCCCCATTCTGTTGATTGCTGGTTCACTATAATGTTAGCTTCTTTTGCTGTGCAGAAGCTGTTAAATTTAAATTAGATCCCATTTGTCTACTTTGGCTTTTGTTGCCATTGCTTTTGGTGTTTCAGTCATGAAGTCCTTGCCTCATGCCTATGTCCTGAATGGTATTGTCTAGGTTTTTGTATTTAATTTCTCTCAATAATGTTTGTGGTATTAAGTGTGCAAGTTTACACTTCTATCATTAAATTTATTCTCAAATATTTTATTATTTAGATGCTATTTTAAATGGCATCAAGTTCATTTCCAGATTATTCATTGCTAAAGTAGATAAAGCTACAATTAATTCTTACGTATTGATCTTGAATCCTGCAAACTTGCCTAATTTGTTTGTAGCACAAGAGAGTTTTTGGTATATAATTTAGGATTTTCTATTTGCAAGCTCATGTAATATTCAAATGGAAATAGTTTTACTTCTTATCTTGCAATCTGGATGTCTTTTATTCCTTTTTCTTTCATAATTGCCAAGACTAGAATATCCAGCACAGTGTTGAATACAAGTAGTGAGAATTAAAATCTTTATCTTGTTAATTATCTTAGAAAAAAATGATTTTAATCTTTCACCATTGAGTATGACGTTAGCTGTGGTGTTTTCTTGAGCCAGCTTTACCAGGTTCATGAAATAGTCTGCTACCATGAAATAATTTAGGATTTTTTCAAGGCTTTTTCTGTGCCTATGGGTTCATAATATGTTTTTTAATTATTATTTTTATAGTATGACATATTATATTTTTTTTGTATGTTGAACTAATCTGGATTCCTTTGATAGACTGCATTTGGTTCCACTTTGTCCTACCTGGTGTAATTCTTTTAAGATATTGCTGGACATGATTTACCAGTATTTTGGTAAGAATTTTCGTGCTTATACTCAAAAGGGATATTAGTCTGTTGTGATCTTTTTTTCTTGGGATGTTCTTGTCTAGTTTTGGTATGAGGACAGTGCTAGTCTCCAGAATAAGTTGAGAAGGGCTCACTTCTAACATACTTTTGGAAGAGCTTACAAAAAATTGGTATTAATTTTTAAAAAATTGGTAGAATTTACCAGTAAAGACATCTCATCCTAAATTTTCTTTATAGAATTTTTAAAATATTATTTCAATCCCTTGACTTGTTATATGTTTATTCATTTTCTGTTTCTTTTGAGTTGGTTTTGGCAGTCTGTGTCTTTCTAAGAATTTGTAATCTTTATCTGATTTAGCCGATTGCCTTGCATACAGTTGTATATAGTAATCTCTGGTATTTTTAATATAAAGTTGGTAGTGTTGTTCCCTTTTTAATCCTGATTTTAGTAATTTGAGTATCCTCTCATTTTCTTGATTATGCTAGCTAAAGGTATGTCAATTGTGTTAATTTATTTCAAAGATCCAATGTTTGGTTTGTTGTTCTCTATAGTTTTTATATCCCCTCTCACTTATTTTCATTCAAATTTTTATTATTTATTTATACTTGGTTAAGGTTTATTTTGATATTCTTCTTCTATTCCCTTAAGAAGGAAGATTGAGTTAGTAATTTGTTATCTCTCTTCTTTTTCAATACAGGTATTTGCAGTCATACATTTTTCTCTAATCATTGTTTAGCTTCATTTCAGAAGTATTTTTATACATTGATCTTTATAAAAATTCATTTTGAAGTACTTTCTGTTTTGTCTTGTGACTTATTCTTTGACTCACTGATTATTTAGAAAGATGAGACTTCAGTTTCATACATTTATAAATTTCCAAACCTTTATTTTGTTAATTTATTTCTAATTTCATTCCATTGTTGTTAGAACACATATTCTGCATGATTTAAATTCTTTAAATGTATTGAAGCTAATCTTATGATTTAATTTATGATCTATCTAGAAGAACGTTCCATGTTTATTCGAGAAGAATTTGACTTCTGTTTTGTTGGATGGATAATTTTATATGAGATATCTGCTTATTCTGGTTGGTTTATATTGTCAGTCAAGTATTCCATTTGCTTGCTTATCTTATGCCTAATTATCCTCTGTGGAATTGAAAGTTGGTTATTAAAATCTCCAACTGTTACCACTACATTGTCTAATTCTCCCCTTCAATTACGTCAATTTTGTATCATATATTTCATGGCTCAGTTGTTAGGTATATTTAGACCTTCTTGTTTGATTAACCATTTTATTATTATAGAATATAATTTTTGTCATTAGCAATAACTTTATAGTCTTAAAGTACTTTTTGTTGGAACTATACATAGAAGATTAGCATTGCCTCAGTGCAATGACACACAAATTTATAAAGCATCCCATAACTTTTAAAAAGCATATTATATCTTTTATTTTTGTCACTACCTCAGTTTTCTTTATGTTATTGTTGTTTCCCTGGGATATCTGTTTCTGTCCATTTTCTTTAAACCTATTTATATCGTTCAACTTAAAGTATGTGTGTTGTAGCAACACATAGTAATATCTCTTTTCATTCTGGTAATTTCTGCCTATTACATGAATAATTATAATATTTGATTCATTTGCATTTAGTGTAACTCCTACAGTTTGAGACTCTACGTCTGCCATTCAGCTATTTGTTTTTACGTATCTTGTGTCATTTCTGTTTTTCTTTCTCCATTTTTTTCCCTCATTACTTCCTTCTGTTATGTTGTACAGGTACCCTGTACTATCACACGTTAGTTCTCTTGCCATGTCATTCATTGTATATTTTAAAAATTATTTTTCTCAGTGCTTGTCCTGTGGTTCCTCATTATCATGTTAATTTATAAAACTCTATCTTGGATTAATAATAATGACAGTAGTATATAAACTTTTTCCCTATCTATTTTTATCTTCCTTCCTTTGTTCTGATGTCATACAAACGATATTTTTGCATTACATCTTATTAACACAGATTTATAACCATTGTCTTATGCAGCTGTCTTTTAATTTAGAAAGAAGAACAAATATGAATAAAAATACATTTGTGCTATCTTTTATATGTTTCTATGTAATTCTTCAATGGTGCTTTTTATTCTTCCTTGCAGATTTGAGTTACTGTCTAGTATCATTTCATTTATGTCTAAAGAACTCATCTTAATATCTTTTATAGGGAAGCAGTCTACTAGTATTTTTTGTTGTTCTTGTTTTGTTTTGTTGTTTTTAGCAGTTTGAGTGTGTCATCCTAATCCTCTGGCCCCCTTGGCTTATGATACAAAGTCAGTCTTAGTCCTAGAGAGAACACTTTGTGCATGATGAGTCATTTCTTCTTACTGATTTCAAGGTGTTCTATCTGTCTTTGTCTTATGACTGAATATGATATGTCTAGATGCAGATCTCTTAGAGTCTATCCAACTTAGATTGTGTTATGCATTGTGTGTGTGTATATTAAAGGTTTTTTTCCTACTATCAGGGACTTTTTTTTACTATTTTCCCCCTAAATATCCTTTCTGGCCCTTTCTTTCTCTCTTCTTCTTGTAAACCAAAAAGTTTCTGAGACAGTTCTCCATGAATTTAAAAGTGTATTTTACCAAGGTTAAGGATGTGCTAGAAAGAAAAGAAATGGAATCACAGAAACAGCCTGTGGTCTGTGCCTTTCTCCAAAGATAATTTTGAGGACTTCCATATTTAAAGGGGAAAAATAGGCCGGAGGGGAAATAGAGAAGCTATGGTAATCCACATGTTTCAAGAGAAAAGGAGCAGATTGGGAAATAATTATGTATTCTTCTCCTGCACAGTAAATCAGCACTTTACATAACATAAGTTGAACATATAGTAGCTCCCTGTGGAGATTTTTAGCCTTTTATCTGTAGCTGTCTTCTTAGGAACTAAAGGAAAAGCAGTTTCTTGCATGACTGAGCTTTCAGCTTAATTTTTTTTTTTTTTTTTTTTTTTGGCATAGTGAATTGGGGTCCTCAGTTTTTATTTTCCTTTCACATCTTTAAGCTATTCTTAAGCTGGAAGTTCATATGCAAGTGCATGTAGTTACTGTTGAGTATATCATAAAGGTATCTGAGGCTTTATTAATATATTTCTTCATTTTTTTCTGTTTCTCAGACAAAATCAAGATATTTTTCTTCAAGATAGTTTCCTTCTGATTGCTCAAATCTTAATTCAAAACTTGCAATGAGTTTCCCATTTCAGCTCTTGTTCATGTCAACTCTGGAATTTCTATTTGGTTCTTTAAAAGAAATTTTCCCTGTTGGTATTTTCTCTTTGGTAAGACATAGTTTTTATACTTTTCTTTAGCTCTTTAGACATAATTTTCCTTCATTTTTGACAGTATTTATAATATCTGATTTAAAATCTTTTCTTAGGCCAGGCACAGTGGCTCATGCCTGTCATCCCAGCACTTTGGGAGGCTGAGGTAGGTGGATCACTTGAGGTCAGGAGTTCCAGATCAGCCTGGCCAATATGGTGAAACCCCATCCCTACTAAAAATACAAAAATTAGCCAGGTGTGGTAGGCACCTGTAATCCCAGCTACTCGGAAGGCTGAGGCAGGAGAATTGCTTTAACCCACAAGAATCATTTGAACCTGGGAAGCAGAGGTTATAGTGAGCTAAGATTGAGCCACTGCTCTCCAGCCTGGGTAACAAAACAAGACTCTGTTTCCAAATAAATAAATAAATAAATAAATAAATAAATAAATAAATAAATAAAATCTTTTCTTAGTAAGTCCAAAATCAGGGCTTTCTCAGGTAACGTTTCTTTGACTCTCCCACCTCTACCCCCATATAATGGCTAGCTCACTCACTCTTGTTCTTTTGCATATCTCATGATTTTTGGTTGAATACAAGATATTTTAAATGACATAATTAGGCAATTTTGAAAATGAGACAATCTCATATTCTTAGAATTTTTTTGTTTCTGTTTGTGGTTGTTTTTTGTTTGTGCAGTGACTTTTCTGAATTATTTTTGTAAAGTACCTATTCTCTATTGTTTGTGGGCACTGACATCTCTGCTCAGTTAGCTTAATGTTCAGCTTATGATTGAACAGAGATTTCTTTAAATACCTGGGACAAATATATTTCTTAATCTTTCAGTGGGAACTCACCATGCATGTTAGGACATGCATTAAACAATCGGCCCTACAGTTACCAATTTTGCTTTAGCCTTAACTTTCAGCTTATACAGCCTTAAGATCAAGCACAGTTGAGAACTTAGAGCTTTCTCTCATCTTTCCTGAGCATATGTAAGGGTCAAAACCTGTAGTCCTACACAGGTAAGTGCCCTTTCAGATTATTAGGAATGTACCAGAGCTTTTCAAAGCCTTGTATTGACTACTCAGTTATCTACTTTTCCCTTTTTTGGTTAGCCTTTTTGTGCCAACTATTTCTCACTGTTTCAGGCAGTTACGGTGTTTAACAATGGCTGGTGATTGTTTTAGACAAACGTCTCCATGGAAAAGGATTTTTGCACTGAGCTAACTCTTCTTCAAGTCAATTAAAAACAACCTTATGGAATAAAGGGAACACTTACATATTGCTGGTTGAAATGTAGATTCATTCAACCATTGTGGAAAGTAGTGTGGCAGTTCCTCAAACAACTTAAAACAGGATTACCATTTGACCCAGTAATCCCATTATTGAGTATATAACCAAAGGAATGTGAATAATTCTACCATGAAGATATATGCATGCATATGTTCATTTTAGCAGTATTCACAATAGAAAAATGGAATCAACCTAAATGCCCATCAATGGTAGACCAGATAAGGAAAATGTGGTACATATACATTGTGGAATACTATACAGTCATAAAAGGAACCAGATATGGAGCAACATTGTGTTGCTACATAATGTTTGCAGCAACATTGATGGAGCTGGAGGCCATTATTCTACCTAAGCAAACTAATGCACAAACAGAAAACCAGAAACTGCATGTTCACACTTATAAGTCGGAGCTAAATGATGAGAACACATGGACTCAAAGAGGGAAACAACAAACACTGGTTCCTACTTGAGGGCAGAGAGGTGGGAGGGAGGGGAAAGGATTTAAAAAGTATCTATTGGGTACTGTGCTTATTACCTGAGTGAGACAAAAATCTGCATACCAAATCCCTGTGACATGCATTTTACCTATATAACAAATTTGCACATGTACACCTGGACATAAAAATTTACAAAAGATTGCCTTGCAAGTGAGGTCTTCCAGGAAACTACCACAACAGTTCAATAATATAAATTCTCTGGGAAATGAAGGTTTGAAGAAGACACAGCACAGTTTTGCCTCTTCGTTTGGCTATCAAACTGCTGGTTTTCACAGTAATTGTGATCTCATAGTTTTCAAGGCTACTCTGGAGCTAGAAAGAGTTGGATGGAAATAGAAAGCCAAAGTGCCACAAAACACACTCATTTAACTGAGATTCAGCTATTTTCTTGGATGCACACTCTGAATTGCTGCTGTCCTATTTTTAATTTCCAGTGTTCTAAAAGCTAATTCTGACAACTTCCTGACAATGTTCTCATTCATTTTATGGAGAATATAATTATTGAGGCTCCTTATATAACCATTTTCACTGAAGTCCAGTTACACATAATTTTACACAATATTTTTATATACCATAAATCTCTAATGAAAATCTTTAAAAACTAAAATATAAAGTAAATACACATAAAATATGTTTCACATAAAAGGTCAATCATTTCTATGATATGCTAGATTGCTTTATCTGATTGACAAAACATGGTATGTAAATGTAGAAGCATCTGTCATAGCTATTTTCTTTTAAAATATCTCATCAAATCTATCACCAACTAATTTATCTCAACAAAAACAAAGTCTAGAAAGATAGCAACCACAGAATACTTTAATCTCTTAACCTGGTTGTTTTTGCCAATTTATTTGTTCATTTATTTATCCCACAGATATTAACTATCCTAAGCATTGAGCACACAGTTCTCAAGAAGACACTGACCCACATGCTTCTCATTCCATTTAATAACACTACTTCACTACTAAATAAATCAGAGGCATGTGAACGAGAGCAACTCCACCTTGAATAGGAGCTGGGTAAAATGAGGCTGAGACCTACGGAGTTGCATTCCCAGAGGGTTAAAACATTCTAAGTCATGGAATGAGGTAGGAGGTCAGCACAAGATACAGGGAATGAAGACCTTGCTGATTAAACAGTTTGCAGTGAAGAAGCCAGCTAAAACCCACCAAAACCAAGATGGCGATGAGTGATCTCCATTGTTCTCACTGTTACACTCCCACCAGCACCAGGACAGTTTAAAAATGCCATGGCAACATCAGGAAGTTATCCTATATGGTCTAGAAAGGGTAGGCACAAATAATCCACCCCTTGTTGAGCATATCATCAAAAAACAACCATAAAGTGGGCAGCCAGCAGCCCTAGGGTCTGCTCTGTTTATGGAGTAGCCATTCTTTTATTCCTTTACTTCCTTAATAAATTAATTTTGCTTTACACTGTGGACTCATCCTGAATTCTTTCTTGTGTAAGATCCAAGAATTCTTTCTTGAGGTCTGGATTGATACCCCCTTTACTGTAACAAATTGGCGTATTTACAAATTGCTATTGGAATAGAGAAAAAAGCATCATTAAATCTATCTATGTTTAGAGGGATTTCCACAATGGTATTGCCATCTTAGATGAAAATGTTAAGATTAAATTAGACTCTACCAGAAGAAGCAAAAAGCTTAAGGGTTGGTGGACAACATTAAACACTTTATAATGATTTCAGAAGAATAATTCAAATTACATTTCTTACAAATATCAGTTAAATCAGTCAAAGCAAAGATCTGACTTCTAGCTAAAGAAAGATGTAAAATAGAGAAATTAAAAGATGATATGCATTATTGATCCCCCCTTTTTATGGTAATATATCTTCCAGTGATTACCAGTATTTTATGTACTTTGTAGGACTAACATCTTGCTTGCTCCTCTATTTGGTGTGTGCACATTTGTGTCCCCTATTAGATTATCATTCCAATCTTTGTTTCTTTAGAGATGGGGACTTGCTGTGTCACCAAGGCTGGAGTGCAGTAGCAGGATCATGCCCACTATAGCCTTAAGTTCCTGGGCACAAGACATCCTCCAACCTCAGCTGTGAGTATCTGGGACTACCGGTATACCTCCACCTGACCTGACTAAGTATTTTAACTTTTGTAAAAAGAGGCTCTCACCGTTTTGCCCAGTCTGGTCTGGAACTCCTGGTCTCCAGCCATTCTCCTGATTTAGCCTTCCAAGTCTCTGGGATGACAGGCATGGGCCACTACATGTGCTTCTATTTTTTTTCTATTCCCACAAGGTTAACAAAGTGCCATGTATGTAGTTGGTGCACCCCCAAGTTTTGGTAATAGGAAAGAAAACTATGAGACAACTACATAATATCCCACAGCTAACTCTGAAGTATGTTATAAAATCATTGAGTTGGGAATGAATTTTGTGGCCATACTTATGAAAACCTTCTCAGCAACCTCAATTCTAATCACAGTCAAAATGATTTTGGATATGATGGTCAACAAGATGATCTTCAAGACTGAAGACTAATAGAAGAATGTAGGATCCATCCTAAAAATAATTCATTTGGATGCTTTTCTTTACCTAATACTTTTTTTAATGAAGGAACAAGATAGAAATTTATTATCACAAAATTTTTATTTTTATTTTGTATTATTATACTTTAAGTTCTGGGTACATGCGCAGATCGTGCAGGATTGTTACATAGATATATGCATGCCATGGTGGTTTGTTGCATCCATCCCCCCTTCAACTACATTAGGTATTTCTCCTAATGTTATCCCTCTCCAATCTCCACACTCCCTGCAATCACACCTCTTGCTCCCTAACCCCCGACAGGCCCCTGTGTGTCATGTTCACCTAGCTGCATCCATGTGTTCTCATTGTTCAACACCACCCACTTATGAGTGAGAACATGCCGTGTTTGGTTTTCTGTTCTTGTGTCAGTATGCTGAGAATGATGTTTTCTGGCTTCATCAACATCCCTGCAAAGGACATGAACTCATCATTTTCTGTGGCTGCATAGTATTCCATCATGTATATGTGCCACTTTCTCTTTATCCAGTCTATCGTCAATGGGCATTTGGGTTGGTCCCAATTCTTTGATATTTTAAACAATGCTGCAGTGAACATAGGTGTGTATGTGTCTTTATAATAGAATGATTTATAATTCTTTAAGTATATACCCAGTGATGTGCTTGCTGGGTCAAATGGTATTTCTAGTTCTAGATTCTTGAGGAATTGCCACACTGTCTTCCACAATGGTTGAACTAATTTACACGCCCACCAACAGTGTAAAGTGTTCCTATTTCTCCACATTCTCTCCAGCATCTGTTGTCTCAAGATTTTTTAATGATTGCAATTCCCACTGGTGTGAGACGGTGTTTTGATTTACATTTCTCTAATGACCAGTGACGTTGAGCATTTCTTCATATGTTTGTTGGCTGCATAACTGTCTTCTTTTGAGAAGTGTCTGTTCATATCCTTTGCCCACTTTTTGATGTGGTTGTTAGTTTTTCTCTTGTAAATTTGCTTCTTTGTAGATTCTAGATATTAGCCCTTGTCTGATGGGTAGGTTGCAAAAAATTTTTCCCATTCTGTTGGTTGCCAGTTTAATGATTTTTCTTTTGCTGTACAGAAACTGTTAAGTTTGATTAGATCCCATTTATCTATTTTGGCTTTTGTGGCCATTGCTTTTGGTGTTTCAGTTATGAAGTCCTTGCCTATGCCTACGTCCTGAATGGTTTTGAGTAGGTTTTCTTCCAGGGTTTTTATGGTGTTAGGTCTTATGTTTAAATCTTTAATCCATCTGGAGTTATTTTTTGTATACGGTGTCAGAAGGGGTCCAATTTCAGCTTTCTGCAGATGGCTAGCCAGTTTTCCCAACACCATTTATTAAACAGGGAATCTTTTCCCCAATGCTTGTTTTTGTCAGATTTCTCAAAGATCAGATGGTTGTAGATGTGTGGCATCTTTTGCATTTGCTGAGGAGTGTTTTACTTCCAATTATGTGGTCAATTTTAGAGTAGATGTGATGTGGTGCTGAGAAGAATGCATATTCTGTGGATTTGGTGTGGAGAGTTCTGTAGATGTCTATTAGGTCTGCTTGGTCCAGATCTGAGTTTAAGTCCTGGATATCCTTGTTAATTTTCTGTCTCGTTGATCTGTCTAATTTTGACAGTGGAGTGTTAAAGTCGCCCACTATTGTTGTGTGGGAGTCTAAGTCTCTTTATAAGTCATTAAGAACTTGCTTTATGTATGTGGGTGCTCCTGTATTGGGTGCATATATATTTAGGATAGTTAGCTCTTGTTGTTGCATTGATCCCTTTACCATTATGTAATGCCTTTCCTTGTTTCTTTTTATCTTCATAGGTTTAAAGTCTGTTTTATCAGAGACTAGGATTGCAACCCCTGCTTTTTTTTTCTTTCCATTTGCTTGGTAAATCTTCCTCCATCCCTGTATTTTGAGCCTATGTGTGTCTTTGCATATGAGATGGGTTTCCTGAATACAGCACACCGATGGGCCTTGACTCTTTATCCAATTTGCCAGTCTGTGTCTTTTGATTGGGGCATTTAGCTCATTTACATTTAATGTTAATATTGTTATGTGTAAGTTTGCTCTTGCCATTTTGATACTAGCTTGTTGTTTTTCCCATTAGTTGATGCAGTTTCTTTGTTGTTTTGATGGTCTTTACCATTTGGTATGTTTTTGATGTGGCTGGTACTGGCTGTTTTTTCCAAATTTAGTGCTTCCTTCAGAAGCTCTTGTAAAGCAGGCCTGATGGTAATGAAATCTCTCAGAAATTACTTGTCCATAAAGGATTTCATTTCTCCTTCACTTATGAAGCTTAGATTGACTGGATATGAAATTCTGGGTTGAAAGTTCTTTTCTTTAAGGATGTTGAATATTGGCGCCTACTCTCTTCTGGCTTGTAGGGTTTCTGCCAAGAGGTTCATTGTGAGTCTGATGGGCTCCCTTTGTGGGTTACTCGACCTTTCTCTCTGGCTGCCCTTAGAATTTTCACTTTGTGTCAACCCTGGTGAATCTGATGATTATGTGCCTCAGGGTTGCTCTTTTTGAGGAATATCTTTGTGGTGTTCTCTGTATTTCCTAGATTTGAATGTTGACCTGTCTTGCAAGGTTGGGAAAGTTCTCCTGGATAATATTTACAAATTTCAAAGCCTAACCTCCTTAAAGTGAAATTCTAAATAAAAAGCTAGTTCATATTGAAAGTATTAAGAATATCTTTTTTCTATCCCAGACATCAGGGTTCTTTCAAATAATGTTTTATTTGTTATTTGCCATTCATTCTCAACAGTAAAATTTAAGAGAGGCATTTAATTTCATTTGCACAAAGCTAAAATAATTTTTTCAATGTGTAAAATTTAGGAGATTGTATATGAAACTCCAGTTATGTGACCTCTCTTTTAAAAACCAGGGTATCTGTGAAATGGAAGCAATCTCTTGGAGTGGAGGAGCATTTACTTTCTCCCGTGTCACAGCCCTCACAGTTTTCTTTAGTCTTTCAGATGCTGAGGGTTATGTCAGTTGCAATTCATCTCCATGCTATCTCTGTTTTCATAGAAGATTTAAGAGCAAAGTGCAATGTTTTTGTGCATGCATTTTTATCTAGAGAGGGGAAGTTAAATGTGGATGTTTCAAGAAAAATGTGAGAAAACGTATTTCTCTTTTGAAAATGAAAATTATTCCTAAATGCTTAATATTGAAATGAAATGTTTCTATGCATATAAATCAATGTGTCACTAATAAACAATAAATATTAAGTAGTGTGACTGGTACATGCAAAAACAACTTAATAACCACAACAAAAATGCACAAAATTTAGCTGAGTTTGTTTCTGAATTAGATTAAGTGACACAGCTTTCTATAAATGTATTAAGTGAAAAAATGGCTGAGTATCAAAATCATTTACTGCAGGCAAGTGTATTAAAGTCTTCTGAGTATAGCAGAAATTATGAATTGTAAACCAAAACAAGCATTTGTAAATGCAAATTTGTGTCAAAATGCAATTGTTTAGCATGTTGAAGAAATGGGAAAATACCCACAGGACACTATTTTTTTTAATGGAAAATTATAGGTAACTAAGAGGCTCATATATATACACACATTCCCTATAATAACTATGTATCCAAATGGCTTCTTCTTGGTTGTTGAAAATTAAAGGTAAACAAGTCTCTAGTGTTTGGAATCTGACTGGTGGTGATACCTTTGTACAAAACAAACAGGCCAGACGTGATGGCTCATGCCTGCAATCCCATCACTTTGGGAGGCCAAGGCGGACAGATCACAAGGTGAAGAGATCAAGACCATCCTGGCCAACATGGTGAAAACCATCTCTACTAAAAATACAGAAATTAGCTGGGCCTGGTGGTATGCACCTGTAGTTCCAGGCACTCAGGAGGCTGAGACAGGAGAATTACTTGAACCTGGGAGGCGGAGGTTACAGTGAGCTGAGATAGTGCCACTGCACTCCAGCCTGATGACAGAGCAAGAATCCATCTTAAAGAAAAAAAAAAGGAAAACCATAAAGTTGCAACTTTTGAAAGGAATGCAAATTTAAATACATCCATTGCATTATTTACCAATAAATGCCTGTGCTAAAGCATTATATATGGACCCTGTCAGGCATACAACAATGAGAAACATGAACTAGAAATGTGTTCATAATTTTAGCTATAGAGAGTTGAGGCTGCATGTGATGATTGTACAGACATCTCACCTGCCATATACCTAACTAAAATCACTAATGAACATTGTTGGGGCAATTTTTGATCTTTTGAAATAAATTTACTTGCTCATGTCAAACAAGAAAACTCCCCATTGTTAGCTCACCAATAAAAATCATATGAACAATTTGGCATTTTTTTGTTTGACATTATAACCTTACAAACCCTTTGAATATTCATCTTTAAGGGCATTCAGAAGTGATTACATAAGTGCATTTTTCACTCCTTTCTAGCGAAATTGTATTCTTTAGAAGTTCATAAGAAAATGAATTATCTGGCACACTTTCTTGTGCTTAAGTCATTTCCAAAGGTCGAATAATAGTCTGAGCTGTATACACAAATTGTGAAGTTGAAAATTGATTTTCAAAAAATACATCTTGACTTTCAGTTTTATGAAAATGAACTAAATATGAAAATTTTTCTTTGCCAGTTAATGGTTAAAAAATGAGGTGTTCCAAATTGATTTTTTTTTAATTGCAGTGTGACGTAGTCAGAAACAGTAAATATTACCATTTGGGAAACCACAAACTGACACTGTATCTTGAATTGTTATCCAATCTATTAAATAAACTGTTGATCAAATAGCATTTTCCACAGTCTATATTTAAGAGAACCAATGTTAGATGTGTGCAGCATTTTTTCTTACACAAAAATAAATGTCATTCCAGATAAATTATTTGATTCTGAATTTTTGTACTGCACATCTCTACAAAAAATGCTAAAACTGACATTGACCTCTTCATGCAAAAAAAAAAATAGGTCAGACTTTTAGTTTCAAATCAAAGGAGGCATAAACTACAGAAAATACCAGCTATTTCTAGTTTTTCAACTTATATTTTTTAAGGTTTAATTTAAAAATAATCTAAAATATATTGTGTATATAATTTGGATGTGTATGCCATAATTAGATAAAATAAGGGATGTTTAGTTATGTCCAATTGTTCAATTATGTTCAGAATGTTCAACTGATATATGTATGCCATAATTAGGTAAAATAATGAATATTCAGTTATGTCTTTGACACTTAATTTTACTGAGCCCTGGCCATCCTTTACCCTTTTGGCCCTGAATTTGAACATCATGCTTTTACATGTGATATATATATTTCAAACAATTGCTATATTAGTAGACCTAAAATGAATAATTTAATAGGAAAAATATGTTCTAGAAGATTTTGAAGATACTCAAAAGAAGGACCTAGTGTAAGAGTGAAGTGTGAGTTCATCAGTTCAGCCTGCTATTAAAAAGTACCATAGACTGGGTATATGATAAACAACAAAAATTTATTTCTCACAATTCTGGAAGCTGGAAGTCAGGGATCAGGGTGTCAGCACATTCAGGTTCTAGTGAAGAACATTTTCCTGGTTGCAGACTGCTAAATTATTGTATCTTCATGCAGGGGGATGCGGGGGAGCTAGCTATCTCTTTGGCTTCTTGTAAGTGCACCAATCCCATCATGAGGGCTCTCCTCTCATAACCTAATCACTACCCAAAAACCTCTAATACCATTAAATTGAACATTAGATTTCAACATCTAAATGTTTATTGGACACAAATATTCAGGCTGCAATAGGATGAGATCAGAAAAGACTAAGTGAAATTCCAAGAAGGTGACATTGAAATTGGTTATCTACCAAAGTACAAGATTAAATGATCATTTTTATATTCTTAGTAATATATTAACAGGTTAATGACAAGAATGCTAACTCTTTTGGTTATAGTCACAAAATCAGTCTCACAAATAAACCAGTATAGAACATTCTGAAATAACTAGTAAGTCAATAAGGCATGGATGGTGAACAGCTAAATGTAAGAGCTGTTGGAAGGGAGCTAACGGGAGCCTACCAGGAGTACAGGAGCACCCGCAGAGTCTGCCCCATGACTAAGCAGATGTGCACTAACAAAATAAATCAGATTGAAGACTTCATCACTAGTATTTTCTGTTTTATGCTCTCATCCATATCCTGCATGCAGGAGGTATTTCAGGGAAAAGATTGATAATTTTCAAAGATCCTTTTGAAGTTAAGTAAAATGGGTATAACCCTGGTAAATTATAGAATCCTGGAACAACATTCCTGCCTTCCACCAATGCTTCGTTTGCCCAGAATCTGCAATCTCATGATCTTCACCCAAAAATAAAACACCCAAGTTGTTATAAAAGAGATGCATTAACATTAACTGTATCTCAGTAATCAAGTAATATTTGATATTAAATTACACCACTGACTTTAATTCTCCTCTAATGATAAAATGACTTGGAGTAATTACATGGGCAACTATCTGTTAACATTTCAATTATAGCATTATGAGTTTTGCTTAATTGTCTTCACTGGGGGTACCAAAAGTCAAACTTGCAAGTGATGATCCACTGCATTAAAAGTGAATCTACTATTGGCAATTTATGCTCAGGTCAGTGGCTACAAGGGAGAACATGAAAACAGTAACGTTTTAAAGTAATCCAGGGTTTTAAAATCATCTTTATTATACTGGTATATCTATGAAAGGAACAAACAAGGGCCAGTGGGTAGCACATCATCTTGAGACTTCTTAGTGGAAAACTTCAGAGCTCTAGAATCTAAATAGCTCAGAATAAAGAGCCATGTGGGCATTTGAGGTTATTTCTAAATTTTAAATTATTTTAATTTTTACAGTAATATTGGTAAACATAATGGAAAGTACCATTCAGAAATTCACCTATATTCCCTTTAGCCCAGTGCTTAATACTATATTTCATAAAGATCTGTCCCTGAGGTTATCCTGCACTGTGTGGGAAGGTTGTGAGGCTGTGAGTCCTGATTGCAATGGCACAATCATACCCAGAGTTTAGCATATGGTGCGAACCTTTCAATGCACGCAGAGTCCTTTTGGATGGGTATTTCAGGTCTGGCTGCTTCTCCTGTACTATTCTCCACCTCTAACATCTTCAATCCCTGTGCTTGCTGTATTCTGGTGAGGTGGCCTCTAGCTTATAGTTTCTATACTTAAATGGAAAGACTTTAAATCGTATAACTTCTTCATTGGAACATCCACAGAATAAGATATTTCCTCATTTGTGGAATATTGACTGTTTTAATACATTTTTAATCTTTCTTGGTTTCTTTCCCTTTATTCTCTTACTAAGATCTCTGGAGACATGGAAATTAGTGGGAAGGAGGAGGAAGATAAAGTGATGCTGCATTTGCTAAAACCAAGCTCACAAATTCTCTATATTCCACCATAAATTTTAGCCTTCAAAATATTCAGAAAATAAAGTTTGCTCATAATATTTATCGGGGATTCTTAAACATTTAAATAACTTGATTTAGTATGTGAGGGAGTAGGTTTTCCTGCATTTATGGAAGAATAAATTTTAAATTATAAAAAGGAAAAAATAAGAGACTAGAAGGATACCCTCTATTTATTGACTCCACTCTGCATCAGGTTCTAGATAGAAAGTTGTTAAATTTATTTCATTTAAATTAGTGTCAATTCTCTTATTAGATCATAAGAGAAGAAGGATAATTATCTTCTGTATTTGAGTAACACTTTATGAAATCCCACACAACACACATACGTGAGAAAGAAGACTGGGCTCCAGAGCCTGCCTGCCAGAGTCAAGGCCAGCTGCACGACCCACTAGCTATGTGACCATGAGTGAGTTACTTCTCTGTGCATCCATTTCCTTTATAAAATTGAGATAATAATATCATCTGACTTTTGAGGTTATTTTAAGGAATACAAGAATCAATAAATGTAAAGGGATTGGCCCAAAGAACTGGTCCAGTGTAGATACTTCATTAATGTGTTAATTAAGTTAGAGTCATAATTTTACTCCTGCTTGCTTCCTTGATTGGACATAAACTGTACAATGATATCTGGAGGCAACAGGAGGAGTTTTTTGTCTTTTGGCTTGATTTCATTTGGACTTTAATTTTCTAGGGGTTGTTTTGTTCATGTTTTGTTATTGCTGTGTTTTGTTTTAGATTTTTAGCAGATGGAGGAACTAAGAAAAAATTTTCTAAAAAACCAATGAAATCCAATTTTCTTTCCAATGTCTTGCTGGTTTTAAATTAAGACTATTGTAAAGAGGCAGGAGTTGTCAATAACTACTATATTCTTAGAAACATATATGTATTATGATTTATATTCCAAATGGAGAAAACCTCTTAGAAATGTTTGCTCTAAAATTTCAGAATATACTGATGGATGACAGGTTTCTCTTCATTCTGCCAAGATTTCATTTGAAAAGTTAGTATTATATAAAATATTTTAAAGTTAAGACTATTATTTGCTTTCTAAATTCCTTCTCATTTGAACTTTTAATTCTTTAATTTTTGTTTTCCAGCTGAAAAAGAGCATCCTAGATAGTCCCATAGCTTATGTGTTTACATCCTCAACTTTCATAGTTGCAGGGTACTTATGTCTAATTCAGCTATGATTTCTAACTTTTTGGGAATCTGCATAAGTTCTTAAGATCTTTAGGCATCAGTTGCATTTGTGAAAGAGCCAGTGAGGCTATCAGATTCAACTAAGCTGAACTTCCCACCCAATCTAATGTTTATAATGATAAAAGAGATACAATTGCGAATCCTAGTCCCACCACCCAACAAACCTCCAACCCTTCAGATAATGGCGAAGTCAAAAAGATGACATCAGAACCAATAAAGCTCTACTCAACTCTTCTGGAAAAAAGATAATCACTAGAGCATCTATTTCTTTTCTCTTTTATTAATTTTCCACTTCTATTGCTATATATATATATAAGAATCAACAAAACTGCAGTCAAGCTTGTAGTCAAATTACAGTAGGTATGAGCTAGATTAGGAATAGGATGACAAGTTCAATTTGGACAGCACAACCTAAATTTAACTTTTTCTTTAGGAAAAAAGAAATAAATACTGACTTAAAAGGAAAATCAATAAAATAACTAAACAAGCTCTCATTATCTTGCTTTGTTAATTCTAAACTATTTTCTGATTTGGCTTTCTGTTGCCCTACTTTTGTGTTCTTCAAAAACATTATATACTAGAGGTCATTTTTATTTGCTGATAGATCATATTCAGTGCTTTTCATCATCAAACTGTACCTGCTCCCAATACAGGCCCCCAACCATTCAGTCATTGAGAAAGTAGTAATTTTCGCTGGTGTGATTTCCTCCAGTGACATTTTGTTCAAACAAGAAAATCTGTGAAGTGGCTTTGTGCCTATGCGTAATTTGTTTGAAGTTTAAAATGTCGAATATTGGCAATAACCATGTTAATTTTCTAAGTTGGGAAAATAAACCAAAATAGGTGTTCACTTTCATTTCCCAGGGAGGACCTAATACTATTCTAGTAATCCCCAATCCTCTGGCTACCCTTTTTCAAATTACACCTATGTCAGCTGGAATGTAAATCACAGAGGTATCCAACTCTCACAGCACAGGAGGTCTTTTAATCATAGTCACGAACAAAAATAGAATCACTATCTATTTTCTTGTCTAGTTCTTTATTTAAAGGCAAACCCTAGGGAAAAATGCAAAATTCACTTATTTCTTTGTCACAACAATAAAGAAACGTTTCATACCATTTCAGATGCATCTTCAAGTGATTGCCCACACAACTGGATGTTTTTATAGAAATACAGTATTTAGGAGTAACTAAGAGTTAGATATATGAGTTCCAGTGGTAAACTAGCATATGTACATGTGAGGAAGATGTCTTATAAGAATTTTACAAAACATGCAGCTTGTGAAGCATTGAAGGGTTAATTTATGTTTAAACTGGAGACAAGAAGTCTTGGGTAGGATAAGTTAGTTGCCTTCAAATATACAAAGGGGTGGCACATTATTTAACATAAATAAGTAAATTAAAATGAGTGGTTTTCTTTGTTCTTCCAGAAGACTAATCTGGGATAGATGTATAGAAATGATAATGAAGATAATTTATAATCATTGGAACAGTTCAACAATAAATTGTCTGCCTTATGAAGGGCTGTGTTCCTTCTTTTCTGGTGATTTTCATGTCAAGGATAGAGGCCCAGCCTGGCACTTATTCATTATTATTGTTATTATTATTATTATTACTTTTAGCTAGAGCTATTTTATTCTTTAGCACAGGGAAGATGTGATGTATGATGACTGCCATTGTATTCATTTTTATGACCTTTATCTGCATGAAACACTTACCCCAAACACCTGAAATGAAAAAGCAAAAGTCAAGTGATAAACAAATATAGTAAATCTCTACTTATGGTAGAGAATTCTTGTCAAATATAGAGAAGATCCCAAATTGGGTAAGAGGATGAACTAGATTTAGGCTCCCAAAATTTGGAAAAAATAAAAAATAAAAACTATAGCTCCTTGAAATATTACCGGATATTTTACAAAAAACAAATTGCATATTTTGGTCCAATTCAGATTTGGGAAATGGACTAATTGAAGAAAGTATAAATCATTTCTTTATTGCTGAAGTTATGGAAGTCATTACCATGTAAAGGAAAATATGTATCCTTGAAGGGGGGTACAGCAAGGCAATTTTTCCAAATGATTAAAACAAAAATTTTAAACTTTCTTGAGGAATTCCTTTAACAAGCTTTGACACTCTAGTTCTATGCAATAAAATCTGGGAAGTTATGAATAAGTTTAAAACGTGATGTTTATTGTGATATATGAGAATATATGCCAGCATGTGGTGAGTGAATTCATCTGGGAGATAGAACAGTGATGAGGTTTTTAATTCTAAGAGGAAACCAGAGCGAAGAGAGTTCACCTCTAACAACAAAAGTTATTTGTCTCTGGAAGTATGAATAAAGCTGTAAATCAAGCACAGAATCCAAGAAGCAAATATAAAATAATATATAGACATTATGTCTAATGAGATGCCAAAATAAGATTAGACAAATTGAATGAGGCCAAGACACAGGACCAAAGGCAAGCAGTTGAGACACATTGCCTGGAAGTGTTCTTCATATTTGTGTTTTGTTGCTATGGGTCAGTTGTGACATGTTACAAGGCAGACAGTATTTAAAAATCAAAGTGGAGTAGGCAAATTGGTTAGCATAAGAGAGCCATAATCACAAGGAACATGATCCCAATAAAGTCTAGGAACCACTGAAATGTTGTAGTACCAGAGCCCATTAAGGTGTGATGCAAAGCAAGCCTTGGGTCTCGACAACCTAGGTGAGTGTTTTAATTTAGGTCAAGATCTCCAGAAAACATACTCTGAGATAGAGATTTGTGTGCAGGAATTTTCTGCATAGTACTCTCTGAAAGAAGAAATTGTGTCCTAGTTCTGTTTCATCTCAGAAATGAACAAAGGCCTTGACAAATTCCAGATACCACCAAGAATTCTAGAGTTGGCTTGGCTTTCAGATTTTCCTACCTTGAGATAAAGGGATCAGTCATCTATACTCCTTCATGACAAGTCATAGAATATGAGGTGCCTGCAGAGAGAAGTGTGACATTGGGTTAAATGGCTCTTTATGGCTGAGGGTAATTCTTGGAAATCAACTCATCTGTGAGCTGTGGGATAAGTTTGGTACCAACCTATCAAATAGCTTGGGAAATGAGTGCCTCATAATTGAAGGAAGGCTCTGGATAGTGCAAAAGAGCATCCACTAAATTTGACCAATATGCATATTGTGGAAATAAAGTTTCAGATAAGAGGAATCTGTCTTTTTAGCTTTTTATGGCATGCAGATTCCCTGTGACTACACAGAAAGCATTATATCTAAAAACAATTCCAAGAACAGAACCATATGATATTCCAGGAACACACTCAAGTTTTTTGTACCCAGTTGTCTTCCCTTCTTTCTAATAAAAAAAATATTTGTATCTACATAATTTATACACTGTATACATTTTTATAATAAAAAAGACCTTAAGAGTGTTAGTTGATGTCAGACAACTAATAATCACTAAGTTTTCATAGATTTACTACATTAGGTATATTACCCACAAGTAGCAATAGTTTTATGTATAGAAAATTACAAAGTATACAGTGAAAAAAATGAGAAAAGAGTAAATTTCAGAGAAGTAGAACATTCAATCAACACTGTGGGGTCCAGGCTCTTTTAATTTGTACTTTGGGCAACTTAATTAAATTTGAGGACCAACAACACTTGTCCACATGAAAAAGCATATAACAGGAAGGGCTCATGAAAAGGCATACAACAGGATGTTCTATTATAATAATAATTTTGAAAATAGTTCCCTGACTCCTTTGAGATATTATACAGTGCTGGCTAAAACTATGGTTTCTCCATGTATTCTTCCTGAGTCCAGTTCCCAATATATCAGATCTCAGTTTGCTCCTTCACATCATGAAAATAATTATAAGACCCACCTCATACTGTAAGGATGAATTAAATCAGGTAGAACATGCAAAATTCTATGCATACTTACTTATTAGTTAGAGTAGTCACACACATCATCATGAGATAATTCCTTGTATTAGCAAGATATCTGGGACCAAACAGGAAAGAGAATGTATTGCACCACACTATGTGCTCTCTGAGTTGTTTGTTTGTTTCTCCTCATTGATTCTTACAGCAACACACGTGAACAAACTATTTGCCATTTTTTAGGTCAAAAATGGTAAAATAGCAATTTTATATTATTTGAAACATTCTGTAACTCCTTGCAGGTAAAGAAACAGGCTGAGTGGATTTAGGTGGCCTCTATGCCTTCTCATTAATAGAGGGTGGCAGAGGCAGGAGTACATTTCAGCTTTGGGATCTTCTTTCCATGTTTGTTTTCAAAAGCACAGTTAACATCTTTGCTTCCAGAGGAAGCATAAAAATAAAACGTCTTTGTTCTAAAAACATCTGAAACACAAATTCTAATTCTCAACAAACAGAACTTGCTGAAAAAAAATTTCTGCTATTTTAATTATGATACCCTACAGTTATTCTATCCCTGCTTTTCTAGTCTCGATATATTTGAGATCATCACTTCACATTCTAGAGTTAAATTGTATTGTTTGGCTGCTTACTGAGTATTTGAAGAAAGGATGAGGCAAACTTGACTTTGTCTTTCCACAGACATTCCAGTGCAATCAGAAATGGAAGCTTTATTTGTTTTCTATATACCCTGCTACATTGCAAAACCACATCCCCGAGTTCAATTAGAATTCCTCAGCCTACATTGTGCAAGTTACTGTACTGAGCATCATACTGTTTGTGGAGAAATCTCTCACCTTTATGATCTCCTTCATTTCTGCCTAATTGTCTAAGACAAGAATAGCATGCTGTGCCTAAGGGGGAAATTTTCCATTACTACTGAAAAGATAAATGGTAGGAAGCAAAATAAACCAGGCTCATTACAACCTTACCAAAAAAAAAAAAAGCAAATTGGTCTCCAAAGATGATAGAATAGGGCTGACATTTTTAATACCTTTTCTTTGAATTGTGGCATTTTATATCAAGGTTCTCATAATGTACAATATAAACACTTATAGACATTTGGAATAATGTATGATGCTTAATACATTTTCCCTGGAATTTATACCACCCTTCAGAAAATGTAAGCTATTTTTTTTAACCAATGCTGACAAAACGTGAACAGAAAGATTATATTTAAGGAAGTATAATGATCATTTATTTTGCTGTAGCTGTGTTTTTAATCGGTACAATAATAGTTGTAATGTCACTTGATAAACTGTGAAAATGCCCCCAATTTCCAAGAAGGTTTAAAGGCAGACAGCTCATTTGATGCTTTAAATATCTGATGAGATAGTAGATGACAGAGCTGAAGGGAAGATTGAATTTTCATAACCAAATACAGTCTATAATAATGAGCCAATTTTTTTCTAGTGATTCATTTGCAGAAGCAATTTCTAAACATATTTTCATTAGCTGCAATGAACATTCTCAAGGTTTCACATCTTTGACATCAACTTGATGGGATGGGAATTCATTAATTGAGGCGGGTATTTTATGAGTGGAAAGCATGGTAGTAAAACAGATCATCAAGTGTGATTCCTACATAGATAAAATCTATTATTCACGTGAAGTCTATGCACTTGAAGGTTGTATGTGTAAGGAAGGCTGAGGTTGGTTCCACAACAAACTGGGCAGAATAAACAAAACCACATTTAAGTCTCTAATTCAGTGAGGATGCATGCAAGCCCTTGGCTCACAGAATGACCTAATTAGATGAGATACTTTTACTCTGAGTGATCCAGATGTTGAAGGAAACTGGACTTCTCTTGTTCAGAACAATGAAATAGCTGTTATTATGCTAGAAACTAAAGTAGGGCCTTATATTATTCAAAGATAGCTTAATAATTAATTATATTATCAATATAAAGATAAATAGAATATATGTATCAATATATGCAGTATGATAGAAAGTCAAAATATTAGATAAAATTTGAGACTCTTAGAGATGGATAAGTCTGTAGGGGTAAGCTACTGTGAACATATTTTGGTTTGATGGATCCAGAATAATGCATTCAAGACTCTATCTGTCCACCTCTTTTTGCCATCTTGCTTGGTTTGTGAAGGGCAATAGAAAAAGCATACTACAAAAAAACCACACTTATAATAGTAAGGTAAGATCCTCAGGCTCAATTCCAACCTAGATCACCATACTGGTGAGTGGGGCTGGAAAGTTGAGAGAGCTTGTTACCCAAGTTTCCATGGAATCTCTGATCCATTACATTTTATTTTGCTAAGAGAAGCAAAGAAATCTCTCAAGCAAGTGGTAGAATTTATACTGTGAAAAAAGAGAAGGCATGAAAGAGAAAAATTTTAAGCCCCTTACTGGGTTCTTGATCTTAGTACTTTTGACTGTTCACTGAGTTCCAGTGACAGGGAGCTCATTGCCTCCCAAGACAGCCATTCTAACTTTTAGTAGCTCTCCAAGTTCAAACTATTTCTCTGTGATCATCAGCCATGGGTCATAGATGTCTCCTGTATGGACTCTGTTGAAAAAGTCAAATGCCTCTCTGTTAGGTTGACTTTTCAAGTTTCCTCAGAGCTCTTTAAACTAGTTTTTCTCTCCAGGTCAAATCTTCCCAGTTTCTCAGATTCATGTCTTTATTTTCTGTTTTTTGCTCCATTTTCAAAAAGTTCAATTCTGACGTAACAGAACTTTGCAAAATATTCCATTGTCCATCATGAAAACTTATCTTTAAAATAAAAAAATTTTAGCCAGAGTTCTACTGATTGTATTCCTCAGAGTTACAGGAGTAATGAGGAGAGAGTGCCTATTATTGAAAAACTTTAAACATTTCTGGGTTTTAGGTGGAAAGGCAATGTACGGTAATAATAAAACCAGCAATAACAATAATAAAAGCAATAGCATTTGCTGTGTACTTATTCTGAAACTATATTGAGCAGATTAATTTTAATTAGAGTTAAAAAGTTTAACTTACACTGTAATTCTATTTCCAATATTATGGATGAGGAGACTAGAGTTTAGAAAGGTCAGGTACCTTGCAAAAGATTACACAATTGCAAGTCACAGAAGTGAGATCAGAGCACAAATCTATTTGAATCTCAACTACTACACAATGTTTTTCCAACACACACGAACACACACACACACACACACACACACACACCCCATACATATACATGAATTTGCAAACATGATACACTCTTCTTGACTATTTTAACCCTTGAAAAGGTAGGCTAGTTTCACAGACACTGCTTTTTTTACTGGGTAGATATCGAAAAAACTGGATTTACTGAATTAGTGGTTTTGAGTTCTAACTCTGAAGCCTGCTGTGTGTATCTTCAGGCAAGCTATTTAAAAATTGTTGAGCCTCAATGTCTTCAACTGAAAACTATAAGGTCTCAGATATATTCACAGATATTTATTGCTGTAAGTAAATTAGAAAATAACAACAAGACGTTCAATGCAAGATTCAAAATAGAAATGACCCTGAGTTTCTGTCCACATTCCTGGTACACTCTTTTACCTTGTCTTTTAAAAACAAAAGTGTGTTTCTTATCTTACTTGACTACTATGTTGAGGTATCCAGTTATCCATATTTTCCTGCAGAGCCTGCCAAGGTCCTGACATCCTCAAAAACCTGCTATGGTTTTAATGTCTCCTGCAAAACTCATGTTGAAATATAATTGCCAGTATAAGTGTGTTGAGAGGAAAGACCTTCAAGAGGTGAGGAGGTCATAAGGGCTGTGCCCTCATGAATGGATTAGTGCCGTTATCTCAGAAGTGGGTTATTTTTTGCAGTAGTTGGCCCTTAATTAAAAAATAAGTTTAACCTCCAGCTTTCTTTTCTGTCTCTGGTGCTTGTTCCCGCTCTTCTGCCATAAAATAATGCAAAAAGAAGGCCCTCACCAGATGCTGGTGCCATACTCTTGGACTTCCTAGCCTTAAGAACAGGAAGCCAAATAAACTTATTTTCATTATAAATTACACAATCTGAAGTATTCTGTTATAGAAGAGGAAAATAGACTAAGACAGGGCCTTAACCCATATTTTTCCGGGCCCCACTCACAGTTCCAGCCTTACATAATGTGTGGTCAGCTGCTCACCAGCAAGCACCACAGTATGTGAGTCCCTATGAAGCAGTGAATCTATTGAGCTAACACTAAGGTCAGTCATACAGTTGAAGTCAGAGTTCATAACTCTATGGAATAAATGATGTTATTCTAGTTTCACTGAAACAAACCAATGAGGAAGCACTGGAGAGGTATATGCTTGGCATGAAAAGAAGGTGAGAACTACAGGAGATGTTCTATAGTGTCTGAGGAAAACAGAGAGACACATCTATTGTGATTGGATTGAGTCAATGGTTAATGCTAGTCAAATAAATTGAAATGATAAAATGCAATTAGTTCTAAATTTCCAGGTCACTAAAAACTGTGAATGAGGGAAGAATTACAAATGTCAGAGTTAAAAGAGAACCTAAATGCACAAATACACAACTTCCTTTTTTTCCCTCATGGTCTTATTGTACTTATCAACACAAACCACACAGTGGTACCATCTCAGTCTTTTATTCAGCTCCCAGCGTGCAGCTGACCCTTTCTTAAATTGTCATGGACTGCATAAAAATTATTAAGGAAATCTAGGTCATTCAGGTGTGTGGCCTGCTTGGTGTGAAACAAACTACAGTGAAAAAAGAATCTTACAATTTTAAAGGTTGCAAAATGTCTTTTTATGTTCTCTACATCCTTTAAGGCCATACTTTATTTGAAGTAAAATAAAAACAGAAGACCTGGCATGATACCTCATTTAACTTAGCCAAATTTGACACCTGTTTTATTAAATGTTACTATTTGGCAGAAATTAGAGTAAGAATCTTAATAACATCTAGGTAACGTCAAACTATGCAGGAAAGAGAAAAACTTGTATTGTGATTGGTACTATAATTTTGGTGTTCTCAGACTGCTTTGAAGGAAAGAAGGTCATTAAACATTCTGAAAATAGTCAAAAGGAGGCTCATAATAAATGGGATATGTGAACCAGAATACAAAACTTTGATGAATTTGATGAATTTGGCTCACAGGGTATGGTAAACAGAATAAAATTCACATCCCCTGAAATATACCCATATCCTAATCTCTGGAACCTGGGAATGTAACTTTATGTGGCAAAAAGGAGTTTGCAGATGTGATTAAGTATCTTGATCTGTGTTGGTCTAATGCAATCATAATTGTCTTTACAAGAGGAATCCATCAGAAATCAACCTCAAAAGAGAAGGCAATGTGATAATGAAAGTGGATGTCAGAGTGATGCTCTCTGAAGATGGAGAAAGGGGCTATGGGCCCAGGAAACAGGCAGCTTCACCAGAAGATCATAGAAGTCAAGAAAATCCATTCTCCCCTCAGGGCCTTCAGGAAACAACAACAACAATAAACTAGCAATGATAACACCTTCACTTTCTGCTGGCAAAACTTATTTTAGATTACTGACCTCCAGAATTAATAATAAATCAACTAATTGTATTAGTCAGCATTCTCTAGAGGAACACAACTAATAGGATAGATGTATATATAAAAGGGAGTTTATTAAAGGGAATTGACTCACACAATCACAAGATGAAGTCCCACTTGGCCATCTGCCAGCTGAGAAGCAAGGAAGCCAGCCGAGTCCCAAAACCTCAAAAGTAGGGAAGCTGACAATGCAACTTTCAGTCTATGACCAAAGGCCCCAGAGTCCCTGGCAAACCATTGGTGTAAGTCCAAGAGCCCAAAAGATAAAGAACTTGGAGTTGATGTTGGAGGACAGAAAGCAGCCAGCACAGCATGGGAGAAAGATTTAGGTTGGAACACTAAACCAGTCTAGTCCTTCCATGTTCTTCTGCTTGCTTTTATCCTGGCCACACTGGCAGCTGATTAGATGGTGCCCACCCAGATTGACAGTGGGTGTGCCTTTCCCAGTACACTGACTCAAATATTAATCTCCTTTGGCAACACCCCTCACAGACACACCCAGGAACAATACTTTGTAAACTTCAATCCAATCAAATTGACACACAATATTAACCATCACATTCATCTTCTGTTAAGCTACTAAGTACATAGTAATTTGTTACTGCAACTAAAAGAAACTAATGCAAAGTATGGGGTGACAACTCACTCTAATGAGATTTTTCCAGTAGTTTAATGCAGATATAATTGGATATGGTCAGAGAGACCATTACTTGCTGAACCTAAATATGTTTGTTGTCTTATTATACTAAAAAGTCCCACTCTTGGTTGTTTAAAAACATTTCAGTACAGCAATTTTCTTCTTACAAGATTTTCCTTTATGTGTATCACAGAAAACACAACTTTGCCCTTTACCATGCCTCTTCATTTTATTTGGAGGAAAAATTATGTTGCAAAAATGACAATAGCTAGAGTATGAAAAAATTCTGTTGTTGTTTTTTTTTTGTGCTTCCAATTCATCTTTTAAAGTATGAATGAACCCCCTTCTCCAGGGAAAAATGTAAAAATTAAAGAATGACTTAAATTTCAGCTTTTTCATCTTTGCAAACATCTCATAACCAATTTTTTTTAAATAAATTTTTCTGAATACTCTAAAAATTAATAAGTTGTTATCTTGCCCTTTCAACCAAATCTACCCACAATCCTTCATCAAGTCCGTTCCTTCTAGGAAATCATCATTCACAGATAAAGCAATTGGCCTTTTACATCAAGACCATGGCCTGTCCAGCAGAATCGATAGTCTGGGCTTCTTGAAACAAATTTTTATTTTATTGTCCCCTCAATTAAAATGTACGGAAGGGCAGTTATCTTCAGTGCACAAAAGTGTGTATGTAAAGGAGGGAAAGATATCATATTTGCATGAGGGCTTATCTTTTCCTAATCGTTCACCCAAATGTTCTTCGCCAAGAAAAGTCTTATTGCAGGCGAGGACAATTTATAACATTGCATTCAAAATTATATTATTCTTAACCTGACTTTGTAGTTCATTTATAAATCAAGTCTAAGCTCATTCTGAAAGGGAAAACATTCAAGGTGAGAGGTTCTGAAAATAAATGTGAATGCTGCCTCTTTTTTATCCTCTGGCCTTTCCTAAAGTTGAGATGCTAGTTGCAGGGTTTTTATTACACTATCCACTATCATCATCAGAAAAGTTCTGTGTGCTAAATTATTCTATGAAAGTCCCTCAGTCATACCTCTGTATAATATGTCATTTTGATAGCCTTTCATAGGTTTCAATCAAGTTTTTGCATTTGCCTTTTCATTTATTTTATTTTGTAAAAGGGAAGAGAGAAGGTAAGAATTGCCGAATACAAAATATAAGAAAATTATTGAGAACACTTTAAAGCAATCCTAAGTATCTTTTACAAAATAAATACACATATATATTTATCACAAATACTGCTGGAAGGGAAGTGAATGCCAGGTTACCTTAGAATTCCCTGACTTATTCTTCAGTGCATACCTAAGAGGACAGAGAGGAAAATAACAGGGTTATGGTGCATCAACCATAGTACACGCCAACCGACTGTCCACAACTTTAAAATGTGACTGTACTTAACCCTTTTAAGAATTCTGTGAAATCTCTTGCATTGTTGTTCATAGTTATAGATCCTTATACTGAGTCTATTTATGAATCTATATTTCTAAACCTGTCCAATTCTATAATGTAATCCTGTCCCATTGTCTGTAGATTCTATCCTATCCAGAAATCCCATAGCAATCCTGGGAGCCTAAAGAGTCCATAAAATTCTCAACTTTCCTATTATCAAAATCCAAATCATATTTCCCTATTGGCACCCCAGGAGTCAAGCTTCATCACTGGGACTCTGCGGGGCCTACATAGAAGGAATATTTTAATATGAAGACCAGAGGGGGACACCAAACCTGGAGTGATAAGCAATGACAAGAACCAAACTGGAATTCAAAGTCAAGAAAAAAGCCAAATGGGAATCTAAGGGTATTCATTAAACCAGAGTTTTTAGAGGTAGATTTTAAAGCTAGGAGCTCAGAAGTAGAAAGTCAGTAACAAAAGCAATGTGAGTAAGCAAGTAAGCCAGAGTGATTGAATAAGCACCTTGAGCTGGCATTTAAATCTTAATTTTATCTTCCATTTGGAGGACATAGCTTTCTCAATTTGGATGACTCCAAACCTGAAGAGAGACTTAGAGCCTTTCAGCTAAATATGGTGAATACTAGGGCTCTAGCATGCATGCAAAACTCTAGATTCCTCTCTCACTCTCGCGGTGATACAGTAACTCTAATTACTGCCTACATTTTCAGATGGACGCTTAGCTCCCAAAATGATACAGAAGCCTGTCTCTGAAGCTCTGTCTCTACATTAGGTCTCTGTTTTATTTGTCAGATTTGTGAAAGAGAGGACTGCAAGTGACCGCTGCATTTCATATTTATGTTATTTAGCTCAGCCAGATTTTAAAATTTTGATTTAGGTTCAACATTTAAATACTTGACTTTTAAATACATTTACATAATTTTTTTAATCCAAGTAAGGCTATTCCACTTTGACCAATCACATATTTTCTTTTTTTTTAAAATTTATACATAATTGTTATATAAATATCTTGAAATATGTCTAAGATCTTGCTGTATCAGTCCACTTCTCATAAGAGTGCAATTGGCTATGGCTGAATTCTTGCTGACCCCTTCACATATGGTACTTTTCATTACATCATCGTCCTCACCTGTATTAGTCCGTTCTTACACTACTATAAAGAACTAACTAAGAGCAGAAAATTTACAAGGAAAAGAGGTTTAGTTGACTCACAGTTTCATGGGCTTAACAGGAAGCATGGCTGGTAGGTCTCAGGAAACCTACAATCATGGCAAAGGTGAAGGGGGAAGCAAGCATGTCCCACCATGGCAGAGCAGGAGGTAGAGAGAGACAAGGGGAGGTGCCATACATTTTTAAACCATCAGCTCTCATGGGAACTCACTCGCTGTCATGAGAACAAGGGGGAATTTCGTCCCCATGATCCAATCACATCCCACTATGCCCCTTCTCAGACACATAGGGATTACAATTTGAAATGAGATTTGGGTGGGGACATAGAGACAAACCACATCACTGCCAATCCCTTTGCAGCAACTGACTTGAGTCACTCATTTACCTTATTTGCCTGAACCCTGTAGCATTTGATTTATTGATCCCTTTTTCAGAAATGTGCCAGGTCTCTGGCTTTTGAACACATAGAACACCTGGAGCCACTCTTCTGCCACTCACTTGAATTTGAGCATTGTTTGTGTTATGCAAATGTCTATTGTTCTATCCCATCTAGTGGACTGGGATTGATTTTATAAAATATAATCTGAAAAATGCCAGATTCACTGTACCAAATAAGGTTAGCAACACTCTCCAGGATTGTCATTGAACCTCTCATCCAGACCATTTACTCCTTTCAATGAATTTCTTGTCCTTGGTCACTGCCTTATCTTGTCATCCTCATATGCCAGTGTAAAATCCCACTACAGTCTTCAGGATTCTCTACTGTCCTTCTACCCATAATCTTTGGAATCTATTCTTCCTGTATATCACAGAAACAAAATTCCTGCACAGACAAAATTACCTCAGTTTGAGGCAGGTGCTGCAATTACCACTTCACTGATCTCAGGTTTAGTTAAATTCCTTTGATTGGCTTACAGGTGGTCCCTTTCTCTGTTCACTTCCCCAACTCTACCCCTTTCTAAATATAGACACTTAAACACAGAAGCTAATCCCCAAATGCAGGGCAATCATTTACCTGATAAATGCATTGAATTAAAGCTGTTCTGCCTTGTTCAACAAATATTAACTGTCTAGTATAAACAAAGTATTATTGGAGGCACATTCATAAGTGATATCTTTATCTCACAATATCTTATGCCAATTCTTCCTTATATCTTCCTGATTATGAAGATGTTGACCTTCTCTTACATAATAGAGAAAGGAAGAATATGTTTGACACTTGTGATAAACTGGAGTGTTTCTTGGTGTTCTGTTATTATTTTACTAATAAATAGACAAATACAGCAGCCAAGGTGTAAGACAGGTACAGTAACTGAAAACTCAGAGGCTTCAAGAATGAGGGTGTGGGTTGCCATACAAGGTGTGTCACTTAGAGCAGCAGAGTTGCTCGTTGAGTGAGTAAAATACATGGCAGAGGAGGTGGAAGATGAATCAGTTACAGCCTTGAGATAATCTACAACATTGAAAGTTATAGTTTGTCCTACCATCCCTTTCCTTATAAGTTTACCTGGAAAGATTAATCAGAACCCTGGAGGAGCTGTTTCCTGATGAGAAATTTTACTATGAATGGCATGAGGTGTAGACTGTTAGTGGATACTTTGGAATAATACCTAGATCCTGGCTTCCGGAACAACACATACATCCTGTGACTGTTGGGAAGATGGGCTACTAGCAGATTACAGCAATTTCCTCACTGTTGATTACTTCTGACCCCAAGGTCACATACTTCCTAGGCAGCATCTGGCCAATGGCTGGCAAATATCCAGCTTCACTGATTCTATTTAAAACAACTATTATAGGGTTTCCTGGCAGAATCTGATGAGACCTCAGTTGAAGCTGCATTGAAGGTAACTTTTCCACCTGCCAGCGGTCTGCCTTCCTTAACTTCCTTATGAAGTTTGTCCCACTCAAGAGCATTCTTCTCCTGCCTGCAACTTCACCTCTGCACTGCATGCGACTCTGTCTCAGACTCTGTTTCCAGAGAACCTAAGCTAAGTCAATTGACTATGATAATATACAGAATAGGAAGACATATATTCATTTTCCCTTTATGTATTTCAAATCACATTTTTAAATTAATTTAATATTTTATAAAACCATTAGTATATATTGTCAAAAAAGAAAAAAGTTTTTATTATTCTTCAATTCTTTCTCCACTAAGTAGCTCATTAATCAAGTTTTATCTAGAACTGTCTGGAATCTCTTATAATTCCAGGGAGTCAATGAGTAATAACTATTTCCAAGATTATCACGTCATCGTCCATATTGGAAAGTAAAAAAAAATACAAAAAAAAAAAGTAAATTTCATGGGGTTTGAACATTGTGGAATGTTACAGATTTATTCATAAATAAACATGTTTTATAGCTTATGTCCATTAGTAATTAGAGACCGGGGATGTTTCTAGTTGTTTAAACTCTGTTCTACACATGCTCCTACATAAGTTCACTTTCCACAAATAAGAATTGCTTTTTCTTCTTTTGCAGCCAGATTTCACTGAAGATAGTAAGAAAGCTTTAGCCTGGTAGTCAGAAAACTTGGTTTGAATCTCAGCTTTATTGATTCATAACTCAGGCAAATATGTGTTTCTTTAAACCTCCAGGTTTGTAAGATTGGCATAATGAACTCTGCTTTTCAAGTTTACTATTTAAATTAAAAGAATTTCTAATATAAAACTGACATATAGTAGGAACCAATAAATATTAGTTTACTTCTTGATTTTATTTTCTTTTTTTAAGTTATTCTTTAAGTTCTGAGATCCATGTGCAGAACGTGCAGGTTTGTTACATAGGTATACATGTGCCATGGTGGTTTGCTGCACCCATCAACTAATCAACTACATTAGGTGTTTCTCCTAATGATATCCCTCCCCTAGCCCCCCAATTCCCCCAACAGGCCCCAGTGTGTGATGTTACCCTTTCTGTGTTCCTGTGTTCTCATTGTTCAACTCCCACTTACGAGCAAGAACATGTGGTGTTTGGTTTTCTGTTCTTGTGTTAGTTTGCTGAGAGTGATGGTTTCCAGCTTCATCTATTTCTCTGCAAATGACATGAACTCATTCCTTTTTATGGCTGCATAGTATTCCATGGTGTATATGTGCCATATTTTCTTTACTCCTTGCTTTCTAAATACTTTTCCAAAGTGTTGAATAAAAGGCTGCCAACAAGAAGGATAGAAGCCACTCAGTTTTTGTGAACATCTATAGCATACATAAATGCTGTTAACAACAGTATATGTGGAGTCTCTTTGCTCTATAAATAACAAGTAAAATATTTAGTTTTTATGGTCTAGGTGTGGGTTATGGTTATCTTTTATTCTTTAGATCATTCATTCTTGATGGGAACAGTATCACCCCTAAGGGAATGAAACTGATTCCTAGAAGGCAGAAATCCTAGATACTACAATGATCCTCTGAATGTCAAAATCTCTGCAAAATCTTATTTCTTAGAATTTAATTTCTCTCATTAAGAATAATATAAATGTAATTGTTTTTGTTTCCCTTTCAGCAGGGCAATGCTAAAAAAAGAAATAAAGTTGAAAAGCACTGCTCTACACCATAGACATGTTTTGTGCAGATAATTGCACAGATTAATCATTAATAAATATCTTCTCTATTGAGTCCAAAAATTATATTTAGCACATAGTAAGTCATTAATGATTGTTAGTAGAATTGAATAGAAACTGTAATATTCAAATTAAAGTGCCATATTGCATTACATAGCATAATTTTCTACTTCTTAAAGACAATAGTATTCATATTTTTTTGTTCAGTATGAATATGTTTATTTTTTTCTCCTCAGTAGAGTAAATAAAATAATAAAGTATTAGTATATAAAAGAATTTTGATATTGTTCTACAATGAAAAGCAGGCAACATGGTTATTATCATGGGCTCATCATAATGATCATATGAACCACAGTGAACAATATGCAACTATTGTATAGTGAACTACAGTAACCAGATATGACCTACAGTTTCACATAATTCATAATATTTTCTTGATGTTTACTTAAGTTTAATCAAAGCTGAGATGTCAGAATATGGAGTAAAGAGATTTAAGTCTGTTTCTCCTCAGTTATTCCAAAATAAGTATAATTAAAAATTGTTATTGAGAGAAAATCTATGAAGTTTTTTTTTACCTGCTTTTTATTTTATGCTTGGAAGAACTTTTAAGGTAAGCATTACTTTGACTTCTTTCTTAACTGGTGAAGAATGCAAGTCTCAGAGATGTTCAGTAATTCACCTAAGGCAGTGTGTGAAAGTTGACATTGGAATCTTGATCTGCTGTATTCCAAATCTTCTAGTGTTTCTACAACACATTTTCTCATAGAGTGCTATTTATCAGTCACTGTCTAAACACTTGAAAAGATCATTATGTCCTTAAGAAAAAGTGCAGGGTTTCATTCCTGAGTGTACACATTTCACTTCACCACTTTTGATCGACTGACTGCAACAAACATCCACTTTTGATCAATTTCAACAAACCTCTGAGTTACTGCTTATCTGTAATTCTGCCCTCAATCGGCTAGTTTACAAAAAAGACTAGATGTGTAAACTAATTATATAAAATTCAGTGTTAAAATAATTGAGTCCCAGAGAGATTAAACGAGTACTCCCTGGTCACATACAGAAAACCAAGATATGATTTCACTGGATACCGAATCTTCCTATTGGGGTGACTTTTCTGGACTCATCCATCCTGCTTACAAGATCACTGTCCCTCTACCACCCTTCTCTTATCCTTTATTCATGGTCCCCCTGTATTGTTAATTATGCTCTTAATTTTCTTTAGTAATGGTCTATACATTAAATGTTAAAATAAATACATTGTGTAATACTTTTCAAATATGAAGTACTTCCAAATACATAAATGATCACATGTATATATTTTTCTATTCTTTACAATCCTTTTGTATACTTGTAAATGTTAAATAATTTTTAAAAGTGCATCGTAGTGTGGATTTTGTTACTAATATTAAAGAAACTTTTAGCATTATCAATACTCAAGTGATTTGGGTTAAACTCAGAACCATCTTCAGGGAAATGATTACATAATTCTTCTACATACACTCAAAGGAGATGGAAGCACATTGTAAAATAAATATATGTCACAGTCAAGAACTAGAAAAAAAACACACTAAAGATAAAATGAGCTACATATTATGGTTGGACATGATGGCACATGCATGTAATTCCAGCATTTTGGGAGGCCAAGGCAGGCAGATCATCTGACGTCAGGAGTTCAAGACTAGCTAGACCAACATCGTGAAACCCCATCTCTACTAAAAATGCAAAAATTAGCTGGACATGCTGGCAGGAGCCTGTAATCCTTGCTACTTGGGAGGCTAAGCCTGGAGGATTGCTTGAACCTGGGAGGTAGAGGTTGCGGTGAACCAAGAGTGCACCATTGGACTCCAGCTTGGGCAATAAGAGTGAAATTTCATCTCAAAACAAACAAACAAACAGAGCTATATATTGAGATACTGTCAACAGGAAGGTGTTTATGTATTTATTTGAAAAACAGTTTTTGAAATCTTGGTACATGTCTTAAGTGGAAGAAAAATAACGGTGAATAGGAGACAGGATTTATTATCTCAAGGAGCTCAGTGTCAAGTGAAAGAGATAAATAGGTAAATGGAGCATTTCTGTTTAATGGAGTCGGTGGTATGACAAAGAAAAGTGCAAGGTTTTAGTGACAGCGAGAGGACTACATGGCTTAGTGTAAAACTAATAGACTTAAAGCCAGTGACTTGATATCTCTAAATAGTACTGGAACATTGAATATTTCATTTGCTTGTGCCAGGAGACTCTTGGACAAAAATCCCTTCATAAGACTAAAATAAGCCTTTCATATATGTAATAATGTTTTTCTCTATTTTAGGGAAAAATAAAATAAGTAAATAAAAATGGCTTCTAATATTTCTCAATAATGTGAATTTGAACATAACATTAAATACCTGCATAATTCCAAAAAAAAAAAAAACAAAATTCAAACATCTCATCAGTTTGTCATTCAGTATTTGTTTAACATGCCAAGTAAAACTGCATTCAGTGAAGACTAACATTTGGATATCACCACTGCCTGCTCTATATTCTACAGAAATAATGAGAAGAACCAGCCATCTCATCCTCCTTTTGAAGTAGTTACATATATAATGTCTAGTAAAATGTTCGATATCTATACTCCTTTCCCAAAAAAATTTATGCCCACCTCTTCTTAGTCCTAGGAAAAAATAATGTAGTTCATAAGCAGAATGTTGGAAGCATTGTGGTCATTTCTGAGGTTTGTTAACATTGATCTGTGTAGGAAACAAAGGAACAACATAATAATTATCTTACAAATCTTCTGGTTTCTTGGTGTCCTGAAATTTTACGTTTAACTCTTCTCCCAGCCTACAGGAAGGCATTACTCATTAATTTTGGCAATTAACAAATGAGCTTTTCTGCAGTTTCCTCTTCTATAATGTACATGATGCGCTGGATTTACATGATCACTAAGAATCTTACCAGCTCTAAAATACTATAATTCTAATAAAATCATCTAAAACTGGGAGTTTCTCAAAAATGTGAAAAGAAAGTAGACTATGCATGTATCTATACGACTTATCAAGTCAATTTTTGTGTGGGTTGCTATCATATCACATTTATTATAATGGATAACCTAGAAGAATAACTGAATCTTTTTGTGTTTGCTTCTACACTATCCAACAAGATTATTTTTCTGTGAAACTACTTGTGGTTTCTAATTCCTATGATAATTTTATTTCTAAAATCTTTCCACACTCCCCTCAGCCACTGTCATTTGTGATTCAATTACTGCACATCTTTCTCACATATATTTTTGGATAAATTAAATATGGAAACAATCAATCCTATATCATTATGAGTGAAAAGTGTCAACACATTTTTTCATGTGGATCTCATATCCGTGATACAAGAATATCATGTTTTTTGCTATCAAAATGACAGATGGTTGACAGTGAATGATATTAGCATCATGTTTAAAGAAGACATGACTACTTTCGTGAAATTGAAAGAAGAAAATAGTGACCTTTTCATACTCATCACATGGGTATCATTCTGTATTCAAACTGCCGTTTATTTCAGATCTTTGCTCCTCAAGTCAGGAAGGTGGAGAAAGTTATAACTGAGCATAATCCCACCACATAGTAAGTATAGAATAGAATTAGGTAAGGTAAATCTGGCTTCCAGTGGCTTCCCTGCTCCTGTAGGATCTACCCAAAGTACCATGAAAATAGCACCCAAAAGAAAGGACTGCTTGGCATCTCAACGCTATTACTATGATATGAATGTGTCCCATCCAAATTCATGTTTTGCCAATATGATAGTATTACGAGGTGGGACCTTTAAGAGGTGATTAGGACATGAAGCCTACTCCTTTGTAAATGGAATTAAGGTCCTTAAAAATATTCATGCAACATTTATCAAGCTTTTTTGTGCTTTTTTTTTTTTTTGCATATGAAGATGCAACAAGAAGGCCCATATCAGAAGCTGGTGCTTAGATCTTGGACTTTCCAGCCTTCAGGACTATGAGAAATAAATTTATTATTATTTTTTTTCTAAGAGAGAGTCTTTCTTTGTCGCCCAGGCTGGAGCACAGTGGCATTATCACAGTTCACTGCAAATTTGACTTCCCTGACTCAAGTGATCCCCCCATCTTGGCCTCCCAAGTAGTTGGGACCATAGGCACATGCCACCATACCCAGCTAATCTTTTGTTTTCTTTCAGAGAGACAAGATTTTGCTATGTTTTCAAGGTTGGCTGCTCTTTATAAATAGCTCAGTCTCAGGTATTTTGTTGTAGCAGCATAAATGGACTAAGACATCTGCTAAAAGTTCCAAACTATTGGGTTTTCCCTCTTAATAATACCAACTTGTACCTAAAGTTCCTTGTGCTCCGAACATTGTTAGCTTCACGTTTCTTTGGTTTCATCTTACACTTGCACAATACTGTTCCTAGTTGCAACCACAGCCTTTTCCTTAGGTATGGTTTTGCTCTCCAATGCTTCTAGGTCATTGCCTCCCTGCTACATTTTTGCCCACTGTCCATCTCTATCTTTAAAAGACGATGCCATAAGACTATACTCTTATCTTCACTATACCGATGTGGTCATGTAAGAAGCTTACAGTCATTTCTTTCTTTTTGATAAAGACTATGGCTGCTGGCTCCATAATCTTCTTCTCCACTACATTCTTATAACAAATCAGAGAGATGTCAATATACAAATAGATAAATCATATAAATAAATCATACACAAGTTGGCCTCTCAATTCTTTATCTTTCCATTCCTTAAGTTATTTTCCTTTATTCCTCCTCAGCCTCTTGCTGCCATCGTCACACACCTGGACCACATACCACTAGAAAGGTTACTATTCTCATGCCATAATTGCATGGCTCCAATGGGATTATCACAGCTTCCTTGTTGCACAATGTCTATCACACCAACTCTTCACTTTCACCTCATCCAAATGCATCATCTCCAATCGTTTCTTTTTAGTATCAAACAATCCCTCCTATTTTTCTTCACTCCAGAACCAGCAAAAATTCCATTGTAATTCACTCTTGGAAATACCTTCTGTTTCATTTCTCTGTTGTTCCTTCAGAAATTAAAGGAGCTACCTTTCTTTGGTGAAGACTTCTTACCAGATCAAACCTTGACTATTTTTTTTATTATCCTCAGATGGTAAATTTTAAATAATCTTTGTTGACTGTATCGTCTTGGAGTCCATTTTTGACCCATATGTTTCAATGCCTTGAACTAAAAAACTGGGAATCATACTCTTTTTTGATATTTTATAAAAATTAGATGGTTAAATAGGAAATAAATGGCATACTAATATACATATTGATTTTTGACTTAAGTACAAGAAGTACCAATTAAGAATATCAAATTTTTAGGTGTCTCTGTAACTGTGTTTCTGGATTTTGTTTTGTTTTGATTTTCATTTAGGTTTATTCCTAATTATTTTCCTTTGTACTGAAATGCTAATGCTTGAGAATTATTGTATAATGAGATGATTAATTTTATATGTTAACTTGGTATGCTATGGTGTTCAGTAGTTTGCTCAAACAACAGCTTTGAAAATGTTGTGATAGTTTTAACCAATATGCTGAACATTAAAATCAATAGACGTTTTGTAAAAAGAAGTTTTCTCCTTATAATATGGGTGAACCTTAGACAATCAGTCAAAGGCCTTAAAAAAAAGATTGAAGTTTCCTGAAGAACAAATTTAACTTGAGGAAGGCTGCAACATAGAAATCCTGTCTGGGTTTTCAGTCTCAGTCTTCTGTTCCACTTTGAGAGTTTTGAACTTGTCTATTCCACAAATCACATGAGCCAATTTCTTAAAATAAATTTATTCTTTGCTACCTCTTTTATCTCACTGTTTGCATCTCTCTCTGTATTTCTCTTTTTATTTCTCTCTCTGTTGCTGTAGAGAACCCTGATTAACCCAAAAAGGCAAAAAGTAAGACTTTTTGAGAGTCTGTCTTGTCTGGATACAAATACTGGCAGAGGAAACAGAGTACACAGGCGGTGCCTGACTTAGGATGGTTTGACTTACAAGTTTTCTGCTTTATACTGG
The DNA here is from genome assembly GCA_036589455.1 of Ateles fusciceps. Classification (NCBI taxonomy): domain Eukaryota; kingdom Metazoa; phylum Chordata; class Mammalia; order Primates; family Atelidae; genus Ateles; species Ateles fusciceps. The sequence continues at coordinate 1,940,655 of JAZHEH010000672.1, forward strand.
TATACTGGTGCAAAAGCAGCAGGCATTCAGTATACTTCTCAACTTATGATGAGATTTTGCCTAGATAAATGCATCACAAGTTAAAGTATCACATGTTGAAGTGAACTTTTGATTTAACAATATTTTTAACTTATGATGTGTTTACTGGGATGTAACTCCTTTGTAAATCAAGGAGCATCTGCATTCTGAAGTCATTCTGGTATAGTTTCAGCTTTATGATATTCCCAGCTTGGTAATGAGATAGCATTCTGTAAGTAAACTCAGCCTTGAAAATCTTAGAAACACAAGAATTGGAGAAAGAAGGAAGTGACTGGCAAAGTGTCAAAATGCATAATTTAGCTAAATAAATACATAAATGTTGTCAGAATTCCTATAAAAATTATAGTGGATGTACCTAGCATTTTTAACAAAAATATTCTTGGAAAGATGGAACTTGATTTAGTCATTTGTATGTATCCTATTAGTTGTTTAATCACTCTTTTTTTTTTGTCATTTTTTTAAAAATTTATTTATTTTACTTTAGGTGCATACTATACCTGGCATTTCTCCCCATGTTATCCCTCCCCACCCCCCATTGTCTCTCCCCTACACCCCCCCCCTCAACTGTCCCCTGTGTGTGATGCTCCTCTCCCTGAGTCCACATGTTCTTGTTGTTCAACACCCACCTATGAGTGAGAACATACAGTGCTTGGCTTTCTGTTCTTGGGTCATTTTGCTGAGAATGATGGTTTCCAGATGATATTGTACTGTTTCAAATAATAATAAGGCAAACAATATTGAGTTCTGAATTTAGGGGATTGAGAAGACATTGAATAGCATGTGCAAAAAACAAATTTTCTCATTGAAAAAATTGATCAACATTTAAAACACATAGACCCTCTCAGTTGCCCTCGAATTGAGATTTTTTTTCTGTTGAGTAGCCAGTAGAGCAAAGTTTAGAAATAAGATTCTTTTTAAGAAATAGCAAAATGACATACTAAAATATTAACAGTATATAAATATTGCATAGCTTCACTTCTAAATGTATTTACATGATGGTATTATGCTATAGCTGAACATTTACATTGAAATCTTTTCTCTCAAACTCCGTTAAAAAAAATTGCTGCTCTGACTACTTTATGAAACTCTTGTGAGGATAAAACCGAGATTATAGATGTGAAAGCATTATGTAAGTTGTGAAATTTAGATATTGGCAGTAAAATAAAAAGAGAGAAAAGAAATATTGACAGATAAACGTATCCCAACAAACATTTTAAAGAAGATATATGCAGTACGTTTACAGGATAAAAGTGGCAAAATTCTCTTGAGTACATCAAGTGTGGAAGAGAGAATATAGGGAACATGTTCTTCATAATCTCTGCTGAAGTGTCTACGTTAGTACAGCCATGCTGGAGAGCATATGATTACAGTTAGACTTATGTTACGATTCAGTAATTGCCTTGCTTACCATCTACGCAGGGACACAGTCACTCCTTTGCAGAAGGGGTCATACACAAATGTGTTCATTTTGGTGTTGTTGGTAAGCATGTAAAAAATAGAAACAATTTATCCAAAGACTGTATATTACTGTAGTTATAAGCTAAAGAAATCTCTCAAAAATTTTCACTAATTCAGTATAAAAAATAAAGACACACCAAAAGACAATTCATTTCCCTTCTCTTTACCAATTTACAACTACCCTATTGAAGATGAAAAATTAAGCATACTCAATTACTAATACCAATGGAGTTTAAATTAGGATCTTTCATGTAAAGCAAAAATCTTTAGAAACCTTTGAATAAAAGCATGCAGATGCATGTTTTAAGACTGAAGTTTCAATAACAAATGCAGTACCAACTAATTCTAACTTGTGGTTTCAAAATATCAAAACACAAACCTGCTTGTTGTAAAATTCTGAAAACAAAACATACAAGATATTGCATCAATAAAGAGCTAAATTGTCTGTGGCATATCAAAAGAATATAATAAAGCACTTACAAATGACAAGGTGGATCTACATATACAGACATACTAAATCTCTAAACACGTTTTTGAGAAGAAAATAAAAAATAATAAACTTATCCAATGATCAATATATATAATTTGCGTAAAAATTACAAAAATGAAACATGCACTTTTCTTGTGTATCTGCATTTGTGTTGTCATGTGTCTGAAAACATGTTGTGCAATTGTAGTAATAGCGGTTATCTTTGAGGTTAGGTACCGTATTTTTTAATGTGCATCTTGGTATCTGAAAGAGGTCTGTGTCCACATCACTGTTACAACTTGGGCTTTTTTGGAACATACTGAGACCCAGTATCGCCCCACATGTAAGAAAGCTGATGACAAGGCTCAGGTGATCCCTCCTGTGGCACACATAAGTAGTATAAGTTATACAGGAAAACCTCTATTCCAGCTACACCCACTAACCACCATAAAACCCTAACTCAGCCTGCTTATCTTGCTCTCTTAAGCCATTCTGGATTCTGCTCTGTTCTGTCTAGAAAACTTCATTATCATTAACCTCTTCACACCCTCTAAGGTGCATGAGTGCTATCATTGGTCTCAAAATCCAAACTAAATGTCGTGAGTAGTGGAGGGTGTCCTCTTTCTTCTACAGTGTGACTACAACAATCTAATGAAAGCATTGACAAAATATTTGAAACAGGCACTTCACAAAAAAACAGCTTCTGCACAGCAAAAGAAACAGTCATTAGAGTGAATCGGCAACCAACAGAATGGGAAAAAATTTTTGCAGTCTACCCATCTGACAAAGGGCTGATAACCAGAATCTACAGAGAACTGAAACAGATTTACAAGAAAAAAACAAACAAGCCCATTCAAAAGTGGGCGAAGGATATGAACAGACACTTTACAAAAGAAGACATACATGAAGCCAACAAACATATGAAAAAATGCTCATCATCGCTGGTCATTAGAGAAATGCAAATCAAAACTACATTGAGATACCATCTCACGCCAGTTAGAATGGCGATCATTAAAAAATCTGGAGACAACAGATGCTGGAGAGGATGTGGAGAAATAGGAACGCTTTTACACTGTTGGTGGGAGTGTAAATTAGTTCAACCATTGTGGAAGACGGTGTGGCGATTCCTCAAGGACCTAGAAATAGAAATTCCATTTGATCCAGCAATCCCATTACTGGGTATATATCCAAAAGACTATAAATCGTTCTACTATAAGGACACATGCACACGAATGTTCATTGTAGCACAGTTTACAATAGCAAAGACCTGGAACCAACCCAAATGCCCATCGATGATAGACTGGACAGGGAAAATGTGGCACATATACACCATGGAATATTATGCAGCCATCAAAAACGATGAGTTCGTGTCCTTTGTAGGGACATGGATGAACCTGGAAACCAGCCATCAAAAACGATGAGTTCGTGTCCTTTGTAGGGACATGGATGAACCTGGAAACCATCATTCTCAGCAAACTGACACAAGAACAGAAAATCAAACACCGCATGTTCTCACTCATAGGCGGGTGTTGAACAATGCGAACACATGGACACAGGGAGGGGAGTATCACACACTGGGGTCTGTCGGGGGGAAAAGGGGAGGGATAGTGGGGAGGGAGTTGGGGAGGGATAGCATGGGGAGAAATGCCAGATATAGGTGATGGGGAGGAAGGCAGCAAATCACACTGCCATGTGTGTACCTATGCAACAATCTTCCATGTTCTTCACATGTACCCCCAAACCTAAAATGCAATAAAAAAAAATGGCCAATAAACACATGTAAAGGTTTTCAGCATCCTATCAGGGAAATGTATATTTAAAACCACTATATGATAGCCCTGCATATCCACCTGAATAGCTAAAATTAAAAAAAAAAAAAATAGAAAACTTCAGGAAGCAGTAGAACAACTAAAACACTCATATATTCCTGGTAAGAGTTAAAATGTTATTACCACTTTGGAAATCTGTTACATAATTTCTTATGAAGTTTGTCATACATATGTGCTATGACCAGAAAAGCTATGAAGTATTTACAGAAGAGAATTGAAAACATAAGATCACAAAAATATTTGTATATGAATATTTTACAGCTGTTTTATTCATAACAGCCCCAAATTAGAAAGCACCCAATTTGTTTGCCTATAGGAAAATATATAAATTGTTTTATAGTAATGCAATTAGATACTATTCATCAGTAAGTATGAGAAACTGTTAAAACATGCAACAACAGAGATGAATCTCAAAAACATTATGTAAAGTAAAAGAAGTAAGACAAAAACAAGTATGAAAATCCACTTCTCTGCTTAGCTACCACAGAAAACAGAGCAACCCCAGCTACTGCCCTTTTGGGCCCATATCGCATCTTCACCAAGGCAATGAATGCTTCCATGGACTGCTCCCAGCCCTGACTAAGCATGATAGGATACTCATGCTGACCCATTCATGCAAGACACATGACTCCTCTAATAAGTCACTTTGCCTTGGGGAAATTTAATGTGCCTAGATCTATTTTTTTTTATTTTTGCAAACATACTGTATTAGGAGATTCTTTCTATCCAATATTTCTTATTTTCTCTTCCTCTCTACAATTGTCAAACCTACATTACAGTATGAAGGCTTTCCATGTTGTCTCTGTATCATTTTCAATAAATTGTTTGTCATGTATTAGAATGGCTATTATCAAAAAGATGGAAGTGATAGAGAGGATATGGAGAAGAGGGAACACATGAACATTGTTGGTGGAAATATAAATTAGCACAGTCATTATGAGAAATGGAATGGAGCTTCCTCTAAAAGTTAGAAATGGGGCTGACATATGATCCAGTAATCCACCACTGCACATATATCCAAAGGAAATAAAGTCAATATGTTGAAGGGATATCTGCACTGTCATGTTTATAGCAGCACTACCCACAATAACCAAGATATGGAATCAACCTGTGTATCAACAGACGAATGGACCAAAAAAATGAGGCACTATTCCGCCTTAAAAAAGAAAATTCTGTAATTTGTGACAACATGAATCGTGAATGAGTCTGGAGAGCGTTTTAGATTTCCTAGAACAAAAAATACCAACTAGTTATAACATCTGTCTATCTAATACTTTGGATTTTATCAAAAGTAAAAATTTCTGCTCATAAACAACTCTGTGAAAAAATAAAAAGATAAATGAAAGAGTAGGATAATGTACACAAAATACCTATATCTGATTTAAAAAGTCTCATACCCCAAATATATAAAGGATTACTATAGATAATTATACAAATATAAACAAACCATTTAAATAAGGTAATAATGAAACTTCACAAAGTTCAAAAAAGAAAAAACATGAAAGTTACTAAACAAAAATTGACTCAACGTCATTAATATTCAGGAAATGGCAATTTAAAACTGCAAAGAGTTAGCATTCATTTTCTTAAATTTTTTATTGTACTTTAAGTTCTGGGGTACATGTGAGGAATGTACAGGTTTGTTATATAGGTATACATGTGCCATGGTTGTTTGCTGCATCCATCCCCTCATCATCTTCATTAGGTATTTCTCCTAATGTTATCCCTCCCCAATCCCCATACCCCTTGCTACCCCCTCCTTTATCCCCCACAAACCCCCAACAAGCCCTGATGTGTGATGTTCCCCTCCCTGTGTTCATGTGTTATCATTGTTCAACACTCACTTATGAATGAGAACATGTGGTGTTTGTTTTTCCGTACTTGTGTCAGTTTGCTCAGAATGATGGTTTCCAGCTTCATCCATGTCCCTGCAAAGGACATGAACTCATCCATTTTTATAGCTGCATAGTATTCCATGGTGTATATGTGCCACATTTTCTTTATCCAGTTTATCATTGGTGGACATTTGGGTTGGTTCCAAGTGTTTGCTATTGTAAACAGTGCTGCAATAAACATACATGTGCATATGTTTTTATAATAGAATGTTTTATAATCCTTTGGGTATATGCCCAGTAATGTAATTGCTGGGTCAAATGATATTTCTAGTTCTAGAACCTTGAGGAATCATCACACTGTCTTCCACAATGGTTGAACTAATGTACACTCCCACCAACACTGTAAAAGTGTTTCTATTTCTCCACATCCTCTCCAGCATCTGTCGTCTTCAGATTTTTTAATGATCACTGTTCTCACTGGTGTGAGATGGTATCTCAATGTGGTTTTGATTTGTATTTTTCTAATGACATGTGATGAGCTTTTGTTCATATGTTTGTTGGCTACATAAATGCCTTCTTTTGAGAAGTGTCTGTTCATATCCTTTGCCCACTTTTTGATAGGGTTGTTTGTTTTTTTCTTGTAAATTTGTTTAAGTTCTTTGTAGATTCTGGTTATTAGCCCTTTGTCAGATGGAGAGATCACAAAATTTTTTTCCATTCTGTTGGTTGTCGATTCACTCTAACGATAATTTCTTTTGCTGTGCAGAAGCTCTTAAGTTTAATTAGATTTCATTTGCCTATTTTGGCTTTTGCCACTGCTTTTGGTGTTTTAGTCATGAAGTCCTTGCCATGCCTATGTCCTGAATTGTATTGCCTAGGTTTTCTTCTAGGGTTTTTATGAAGATACCATTCTATATGCATCAAATGGTTAAAATTTTAAAAGCCAGAAACACCAAATGTGGGGAGGATGTGAAATAACTGAAACTTATACATTGCTGATAGGTGTTAAAAATATAGCCATTTTGTGAAATGGTTTGGCAGTTTCTTTTTACAGGATTTATATGGCTGGCCTATGATCCAGCAATTTTACCTCAAATGATTTACTTCTATCTCCCCCACAAAATACAAACATATAGTTTAGATAAGACTTAAACAAGAATTTTCATGGAAGGTGTGTTAGTCCTTTCTTCACACTGTTATCAAGATACTATCTGATACTGGGTAATTTATAAACAAAAGAGGTTTAATTGACTCACAGTTCCACATGGCTTGAGAGTCCTCAGGAACCTTACAATCATGGTGAAAGGCAAAGAGTAAACAAGGCACATCGTAATATGGTGCCAGGAAAGAGAGAACAGGGGAAGCTGTCACTTTTAAAACCATCAGATTTCATGAGAACTCACTAAATATCATGAGAAAAGCATTGGGGAAACTGTCCCCATGATCCAATCACCTTCCACTCGGTCTGTCCCTTGACACCTGGGGATTACAACTTGAGATGAGATTTGGGTGGGGACAGAGTCAAATCATATCAGAGGAATTATTCACAAATAGTGCAGACTGAAAACAACCTAAATGCTTATCAATATAATATATAAACTAATTGTAATACATGTATATAATGATACGTTACTCAGCAATTCTAAAGAGTAAACTAATGATGAAAGCAAAAAAATAAATGATCTCAAAAATATTGCTAAATTTAAAAAGCCAGGCAAAAAAGTATATATATATATACACACACACACACACAAACACACACACACACACATATATGTATATATACAATACATCAGATTTCATGATATATACTTATATATGTGTATATATGTATGTATACACATGTGTACATACACATACATATATATACATATATATATGTATATATATGTATTGAACAATTACATTCATACAGAATTCAAGAATAGAACAAACTAGTCTATGATGATCAAAAACAGGACAATAATTGCCTTGGGGTACAGGAGTACCTGATAAAGGAACAGGAGGAAACATTCTGAGATGACAGTTATATTCTTTATTTTAACTAGTGTGGTGGTTACATGAATATATACATTTGTCAATATCCATCAGTGTGAATACTTAACATCTGTGCATTTTCTTACTTGTAAATTATAATTCAGTTATTGCCTACAAACTAAGCATCAAAACAGAAGCTAGAAAATTTCATGTGTTAAATACAGTTAAATTAATAGAAGAAAGGAGAAAAAGTATGTAAAGATTTAAGATAAAGGAGAGAAAAAATGAAAACCAAAAGGTTTGATGGAAGGTGGAGGAAATTATGGAGTAAGAAGCATATTATAATGAAGTTGAAAAGGATATTGGAAAAGAGAAATGAAAACAAATGTTTAGATGACAAAGGATAAATGAAAGTTTCAACTCAAAGTTTTGAAAAAACGATAATTTTATTTACTGTCAAGAGAGAACCATGAATGATAGGAGAAAATTAATGTCCTGCTGAGTGACCATTTGATCCCATTTATTGATCACAGCATGTATATTATTCTTTCCTCCTGGGACTTTTAAAAACCTGTTTGCCTTTCTATTTCTTACATAATCTGAGTCCTAAAGCACAAATACAAATGCATTACAGTGTAATTTAAACTATAATTCTGCAAAGACTTCCAATAAAGATAAAACATTTTTCCAGCCTTTAACCCTTATGTAGATCTTAAATTTATTAAGTAGAGGCAAGTAATACTTTAAGTAGACATGGAGAATGACAAGGGTATAGGCATTTCATAGAATATTCTGCAAAAAAAGTTTTTTAGACAATTTACACGAGCTAACTCAATTAACCCTTTTTATGTTAATTAAAGTTTCTTGATAGAAAAAAACTCTCTATTGAACATGCACTGCTGACTGGAATCACTGACTCATAAGAGCAGATTATAAAATAGGCATTTTACAAGCTGGTTTGTAGCTTGAAATTGGCCATGAGGGGAATATTTACACCGTAAGAATCAGCATACACTACAAATTGTGAATTTTTGTTTTCTCCTCAGAGAGCTGGTTTGCCAGCACAGCACTGTTGATATTCTTATTCTTTGTAACAAATTAATTTTATTAAATTATTATGTGTCTTCCCCCATTAAATTGTTCTCTCCATGATAAATATAGCCTATATTTTATTTTATTTTGAGGCACAGTGCATAACAATGAAAGCCCAGGCTTAAATAGCACATTTGCTAGTTTACTGGTAAAGTTTTTTTTTTTTTTTTTTTTTGAGACTAATTCTCACTCTATTGCCCTGGCTGGAGTTCAGTAGCATGATTTTGGCTCACTGCAACTCTGCCTCCTGGGTTCCAGTGATTCTCCTGCCTCAGCCTTCTGAGTAGCTGGGATTATAGGCACATGCCACCACACTAGGCTAATTTTTGTATTTTTAGTAGAGATGAGGTTTCATCATGCTGGTCTGGCTGGTCTCAAACTCCTGATCTCGTGATCTGCACGCCTTGGCCTTCCAAAGTACTGGGATTACAGGCGTGAGCCACCACGCCTGGCCTGGTAAAGATATTAAAGCACATGAGTTATATAACTTATCAAAGTTCATGCAGCGAAGAAGTAGTAGAACCATAAGGCAAATTTATCTTACTATAAAACTCCATTCTGTCCACTGACTACATGATCCTTCCAAAAAGGTAGCTGTTGACAAATAGTTTAAACAAAGAAACAGATTCAAGCATATTCTTTGATATAAGCATTTAAAGCAAATAATATGTCATCTGAATAGTTTCAAATCAATCCTGATGTAATATTAATGTCATTTTTATCATGAAGATATAAAATGGCTATTTAATATACCAATCAATAAAGAGCTCCCATATACATCAAATTATATTGAGATTTTATTTTTTAATAGCATAATGACTAAAAAGTTGGACTCTGGCCTCTAGTTGAATTCCAGTCCTAAATGTGACTACTTCCTGGCTTACTAGCCTATCTCACGTTGAAGCAGTTATTCAATTTCTCTAAGTCTCAGTTTTCTCTTCCTGAAATCTCTAATAACTAAATAAGAAAATTTCATAATGTACTTAGCCTGAATTAGAGAATGTAGAGTAAATAAATAGTAGAAGTTATTTAAAAATAGTAAATACATTTCAATTATGAATGCTTATTTTAAAGTAATATGCATCCACATAACTTGAAAAAATTAGCTTTTATGTCTTAAATTGAGGTAAAGTGAATTATCTCTGTGGAATTAAAAGGTTGTCATCTGATATAAGGGAGTTGAATTTGGAGTGCACTTTGTTTTAATTAGCATGACTAAAGTGTCACTAGAAAGTCATTTTCTATAGAAAATGATGTATAAAAAGAGAAAACAATATAGAAAAAGAGGTCTGCTTGGACTTTAATGAACAGGGATGTGCATATATGTATTTAGTACTTTGGTTTAGGTAGAATCGGCTACACCCAAACATTACAGCAACCTCAGGGAGTACAGATGCAATTGTTCATCAGACAAAATATCCCTTGAGACTATCATTTTGCACTAATTCTAAAATCAATAAATAGTTCTCTGATGATTCATTCAGTTTCCAGGATATCTCTTAATAGGAATGCCTAATAGCTCTCCCTATAATGATAGAATTTATCATAAATTGAAGTTTTCTTATATTAGTTTGTCAGTCTCTTCTGAATATACATAGTTCCTGACTGAATATATACTGACAAAATAGCTAATTTCTAGACCTGCAAAGCAGAATTACACAATAGACGTTCATTCTGAGTGGTGCCTGTTTGATGACCCCTTGCTCCAGGAACCAGCAAGGTTTCCTCCCAGAAATTTATGTGTAGCCATTTCTATATGTACAAAGACTTAGAAATGTAAAAGTTGTAGATACATATAGACAATGGTCATCATTATCTCCTTTGGCTCCCCCATCAAAAGTATGAAGAAAATAGGAAAAAGTGCATTATTCCAAATTTACATTTGAAAAACTAAGTACCACAAAATGGCAATGAGTTGCTCAAATAACACAGCTAGTAGGAGTTAAAGCCTTGACAGAAAACAAAGACTTTCTCTCCTGAGTTAAAGCTAAGCCCACAACAGATTCTACCTCTACTGATATCAATTAAGACCTAAAACAAAACAATGAATCTTCGATTGCTAATGAAGTTTTCTAAGCAGAGACCTAGAGAGATAAATAATATATCATAGTCCACTTTTTCAATGGACTGGGATATATCCAATAGGGCTGATATAGTTTGAATATCTGTCCCCACTCAAATCTCATGTTCAACAATAATCCCCAATGTTGGAGGTGGGTCCTGGTGAGAGGTGATTAAATCACGGGGGCAGTTTCTCATGGTTTAGCACAATCCTCCCTCCCCACCTTGGTAATATATACTGAGTGAGTTCTTATGAGACTGGTTGTTTACAAGTGTGTAGCACCTCCCTACTCTCTCTGGTCTTCCTGCTCCAGTCATGTGAAGTGCTGGCTCTCCCTTTGCCTTCTGCCTTAATTGTAAGGTTCCTGCAGCCTCCTCAAAAGCCAAGCAGATGCTGCCATGCTTTCTGTACAGCCTGTGGAATCATGAATATATCAACCTCTTTTCTGTGTAAATTACCCTGTCTCAAGCATTTCCTTATAGCAATATGAGAATGGATTAATACAAGGGTGATGAAAGCAAGCACACATTTTCCTTTTTCTTAACATGTTATTTTTATATAACTTTTACATTGCATCATATATCTGTAAAATATTTGGTCATCATTAAATAGTTCGTAATTATTGACTTGATTATTTAAAATTTCAAGTGGATGTCTTAGTTGCATCGTATCGCTTAAAAAATTCATTTTTTCCTAAGGTGAACCTATCCAGGACTAGTAAAATAAATAGAAAGATATTTGTTTAAACTTGCACCATAAACAGAGTGCATTAAAGAAATGTTTTAGGCTAAATCATATGATGCTGCTGTTTATTTATTTATTTTTTAAATCACTGCAGTTATATTCTTTAGTATATATAAATGCATTTAAACAGGATCGAGTAACAAAAATGCATGGGAACTTCCCATGTATGAATTCATTTATTTAACTTCAAATGCAGTTCTTCATTGAGCCATTTTCTTTCACAGAAACCTCAATATAGTGAGCAATAGTATTTTTTAAAAAAATAAATTTAAAATTATTTATGCACATTGATTAATTTTTCACATTTTCGGCCAGGATTATTTTGGCTGAAACTTTTAATAGTCCCTGGGAAAGTGAATTTGGGTCCACTCTAGGAGCACTAAATAAGGAAGACAATGCTGCCCTTACAGTCACGATGGCTGTAGAGAAAACGTATGCAGATCACTGCTTGACTGATTTTGACTTGACATTTTGACAGCCACAGTGGCTCCGTAGTTGATTGTCGTATGCACAAAATGGCCTTAAGATAATCACATAATATTCAAATGTAGAAATGCATTGAAGACATTTTGGAATAAGTACCTTTTTGCTTTTTTAAAAATTAGCACACACATAAAAAACTGGAGGTGAATGATGAAAGTCTAGAATTTTAGCAATTTTAGACTGCATGTGATCTTATCACTTTCCTTACTTATAAAACAGAGATAGAAATAGAAATGCACCTCAGAGCCTCTTAAGAGACTCAAAGGAGATTGTAAGCAGGAACAAGCCTAGCCTTGTACCTAACCCAATAATGCATTTGTTTATAAAGCACATATGCTAGTGTTGGGAATACACCGATGAAGAAACCTGACCCATTTTCAAGAAGCATGCAATACTGTTACATGCGTCTTCTCCTGAGCTATTCTTCCTTACCTCCCCTGAAATCATATGTCACACATCACTTAAGTACCAATGATTCCTAAATTTGTGCTCTATTCTAGACATTGTTTTGGGCTCCAAAACCTATTATTCCTCTTTTTTGCTGCCCAAACCTCCACCTTCTTCTACAAACATCTCCCATCTATGGAGACCAAGCATTACTTGTTTGCAAACCATTAAATAAACTTTTTCCTATCTGTCTTCTCTCTCTTTCACACCAAAGGGAGGACATGGCCACATATGAATGCTTACACCAATAACCATTCAGTTTTTAAAGAAGATGCTTCAGTTATTCTGAACACCCCCCAAGTTCTTTAATGTTAATAAACTGAACACAAATACCCTGCAAAATGCCTCAAATGTGTTCCTTTGCTATTTTTATTTTTATTGCCATTGTTATAGTCACTTCATTTCTTCACAGGATTATTGACGTAATCAGTTAATTTACATTTCCCAGGTTTTCTCACTACAACCTACTAGATGGGTCTCAAATATCTTTAAGGAGAAAAGGAATTTACCCATTCATTTAACTGTAAAAGTGTCCCAGGAATAGCTAGATCCAGAATGATCTAATAGGGCTCAGTTGTTGCAGACTTCTTACAGATGGACAGCTTGGGAATGAAGCTCTGACAGTTCTAGCTTCCCATGGTCCTAACTTTGTAGCTGTTGGGAAGAGAGCTTTGTTTTGTTGGTAGCTATATGGTATACAAGAAACAGATACTAATTGCTTCTTATTTGATCACTGGGTCCAGTGAGTTAGTGCATTATAGATATTTCAACCTGATTCAGTTATTTATCTCTCAGAATAAGGTGAGGAAATGTATGGTGATCAATAGTTCCATCATAACCAGGTAAGAGTGGAGCATGACTGTCCTTGAAATTGAGGATGCTGAAAGAACACAAATAACTTACCTATTCTAGGAGACAACACTATTTTTCTAATTGGTAGCTCTAACTGGTACTATGGTTTATAAGCCTTCTTTTTCCTTATCATGCCTATAGATTAAAGGGCAAACTTATTTTCATGGCAGAAATTGTACAACCTGATCTCATTGTTCTTTCAGTTTTTTTCTACAGCCACTGCTTTTTTGCTCCTACACTTTTAAATCCCAGATGATGAGTTCTTCCCCCAGAAAAACTAAACAATCACACACACACACACACATGCACACACACACAAACACACACACACACACACACAACTATTTTACAATGTGTTTCTCTCCATGGAGGTTTTGTTTATTATATCTGCTGATCTCTCTGTTTGAAATGCTTGCCACTTCTTCCTGAATTTCTGTCACTTTAGAGAACTCATAACTATTTGTCAGGGTTCAAGGAAAATCTTACTCTTTTTCTCTTAGTTTAAGAAAATGAATAAATTCCCTTTTTAGCATTGCATACTGTATTAGTGAGATTTCCCTAGAGGGACACAACTAATAGAATAGATGTATATAGGAAGGGGAGTTTATCAGGGAGAACTGAGTCACAGGATCACAAGGTGATGTCCCACAATAGAATATCTGCAAGCTGAGGAGCAAGGAAGCCAGTCAGTGTGCATCCCCAAACCTCAAAAGTATAGAAGCCAACAACGTAGCCTTCAGTCTGTGGCTGAAGGCCTGAGGGCCCCTGGCAAACCATTGGTGGAAATCCAAGTGTCCAAAAGCTGAAGAACTTGGAGTCTGATGTTCAAGACTGAGGCACCCAGCATGGGAGGGAGATGAAGGCTGGAAGATTCAGCAAGTCAGCTCCTCCCATCTTCTGTCTCCTTTATTCTACTCCCACTGGCAGTTGATTATATGATGCCCACATTGAGGGTGTGTCTTCTTCTCCCAGTCCACTGACTCAAAGGTTAATCTCCTTTGGCAACGCCCTCACAGACACATTCAAGAACAATACTTTCCATTCTTCAATCCAATCAAGTTAACACTTAATATTAACCATCACACATATGCTGTATGTAGACCTCGATAGAGCACAATTACTAGTACTGCTTGTATAGTTAGTAAGAAGGTTGATAAATAAAATTATAGGCTAAAACCCATCAATATCAATAGGAATCATATCTCCACTATCTGTGACACTGGGCAAGTTATTCACCATTTGGAACCTTTCTTTCCTTATTTATTAAATTTGAGTGATAATAATAATACCAACATATCTACCTGTCAAGATGACTTAGTACAAATGGTATATACTCTTATGTTGGTCTCTCTGCTTCCTTGGAATTCCTCTGACTTCAGTAACCATTTTTTTCTTTAGTTTCCTTTGCTGTTTTCCCACTCTTTGACTCATTTCTAGGTGCTTTAAAGCCCTCGAAGTTTGGCCCTAAATATTCTTTCTCCTCTCTACATTTGCTCACTATAAGATTTCACTTGATTGCATGTTTTTAAAGACCACTATATAATGATGACACACAATTATTTTACCACCAAACATTCACTTCTCACTGAGCTCCAGATTTATGTATACAAGGTGATTTTAGATATGCATGCCAAATTCATCAATTTCAAAATGAAACCCCCTTACTCTTCATAAACAACCCATCAATAAGTTCTATAGTCTAAATATTCTAATGGACTCCACATTAACAAATTTTTCCTATCTCCAACACCACCAATTTGTCCAAGCCATTATCATTTTCCACTAGGGACTCCAAGAAATAAAATCTTAATTGCTTTTCTTAGTTCCTCACTATCTCTTTCAGAATCCTTCCCCCTATATAATAATCAGATTGAATTTATAAAGCATAATGATATTTTCCTCACTCTCTTGCTTAAAACCTTCTAATAACCTCCCATTATACTCTGAATATCACCCAATTACTTGCCATGCATGATCGACAACTGTCTAGTTTTCTATCTCCCTGTGCAGCAAAACACTCAAGCTGAATTCCTTATCTTGTCTAAAGAAACAGCAGAAAATAACAGTGTTTAAAAAACAGTCTGCTCAGTTTTGAATCCCAGCTCTGCCACATACTAATGTTGGCAATTTACGTGATACTTATCTGCCTCAGTTTCCTTACTTGTAAACTGAGAATGAAAATAATGTTACCTACTGCATAGGGTTATCACGATGATTAAATTAGTTAGTATACATAAGATGTCAATGTCAGTTCCTGGCACATGGTAAATGGCATAAAAAATACTATTATTATTTGTCAGTTTGACAGCTCATTGTCTTTGGCTCTAGAATGTAAACTCTGTCAAATAGAGAATTTTTTTGTTTGGTGCTATTTTCCAAATATCTAGATATGGGTCTTTAACATAGAAAAAGTTCAAGACATGTTTGTGGCTATATTAGCAGAATAATGCATGCAATTTGCATGAAATGTATGCAGTATATACTCTGTATGTTAATTTGTACAGAATATACAAATATATTCTGTACATATATTTTTTCTTTCAACTTCAATTTTTCCCACCAGTGTGAATTTATTAGGTCAAGAGAAGAGAAGGGAGCTACCTTATAAGGCATATACATTGTGATCTAGAAACTGTACTAAGCATATAATATAAATTAGCGTCTTTATTTCTCGTAATAACCATTTGAGGTAAATGTATGCCCATTGTTTATAGATTAGGAAACTGAAATTGGGTAAGATTACAGGACTTTTATTAGGTTAGAGGATTAGCAAGTGGTACAAGGAAGTCTTTAGACTTCAAAGCTATTTTTCCCTTTTCTCATCATGCTAACATTTCAGTTTATTCATCCTTATATATTTATTCTGAAGCACAATGAATATCATAAAGTAGACTCATAATGAATGTTGGTGGAACTAAATGCACATAGAAAACCCTGGACAGATAGATGGTGTTGAAAGAAACATTCTAGAATTAAAATTGCAGAGGTAATTTTATATATGAAACAATCATTCCATGAGATTTATTATTCTGATCTATGCAAGTGATAAAATTTTTTAGGCTTTCTGAGATAAATATCAAATGTATTTTTGCACCATGGAGGTATCAGAAGCTCATATCAAAGTTATTCTAATACTGTGCTGCCCTGCTTATCTTCATGGTTCAATTATCAAAATTATTATTGCAAATTTAAGACAATTCTATTTTAACTGATGTGGGAGTTTGTGAATCTATTTTGCTGTTGTTGTTGTTGTTATATGTAAATGCCTAAATCTTAGTCACTGGAATTCGTTTTCTTTGGTCAAATGAATTCAATTGCCCACTGTGATTAGAACATTGTCAAAGGTACTTCAATTCTGATATACTTTTCTTTTGATTATACTTATCTTTGCAGATCTTCTATTTTAAAGCTGTAAGTAGCAAAGAGTTCTTTTTACTTAGTATAAGATTTTGCAAAAAGAATAACGAAGCTTACATGACTCCCACAAATAGATCTTTGTTTAATTTACAAATTATCTGAAAATCTTCTTCAAATACATTCTCTATAGATTTTTTTGAATTTCAAAAATCAAAATGCATATATTTAATAGAAAATGTGACAAAGAATGGGATAACTCATATTTAAATGGAAAAATATCTTAATTGCCTTTTTGCCAGAAATTTCAATGTGATGACTATTTTAATGCATGTGCTATAATTGCTGCTATATATGGCATAATTGCACATTATAATAAAAGAATTGTTAATATTTCTGTTGATGGGAATTTTCATGCATAGTTGAAAAAAGATAATTCATATCTGACACCTCAAAATGAAAAGCAAATTTTATTCAAACATCAAAATTGAGCAATGAGGAGGCAGAGGGGCATGAGTTTGGAAATAATTACATTTTTACATTTAGGGGTGAAAGGGACAGCTTCTCTCCAAGCTTTCTCCAGAATGTCTTTCAAGTTTTGGGGTCTCAGAATGTCTCTGTTTCTTAGCTTCCACAAGTGAAAACAATTCCTAATACACTACGGTGTGTGTGAGGACTTAATGAGGAGCCTTCTTCATCTTAACTGTATTTTATATTTCTTTCATGTTTTAAAAATTGTGGTAAAACACGTACAATTTTCCATTTTATACATGTTAAGTGTATAATCATTGTCATTGACTACACTTACAATGTTGTGCAAACATCTCTACCATCATTTTCCAAAATTTCTCAAAAATATAAATCAGTATTTTACACTCTGCTTGATAATTCTTCAATATATTCCCAATGCATCTAAAATACAATAGAATCTCTTCAACTTGGCCTGTGATGGCCTTCTAATAGGCACCTACCAGCCTTATGGAATGATTTTCTTTGTGCCATCCTTCTTTCCCATACTCACTGGGCTCCAGCAACATTGGCCCTGCTGTCTTTACATTCTGCAGTTTTGGAACCTGCAATATGTTTCACCCACTCTACCTATGCCCACTTTTTCTGTGCTTTCAAATCTCAACTCTCATTCCTCAGAGAGCTCACTAAAAGGTATACCTGTCTCAGGTTTTAGATAAGGAAACTAAGGCTTAAACAAATTAAATAATTTCCTCAAGTCATCCCTACTTTCAGAACAGCAACTTTTAATGAAAAAAGAATAAATATGGTAAAAAATTTACATCTTCATCATTCTTGACTAATTATTTCTGGCCTCAGCAAATGGTGCACACCCTTTCCTATATAAGTGAATCACTGTCCTCCACCTGTGCTCTGCTTTCTCTATTTTACTGTCTCCTAAAGGAGGCTTCAATATCAATGAGTCCTGTTCTAAAATTTATTTTTGATTTTTCTCCTTGACTTTGGTTCTTTCAATTCTATCCCTCTGAAAATTTCTCCTCTCATGATATTTTCTCTAGCATAGCTACATCTATGCATGTTTAACTTCCTTCTGACATTGATCACATTGAACTATTTTCATTGGTTTATGAACCAAAACACCTCAAACACCTTCCCTACTTCAGCCCAACACACGAACACATGAATGTCCTACAACAAGCAAAGGATCATAAACTGCTGACTTGCCTCTTGAATATGTTCTCCCATTGGTGAGAACAATGTTTCATGTGTATTGTTATTTAATTTGTGCTGTTGTCATTACCATTAGTGTGTTTTGTATTTTTAAATGAAATCAAAATGCCTTATGCAAGCCTTGCCCTCTGAGGTTACCTCTGATCACACCACTCCCTGCTATTTTTAAGTCAAATTTTTAAACTTGGATGTTAGCAGCATGTTGTCTAAGGCCCTTAGAGAAATATCCTTGGAGACAGTGATCATTTCATCTCATTCAGGGTTGCCTGAGAAGCCCCTCAGGTTTATTTGGTTAGATTTAGGGCTATGTTTAGCTGCTAACTGACTGTAAGGATTGTCAAGACAATAAAATGCTTTCAGATAAAATGCCAAATAGGCACAACTCTGACTCTTACTCTCTCAGTGCCCACCTCCAATAATACCCACACTTCCCCTGAAAAATCACTGGACTATCTGGCAAACCATCAATCAAAGAGATAATGCCTGGCATGGCAGTGGCCTCCAAGACTTAGTTCCATCCAGCTTGAGTGCACTGTGATGGGTTGATTATCCCCGCTGGCTTATGGACTGTCAAACATAAAATGTTACTCTAATTAGTATGTCTACGATTTTATACCTGTAACTGAAGGTATGGATGTAACACAAGCCCAGAAAGTACACACACACACACACACACACACACACACACACACACACACAAATTAGTATCAAAATGTTTCCTCAACTTTAGTAATAACTTAAACTCAGTTTCTACTCTAATTTTTTATTTTCTTTGTATTACCTTCACTTCACCTTTTCTCATCCATGTAGATCTCTGTCTCACCAGCACACTTGCCTGTGATTTAAAAAGGCTCTCACATGCTGCTGAAGATACAGACAATATGCAGAGCATGTGCATGTAAAATTGCAGGGTAAAATATCCAGCCCTTACACCCCCAGATATATACTATCCTATCAAAAGTATGTGGCAGACATTGCACTAGACTTTTTGTATGGCTTATTTTAAAATCTTTCAACAGTGCTGCAAGATAAGAAATGCAAAGTCATGTCAAACTTAAGAAAGTTAAGTGCTGGGGAAGAATTCAAATCTGGCTCTTTAGGATTTCTAAAGCATGTACTTTAATCACTCTGCTGACTAGTTCTCAAGGCAGAAAATTTGTAAGCAGGAAATATAAAGTCAACCATCATGATCATCATCATCCCATCTACAGTGTCCTTAGCCCAAGGGCATGAATGTCATTATCATTTTAAGTACGCCCTGGCCAACACATACGTAATTTTTACACATATTTATTTTATATATTTATTATGTACATTTTAAATTTACACCTTAATAGGCTTTGGAAACTATGCCTCTGCCTTTCTTTTATATTTCCTACTGTCTTTAAGTGATTCAAATAGTTCTCACTTCCATATTCCCAGGTGTTTGAGTCAGAGAAGGTAATACACATAGTGTTTGATTTCCACTGTATTCATCCATTTGCATTACTATAAAAAATATATGAGGTTGGGTCATTTATAAAAAACTGAGATTTACTTTGGCTCCTGGTTCTGCAGGCAGCATAGCACCAGCATCTGCTCTTAGTGGGTCTCAAAAGGCTTCAATCACGTTATAAGGTGAAGGGGACCAAACCTGGTCATATGGTGAGAGATACAACAAGTTAGAGTAAGGGAGGACGTGCCAGGCAGGATCTTTAAACAAACAGATCTCCCAAAAACTCAGAGGGTGAGTTCACTCATTACCATGGGGAAGGCATCAAGGATTCATGAGGGGCCCACCCCCATAAACAAAATATCTCCCACCAGGCCCCACCTTTAACACTGGGGGATCACATTTCATCATGAGATTTGGAAAGGACAAATATGAAAACTGTACCACTCATTGAATTTAGATGCATTTCAGATATATTATCCAGGTAGCAGAATCAAAATTTCCAGGCTGGAAGATTGGAGGAATTCCTTTTCCCATACCTGCAATGAGATTTCCATTTGGTTTGTAAGACTCTGACCCTTACTACAACTTTTTGTCACTGGCAATTAGATAACACTTCTTTTCCAAGTGGTTATATAGTGATATAGGGCAGCAAGTAGATCATTTAGTTTGGAATTCTGAATTACATCAAGCTCAAAACTGAGCTGAAATCAAGATTGAATGAGATTTGAAAGTTACTCTAAAAAGTATGGTTTTAATCTCTGTCATGAGGACTTTAATTCCATGTAAATAATAGAAAACCACCAGAGGGTAATATTTCCAGAATGATGGGGCAATGAGCTTTGAAATTTATTTTGTTTCGCAAAATAATTTATAACACTGGCAAGAACTCATGAAACTCAACTTCTTCTCCGAAGCTATTGATATTAACAAAAGCTTTAAACAAGCTAGAAGTGTTCATTAAAAGAAACAGTTTAATATTGGTGAGAATAGTAAGTTTTATTGTGTTGAAACTTATCCTATTCCCATATTTTTCCCCTTATATCTGAAGTAACCTTGAAAACCAGCAGTCTCACAACCATGATGCCTATGAAATCAGCAGACTAACAACTACTGGAGGGGATAATAGATTTCTAATTTCCAAAAGATCTCCATCACCAGGTAATTATTACCACTTAATTTGTCTTATAGCTTAATGAAAAAGCAAAACAAACATAAAAACATTTGCAGGGCTTGTCATTATTTGACCTAATAAAGAGCTTACTCAGTGAGAAATGTCCTATACTCAGGAGTCTGTTAAAGTCAATCAGTGACAATTGTTTAATATTGCAGCTACCTGAGGTGGCAACATCAGCTGTGAAAATAAGAGGGTGTTCAAAATATAATCTATCTATCTATCTATCTATCTATCTATCTATCTATCTGCATCAGGAGTCTTTGAATGGCTCCATTGTATTTCCAAAGATCCAGAAGACCACACACATGAAAAAAAAAAAAACTAATTTATGAGATTTTCTGAACTTGAAGCCCCATGGAAACCAAATAAAGGATAAGGCAGAGTCATAAACTTCTAGAATGTTAATAGCATGCCACAAAACACAGAAAATCACTGCAAAAAACAGATTTATGTGTTCAAAGCATTTAAGGAAATATATGGATAATTATCAACAGATGAACATGGCAATAAAACAGAGACCACTATGGATGCACATAAAAGGAAATTCAGACTTCACAGAAATCGTTTAGAAAAGACTCTAAAGGCATAAACAACAACAACAACAAAATGATAACAGCAACACAAAATCTGAATATGCTTGTCAGATCGCCATATTTGTCACATTTATTATTTAAAATGTTCATTTTAAAACAAAAAAAGAAATTTAAAAATGTTGTTAATATTATTCAGTTTGACATTATCTACATTATCCAGCAAGAAAAATGAATGGAGACAAATGAACAAAGCCTAAAATACTTGTGAAACAACATGAAATATATCACTATACACACATGTCTAAGATGTAGTGGAGAGAGAAAGAGATAAGAGCAAAAATAATATTTGAAGAGGTAACAAGCAGCAACTTTCCAAATTTGATGAAATATATAACCATTAACCTACACACCCAAGAAATTCCATGAATCAAAGCCAATCAATTCAAAGAGAGCCACACTTAGACATACCAGACTCAAAATGTTTTAACCAAAACACTGAGAGAGAAACTTGAAGGCAGCAAGAGAAAAATGACATCACATTTAAGTTTCTTTAAATAAATTAACTACTGACTTCTCATTAAAACCCATGAAGGCCAGAAGACAGTGGGATAACATATTCAATATGCTGAACAAAAAAGAATAACAAACTAGAATTCTCTAGTTAGCAAAAACATTCTTCAAATATGAGGGAGAAATTAAGTTAGTATCTGAAAACGAAAAGCAGAGTTTGTTGCTAAGAGATTTGTCTTGCAAGAAGTAGTAAAAGTCCTTCATACCAAATGAAAGAACACTAGACAGAAATTGAAGTCCATACTAAGAAAATAAGAGCATGGGTAATGCTAACTGTATGAAAAAATAAAACAGACAATCTAAATATATTTTTGGTTATACAGTGTTTTGTTATAATTTAAGAGATAACTACATAAACTAATAATTAAAACAATTCTTAATAAAGGTACAATGTATAAATGTGTAACTTCTGTGGCAGTAAGAGCATAGGAAAAGGAAAAGAAGCTTAACTGGAAAAAAAATTTGTTGTATACTATTGAAATTAAGTTTATATTAATCCAAACTAGTTTGTTTTAGTCAAGATGTTGGTATAATTCCCAGGGCAACAACACTAACAAAATAACAAAAGAATAGAGTAAAAGAAACAAAAAGACAACTACAGTGGTTTTGTTTTATTTAACAACAAAATGACACCAATGGAAAACTAATGCAAAAGAAAATTTATATATGACATACAGAAAACAGAAAAAAAAGAACAGATATAATTCCTCCCTGACATTATTTTTAATTATCAATATTATATAAACATAAATAAATTAAACACTATAATCCAAAGGCAAAGATTGGCAGAATATTAAAGTAAAAATGATTCAACTCTATTTTTTAACAAGAGTCACACTTGAAAAATGAAAAGTGATTGAAGATAAAAAGATGAAAATATTGACAGTACTAAGAGTAACCAAAATAGACTGAAGGTAACTGAACAAATATAAGACAAAATAAGAAATATTTAAAATAAAATTATTATTACAGATTTAAAAAGGATGTTTATAATAGAAAGATCAAACCATCACAAAAAGTTACATATGTACCTAGCAACAGAACCATAAAATGGAGAGCAACAACACTGACAAAATTAAATGAAGAAACAATAATGCAATAATAATATTTTAAAAATGCAATACCCACTTTTTAATAATACATAGAATTGTACAGAAAATCCACAAAAGAATAGAAAGTTGAACAACATTATAAACCACAGAGACCTACTAGACATCTATAAACACTCCACTAAACAACAACAGAGCCCACATTCTTCTAAAGTACACATGGCACACTTTTCAGCATATGCCACAGTTAAAGCCATAGAGTAAACCTCAGTACGTTTAAAAAAAGATTGGAATTACACAAAGCATGCTTTAGCATCATAACTGAACCAAATTAGAAAATATTAACCAAAGGAAACTTTGGAAATTCAAAAATTAACAATGGATCAGAAAAGACATTACAAAGGAAATAAAAGAATTCATGAGATGAATGACAGCAAAGTGCAGCATACTGAATTTCTATGTTGTAGCTAAAGAAGAGATTTAAAATAATTTGTTAATCCTAAACACATAAGTTTAAAAGAAGAAGAAAGATCACAGGTAAATAAACCAACCTTTCACAATTGGAAACGAGAAATAGAAGAACAAAGTAAAGCTAAATCAAGGGCAAGGAGGGAAATTACAAACATTAGAACAGTAACAAATCATGTAGAGAACAGAAAAATAATAGAACGAGCAAAGCCAAAAGTTAACTCTATAAAAATATTTCAAATAAATTAGCTAACATTTGTGTGGTACTAGAATAGAAATAGATCAATAAAATAGAATTGACATTTCAAAAACAAGCCTTTACATTTATGGTCAATTGACTCCAAGTGTAGTGCCACAAGTTTTCTATCAAAAAAATATTCTTTTCAATAAATGGTTCTGTTTGTCTATTAATTATTCACATGAAAAGCATAAAGTTGTACCCCTATCTTACATCATATGTAAAAATTATCACAAAGTGCTTCAAAGGCCTACATGTAAGAGCAAAACTACGAAAGTTTTAGAAAAAAAAAATATGTATGTGTGTTACTTTGGTTGGACAACAGTTTTTGAGATAAAGCATCAAAAGAACAAGTGACAAAAGAAGAATTAAATAAATGGAGCTTCATCAAAACTAAGATAAAACCCTTTTGTACATCAAAGAACATCATTAAGAAACTGAAATGACAACTCATAAAAATAAGATGAAATATTTACAAGTCATATCTTAGATAAGAGACTTGTATCCAAAACAACATTGTTTTATAAAATATGTTATGATTAGAATAAAAAGAGCAATAATGCAATTAAAAAATGGGCAAATTTACAGGAAAAAAATACCCCATTAAAAAGTTGGCAAAGGACATGAACAGATACTTTTCCAAAAACCATAGATGTGGCCAACAAACACGAAAAAACTCTACATCAGTGATCATTAGAGAAATGCAAATCATAACCACAATAAGATGTCATCTGACACCAGTCAGAACAGCAATTATTAAAATGTCAAGAAATAACAGATGCTGGCAAAGTTGTGAAGAAATTGGAATGCTTTTACAGTGTTGGTGGGAATGTAAATTAGTTCAACCATTGTGGAAGACAGTGTGGTGATTCCACAAAAATTTAGAACCAGAAATACCACTGGACCCAGCAATTCCATTGCTGGGTATATACTCAAAAGGATATAAATTATTCTATTATAAAGATACATGCATGTGTAAGTTCATTGCAGCACTATTCATAATAGCAAAGACATAGAATCAACCCAAATGCCATCACTGATAGACTGGATAAAGAAAATATATGCCATGGTACTTATATACCATGGAATACTATGCAACCGTAAAAAGGAACAAGATTATATCCTTTCCAGGGACACAGATGAAGCTAGAAGTCATTATCCTCAGCAAACTAACACAGGAATGAAAACCAAACACTGAATGTTGTCACTTATAAGTGGGAGCTAAATGAGAATGCATGGACACAGGGTGGAGAACAACACACACTGGGGCCTGTCAGAGGATGACAGTCAGGGGGAGAGCATTAGCAAAAAGAAGTAATGCTTGTTGGGCTGAATATAGGTGATGGGTTGATAGGTGTAACAATCTACCATGGCACGCATTTACCTATTGTATTAGTCAGGGTTCTCTAGAGGGACAGAACTAATAGGAGATGTAAGAGTTGGTTAAATATTAACTCACATGATCACAATGTCCCACAATAGGCTGTCTGCAAGCTGAGGAATAAGGAGAGCCAGTTCGAGTGCCAGAACTGAAGAACTTGGAGTCTGATTTTTGAGGGCAGGAAGCATCCAGCATGGGCGAAGATGTAGACTGAGAGTCTAGGCCAGTCTTGTAGTTCACATTTTCCCTGCCTGCTTATATTCTAGCCACACTGGCAGCTGGAAGCAAAATCGATCAAGATCTCTCCAAATAAGATTATGACACAAAGACAGAGAAGTAATATACCCCTGAGGTAGAACCATAGACATATATTGCTGGTGTTGCCAGCGGAAGGCAAATTGCTTCTAGTAGGCCTTACAGACAGGAATAGAGAAAAAGGCATTTGCCAAGTCAATGTCTGCATACCATGTACCAGGAGATGTGTTAATTTGCTCAAGCAATAAAACCATATCTGGTACAGCAGCTGCAATTTGAGTAGCGACTTGGTTAAGCTTACGATAATCCACTGCCAGTCTCCAAGATCCGTCTGTATTCTGCACAGACCAAACGGGAGTGTTGAACAAGGATGTAATGGGAATCACCACTTTTGCATCTTTCAATTCCTTGGTGGTGACACAAATCTCACAATTCCTCTAGAGATGTGATTTTGTTTTTGATGTACTATTTTCTAGGTAGAGGCAGATCTAATGCCTTCCATTTGGCCTTTCCCACCACAGTAGCCCTCACTCTACCAGTCAGGGAGCCAATGTAGGGGTTCTGCCAGCTGCTAAATATGTCTATGCCAATTACACATTCTGCCCCTGGGGGAAGTGACCACAGGACGAGTTCAGGGACCCACTGGACCAATTGTAAGTCAGACCAGAACTAAAACTTCATTAATTACCTGACCTCCATAAGCCCTTACTTTAACTGGAGGACCTCAATGACATTTTGGGTCCCCTGGAATCAATGACAGCTCAGAGGCAGTGTCCAGTAGTCCCTGAAATATCTGATAATTTCCCCTTTCCCAATGCACAGTTACCCTGATAAAAGGCTGGAGGTCTTCTTGGGGAATGATGGGAGAAAGATTAACAGCATAAATTTTTGGTACAGTAGTGGGGGTCCTTCCTCAAGGGGACCCAGCCTCCCCCTTCATTCAAGGAGTTCCGAGTCTGTAAATGCTGAAGTCTGGAAATTGAGTGGCCATGATTCTCTGTTTTTATAATTCAAATTAGCCTTTTGACCATTTGACCTAGAAGTTTTCTGCTTGTATAAATTAAGTAGGAATGCAGTAGGCTTCCTATCAATTTCACTTCTAGGAACACCGTGATTAATTAGCCAGTGCTGGAGCTCTACATGAGTTGGACTATTCTGATTGCCACTTTGCCTCTGCTGTCTATTACAGTAACTACACTCACCTTGCCTTTAATGGTTGAGTGTGGCTTCTTGGCCCCTGCCACCTTAGGATCCAATTATTCCCATGGTATTTAGATTTTGTATTTGAGTGACTGCTGTTCCCACTGTTAGATCTGACATACAGAGAGAAGCAATTACAGGGGTCTTCAAAGATGCAGGTGCTGCCCTCAAAAATCTATTTTGCAAGGCATTGATCAAGGGGATATCTTCTGGACCTCCAAGCTGGGATGAGTAGGTCTAAAGTCACTAATCTACTCCACCATTCCAATCTCCCTAAGCCTTTGGATTCCTTCCTCTAAATTAAACCAAGGGAGATCACGCATTTCCAGCTCACTCACAGTGGGCCATCTTCTAATCCATATTTCAGCAAACCAAGCAAATAAACCATTAGAGCATCTTTTAACTCTCAAAGCTGAAACATTAAATGTGAGTCCCTACTTAGCAGGCCCAAATCAATAAATTCAGCCTGATCCAACTCTGTGTTCCTTCCGTCATTATTCCACACCCTTAATATTCATTCCCATGCCTGTTCTCCAGATTTCTATTTACATAAATTAGAAAACTTAAACAATTATTTTCTAGTGTAGCACAACTCTTCATGGGTCACACTCTCAACCTCACCCCTATGGGCCCAATGGGACTTTCGTTATATGTCTAGAAAAACAGGGTGTTATGGGTAGCTCCTGAGGAAAATTGACATTACCTTGCCTGGCACCTACCTCGGGGTGGCCATCACTGTTGCCTCAGGCAGCACAGGGTTTTTCTCCTCAGACAAAGGTGGAAAGACTGATGGCAGCATGAGTTGGAGAGGGGATGTTGCCACTATTGGAATTGGGGAAGCTGTTTCCTCTGGAAAAAAAGCTTTATCAGGGTTTACAAACTCAGTGTCCCTAGCTTCATCAGGGTCCTCCCACACATCTGCATTCCATATTGCAGGGTCCCATTATTTTTCAATCAATGCCCTCATTTTAACAGTAGACACCTTGAGGCCATGCATGCACCTTTCTTTGCAGTCAGCCACTCTCATGATAAGAGCTTTTGTCTATTTTTTCACAATTTCAGCTCTTTCTCTACAGGAGATAAGACTTTCACTTAGGGCAATCTTAGCAGATTTGAGGCTCAGTATCTGCTTCTGAAGCCAGGAGTTAGAATTCCTGAGTTCATTATTTTCTTTCATTACTTTGTCCACTGAACTTAGGAGCAAACACCAGCTTCGTTATGTTCCTTGGTTCTCCACATATTGTCAGTGGTATTATGTATAGAGTCACTAAACTCCTTGCCTTTCAGGAGCAGTAAATCAGGAGTATCAAATGCATTTATTTTGCATAACTCTAAACCATTCACATCAAGGACTATCAGTGTTATCCAAACTATTAGAAGTAGAATCTTAAGCATTTTGGGGTCTAATCATATTAAGCAGCCAACTCAAAAAAACCCAAAACCAATAAAAGAACTCCATTCTTAATATTCTATTCTTCTAGAACCATTTCTGGTATCAAAAATCAGTATTAGTCAGAGTTCTCTAAAGAGACAGAACTAATAGAATACACACATATATTTATATACATATATGAAGGGACATTTATTAAGTATTAACTCACACTGTCACAATTTCCCACAGTAGGCTGTATGCAAGCTGAAGAGTAAGGAGAGCTAGTCTAAGTCCCAAAACTGAAGATCTTGAAGTCTGATGTTCAAGGGCAGGAAGCATCCAGTATAGGAGAAAGATGTAGGCTGAGAGGCTAGGCCAGTCTTGTCAGTTCACATTTTTCCTGCCTGCTTATATTCTAGGCATGCTGGCAGCTGATTAGATTGTGCCCACCCAGATTAAGGGTGGATCTGCCATTCCTGGCTCACTAACTCAAATGTTAGTCTCCTTTGGCAACACCCTCACTGACACACCCAAAATCAACACTTTGTATGCTTCAGTCCAATCAAGTTGACACTCACTATTAACCACCACACCTATGTAATAAACCTTCATATCCTGCACATGTACCTTAGAACATAAAAATATAAAATAATTTTAAAAATTGGCATGTAAAAAGTAAAATACTTTTAAAAATGGGCAAAGAGTTTGAATAGACATGTCTTCAAACATATACAAAGACTAAATAAGCACATAAAAAAGCACACAAAATCATAAGTCATTAGGAAAATTCAAATCAAAACACAATGAGATATACTTTCACATCTACTAGGATGGCAAATTTTTAAAAAGCAGACAATGAAAAGTATCCTTGAGAATGTGGAGAAATGGAATGTAAAATGATGCAATCAGTTTCGCAGTTCTTAAAATCTTAGACATGAGTTATCATATGACCTAGAAATTTCATTCCTAAGTACATATCCAAAATAATAGAAGACAAATGTCAATCAAAAACTTGTACATTAATTTTTACACTGGCATTATTCATAATAACCCGAAAGTACAAACAATTCAAATGTCTATCTTCTGATAAATGGCAAAGGGTATGTTGTGTATCCATACAGTGGAATATTATTTAGCCATAAAAGAGAATGTGATTTAGACTACAACATGCGTGAACCTTGCAAACGAAGAAGCAAGATACAAAAGGACACATATCATGTAATTCCATTTATATGAGATGAATAGAACATACAAATTCAATGAAGCAGAAATATACTAGTGGTTGCCAGGGTCTTGTGAAAGTGAAGGACAAATGGAATTTCTATTTCTAGGTCCTTGAGGAATTGTCTCACTGTCTTCCACAATGGTTGAACTAATTTACACTCCCACCAACAGTGTAAAAGTGTTCCTATTTCTCCACATCCTCTCCCAACAATCCCATTACTGGGTATATATCCAAAGGATTATAAATCGATCCATTATAAGGACACATGCACACGAATGTTCACTGCAGCACAGTTTACAATAGCAAAGACTTGGAACCAACCCAAATGCCTATCGATGATAGACTGGACAGGGAAAATGTGGCACATATACACCATGGAATACTATGCAGCTATAAAAAACAATGAGTTCATATCCTTTGTAGGGACATGGATGAACCTGGAAACCATCATTCTCAGCAAACTGCCACAAGAACAGAAAATCAAACACCACATTTTCTCACTCATAGGTGGGTGTTGAACAATGAGAACACATGGACACAGGGAGGGGAGCATTGCACATTGAGGTCTGTGGTGGGGGAACTCGGGGAAGGGACAGCGGGGGGTGGGGAGTTGGGGAGGGATAACATGGGGAGAAATGCCAGATATAGGTGATGGGGAGGAAGGCAGCAAACCACATTGCCATGTATGTACCTATGCAACAATCCTGCATGTTGTTCACATGTACCCCAAAACCTAAAATGCAATTATATATATATATATGTGTGTGTGTGTGTGTGTGTATATATATACATATATATATATGTGTGTGTATATATATACATATATATATATGTGTGTGTATATATATATATATAAAGAAAGTGAAGGACAGGCAATGAATGCTAATGGATATAGTTTTCATTGTGTTGTTATGAAAATGTTCTGGAATTATATAGTAGGGATGGTTGTAAAGCTATGAATATAATAAAAACACTGAATAGTACTCTTTTAAATGATGAATGCTATGATTTATAAATTATATCTCAATTAATACTTATACTTGGGGCTACAATAATGAATAGCTGGGATTGAACCACAACCTTCCTGTAATCAGGTGTCCAAAATATACAAAGATACAATCTGATGGTCTGCATCAACAGCATCATATTGATATTAGAGTAAATGTAGAATTAGCTGGTATCATATTTTTATAGTAATGATATTGGCCACTTACGTGTACCAGGCAATTTGTTAAGTGTTTTATGTGTTTTACCTACAGAAGCTAGATTAGTGATTGCAGGCATGGCTGATGACGCTGCTGGGGAGATGGGAATGGGGAAGTCACCACTAACAAATATGGTTTTTGGTGGGAAAGGTGATTAAAATATTCCCGAATTAGAAAACATTAATATTAATGTTCACAACTCTGTAAATATATTACAAATCACTAGATTGGACACTTTCAATGGTAAAATTATATAATACATGGGTACTTCTATAAAATTCAATTTTTAAAAAAAGAGAAAATGGAAGCTTTTGGTAAAAGAAATAGCCATTTTAACCGTCATTAATAGTAATTATAAAAACATTAAAAATAATTGACGTTTACTGAGGTTTCAATATGTCTCAGACATTATGCTAAGGGCTTTATCATACTTGCCATTGTGTGACCTCATGGAACTGGGTATCATCATTAACATTTTTGGTATCTTTAGTGTACAGATGACAAAAACTAAATGTATGAATCACTCATATCTTTCTGAAAACAAACAACTAGACAGTGCTGGTGCCATGATCCATATTCCAGTGAAAACTGCAGAACTAGAACTTCAAATCTCCAACTACATGCCTCTCTACTTTTGAGATTATCTTGCTATGTTACTGTTATTCCATACCAATGCATTTGTCACCCAGTAAGATTAAATGCTGGGTAGCATCTTTTTGTGTTATCACCTTCCATCTCTTCCCATCAACAAACACAGCTTCCAGTGTTTTTCCTGGGAACTCTCTCATTGAGTCAGTTTTCTGTGGTTTGTCATCAAGTGGAGATGAATTTGACATGGACCTTCCTTATGATCTGATGGAAGTACCCCGACCAGAAAAATCAAGGAGCTAATTGAGTGAATGGCAAGAAGAGAAAGCCTGTGGTGGAGCTTGCATCGGGGGTGGAGTTCTTATTTGGCTCCTCATTTGGCACCAGACTGTTCACATCTAAAATGTGGCAGACAGGCATGTGTCCTGGAGAAGGAGATACTGCTCTTGTTTCACATTTCCATGTAAATGTACATCAATTAATGTAAGATTTTTGTCTGGTTTTGCCTAATTACTCATTCTTTTCCAGAAGAGATCTAGATAATTAGATCACATGGGAACTTGAATTGGGATTGCCCAGTTTTTCTATGGTTCCTCTACTTCTCTCTCTGGTATCTACTATTTAGGGAAGTATGCACACTGTTCTACTGTAAACCATGAAGCAAACTTATTGGTAAAAGCTATTTCCCTTCTGGAATGTGAGGGACTGATGTGGATGAGATTGGGAGTGAGAAACAGTGCTGAGATTATCTAGCTTTGTCTGTGACTCAGTGTGAAAGTTTTTCTCAATATGAAGGTTGCACAGGCTAATTAACATACCTACTCCCTATTCTCCATAATCATCTCTGTCAGCAACAACCTGCCATATTGATCACTGTCTGCCTGACTCCTTCTTCTAAACAACTAGTTTTTAACTCAGTCAAAGAAAAATATTTGTTTTTTATTGGCCCTCCAAACATGATCTAAAAGAAAGGGAGTACAGGTCAGACATCATATCAGAAGGTTCATATCTAGGCATTAAAGAGGGTAGATATTTTGCAGGATGATATGTAACCCTGCCCTGCTTACCAGAGGAGGATTCAGGACTAACATCTTAACTAAACTGTACAAGGCCACTAAGTTCTGTTGGAGCTGAAATTGAGTTCTGATTATTAGCTGCAATATTCCAGATGCCTAGCACATTACCTGGCCCATAATGGATGTCTACATATGCTATAAAATTAATAAATGAAGGCTTCTTAGGTGTTGCATATGTGATATATGTGTGTGTATATATATACAATTTTATAAATATTTTATTTTTATAAATATAAATATATGTGCAAATTTTATGTTATATATTACATGTAAGAAATTACATGTAACTTATATAATTATATTTTATATATTATTATATCTTTATATACAATATGCATTTCTAACTATATGTATTTATATTCCTGAAGGACCCAGTAGGGGTGGATGCTACAAAAATTGATAGCTATATGTATGTCAAAATTTGATGATTTTTGGTTCTGTTCATTCCTTTTTAAAAATTACATTCCACTACTTATCTGGCATGGGAGATACCATGATCACGAAGGTGGTTTTTCCCAGGGCGAGGCTTATCCATTGCAGTGTGGATGTGCTGACCCCTGTGATTTCCCCAAATGTGGGAAACTCGACGGCATAATTTGTGGTAGTGGGGGGACTGGTTTGTGCTTTTCCCTGGTAAAAGAAAAAAAAATTACATTCCACTGAAACATATATGTGTTTGTATGTTAAACATAATTTCATTATTTCATTACACAACCAAGATTTGTAATATTGTCCTAGTTTTATATATGAAGCTAGATTTTTGTGGTTTTAATTTTAAAGGAACACCTTAATTCCACTCCTCAGGAAAGAAGTATAATGAGAAAATTAATTTGCAGAACTTAAAACAAAACCAAGAAGCTATTTGATTTGTATAATGGTTGTGAAATGGGAAAGTGAAGAATTTTGAAATTTGAAACATTAATCCAGAATTCAACTGAGACAATTTTTTTTTTAATTAGAAGTTACATGACTGTTTCTAGAAGGGAAAGTTAGAAGGATATTTTTAGAAGGGAAAAGCTGTATCTAGGAAGCCAGTTGGAGTGCAGAGGTGAAACCTTCTTTTTTCTCATAGACCTAATGTCTAACGCTGTATGTTCCCTTAGGCTAATCATAAAAGCTAGGACATTTATCTAATCTCACTTCACTAATTCTGAGTCCAGCATATTTCAAAGAGTGACTGTATCAATAGATTTCATTGAATATACTTAAAGATAATTTACCTACATTAAACTGATTTTATTCCTAAGGTGTGAAAATGAAACTAGTCTCATTCATTCTCAGGCTATTCTCTGCTTAGTCAGAGCAAGTAAACACCCTCAAATCTAAATCTGAACATACACTTTTCTAGCCTAGAGTCTTTCAATGATTCCTTATGACCTATAAAATGAAACACATACTTTGAAATAAGGCAGAAAGAAAAAAAAGGACCTTCACTGTCTTTCCTTGCCTGCTCTTCTGTTTCCCAGCCATCTCAAACATGCTACACTAAGCATGTGCCTTGGTGTCTTGGCAAAGGCTATCTTCTCTTCCAGGAATGGCCTACTCTTTTTTCCATGCCATACCTGTTGCTTCTTGGCACTCTTCCACACATTCATAAAAACCCAGAAAAAGCATCTTTCTTCCAAGACTTCTCTGACCACCAAAATTGTTCATCTCTTTTGTCTGCCAAGACTAAAGCTATTCTGAAACTTTATTGACAGTTCTTTCCTTTCACTTGCTAGCACTACGGTCTTAGGTAAATTACCTGATTTCCATAAGGTTCAGTTCCATTAAATATGAACTAATAAGATTAATATTGATACTTATCCTTAGAGTATGTTGGGACCATTTATTGATATGATGAAGGTAAATTTCTTAGCACTCACTGTCCCTGGACATGGAGAACCCAACAAATGTTTATGTTATTATCATTTCTAACATTATTGTTCTATTCCTATTTCCGCTTCTTCTACTCCTAGAAGAGCTTAAGGTCTTAAGAGAAACCTTTAAGCAGGTGGCTGTAAGTTTGCCATGAGTTTTCAGACTCAGATAACTGAGAGAATAAGTTTTATATAGATTTAGCCCCAGGCTATTTTCAGATAGCTTTGCTGTTAGATAGCACAGAAAACAGTGTGTGTTTGGCAGTTGTGTATGTTAACATTAGCATGGATTTTAACTCAAAGTTAAGGGGAAAACAAGCTATCTATGCCATACTCAGACTCTCTTGAATACTTGGACTCACTTTTACCATTTTATACTAAACTCAAATTATTGTCCTCCAGACCTTATTTTTTTCTGTGTCAAAAACATTTTTACATACCTTTTTTTCTGTGTGAGACTCTTGAATTCACTTGCTGCTCCTCCTCCACTTACCACTGATTTCTTTTCCATGTGGTTCTTTGCTTCATAAAGAAATGTCTAAGTAATCAGGTGCTGCTGTTATGTTAACACCTCTGGGCAGAATGCATATGCAGTTCAGTCATTCCTTAAACTTCACTCTACTTAGTGAAACATCCACATATTCTTGGCTCATCTCTCTTGTGGCCACAACAAGGACAATGTTTTACAGCTATAAAGCTTTGGTTTTTGGTCCAGTTCTGCACATCATTCCACATGGGTTTATAACAATAAACTTTCACAACATTACTGGTGCATAACAAATAACCACAAGAAATTAGTAGCATAAAAAAATTAAGCATTTATTCCTGAAACATGTGGATGGTCATCCAGGTGATCCCTCCACTGGGGGGGAGGAACGATCCACATGTCTGACAGTAAATTGTTGGCAAAGTCACATGGCAAAGAACACAATTATAGCAAAAAGTGAAGAATTTGGCCCACTAATGAGATCAATCTGTCATGGAACTTGTTTACATATAAAATCTCCCCTAAATTTAACCCTTTACTTGTTTCATTTTAATAACATGTTGATATCTTTTCCTCCTGTAAATATGCACTATAATAAACACTACAATATTACTTACTATCTGTTGAATGCGAAGTGGTAATCAGAATGAAATGCATACATACTAACAGATATATGTGTATTCATCCATCTGGACAGAAAAATCATTAATGAAGTAATTAAATTAAAGAAAAAGCATGTAAGGCAAGCTAAGCCCTTAAGAAAATATAGTTATAGTTTATGGAGAGAGATTTTGGGAAAAAGAGAGATCCATAACTGGAGGAGAGTCAAAGAGTTGAAACATATTGTAGTGCTAGAAAAGAATGAAATGCTCAAAACCTGATGAGGACAATTAAAAAGTACACAAAAGTTAACTTGAGAGGGTTTCCAATGATCAACATGGTTCAAGTTGAGCCAAATGATGATGATGATGATGATGATGATGATGATGATGATGGTAATGATGATGATGATGGTAATGATGATTATGATGGAATATAGCCCTAGAAGAAATTACAGTCCTTGAGTATATGCTAAGATAAATGAATAATTGGAAGATAGAGAAAGCTCTTCTTCGTCGGAGAATTTTAAACAATAAATACAAAAGAATTGATGAAAATAGAAAAACATCACTTGGAAAATTCTAAAGTAATATATTTTTAGGCCAAACTCATTAAGCAATACTAAATTTAATGGGTGAATACATGAAGATACATGGGAAATTTGCACGTCTAAAAGTAATTGCCATAAAATATTTACTAATTTCAAAAAGGAAAACACTAACATTATTGTAGAAAATCCTGAAAACACCACTGCAATGAAGTGATCAAAGTTAATATCACTGCAGCCTAACATCATCTGTTCATTGAGATTGACACATAATTTATGAGGTGTTGCTATCAAAAATACATAATCTGAATTTTAAAATAAAGAGATATTCTATAAATTGGGAGAAATTCTACCAAATGTCCTGCCAGTAGACTTCAAAAGTTTTGAAGTAATGAAAGACAAAGAAAAACTGAGAACTGAGAACTGGATGAAGCTGGAAACTGTCATTCTCAGCCAACTGACACAAGAACAGAAAACCAAATACCTCATGTTCTCACTCATAAGTGAGTGTTGAACAATGAGAACACATGGATACAAGGAGGGGAACATCACACACCAGGGCCTAATGGGGGGTGGGAGAGCTATAGGAGGGATAGCATGGGGTGGGGGGATTGGGGGAGGGATAAGATTAGGAGAAATACCTAATATAGATGACAGAGGGATGGATGCAGAAAAACTGAGAACTATTGGAATTTAAGGGTTTAAAGGGAGTAGTTCAACTAAATGCAGGATCCTGTGTTGGATCTAGACCAGAAATAGAATATTAGTGGGATTATTGTCAAGATTTGAATAAAATTTATGGATTAGATAATAGTAATGTGTCAATGTTAATTTTCCATTTAAAAAAGAATCACTACACTATGCTTATATAAGAACATTTGAGGAATTTGAGTGAGGGGCATATGGCAGGGTTTTTCAGTTGCAGCACTGTAAATATTTTGGGTTGTGTAACTGCCTTGGTTGTGAAGGGATACTATGCATTGCAGGATGTTTAGCAGCATCTCAGGTCTCTACACAATTAGATATCAGTAGTAACAACATTTCTAAGTTAAGTCATGTCAACCAAAAATGAATTCACATATTGCCTTAAGGGGGAGAGGCACAAAATCATCCTCAGTTGAGAATCATTGCAATAAGAAATTCTGTGTATTATATTTGCAACTCTTTTATAAGACTGAAATTATCTTAAAGTGAAAAGTTTCCAAAATTAAAAAAAAAAATGTCTAGCACAGTACCAGTAGATTACTGAGCACTAACTGTCTAATAGGTCTTTTAAAATCCAATGAATAGGCTTCTGTGGCAATATATACATATTTGGAAAACTTGCATTTCAATTATTTTTATTTATTTATTTATTTTGGATGCAGGGCTCACTCTGTTGCCAAAGGCTGGAGTGCAGTGGTGTGCTCAGAGCTCACTGCAGCCTCAAACTCCCAGGCTTAGGTGATCCTCCTGCCTCAACCCTCCGAATAGCTGGGACCACAGGTGCATGCCATAAAAACAGGCTAATTTTTGTGTTTTTTGTAGAGATGGGGTTTAGCCATGTCACCCAGGTCTCAAACTTGTTGACTCAAGCAACCTACCCTCTTCAGCTTCCCAAAGTGCTGGGATTACAGCATGACCCTGCATGCCCAACTGAAAAATCCGCATTTTCAGTGAGAACTTCAACAATTCTATCCAATTAATCAAAAAATTTACTGCAAGACTCTTTAAGTTAACAAATTGGCTGGCTTTTGACAACTTCAACTCTAAATTTATCCGTTCAGCATCCAAAAAATGCCTGTCTATGTGGCAGGTCAGTTCTTCCTTGGTAATATAATGCTCCTTATTTTGGGGGGGATTTTTCAGAATACAAACCTTTTTCTACTAGGGCTAATTTCACACTTAAAATTTCACCCAAACCTCATTATTCATGTTTTTTTCAGAGATCACCTCTGTTGAAGGCTAAATATGATGATAACAGGAAAATCTGTAATATAGTTTCACAGAATTTTAAAATTCAATGTGATCTGAAAGAAAATGGAAACAATACAGATAAACACATGGCTTATTCCTCTTAGATTTGACATTTCATTGACAGTTCAGACTCCCAATTTTGAGTCATCCCTTGCCTTTCAGGTTGTTCAGAACTGCCAGTTAGTCAATGACAATGAGGAAAGGTGGTGCTGTCTTATTAGCAGGCCCATGCTTATTGAAATACAGCCAGCTCAGAGACAAAGAGAAAAAGGAGAAGACAGAAGAGAGAGAAATCAGAAGACAAGACAGCAAATGAAAATGAGAACAGAGCAGGAGATCAATCTGCAGCACAAGAGAAAAATAGAGAAACAGAACAGCAGTGATAGAGATAAAGTTCAAGAACATGACAGGTTAAGAGAGTAAGAACTACAGACCACTGCTCAAGGAAATGAGAGGGACACAAACAGATGAAAAAACATTCCATGCTCATGGTTAGGAAGAATCAATATCGTGAACATGGCCATACTGCCCAAAGTAATTTATAGATTCAATGCTATCCCCCATCAAACTACCAATGACCTTCTTCACAGAACTGGAAAAAAACACTTGAAACTTCATATGGAATCAAAAGAGAGCTTGCATAGCCAAGACAATCCTAAGCAAAAAGAAGAAAGCTGGAGGCATCATGCAACCTGACTTCAAACTATACTACAAGTC
Organism: Ateles fusciceps; assembly: GCA_036589455.1. Taxonomy (NCBI): domain Eukaryota; kingdom Metazoa; phylum Chordata; class Mammalia; order Primates; family Atelidae; genus Ateles; species Ateles fusciceps. Next base: position 1,978,929 of record JAZHEH010000672.1, read on the forward strand.
CATAGTAATCAAAACAGCATGATACTGGTATCAAAACAGAGACATAGATCAATGGAACAGAACAGAAACCTCAGAGGCAATGCCACACATATACAACCATCTGATCTTTGAGAAACCTAACAAAAACAAGCAATGTGGAAAGAATTTCCTGTTTAACAAATGTTGTTGGCAAAACTGGCTAGCCATGTGCAAAAAGAGAAACTGAACCCCTTCCTGACACCTTACACTAAAATTAACTCCAGATGGATTAAAGACTTAAACATAAGACCCAACACCATAAAAACCCTAGAAGAAAACCTAGGCAAAACCATTCAGGACATAGGCATAGGCAAGGACTTCATGACTAAAACACCAAAAGCATTGGCAACAAAAGCCAAATAGACAAATGGGATCTAAATAAACTCCAGAGCTTCTATACAGCAAAAGAAACAATCATTAGATTGTACCAGCAACCAACAGAAAGGGAAAAAATGTTTGTGATCTACCCATCTATCAAAGGGCTAATATCCAGAATCTACAAAGAACTAAAACAGATTTACAAGGAAAAAACAAACAACCCCATCCAAAAGTGGGCAAAGGATATGAACAGACATTTTTCAAAAGAAGACATATATGAGGCCAACAAATATATGAAAAAATGCTCATCATCATTGGTCATTAGAGAAATGCAAATCAAAACCACATTGACATACCATCTCACACCAGTGAGAATGGCGATTATTAAAAAATCTGGAGACAACAGATGCTGGAGAGGACGTGGAGAAATAGGAACACTTTTGGTGTGAGTGTAAATTAGTTTTGTTGGTGGGAGTGTAAATTAGTTCAGCCATTGTGGAAAACAGTGTGGCAATTCCTCAAGGACCTAGAAATAGAAATTCCATTTGACCCAGCAATCCCATTACTGAGTATATACCCAAAGGGATTATAAATCATTCTATTATAAAGACACATGCACACGTATGTTCTTTGCCACACTGTTTACAATAGCAAAGACCTGGCACCAACCCAAATGCCCATCGATGATAGACTGGACAAGGAAAATGTGGCCCATATACACCATGGAGTACTATGCAGCCATAAAAAATGGTGAGTTTGTGTCCTTCGTAGGGACATGGATGAATCTGGAAACTGTCATTCTCAGCAAATTGACACAAGAACAGAATATCAAGCACCGCACATTCTCACTCATAGGCGGGTGTTGAACAATGAGAACACATGGACACAGGGAGTGGAGCAGCACACACTGGGGTCTGTTGGGGGTGGCTAGTGGTGGGCAGCAGGGGATGGGGAGGTTGGGGGAGAGATAACATCGGGAGAAATGCCAGATATAGGTGATTGGGCGATGGAGGCAGCAAACCACCTTGCCATGTATGTACCTATGCAACAATCCTGCATGATCTACACCCAGAACCTAAAATACAATAAAAAAGAGTAAGAACAAAACAGAGACAGGAACACAAGAAGGATAAAGAAAGAGAAAAGAGATACTGAGAGAAAGACAGAAAAGCAAGAGGTAAAATCTACAATGAAAGACAACTAGCCATTTAAATTTTAATTTGCCTTGGTATTCTGAGCTTTAATTGGAGAATTAATGTTCATCCAGGATAGTGTGTCCAGCATAATAAGAAATTAGAAAACAACAAGTAATAAAAAATTTAGAGAAGCTAGAAATATCTTATGCAAATTAAGATAACCTAATGGGAGTAAATAGTATTTTTCAGATATTCACAGTTCTATTTTAAGGGCATGGCAATTAAGTCAGTCTTCCCTAGCTGTTATGGTTCTGGGTAATAATGGGTGGCTGATGGACGATTATGAGGATACACATACAGATTTTCTAGGATTTGAATGGTTTAATAATAAAGTGAGCTATGTCATCACTTTTTGAGCTTCCCATTACTTGGCAGTATTCATGCTGCCAAATTCTAGAAAAAGGCTGTTTTTTGTTTTGTTTTGTTTTGTTTATTTTTGAGACGGTGTTTCACTCTTGTTACCCAGGCTGGAGTGCAATGGCACGATCTTGGCTCACCGCAACCTCTGCCTCCTGGGTTCAAGCAATTCTCCCACCTCAACCTCCTGAGTAGCTGGGACTACAGACGTGCGCCACCATGTCCAGCTAATTTTTGTATTTTTAGTAGAGACGAGGTTTCACCATGTTGACCAGGATGGTCTCGATCTCTTGACCTCATGATCCACCCACCTCAGCCTCCCAAAGTGCTGGAATTATAGGGAAAAATGCTTTTTAAAAATTTTGTAACAGCAATAGGGCTAAGATCTCATATAATTTATTATCCAAATTATTATACTTTGAAAGTAAAACACTGTCATTTATTTATAATTACTTCTATGTAATACATTTAAATTCATATTCTTCTGGGCAAACTGGAATACGTAGACATCCCAAAAAGGACTAGCTGACTTCTGAGAATATTCCCATTATTCTGATCTTACACACCACCCCTAACCCCTATTTTCCCTTCCTTGACTGGTCATTTTACTGGAACCTTTCTCACCCCTTTGATACTAGAGCAGTAATCAATTCCCCTATTTATTACTATGAATAAAAATTAGCACAACAATTAGAAGATAGTTTTGAACTGTTTCCTGAATTTTTTTCTCCATTCATTCATTGAATGAATAATGGTTGAATGTATCTTATGTTCCAGTCCTTATGCTCAATACTGAGGAGTGAATGGTGAAAATGAGAAAGAGATTCGTATTATATTGATGCCTACACTCAAGGAAATGTTAATCATGAATAATACTTATAATCTTGACTGAAGTAATGATGTCCTCTCTAAAGACCATTAGTTTTATTCTGTCTTAGCTAAGCACTCAATTGAAACAAATTTATTGATCTTTCAGTATATTTTATCTCTTGCATTAGGCTCTCCAACATCTTTGTTTAAACAAAATCCACATACAAAATATTACTCAATGGAAAATAAGTATTATTAACTCAGTTTTAGAGATGTGTAAACTTAATTTTCAAGAGACTGAATGACTGCTTCAGAACTCAAAATTGATATGAAACAGAAAGGATTTTATAAATTGGTTTTTCTCTTTCTCCTCCAGTGTGACCTCTGTTAAACTACAATTGTATCATATAAAAACAAGTGTGCCTATCTATTTAAGAACCTTTACTCCTCAAATTATAAGAGTGATGTACAATTTGGATTTTAGCAAATTCTCTTTCATTTTGAAAAAAGACTAGTTACAATAGTTTTCTTTATCTTGAGACCAATATACTAAACTATATAAACACATTTCTGGAGCAATACAGAGGAAGATCACTGTATTAGTCTGTTCTGACACTGCTATAAAGAGCTATCTGAGTTCTTTATAATTTATAAAGAAAAGATGTTTAATTGATTCATAGTTCCAAAGGCTGTAGAGGACACATGGCTGAGGAGGCCACAGGAACTTATAATCATGGCAGAAGGGTGAAGAGGAAGAAAGCATGTTTTCACACGGCAGCAGGAGAGACAGAAAGTGAAAGAAGTGCTGCATACTTTCAAACAACCAGATCTTGTGAAAACTCTATCACAAGAACAGACTTCCCCCATGATTCATGATTGATTCATGGGGGAAGTCTGTTCCATGATTCAATCACCTTGCACCAGGCCCCTCCTTTAAAATTTGACATGAGATTTAGATATGGACACATAGCCAAGTCATATCAACCATACAGCTAAATGACTGGTAAATTTGGGATTTGAGCCAGTGTTCTGTTTACATTGACTGTTACATGCAGATATTTGCAACCATTCAGTTTACCAATTGTGGCAGAGTCGCACTGATTTGCAGGTTAGAGTTAATTAATCCTGGAGGTTGGGAAACAAAAGGAATTATACAGGGAATGGCAACTCAACTGAAGATTTCCCAGGAGAGGGTGTTAACTAATTAATTCAATCAGTTATACATGACAAAAAACACCCACAAACCAGCATCATTTAAAAGAAGTACTTTAGCTACCTAAAAAATTCAAGGGTGCTCCTGAAATCACTCTTTGCTATATTTAAGAGACTGAAGAAATTTTGAATAATTGAAATTCCACTCTCCCTTCTCAAGCTCTGTTTCTTTATATAATGTATTAGTCCAATTCCACACTACTGATAAAGACATACCTGAAACTGGGAACAAAAAATGTTTAATTGGACTTAAAATTCCACATGGCTGAGTAGGCCTCACAATCATGGTGAAATGGAAATCACTTCCTACATGGTGGTGGCAAGAGAAAATGAGGAGGAAGCAAAAGCGGAAATACGAGATAAACCCATCAGATCTCTTGAGACTTACTCACTATCAGTAGAATAACTTGGGAAAGACTGGTCCCCATTATTCAATTATCTCCCACTGAGTGCCTCCTGCAACACATGGGAATTCTGGGAGATACAGTTCAAGTTGAGATTTGGGTGGAGGCACAGTCAAGCCATATCATATGACAATTTATTTTAGGATAATTTCATATTTCCGTAATCTAGTTACCCTAGTTACCCTAGGGGAGGGACAGAAGAAGGGGAGATTAGAGGAAGGAAAAAGGAAGGAAGGAAGGAGAAAATAAGGGAAGGAAAAGGGTATCCTAAATTTGACACTGCCCCAAATTGAATAGTAAACTCATTCTTTTGAGCCATATGATGACATAGCCACAGGGAGGAACAAATGAAATCTATTACATACAATTATGACTGTCCCTAGAATTGTGAGGAATCAAAACCATATGAATCACATTGGTTGCATCTAGAGGAAGGAAGAATTACCAAGGAAATTTGGAGATGCTGGTACCAGAAGAAAAGGGAAGAGAAGGCTGGGTTGTTTGCCACATTTTTTATCTTCAGTCAACATAGACTAAGTGCTTGGAGGGATGAAGAAACAAAAAAGTAAATTTTGCAGCTTCATATCTACATTGTGTTCTGTGACTCTCTGTGGCAATCACACATTTTCACACTTTTGTAGTGCAAAAGTCAGTAGCAGAAATAATGCATATTTCTGAATGCAGCATAATATTCAGCGAATTCTCAACTCAAGACCTCTGAGTAAATTACTAGAAGCATGGAGGTTACATATTCAAATTCCTTGGTGCACAGGAGGTGCTTACTATGCTTACTAGATATTATCTGTCTTACTCATCCTCCCCTTTCTTCTCCCTGACTCCTCACCCTTTCCTGATTAATCCATGGCCCTAGATCTGCCCTTTGGAGTCACAAAGAATTGGTATTCCTTCTTCTACATGACATTCAATACACCCATATCCTCTTCTTCAATTTAAATGTTTAAAATTTATTAGAATATTTCCATAGCTAGTTACCAGACCCCTCAAATTTCCTATTGTTACCATCTAGATGCATATTGATTCATCAATAACGTAATAGAATACAAGCTCAATCAATAATATTTAATCATATATCATACCCAATTATTCTTTGTTTCCAGCCAGTGCTGAATATCTAAGTCCTCAGATTATATATTCCAACTCTCTGAGACATAGAAAATTGGTTTTTCCCTTTCTAAATGTGTTCTAAATTTTTCTTAATGTTTTTTATATCAATTCCTTGAAAATTACTCCAGTTATTTGTGAAGAAAGGACATTAAATCAAGAAGAAGAGTGTAGTACAAAGGAAAAGGAACAAGCTCCAAGACCAGAAAACCTATGTTTAATATTATTTTGTTTATTTGCAAGGGGGAATGATAAATCCTGTAGCCATTTTGAGTTTCAATTTCACAGTCGGTAGTGATGGTAGCAACAATACTTTGTGTTTCACAGTGAAGGGGTCTTATCTATCAGAATTATTAAATTACCAAAATATAATTTAATTATTTTATAATCATCTTTCAATATGTGGATGTGGGTCTCTTCTTCATCATGTGGTAGTATAGAAGAGTTGATCGTCTTTTTCTGATTGGCTATTAGAATTGTCTTTAAACCTATATGGAAAATTGCATGTGATTGTTTCCTCAAATATGCAGTTCCCTTGAGAATAAAAATAGGGAAAATAATTTTGCTGTTTTGTAGGTAACTGTAACATTCAGAAATATAATGTTTCAAAGTATGTTCAAGTGAATCAATATTCCTTCAGTGTGATTTCAGTATAAATCAAAATTTATGGTCCACATGTGACATACTGGGATCAAACTGAATAAGAGAAAGTGGTATAAGAGAAATAAACATTTATACATGAGAATGGCTGACCATTAATTTTTATAAAAGCATTGAAAAAAGCAAAATGAGAGACATTTTTGCATGTAAAAGATAACTTGTTCTTCTCTAAAAATTCGATATGACAGAGAATGCCATGAAATTATAGTAAATTTTGTTCATAGTAATTAACAGTACAATAATAACAAGAACATATATTTTAAAAACTGCACTCATAGTTACATATTACCTTAAAATAGAAAATGCTAAAGAAATTCAGTTAATACTGTCCCTAAATTACACAAATAGGAGACGAGGTCAACTTGGCCAGGGTCAGAGAGCTGGTTAGCAGTACAGCTTCCATTGTCAACTCTATGTACTGTACATTATCATCAAATTTATATTTTACATCCATATCTCTTTCTCCACATTTTATAATTCTATAGCAACTGTAAACTTGTAAAGTTGTCATATTTAGCAAATAAAAATCCAGGATCTCCAGCTAAATGGAATTTCAAATTAAACAACAACAGCAATGACAAATAATTATCTAATATAAGCATATCCCATGAAATGTTTTGGACATATTTATAATATAATTATTTATTTATATGAAATTCAAAGTTTCTTGGGTGCCCTGTATTTTATCTGTCAACCTCATACATTAGGAAGTTCCAGTTGAAAGAACCATGGATCCCCTTAAGTCAGCAAATTTAAAATCAAACTGATATCTTCATCTGCAAACTTGCCCTCCCTCCATCTCCATCTCCGTGTTCTTCACCAGTGACATCCTCATCCACCCAGTTAAGCAAGTCATAATTCTGATTTCTTCTTCATTGTATTCTTCCTCATCAACTGCCTCTATATTCAGCAATCACTTCTTAAACATCTGCTAAACACATCCCCATATCTCAGCTCTCTTTGTTACTGCATAATTTAGCTCATTCTTATTTGCCCTGGTTACTGCAGCTCCTGTCTAATTATTTTATCTGCTCTTAAGTCTCATCTCTTTCATCTACTCAGGACATTACAACTAGAAAGAAGAAGATGATATTACACATCTGATGATTTTGACTTGCTTGTAGCCTTCAATGACCTTTCATTAATGAGAAAGGAGGACCTGAGAAATTCCCATTCAAGACCATTTATAGTCTGTCTCCTGCTTGCTGATGCAGCCCCAAATCTTTTGAAATTCCCTTGCCCTCTACATTTTAAATTATGAGTTTGCAAGTTTCTGTCCACTACCTGGTTTTGTAAATAATGTTATGTTAGTGCATTGCCATCTGTATTTGTCTGCATCTTGTCTGTGCCTGCCTCTCTGCTACAACTAAAGTAGTTGCAACAGATTGATGGGTTTCAAAGCCTGGAAATATTTACTATTTGAACTTTTATTTTTAAAGAAGTTGATTATCGTTGCTTTAGATATGCCGAATTATACTTAATGCTGTTGAATTTGTCATGCTTTATCTCACTATTATGTCAAAATGAATAATCTCTGCCCAAAACATTCTTCTTCTCACATATGCCACTGAATTATTTTCCAAAACCCCACCTTGCCTCCAGAAAATCTACTGATATAACACAACTGGTATAAGGTACCCATCTCTGTGTTTCTATGGACAATTCTTTTCTAGGTATTTGTTGCACTTATCACATATTTACATTAGTTTTACTTTTATGTTCAAGTACATAATATTTGCGTCTCCTTCCCTGTTTTAGTGTAAGCACAAAGATAGCATGAACTAGGTGCTCATTTTAGATTTCAAGACTAACTTTAATACATGGCAGGACCTCCATCTCTACAAAATATACAAAAATGTCAGGCATGATGGGGTATGCCTGTAGTCCCAGCTACTTGGGGGGGCTGAAGTGGGACGGTTGCTTGAACCCAAGGAGGTTGAGGCTGCAGTGAGTTGTGATTGTGTCATTTCACCTCTGCCTGGGTGAAAGAGTGAGACCCCTTCTCTTAAAAAAAATTAATTTTAATAAAATAGCAACAGCCTGAGTACAATTGTCCAGAAGCACATTCCAGAACTATTCACATTCTTTAAGACTCTTCCTTTCTCAAATATCAATAGCTTTATTTTTGGTTTTTGAGCTTGTATCTACTACATATTCACTGTTGTCACTCTCACTTCAAAGTCAATATTTGAAGTTAAGAATTCTAATAGGTTAGAATAATTTTCTGTATACTTAATATTCCAAAGTAAGGATCAAATAAAAGAATATTAGCATTAAAGGATTCTGCATAAAAAACATTAAAATCATTGAACAGAAGGCACAAAGTCAAGCAAGGTTTTTAAAAAAAAACACCTCACAGCTGCCTGAGAATATTTGCTAGTTACAAAACAAAATTGTTTCATTTTTGCTTTTGCTGATGTTTGTTCTGTTTATTTTTATTGTTTTTGTCCTTTTGTTGTTTGTTTGTTTTCTACTGATTCGCTTGATGTTATATAGAATGAGAGATTGGTTTGTCAATATGCAAACCAATTAATCCTGTAAGTTCAATTGTGTTATTGAAAGACTTGAATCAGCTTTCCTCTGAGAGAAGGGTAGGAGCACTACTATCCTCATCTCAAGATAGACTACCTAAAATTTGTATAATATGATATTTAAATATATTTAATATTACAAAAGCAACTACATATAAGAAGTAAACAATAATTATATTATTAAATATTGGGTGGAAGAATAGAAAATGGCAGGTGATGGAATACAAATAGCTGATACTGATGCATTACTTGTAAGAGTAATGTACATTTATGTAAGTAACTCCCATAAGAACTTAATACGGCCAGGCCCTGTGGCTAAACCTGTAATCCCAGCACTTTGGAAAGTCGAGATGGGAAGATCACCTGAGATCAGGAGTTCCAAACCAGCCTGGCCAAGATGATGTAATCCCATCTCTACTAAAAATACAAAAATTAGCCAGACATAGTGGCAGGTGCCTGTAATCCCAGTTACTCGGGAGGCTGACAGAGGAGAATCACTTGGACTCAGAAGGCAGCAGAGATTGCACCACTGAACTCTAGCTAGCAGCAACAGAGTGATACTCTATCTCAAAAAAAAAAAAAGAAAAAAAAGAACTAAATACAAAATTGTTGATAGAAGACAATTCTGAAGTGTATGATGAGTAATGGGGAGGGGCAGAAGAAGAAACTGATACTTTTCATCATATGGCCTTCTATAATATATGTTTTATAATGTCATGCACTATTTGATATTTAAAAGTAATATGTCTAAAAATATATATATTTTCACCCTGGATCTATCTCTGGAATAGCAATTGTGAGTATTTTAATCCCTTTTTCACAAGCTCACATTTCAGTTGTACTTATTAAATGTGAAGTCTTTGATTTCTCCCTGAAGTCTTGGGCATTATATTTTCTGTTTTGTTTACATTCAGCTCAGTATTTGTCACATAATATGTGTCTAACTCTGAAGCATTTTTATGCAGTCTTTCCGAGGTTTCCAGTGGTATTGATTCCCCATTTGCCACAGTAATAACCATTCATTAGCATACACTATATCAAGACTCTTTTGCTCCTACTTTTAATTCCCCCTAATAGAGCAACTTGTAATCCACTCAAAATATACTATTTGCCCTCAAAGTTGTGTATCAAGATCTGCTTTGAAAAAAACAACCTGTGGTAATTGCAAGTCTGATTGCAAGCCACAGGAACTGGTTTCTGGGATGAGATTGCTAAATGACCAGGTAATAACATGGCACTGAAGTGGGTGGTAAATCTGGCTAATGAGACTGTCAACCATGGTGGATTTTGATGGGGTATAGGTGTGAGAAGATGTACTGCCTTATGGGGCAATGGAAAATATAATAATTCTGGCTGTTAACAGTTGTCATAGACATCTGAAGAAAGAAAAATCTAGTCTCACTTTTGATAACTATTAACTTAGGTAACATTTTAAAACCAAATAAGCCTCAATAACACTGTTTAAAGAGATTTCATCTTCACCTGAAAGACAGATGTTGCTGGATATCAAATCCAAAGTTTAATTGCCAGGGTTTTGGAGTTGGGATGAAGGCTGAATTCAGAGCTCCAGCAAGTCTTCTATAGTATAGTGAGGTTCATGATAAGAAGAGAGAACACTAAGACCCAAGACAGCAATATTGGCCGTATATGAAAGAGAAACATGAATCTTGAGACATTTCTAAACCCTATAGGTGGACAGAGTAGCCCACCAATATTTACTAGAGAACAATAGTCTCACATTGCATGAAGACCATACAAGGGCTTTGCCCAAGGTGAATACCAACCAATGTGATACTTGCCCTTCAGATCTCCCCTGACTCTCTTTATTTTTTCTATCAATACTGAGTGTCAGCATGGTCCAAGAATTAAAGGATGTATCATGAACAGAGGCAGATAATACGTACAATCATGGAAATAGTAACTTTGGGGGTACCCTTGGAAAGTCCTGAAGATTATGCTGGGTATGGGGGAATGTATTGATATGCAGACACTTTGCAGTGTTTTAGAATTCAACACCATTGCAAGGATGCCTTACATCAACCCTAACATGCTTTTGGAATAGGCCCTTGAGGCTTGGAAAGAATTGTCTATAAGTAAACGAAGGAACTGAAAAAATGTCTTTAACAGACAGGGGTAAAGAATTTCAGAATCACTGAGGTGAAGTGGTGCATACAATGATTAAAGATAAGTTGGACACATATAGTATTACAGACAGAAAGTCCAAGAAGCCAACAAGAGAGTTTGGTGATGGCATTTCAAGGGGCAAAATAGGCAGACAGCTAATGAGAATAATGTCTTACTTACATAATTAAAAGTGAGAGCAGACATGCAGAAGGCTTATCTCAGCTGCTCTAACAGAAAATCACTCTCACCCAGTTCCTAGACGTAAATCAGTTGTTGGACTCAGAGTCTACTGATTGAAACAAATGACTCTGTAATGTCAAAGCAAAAACAAACAACAACTATGTCTTCTCAAAGCAACATACAGCTACTTACAAATGTAACTGTTCACTGGAGAAAAACGACTGTCTAGTTGTTTGGAAATTGTTGAATATAGGTTCTGAACTACTATTGGCAATACAAGAATATATACAACCCACCTTTTAGATTGTAGATGTAGAAAATGTACATAATAATTAGACTCCTGATCCAAATATATTTCACCTCAGTTTTCAAGTGCATAATGATGGGGTCATTCTTCCAGCCTCTCAGAGCAAAATAGTCATGGATATATTTAGCAGCTTGCAGTACCATCACCGTGTTCTCTCATCTGTGGACGAAGAGTTATTATGCTATAAAGGGCAAAGGGGAAGCTTGTGAAACTGTCCCATTCCCCATTTATAGTAAATCACAAGACTACTGAAAAGTGGCAGAGATTAATGCCACCCTTAAAAACGTAAAGGACATGGAAATTGTGTGACTCATTACATCCCTGCTTCATTCCATGATATGGTATCGAAAATAAAATAAAATAAAAAAGATGGATCTTGACAGATGATGGTAATCTTTTACAAATGTAGCATAGAATGTCACAAAGTGGTAGCCCCAGCAATATTTTCTGTGTTGGAATTATACAGAAGAAACCACCCTATCTTGTTGGCTATTGATATGTTGCTATTGATCTGAAAAAAAAATTGACATTTTTTCAATCTAGGAAGGATGAAATAAGAAGGATGGCATTATTAGCATTCACTTGGAAAGACAGTAGTACACTTCCACACTCTTGTCTGAGGGCTACATTAACTCTTCTGCTCCCTATCACGAGATAAACAAAAGGGACTTTGATCATCTGAACGTGTTGCCATGCATTGCAGTATTCCACTATACAAGGGTTCAGAAAACTTATACCTTAAGGAGACAAGCATGAAATGTTTCACACTTTTCAGGCCTTAGAGTATTTGTTAAAACCATTAAACTCTGCCATTGAGGGTCCATAGACATTATATAAATTAATATATGTGGCTGTTTCCTGATAAATTTTTATTTTTTTTTTGAGACGTAGTTTTACTCTTGTTGCCCATGCTGAAGGGCAATGATTGCATGACTTCCACTCACTGCAACCTCTGCCTCCCGGGTCCAAGCAGATCTCCTTCCTCAACCTCCTGAGTAGCTGAGATTGCAGGCACCCATCACCACACCTGGCTAATTCTTTGTTGTGGTTGTATTTTTAGTAGACATGAGGTTTCACCATGTTGATCAGGCTGGTCTCGAACTCCTGACCTCAGGTGATCTGCCCGTTTCAGCCTCCCTAAGTGCTGGAATTACAGGTGTGAGCCACTATGCCTGGCCCTGATAAAATTTTACATACTAATTCAGATGGCAGGCTGCATTTGGCCCAGGGACTACAGTTCTTATGTCTCTGCAACATACAGATGACATCATGCTAATTTTACCTGGTGACCACAAAATTGCAAGTTCTCTGAAAGTGCTGAAAAGGCACATATGCATCCAAGGGAGGGATATTAAACCTTATAAAGTCTGGGAGCCCTGACATATCTGTGAAGTTTTTAGGGGTCTAAGAGTTTCAGAAATACTAGGACATTTCTTTCAAAGTAAAGTTCAGGATATTTCACTTTGTACTTCCTACAACTAGGAAACTGGGACAGTGCTTGGATGGCTGTTTTGGATTTAGAAGACAGTATGCACCACTTTTAGCAATACAGCTCTGACTCATTTATCATCTGTCTCATTAGACTTCCAGTTTTGAGTGAGGTAGGAGCAATAGAGCCCTCTACAGTAAGTTAAGAAAGTGCTTTCAATGGGTACCTTCAATTAGATAAATGTATTAATGTTTTATCTGTGGTGATTTACCACATGTTGACTCTCTGAAAAGCCTCAAAACGAGAGTTGCATTGCAAATCCCTAAGGTTCTGAAGCAAGGCTGTGCTCTCTACACCAATTCACTATTTGCTTTTGAAAAGCAGCTCTTGAAAAACTTCTTGGACTTAGTAGAAACTGCATTAAATCATAAGACATCTAGTGTCTATACAATGGAATGTGCCCATTATGAGATGAATGCTGTTGGAACAACACAAAAGTAATACATCATATTATGGAAATAGTAGCAAAGTAATTTATGCAAGTGTGTAGTCCAGATTGCTATGTCACTGCAGTCTTCTTTAGCAATGCCTCACCCTAGATCATGCTTATGGCCTTTTTGGGTGTACCATAGGACTATCTGACATTGGAATAACCTGAGACTGATTTATGAATGAGTCAACTCAAAATATTGATGTGAGCACAGGAAAACAGATAGCTGCTGCAGTATAGCATGTTGTTCAGGCTGGTGCAACCCCAATTATGGCAGTACAAACCCAATTATGGATATCCATGAAATTCAAAGGTAATGACTACTCCTCCCTAGTGGGCTGATATGGTTTGGCTGTGTCCCCCACCCAAATCTTATTTTGAATTGTAGCTCCCATAATTCCCATATGTTGTGGGAGGGACTCGGTGGGAGATAATTGAATCGTGGGGGTGGTTCCCCCATGCTGTTTGTGTGGTAGTGAATAAGTCTTATGAAATCTGATAGCTTCATAAAATGTTTCCCTTTTGCTTGGTTCTCATTTTTCTCTTTTGTCTGCCACCAGATAAAACATGTCTTTCACCTTCCACCATGATTGTGAGGTCACTCCAGCCACATGGAACTGTGAGTCCATTAAACCTCTTTTTCTTTACAAATTACCTAGTCTCAGGCATGTCTTTATAATAAACAGCATGAAAATGGACTAATACATGGACAAACCTTGAGCAGTACTTCTGTCCATCTACTTAGTGGGTAAAGTGGTCACACATAATAATACAAATAGTGACACCTCAGAAGTGGCAAATAATGGCCTGGAAAAAAACTGGATGAGGAGTAGAATGAAATCAAAAAGTCACTGGGAAGATGCTTTGGGTTGGACCAATTGAATTGTGATCAAAACAGAAGCCCTGAATATCCAGATAAACAGGAGGAACTTATTCCATGGATGCCAACCAGCCTCTTGTCTTGTCCATTCCAGTGGTTGCACAACATACCCATAAATGTAGTAGTCATGGTAGTAGAAATCAAAGCTATCTGTGAGTCCAACATTATGGGATCCCTTCACTGAGTATGTTGTAAAGACTGTATTGTTTATGTCATATATACCATCAGCAAAGTCAGAAACTGAGCCTTTACTATGGTACTATTGAAAAAGATCAGTGAGCCACTTACGGACATAAGAACTCTATTACCTGCACAGGATCAGTAACTTTTTATAAAAATTGCTATGTTTTCTGCAGCTGGAGTTTGACATCCCTAAGAATGCTGTTGAGATGCCAAACACATCTCCTTTGCATTCAATGCTCCTGTGCATTAATGAAGTGGTAGCTTCTTACAAGAACCTGGAAATTCTTTCCTGAGCATTTCTTCTGGCCACTGAAATAGGCTTGGTCTCAACAGCAGACAGACTATAAATATCAGAGGTGTAGCACTGCAGAAGCAGCACTCAATCAATGATTAATAGGGGTTGAGTGCTTGGATCTTCAGCTTTCTTGCTTCTTGGATGGGAGAATTCAGAGGTTTATTCTTTGAAGTTTTCCAAGGTCTCTAATAAGATGCATGTCCCTTGACCTAAAATAGTAACCAATTAATTAACACACCTTTTAGTGACTTCATTCCCTTTTTTATCACACCTCTCCACACTCCTTTCATGGTTACTCGGACTTCTTGCACAAATAAACCACTTGCATTCAAATCTTTGTTTGTTTCTTCTCGATAATTTCAACCCTCATACATTGTGGATTTATAACATTGTTCATAAAGATGAACTACTTAACTGAATTCATAAAATTTCTTTCAAAATATTCATTCATTTAACAAAGAACTGTTAAATACCTAATATGTATATATACATACCTCTTGTCTTGAACAATCCAGTAACTATTGATTTGAGAAACAAATAAATTAAAATTAGAACATAGCATGATGAGCCCTTAACAAAGGAATCTAGAAGACACAATAATTGAGATGGGGGAGAAAGAGAAAAAGAAAGAAGACAGAGAGGGAGAGACCACACTTTATGTGGCTCAAGGGTCAGGAAAAATACCGTATTTGAGGCTGTGAGAGATTTGTATCAATGAATGAGAAGGTTGCTTTTGCTTTGAGGCCTTACAGGCTGACAAGATAAAGAAAAACATTATATTCTAAAGAAGGAATATATAGGAAAAAAATGCATAGAGGTGTTGTCCGGAGAAATGGAGGGAAATCATGCCATTGTTTTTTTAATTTACTTATTTAGTAACAGAGAGGAGGCATTGAAGGATTTATTATTTTAATATGTAATTTTCTGCCTTGGAGTCATGTTCACTCAACAATTCTACTAGAAGATAAATGAGTTCTCAAAGTGAAACCAATGAATATACTTTTGAACATGTTAGATTTTTTTAATAATAAAAATTTTATAAGGTAGGATTGAGAGCAAAAGATTAATGCTTCAAGTGGCAAATGCATATCTATAACTCCTAAATCTCAATGACGTCTTTTGATTCTAGATTGTAAAGAACAACACATTTTTTATAATTTCTGTTAAAATCAACCTTACTGTGTGCTCTCTTTTGAACAGTTCTTGGGTGTAGGCATGTGTTCATTATGGTGTCAGGGGAGGGTTTTCTCCACCTTTTGCTCTTCTTTGCCTGTAAATAGAAATTCCTCTCAATTATTTTACCTCTCCAGCAGATATTGTGTTGGATCTTTCTCTCTTCTTGCTATCCATCACTCACTATTTTTTGCAGCAAGGGCAAAGGTATTGGTATACATGAAAGCTGGATATTTGTTGGTTATACTACTGATCAGAGTTAAAGGTAGTGTATGTTCCTGCCTTTGGCTTTCTGTAAAGGAGTCTACCCACAAACTGAACACATTTCCCAATCTACTCCTGCTATGGAGTAATAAACTTCCTGCAGTCTTCTTGAGTCTCCATCCATAATGGGACTCAATTTACAGGAGACGTGGTAAGAATCCCTACTCTTATTTCTTGTCACGGCTGCATTTTCTAATTGAGATATATAAAAAATAAAGTAGATTTTCTATTTTTATCTTTACCAGTTCCTCTGCACTAAATGTGCCATAAACTTGTGGGTAGGGAAGAGAGATTATTAGGTTTCTCCAAACTTCAACAGTTTTTATCCTTAATCTGATAGGCATAAGAACACCATGTTATATGTAGCACAATGCATAGTAAAGCATGTTAAAGCTGAAAAAAAAAATAGGAGCACACAATCACAGCCATGGTTCATAGCTAGAGAACTTAAGCCTGGAAATGTAAAATGACTTGCCGATGGTCATAGGTCTACTTAGGAGAAGAACTGGTATCAGAGCATATATCTATTGATATTCATCTCATGATAGTTTTTTCACATGATCTGACTTCCTTTCATTAAATATTTACTTAAAAATAAATTAACATGGAATGAAATTATAGCATCGGCAGATTTAAAGGATACCATAGTATGAACCCACAAATCTTAAGAGGATAGAACATCTTAGCAATTATTTCAGATAAGATTTTCTCATGCTGAATTTCAGCAATATTATACTTCATGACTATAAGTTTGAGTGTGTTAGTGATAAAGGGAAGTAATGTAGATTTACAAGACAGGATAAAAATGGTTCATCAAGAACACAATAGTACTTTGGGGGAGATAGGTGTGCAAACAAATCAGTACACTGCGTATAATGTGGCCCCTACCACAGTAGAGTTTGGGGACAGCTTCAGGCCAATGAAAGTGAGTAGGCAGTGGGATGTCTCTAAAGAATCTGAGAAGGCATTGCAGAGCACGGAGCTGAGCTGTAAAGGTTGTGAGATGGCTAAGGATATTCTTGGTGGATGATATAGAAAGAAACAGAAGAACAAGAGTGGGAAGAAAAGTGGGAAGAGTGAAAGGCAAGGAATCCTGTGTGCAGAGGAATGCAGGGGAACATAAGGACTAGGAGAGCCCGGGGCTGCCCCATGGGGGTGACAGAAGGGGATGACTATTTCTAGATGCATACATGAGCATCACCCTAGAAAGGCTGATTCTTATTTGACAGTCACCAACAGCTCCAAAGGTTATACTAGAACTTGGATAAAAACAGGACATCTTGCTAAAGCACAGTTCTGATGTCACATCCTGGCTTTAATATTTATAGTAACCCTCCCATCTCTTCTGGATAAAGCCCAGCTTCTTAGGCCTATCTACTTTTAAACCTACTTAATTTTCCAATAATATATACGATTCTAGTCTAATGAAAATTTTTCTTTATCGTATATGTTCTCTTTTCCCTTTCAGTTGACACCCTCCAACACTCTGGTCATAATTTTCTGAATAATTTTCTGCTTGTCTTTCTCCCATTTTCACAAGATTCAATCCAATTGATATTTACTCCACAGTTCAAACGTCATGAGACCTTTCTACTACATACTGACATTTTCCTTTTCTCTGAGCTTCTCTAAAAACTAGCTGTAACTTTCTTTTAGCTAGGTGCATACCTTATTCAAGATGATGTTAGAGAGGGAGAAAGCATGTGTGTGTGTGTGTGTGTGTGTGTGTGTGTGTGTGTGTGTGTCTGTCTATGTGTGCATTATTTCTCCCTCTAGGCTCTTCAATCCTTGAAGAAAGGATCCACGTAGGTCTCTAGTCTGTGACCTCCACAGCAGTTAAGAGACAGATTGGCAGACTCTTGCCTACTGAATTATGATTTGTCTTCCTATAAGCAATAGAGCTTTTAAGTCCATTTCATAAGAATAAAAGCACAATTTCAAATTAAGCGTCTGGAAGGTGAGCATATCTGTACTTTTTTCCTAGAAACAAATACAAATAAGACAAATGAATTTTTTCTCTTAGTAAATGTGATACAACAACTAATATTAAAATATTCCCTTGCCATTCTAAAAAGCAGTAAAGTTACACACATGACCTCATTTGGAGTTCCACAGTGACCCTGATAAATGAGAGTTATTGTTGTAATTTTCAGAGCATCTTAACTGGGTTAAATAGTTTGTTCAAAGATAGATCTATTTTTTTTTTTTTTTTGGAGGGGTCAGGATTCAAACTCAATTTCTCTGAATCCAATACACTAAACCAAACTGCCTCCCCCAAAAGGTAAAACTATTTTACCAAAACACTTCAGGCTTCTTTCTGTTTTTTTTATTAGATGCAACAGCAAGTAGGTAAGCTCAGGATTACAGACAATCTCCAACTTATAGTGGCTCGAATTACAATTTTTCAACTTTATAATAATGTAAAAATAATGCACATTTGCTAGAAACCATACTTCAAGTATGTTTAAAACCATTCTGTTTTTCACTTTTAGTGTTTAATAAATTACATATGATATTCACAATGTACTATAATATAGGCTTTGTCTTAGATTATTTTCCCCAACTGTAGGCTAATGTAAGTATTCTGAGCACATTTAAGGTAGGCAAGGCTAAGCCGTGATGTTCAGTAGGTTAGGTGTATTAAATGCATTTTCAATGTATAATATGTTCAACTTACAATAAGTTTATTGGACTGTAATGTCATCATAAGTCATGGAGCATCCTCATATATTTTCCTATTTTTCAAGAAGAGTCTGAGGCTTAATAATATCTGACTTCTCATGAGGGCTTGTTCTGTATCATTTTTTAAGCATTGCTCATAGGTACTGTTACTATCACCATTTTATACATAAAAATGCTGATACACAGAGAGGCCAAATAACTTTCTCATAGCTTCAAAGCTAATAAATACCAGATTTGGGAAACCAATCAAATTTTCTGACTCTAACCCTATACTAATTTCATAATACTATACTGCCTGAAACAAAAGATAAAGAAAGCACACAAAAAGAAAAAGAGGAAGAAAGAAAGAAAAAAAGAAAGGATGACAAGAACCATGTATAAAAAGCAGGCAGGACACTTATGACAAATATTAAATTCTTCTCAAATTTCTAAGATCTAAAGCTTATCAATGACTAAATATTTTACTGGAGGTAACATATGTACTGAGAGAGACTTATAAATTTTTTTAGGACACAGGAGAACTATTTAGAACAACGCTTAGTAGACAGAACATTTATGACTTCCCTATCTTGAAAAAAAAAATGATTCTTTGGAAACAGCAACTGAAACGTCAGTGCCAACACCAAGGTTACAAATTCTCCCCTGTGCAGATCCTTGTATTATTTCTATTTCATTCTTCTTCTTGGGAACTGTAGGGTTATTCAAATGTCATTACCTTTCAATAACAAACTGTACAGTTATACAAATACTTTAATAAATGTCTTTGGGGGATCATGTAATTCCTTTAGGGAATATGTGGAGAAACCCTCTGTCTACTTGATTTACAAAATGCAGATGGTTAGTAATTCTTGAACTGTTATTGATGCCTCCTAACATCTTTCTCAGCACCCTTAAAGAGAGTGGCATAATTCTTTAAGATATAATATTACACTTAGGAATTGCTCTAAAGGATCATCAATCTTTTGTGCAAGACTCTAAGCACTCAGCTAGTGTTAAATAAACCATGACAAGAAATGAAATTCAAAATACTTTGAGTGATTTCTGCAAAATGCTCTCCATTTGCCAATTATGTCCTACCATATTTCATTTTATCAGTTATTCATTATTCTTGGCTAAAAATACGGTTATGACAAATAGTGTATCTCGGAGGAAGTTTCATGATTTTCCGGAGAAATATGATCAATATGCTTCAGCCAAGGCATTGCTTATATTTTGCACTTGGTGAAAGTAATATTGTGAATAATGATGATGGTGATTTTATTTGTAGCTGTTGATGAATTTGGCTTTTAGGAATATAAATATTACTAAAAGGAATATAAAAACCAAATGGCACAGTTATCAAAAAAGATGTCTGCTTAATATAGAATGGGCTTTCACCAAGAAGAAAGGGAATCAGTGAGGAAAAATTCTGTCCTTTTTACATAATTTGGAATAAAAAATAATAAATTCAATAAGCAAGAAAGGGAAATCCACTCCCTGCCTCCCAAATTCCAGGAATAAAATGACAAACATCAAAATTTTAAACTTTAAATCATCCACTTTTTTCCTTAAAAAGAAATATTGTGACCTATAGAGAGGAAATGGAACTGCTTATCAGATATTCTGATCTTGGGCCTGGGATACTGTGAAGCTTAAGAAAAATCACTTAACTTCCCTGAGCCTCAATTGTTTCACTGCTGTTAAGTGTTTCTAAGCAGTACTTCAAGTATCAAATAAGATAATATACTTAAAAAATTAATAGATATAAAGAGCGGCCAGGCATGGTGGCTCACACCTGTAATCCCAGCACTTTGGGAGGCAGAGGCCGAGCAGATCACAAGGTCAGGAGTTCAAGACCAGCCTGGCCAATATGGTGAAAACCCATCTCTACTAAAAATACAAAAATTACCCTGGGCATGCTGGCACGCGCCTGTAGTCCCAGCTACTAGGGAGTCTGAGACAGAATTGCTTGAACCAGGGAGGTGAAAGTTTCAGTGAGCCGAGATTGCATCACTGCACTCCAGCCTGGGTGACAGAGTGAGGATCCATCTCAGAAATATAAATAAATAAAATAAGTATAAAGAGTTTTAAAATCTAAAGAATCACTCTTATTATGATATATTCCATAGATAAAAGTATTTTCATAGTGTTAAAACAAGATTAAAATTAAAGTCATATATTACTAATGTCTACAAGCTGTAAAACTATATAAACACAAATCTACTAAAAGTTTATACATTAAAAACATACATATGAATCAATAGATTTATGAAATTAATTAACAGTAATTTATATATCATCATACATCACCATTATAAACAATACACTGTAACTAACAATAGCGGTTTGAGGTATTCAACAACATAATAAAATTTGTCTATCCCTCTTCTAACCTGCTGTGTTTCTTTGACATTTCCAGCATTTTTTTTTTTTTTTTTGGCATTCAAACCTATAAGTCTCTTGAAGTCAAAGATTCTCTGTATCTCCTAGCTATTGACACATCCACATTTATGGGATCCTAGTTCCTTTTTTATTTTTACAGAGAACTAGGAGGGCTTTTTGATTAAAATCTAAACTTTTGAAGCTTTCAGAAAAGGGGCATAGGTTCAAAGAGTGGTGGTGAGAGTGGAAATATGTTACAAAAAGAGAATACAGTCAAATGTCACGTGCTGGGGCATGTTGGAGGACCAGTCAGGCCAAGATGAGGGATTTGAGTCTAACACTAAGGGGTTAACGGTGGGTTATCTTCTCACTAGAGTGGGAGGATACTGAATGCTACTCTAAGAAATGCTCAATGTCCTCCTGAGTAATGGGGACATTTTAGAGCAAGGTAGTGAAATGACCAGGACCTTATTTAAGAAAAGGAGCTCAGGCCTCAGGTACAGGTTAGAATACAACAGGAATAGAGGCAAGGGAACTCATGAAAAAAGCTACATAAGAAAGCATGTGGTTCTTTATTACCTTCCTTTGCTTTGTACTGGTTTTCCTTTCCTAAGTGTTGTAGCTAAGTAATACATCCTCTTATATCCTGCTCTCTCATTCTGAAATTCTTATATTCACCATAATATGGTCTAAAAAAAAAGATTGTAAATTTTATTATGTAATACAACTATGTGCAAATCCCAGCTCTCCAAAGTTCTAGCTGTGCAAACCTAGAAGTTTTCCTGACTTTTTTGAGTCTCTCTTATCTGTAAAAAGGGAATAATGGCAGATACCTTGCAGGCAAAATATGAAACTTACATGACACTTAGTAGGCCCTTAGAAAATTCTGGTTGCTATCATCTTTATTTATGCACTTTAATCTAGTGTGGCCTCTTTTTCCTACAGTTGAACAAATGGGTTTATTGAGGGAAAGTGGCTTGCCAAAATGCCTTAGGAAGTTAAAGAAGTGGTACTCGTGGTTCCCAACCATTATGCTGAGGCCTGCATCTTCACGGTTTCATATGTTTTTCCTTTCTTCTCAATGTGCTGATATGCAAATACTCAGGTAAGCCACTCTCTGGTGCTTCTCTTCTGCTAGTGCTATCAGCAAAACCTCCAGGTCATGTAGCTTTATTCTTGCCATCGCCAGAAGCTGTGTGCACCGTGCTTATATGTGTGGAAGATATGTCTGTACTTTGTTAACATCAAGCTGCATATTAAATCTTACCTTCTGTTTTGTTGACTTAACTGCAAAGGGAAACTACATTTGCATATTATTTCTAAGTATTTATAGATACAATTTTTAATACATACAATCTTGTCATGTATATTCTTCATTACAACATTGGTCATTCAAATTTTTATTTACCACTTAATTTTAGAAACAATATAGTAATAGTCATCCTTGTGTATAAAGAAATATTGAGTATAGACAAATTTTCTTAATTTCAATTTCCTAAATGATGAGAGTAATAATAAAAATTGTCATCATTTTGGTTTTTAAATTCTAAGTTTGCACTGAGCATTTCACATGCTCACTGAATACAAATAGAATACACGCCCACTCACTGAATATGCATGACAATCCTGCTAGATTGTGCTATTGTTCTTCCCATTTTTAATAGATTGGAAAAGTGATGCTGAAAGACACTAAAAGCCTTGTCAAGGTCACTCAGCTAGTAAGTGGAAGTACCAGAATGAGGGCCAGGTCTGCCAAAGTTCAGGGTCTGTGAATACACCTTATTACATCAGTGTGGCCCACATATGTTTTAAAAGACATGAAAATATAAAAGATTTATAAAATCTAAAAAATCATAACAGAACACAACAAGAAGTGCATAAATTATCTGAAATGTACTCTTGCTGTCATCATGGTCTCAGTGGGATTTCCTCCCAGAACTCCTGCAAAATGGGAAGTACATTTTAGGTTTTATTTTTAACTAGAAGAGTTTAATGATGAGGATACAAAAATCCAACAGACCCTTATTGTGAGATTCTTGGAGATGTGAGAATGTTGCCACCTCCCTAGTAATTGTTAAATGTTTAAACAAACCACTGTATGGGTGTTACTAGCAAGAGAGAGAGTTCTAAGATTCTGTAAGTATGCTGAGGACAAAAACAGATTTTATAAAAAAAAACAACAATTTAAGTATGACAGAAAATAATGCAGCTAAAACTGATTATCAGAGTGCTGCTGACAATATTCAATTGAAAATGCCCTTTATAAAATATATATATATATATATATATATATATATATATACACACACACAAAAAAAAACCATTGGTATCTGGTCAGCAAAGCCCATATCCAGGCTGCTTCAAAAGACAAAACCCCTTGCCATTTAAAGGGAGATAATACAGGAGTAACACTAACACAGCAACAGTGAATGATAGAATAAAATACAGAATTAAGTATTTGACAATAAACCATGGGCTGTTCTTTAGGCTGACTGTGTCATCAATGGAACCTCAATAGTAGGAAAGTGTTATAGAAGAAGCAGAGATTACTCATGCGATTCAGTAGAATTTAGGTTCAGGAAAGGTAATTTGGGTTACTTTTCCAACCCACTCTCTGGGCTACATCAAACTTCTCTGACTCTGTAACTTGACAATGTGAAAGGAAAAGAAATCTCAGAACCCCAAAATCATTAAGCCAGAGGGAAAAGTCAACCTGAGAACTGCCTGGGCAAACCTGCCTCCCATTCTATTCCTAAATAAGATAGCTAAAAGATTAAAAAAACAAAAAAAAAAAAAAAAAAACCTTCATATTTTTCCTACAATTTGCCCACAAGGAAATTCCTTGTGGACAAATGACTGCCAGAACTCAAAGTCATCCCTCCGTGCAAGTGAAACAAATGCATATCTGATTGCTTCCTTTACCGTATTGTTTCACTAAGCTGGACTAAGGCACAAGTGATTATTCCTGTAACATTTGTATTCAGTTAAAGATTAATCAGAAACTCAAAAGAATGAAACCATTTATCTGTTCTCTACCTATGATTTGGAAGTTTCAACTTGTCCCTCCTTTCCAGATAGAACCAATGTACATCTTGTAAGGTCGATAGCCTCACTGGGAGCCGGATGAACAACACCCACCCCTCTCCATGTCTGATACTCAGCATCTGGCTTCTCCATGCGGGCTCCCCTCACCCACACCCACTTCTGCATTTCACTCCCAGATCTATACTCAGCACTAAACTATGCATTCTCAGCACTAAACTATGCATTCGAACCCGCCAAAATTTAAAAAATCCCGCCAAGCCTTACCCAATGGCAGCTCGCCCCATATGTCCTTAACCAGCCCACCTTATGCTTTGTCTCCCCCAATATCCAATCAATTGCCTCTAACCCCTATAAAACCCCTTGCCCTGGGAAGTTAAGTGTGACTTCTCTGGCCCCCCTTTCCGGACCACAGAACCTCGCCCAGGAGCTTAATAAATTGGCATTTAATTTTCCTAGGCTGGTCTCAGTTTCCTCATTTTAAACTCGGCAATAACCCTTACACATCTCAAACACATTATTGATGTCTCATGTCTCCCTAAAATGTATATAAACCAAGTTGAGCCTTGACCACCATAACCTTGGCAAAAAAATTTCTAAATTGACTGAGATCTGTCTCAGACATTTTGGATTCACAAATTGGTGACGAATGGAAGGGACTCTGGGTGGAGGTGGCCCTAACTTTTGACTAATGGCTTAAATCAATAAGACAAATTGCTGAAGTTTGGGAACTCCCCTTCTCCAGATAATCTCTAATCTCCCAAAATTTGGTTGAGATCTAAGTTTGTTTTGCTGTACAACTCCTTTTCTAGTTTTGCTTGCTTCCAACAATGAAAGCAAGTTTTCCTGCTTCCATAATGGTGGAAGACAGGTAACTCTTTTGTGGAGTTTGAGCTCGCTTTCAACAGGGAAGGTAAATTTGAGTTTCTTCCTCCTTCTGAGAAAGCCAGTTGGGAGAGAGTCCCTGGAGAAACTCCAACCAGCCTGCCCACTGGGATGGAGCCTCAGGAATGTCACTCCATTTGCAGTGGGGGAGGAGCCTGGCCCCTCCTCTTCCTCTGTGGAACCTGGGCATTCAAATTGTGGGTCGGGTTCTGTCCGTCATTTGTCCACAAGGACTCTGGACTTGCAAGAGTCCCTGTTTCCCACTTTTTCTCCCCTTTTACTCAATAAAACCCTGCTTTAGTCACCCTTTAAAACATCCATGAGCCTAAATTTCCATGGGTGTGGGACAGACAAGAACTCAGTCTTTAGCTGAACTAAGGAAAAGTCCTGCAACATTTTTGGCATGCAACATGGGGGCTCAACAAGTGGTGAGTGACATGGGGACTCAATACCTCTCACTGTTGTTTCTAAGCCTTTTCAT
This sequence comes from Ateles fusciceps, assembly GCA_036589455.1. NCBI lineage: Eukaryota > Metazoa > Chordata > Mammalia > Primates > Atelidae > Ateles > Ateles fusciceps. Next base: position 2,004,333 of record JAZHEH010000672.1, read on the forward strand.
CCTCAGATTTCTGAGGGTGGGGTAAACTTGCCTCCCACCCCAGTCACTCCTGGGCCTTTTCAACTGTTTGTTTTGTTTCCTCCTCTCCACCATGTCAGCAGATAACTTTTACAGTTTTTTTTTCTTTAGGAGAGAATTTACTAGAAAGCCTCCCCCAACAGCTATCACTGTTAATACTTTCTGAAAAGTTTTGGTTGTGAAATCAAGCCTGCATCTTATTTTCCATCTTGAGGGCATAGCTGGTAACTGATTGGTAAGGCTTTGTTTAGCAATACCGCCTTAGGGGATGAGCCCTCTCAGGTTTGATATCTGCATGTTTTTCTAGCCCTATCTCTTAAAAGACCCAGCGCAGCAACTAGGTTTTTTCTTTTCCTGTCTATGTATGTACTATGTGTGATATCTGTAAAAAGAGGTCTAATAATTTAGCCTAAAAAAACCAAGGGCTTGGATCTAACATTTTTTAAAGAAAGTTAAAAGGTGTGGTGCCTTTCAGTTAACTTGACTTTAATCTTTAAGAAAAAAAAAAACCAGCCTTAAAGACTATTGGTAAAATGCAGGTCAGATGCAAGGATTGCTAAGTGTTTTGAGGTAACAAATTGATATTTGAGTTTTGAGAACTGTCTGTCTTATCTTCTTCACAATTGGTAGGGCCTGGAGACATATGGAACTAATCACACCCCTTAACTGAAAAGGCAAAACTTAGCTGCAGTTAGCACAAAATTAAAGAAATTTACCAGGTTTTACGTTTAAAGGTAAGAATTGGTAGAAGTTAATTAAAACTACTAGAAATATATTTACATGCAAGGTGTATAAGAACAGTAAAATGTATTTTTTAGTAAAAGGTTATAAGAAGGCATGGAAATTTAAACTTTTGCCTAGGTAGGTTTAAAGGATTATTTTGAGTTAGATTAGGAAAAAGCTGAAGGTTCAAAGAAGTAGTGTAGGAATTGTGAAAATTAATCTTGCAGAAGAGGTTCTCTGTGTGAACATATTGACTAAATTCAAAAAAAGGGTATTATATGGTTTTTCTGTAAATTGAGCATTGAAATAAAAGCATAACAAGGTTTTCCTAAGATACCAATCTGCTCTTTCATAATATGTGAAGGCCTTATAAAAGGTTCTTGATTCTTTAACATTTCTTAGTTACTGTTTTGGCGAAGTAAATAACTTATGGTAATCTGGAATTGTATTTCATAATATTAACTGTTTTGAGCCTTGAACATCTAACAGCCTTCCCCAAATCAAACTTCAGTTTCTAAATTATCTTCTCTGGCACCTGGCTTTTCAAATACTTCAGAGGGCCCCTGAAGTGTCCAGAAAGAGAGATAAACAGGATTAGTTGACATGTTTCGGTACATGAAATTGCCAAAATAATGCTCAGTCTTCTTTAGGGTATATCTTGGTGAGTAATACTAATATATGTCCCCAAATTGTATGGGATTTCTAAAGGTCTAATGTGTGATTATATGCTTTCAATCATAATTAAAGTTTTTATGTTAAATCATTGGAAACCACAGAGATAAACAAATTTCTTCATCTGTTGTGTTTCTGTCACTACCTTGACGTTTTGCTATTCACAGACAATTGCTGTCTTCTTTTAATCCTTTTCAAAGATGGCTTATAATGAGCTATAGAACTTTAACAGGTATTCTCAAATACAGGCTTCTGATAACTCTAGAAATTGTGACATTAGAATAAAGGAAAATGTATAGGACTCATGAAGAGCTAAAATATTCATGAATATCAAACAAAACAAGAGTTAACTAAATGGACTGAACTCGGGAAGCTGAAGCAACCATTTTACTTTTGGTTGGAATATTGCTGATCCTTGTTTTGTTTTTCAGAGTTGAGGAAACTTATTTTGAACTATTTAGGGCCTTTAATAATTAAGTAAGGTATACAATCCTGTGATCAAAATTTGGAACATATTTGTTTCTCTCTACCTGGTTCCTCTAGAATTTGGAAACTCTCTGTGAGTATTCTTAACTTATTACAATATTGTTTGCATCAGTGAAAGAATAATCCATTTTTCTTTTGCAACATGACACAATTGGTAAAAATGGTTATTTTACCAAGACTTTGACTGGAAGAGCATGCTTTTCTTTAAGGCATCAAGCTCAACTTGCAGAGCCCATAAAGAATGGAGAAACTGGCTTCATACCCTAGCCTTCACAGTCCCTGTACAGGGTTCTGACCTGTGGTTACTAAAGAATGTCACTTTATAACAGATCTAGGAACTCCAACTTTATCTTGGGACCCTCAGAGGAGATAATCATCCAACTCAGAGTTATTGGAGGATAAATTCCCATGGTTGGGCTTGGCTTTAAAAGGTCTTATCTGAGATTTCTTGTGAAACAAACTTCCATCAAAGTCAATCCAAAAGGACTGTGCAGAAATATTTACTCTTGTTGCACTTTATGCAAATAAGCAGGCCAAGTATAAAACTAAAGTCTGTTTTTCAGACCACTCAGTCCTATGATGATTTGTTCTTTAACAAATATGAAGACTGAGAGAGAGAAAAATGATGTTTAAAAACTTATTATTTATTTGTCATTAAATTCTAAACTCACAAGTTGTTTCTAAGTTTTGCCTACATTTTGGACTAATCCTGCTTGTTCCTGTGAATCTATCAGCAATCTCCAGCTGCAGCTCAGAAACAACAAAAATGGGTAATGTAAAAATCCGGATCGATATTCTAGTTCTGAGCAATTTTCCTGTAAATCCTGCCAAGTGACAGAATAAATAGGACATAAATAGGATGCCCATCACTTGGAGGTTTCCTTTTTGGGAAAGTAAGACCAAGAGAGCTAATAAAAGCCAAGCACCATGCACAAAATCCTCAAGCATAACTATAGCTACCAATTATCTGGGGTGTGTCACAAGACATACTTTTTCTTCCTTGTTGGAGGAGGACTGAAGACTTAGTTCCACAATTTCACCTTAGCATTTGGCTTATGATAAGGAGCTCATGCAATGCCCCCTCACTCTCCCTAAGACATATTTTTGTCCCAGACTCAATTCTATGTTTCCAGTCAAAGCCCTAGGATCAGAGGCAAATAACAACAGAGGTTAAAAAGCACAGTGCAGGTGAGTGTGGCTGATTCCTGCTGATTAAGCCAATCTCAAGCTTCCTGTTTCATGGATAAAGGCCACGTTAACATCCATGGCATAAATAAGATCTAGAGAACTCCAAGGCTACTGACAGTAGGTGCAAAGAGACATAGATGAGAGAAGAAAATTCCTATGGTCTAGACTCCCTGCTTCATGGGTGCCAGCTGCTTTGGTATTCATGATGGCACCTGCCAAGGTCACTGGAACTCAGGGATGCAAGACAGAAGACAGAAAGAGAATGCTCTTCCCTCTCTCTCTCTCACTTACCCTGGATATCTGCTAGGAGGACAAGGGAATCAGGGACACCTGCTCCCCTCTTCTTGATGAGTAGCCATTCCTCTTCAGCCTGTACCCCTTTCAAATGTATCCTGAATCCCTGGGACTCCTTTAAAAGGTGCTTATTTTTTCGTGTCTTCTCCTCTGCCCTCTCTTCACTGACAGGTAATTGTGTCTTCATACTATAGGACACTCCCCCTCAGATGCAACCTCCAAACTGGAAAGCCTTTCTCAAACCTTAAACTGGTTAGAATAAGATTGGGCTCATGGGAAGGGAACCCAGAAGCCCAACATGCTGGCAAAAGGGTAAAGTGTTTTACCAGTTGGGCTTTTGGACTCTCTCTCCTTGTGCAAACTGGTAAAGACCTTGGAATGTTTGAGCTATCCTTACCCTTCTCCTTGCTTCATTTGATACATATTTTCTAATAAACTGTGGTCTGTTCTTGCCTTCAGGCTATCAAACTCCAAACAGTCATGCAACTGGAGCCTCTGATGATGTCCCCTTCTGCTGGGGACACTTAGAAGGTCCTCTGAGGGAACTCTGACTGCCATTTCCCCAAAACAGTGTCCTCTGTCAACAGGAAGCAGATAAGATCGGTCTTCATTCTTATCCTTAATCTAATGGCAGTTAATGTACTTTGGATGTGGAGAGGAGACAGTCAGGTGGGAGAGGGTCCCTGGGGGAAACTCCAATCAGCCTGCCTGCTGGGGTGGCACCTCAGGAAGGTCATGCTGTTTGCAGAGGGAAGGATCCTGGCCCCTTTTCTTCCTGTGTGAAACTTGAGATTCAAACTGTGGGTGGGAAGCACTCTAGCGGGGGCTTCTGGCCTTGTGAGTGTCTGTTCTCCATCTTTTTCCCTTTTTACCCAACAAAACCCTGCATGACTCACCCTTTAAACCATTCATGAGCCTAAATTGTCATGACTGTGGAATGGACAAGAATTCCGTCTTTAGCTGAATTATAGAAAAGTCCTGCAACATTTCTAGGATGATAGAAAACAGTCTTTAGCTTGAGACCCATTTCTAGATAAGTAGCAGAATGGGTTTTTATTTGTCTTGGAAACTCCCCTTAATGACCAAATGTTAAAATTGACAACTAACTGGTCTTAATTTCACCTTGCTATTAGAGCACTCAGTGATTATATTGTTAGGTTTGTTGTTGTTGTTGTTGTTGTTGTCCCAGTCTTTCTCCCATTGGATTTTACCAACTCTATCCAACTTGGTCAAATCTGAATGAGAATTTCAAATTATAAGGATCAAGGCTTCTGAATCAGCTAAAATTCCTCACAGCTGCAAAAAGAAAAACAAAAAACAACAACAACAAAAATACATGTTTGTTTTCTGTGTTTGCTACCTCTCTTATTTGTCTTCCACCCTATTTCTCCTTCCCCTTCACCATCTTTGGTACCAAGAAAAAAATATAGAGAATGCTTCTAATGACTTGAACCCCTCAAAGAACTCAAAACAAAGGTACATTCATTTCTTTTGGAGTGCTCTGTTTCTTTTGTGACATTTCAAGAGTCATGATCAGATTCATGTTAGATCTGAAGCTCTACTTTCCTGTATTGTATTAATTGATTTCTTCAGCATTTGAGAGTACCAGAGATTACTGTACTGTGAGGGGATTTCCCTGGGTGTCTCCAATGGTAAATATGAGCTATAAAATTAGGGGTGGCTGAGAACAATTTATAGGAAGAGGTTTTAGATTTTGCTGTTGTTGTTGTTGTTGTTTGTTTGTTTTTCTCCTAGGAAGTTGCTGTTTAGGATCCTAATTCTGGTTAGGAGGTGCATTCTTTTTTTTTTTTATTGCATTTTAGGTTTGGGGGTACATGTGAAGAACATGGAAGATTGTTGCATAGGTACACACATGGCAGTGTGATTTGCTGCCTTCCTCCCCATCACCTATATCTGGCATTTCTCCCTGTGCTATCCCTCCCCCAACCTCCCCACCCCCCCACTATCCCTCCCCTTTTTCCCCCGACAGACCCCAGTGTGTGATCTCCCCTCCCTGTGTCCATGTGTTTGCATTGTTCAACACCCGCCTATGAGTGAGAACATGCGGTGTTTGATTTTCTGTTCTTGTGTCAGTTTGCTGAGAATGATGGTTTCCAGGTTCATCCATGTCCCTACAAAGGACACGAACTCATCGTTTTTGATGGCTGCATAATATTCCATGGTGTATATGTGCCACATTTTCCCTGTCCAGTCTATCATCGATGGGCATTTGGGTTGGTTCCAGGTCTTTGCTATTGTAAACTGTGCTGCAATGAACATTCATGTGCATGTGTCCTTATAGTAGAACGATTTATAGTCTTTTGGATATATACCCAGTAATGGGATTACTGGATCAAATGGAATTTCTATTTCTAGGTCCTTGAGGAATCGCCACACCGTCTTCCACAATGGTTGAACTAATTTACACTCCCACCAACAGTGTAAAAGCGTTCCTATTCTCCACATCCTCTCCAGCATCTGTTGTCTCCAGATTTTTTAATGATCGCCATTCTAACTGGTGTGAGATGGTATCTCAATGTAGTTTTGATTTTGCATTTCTCTAATGACCAGTGATGATGAGCATTTTTTCATATGTTTGTTGGCTTCATGTATGTCTTCTTTTGTAAAGTGTCTGTTCATATCCTTCGCCCACTTTTGAATGGGCTTGTTTGTTTTTTCTTGTAAATCTGTTTCAGTTCTTTGTAGATTCTGGTTATCAGCCCTTTGTCAGATGGGTAGACTGCAAAAATTTTTTCCCATTCTGTTGGTTGCCGATTCACTCTAATGACTGTTTCTTTTGCTGTGCAGAAGCTGTGGAGTTTGATTAGGTCCCATTTGTCTATTTTGGCTTTTGTTGCCACTGCTTTTGGTGTTTTGGTCATGAAGTCCTTGCCTACACCTATGTCCTAAAAGGTTTTGCCTAGATTTTCTTCTAGGGTTTTTATGGTGTTAGGTCTTATGTTTAAGTCTTTAATCCATCTGGAGTTAATTTTAGTGTAAGGTGTCAGGAAGGGGTCCAGCTTCTGCTTTCTGCACATGGCTAGCCAGTTTTCCCAACACCATTTATTAAACAGGGACTTGCTTCCACAATGTTTGTTTTTGTCAGGTTTGCCAAAATCAGGTGGTTGTAGATGTGTTGTGTTGCATCGGAGGTCTCTGTCCTGTTCCATTGGTCTATATCTCTGTTTTGGTACCAGTACCATGCTGTTTTGATTACTGTAGCTTTGTAGTATAGTTTGAAGTCCGGGAGTGTGATGCCTCCAGCTTTGTTCTTTTTGCTTAGAATTGACTTGACTATGCGGGTTCTCTTTTGGTTCCATATGAAGTTTAAGGTGGTTTTTTCCAGTTCTTCAAAGAAGGTCATTGGTAGCTTGATAGGGATAGCATTGAATCTGTAAATTACTTTGGGCAGTATGGCCATTTTGACAATATTGATTCTTCCTAGCCATGAACATGGAATATTTCTCCATCTGTTTGTGTCCTCTCTTATTTCATTGAGCAGTGGTTTGTAGTTCTCCTTGAAGAGGTCCTTTACGTTCTTTGTTAGTTGTATTCCTAGGTATTTTATTCTCTTTGTAGCAATTGTGAATGGCAGTTGGTTCTTGATTTGGCTGTCTTTAAGTCTGTTATTGGTGTATAGGAATGCTTGTGATTTTTGCTCATTGATTTTATATCCCCAGACTTTGCTGAAGTTGCTTATCAGTTTCAGGAGATTTTGGGCTGAGACGATGGGGTCTTCTAGATATACAATCATGTCGTCTGCAAATAGAGACAATTTGACTTCCTCCTTTCCTATTTGAATACCCTTTATTTCTTTTTCTTGCCTGATTGCTCTGGCTAGAACTTCCAGTACAATATTGAATAGGAGTGGTGAGAGAGGACATCCTTGTCTAGTGCCAGATTTCAAAGGGAATGCTTCTAGTTTTTGCCCATTCAGTATGATATTGGCTGTTGGTTTGTCATAAATAGCTTTTATCATTTTGAGACATGTTCCATCAATACCTAGTTTATTGAGAGTTTTTAGCATAAAGGGCTGTTGAATTTTGTCAAAGGCCTTCTCTGCATCAATTGAGATTATCATGTGGTTTTTGTCTTTGGTTCTGTTTATGTGGTGGATTACGTTTATAGATTTGCGTATGTTGAACCAGCCTTGCATCCCCAGGATGAAGCCTACTTGATCATGGTGGATAAGCTTTTTGATGTGCTGTTGCAATCGGTTTGCCAGTATTTTATTGAAGATTTTTGCATCTATGTTCATCATGGATATTGGCCTGAGTTTTCTTTTCTTGCTGAGTCTCTGCCAGGTTTTGGTATCAGGATGATGTTGGTCTCATAAAATGATTTAGGAAGGATTCCCTCTCTTTGGATTGTTTGGAAAAAAAGCCCAGGAGGTGCATTCTAAAAAGTCTTCTACATTGCCATTCCTTCAGAAATTTATCTCATTTGCTTTGTTTGTGCATATACGTATTTTTCTTATGTGTTTTTGTCCATAAGTTACCAATTTGGCTTAAAGAGTACTCATAAATTAAATAATGCTTTTCAAGTTCAAAAATGCTTTTCAAGTTCATGTGACTTAAGTAAAATCTTTAATAAGTTAGCTTTAAAATTATTGACAAAGTAATATTAGAAATGCCTTAAAAATTTCCAACATACATATTTGTTTGCACTTAGTAATCAAGAAACTTCATTCTCATACCTATCAAATACTATAAGGTGTCAAAATTTGACATAAGGATTATTAAAATATAAAGTCAGCCCAAAACAGAATGATATTTGCTTGTGTAATTTTTGATAAATAAAATATTAATATTGGTTTAATGAAAATAGCTAAATCTTGAATTATTTAGTAAAATAATCACATATCAAATCTTAAGGGTCTCACTTAGGCAAACACCTGAAATTCACAAGCTATAAGATAGTTTAAATCTTGACAGGAAAATGATTTTAAATGATGACTATTGCAGGTTTCATAAATAATCTAAGTAAACTATTAAAATAAAATAATTAGGGAAATTTAATGGAATAAATACTTGTAGATAAACTTGTCATAATTTAGAATCTAAACACATAGTCAAGTAAATAATAGATATTTCATTAAATGGATATTTTTCAATTAAAAATGTATGCATGTAGGAAAACATTCTTTCTTTAAAACTATGTGGTCTTGTTCAAAGGTGAATTTTGTTTGTCTACTTCAAAGCTTATTTAAACGTTATATATAAAACAAGGTAAAAGGAGCCAGGAAACAAGAGAAATGTAAAGAACCTTATAGGAGTAAAGAAGTGGCCAAGTGAGGTGGCTCATCCCTGTAATCCTAGCACTTTGAGATGTTGAGGCAGCTGAATTGCCTGAGCTCAGGAGTTCGAGACCAGCCTGGGTACAACAGAGAAGCCCCATCTCTACTAAAATACAAAAAAAAAAAAAAAAATCAGCCAGTCGTGGTGGCATGCCTGCAATCCCAGCCACTTGGGAGGCTGAGGCAGGAGAATTGCTTGAACCCAGGAGACAGAAGTAGTGAGTCAAGATTGTGCCATTGCACTCTAGCCTGGGTGACAGAGTAAGACTCCATCTCAAAAAAAAAAAAAAAAAAAAAAAAAAAACAGTTATTTTTTGTAAGAAAGTTTAAAGAAAAATAATTTATATGAGAAATAATCTCACATGGTAAATTTTTGTCCTAGAATAAAATGACTGGTTATTTAAGAAAGAAGGATGTTCAAGGCAAACCAGAAAGTCCAAGCATGTAATAAATGGTCTGTATAAATCATAATAAGAGAACTTATGGAAAAAAAAACTTATATGATCAAGTTGTCTATAACTAAAGAGAAATTATCATGGTCTTTCTAGAGTCTGGGCTTGCTATTAAAAGAACACATGTGCAATTAAGAATTGGTTAGAAGAATAAAATTTTCTTAAGGTATTGATTCATTCATAATAAAATTAGTAGAATATTTTAATGCAAAGTTTAAATTTATCTCTTTCAGCTTTCTCCCCATTATAAAAAGCCTTAAATAACTCATGTTCAGCTCCTGTAAGTATTTTTTTTCCCCACTTTGGATTCAAACTGTTTGCTGTGGCTTTATGCCAAAACTCTTTTAAAGGTCTAAAGGAAATGTTTTCTTCTAATATAACATTATTTGCTTTTGGCTTAGTTTGTTCTATGAATCTGAAAATTTGCACTTATGACCCAGGAAACACTCTTCCTGTGTCTGACTAATTCAATTATCATTTTCATAAGTTTTGATTTGAAGGTTACCTAAATAGAGCAGTAGCACTGCAGAAGGTCTTTTATTTTGCCTTTGGGTAACTGGCCTAATAAACAGATTTATGCTTTATCAAAATAATTCCTATGTCATTATTATTAGATTTCAGTTTGCTTAGAAACAACTGAGAATAAAAAACTAAGGTTATTACATCTATGTAAGTTTCCGTATGTGCCTTTAAAGTTGTTGTGCCATTAAGTTACAGGGCTTTGCTCCTGGGTCTATGAAGACCACCAAGTCCTGCTAAATCTTAAACATTGACAAGCAGTTAAAGCCTCATCTTCATAACTGGTAGAAGATGCCAATCAAAATAAACTTTGTGAGACACAGTGCCAGAAATTAAAACTATTCAACTCCTCAAGGCAGAAGTGGGCATGTAAGGTTATAACAGCTGATTTTGAGAGATAAAATAAGTTCAGTGTCTCTTCAAATTAACCATTAGTGTCAAAGGCACATTGAAGTAAGCCAGCATATGAGCATCTGTGTCAAAATTAACAAGGTTTTCTGAAAGCATTAACACACTCCTTAATGTAAGGTTCTAAAGATTACAAAAAGGCTTAAGATTGTATCATATGGTCAAGATGATTAAAATTTTATAGACTGTTTATAAAAATTTGAACAACGAATTTAATTGGTCTCATGCTGTCTTTATTAGGGCTTATGGTTTGAGAAATTAAGTCTCTTCTCTCAAACAATAAAGTTTTTCACCTTTTTTTTGAAATCTTTATCATGAAAAAAATGCCCCTCCCTCAATACCCTCTCCCCCTCCTTTTTAAAATAAAAAATATGAAGTTTTCAAACCGGGGAACCCAGCGAACCCCCCCGGGGGTCGGACAATTTATTTCCCCTGATGTCCAAAACATACATATTTGGCTTATTTGATAAATAATAAAATAATATAGAAAGTATTGTCACATATGTAACAATGTTTAACCTTCTTTGCATTATACTTATAAAAATATGTTATTAGCATGTGTTCCAGAATTGTATCATTTTTCAATGATTCTGATATGCCTCAGCATATGTTATTAGTGGTAATTATGCTTATTATGTAAAATCATTGTATGTTTCAAAGTTAACCAAATTTCCTTATCAGCTGTATCTTTAACTATACCTGTTTTAAGACTTTTGTCATCTACAATTGTTTTACTTTTATCCTTTTCAAAAGATGGTTTTATAATCAGCATAGGAGTCTGGCAGGTGCTCCTGAATGCAGGTATCTGAAAATTTTGGAGATTTTGACACTAGAATAGAGAAAAAACTTCAGTGACTCCCATGGAGAGCTGAAATGTTCATGAATATCAAACAGAACAAGAGTTAACTGCATGGACTGAACTTATAAAAGACTGAAATAATCTTTTAATGACCTTTTGCTTAAAATGTTGCTGATCTTTTGTTTTTCAGAGACAAGGAAACTTTTCTTTAGAATTATTTACAACTTTTAACAATTAAGTATGCTTATGTAATCAAAATTTGAAGCATATTTCTCGCTACCTGATTTCTCCAAAATTTGGAACCTAGTTATGTGTATTTTTAACTTATGATAATACAGTAATTTGCATAAGTGCAATAAGAAACTGTTTACTTTTATAACAGGAATCAATTGGAGACACTAGTTATTTTACCAAGGTTTTGACTGGAATGACATGCTTTCAGATACAGGCTTCTTAAAGCAATCAAATTAACTTATAAAGCCAATAAAAGCACTTTGATAAAGCTGGCCTCATACCTTATCTACACAGTACCTATACAGGTTCCTGACCTATGGTAAGTAAAGAATGTCACTGTCTGTCAGGCCCAGGAGCCGCAAATTTTCCTGGCACTTCAAAGTGAGGCATTCACAAAGTTAATACAGGTGTTTGCAGAAACAGCTGGGCTTAAGGAACTAAAGTTGAATCTAGGATTCCTTATGGAATTATGTTCCTGCAAAGCCAATTAAAAAAAAAAAGAGGAGCCAGTATGGCAAATAAGTGTTATTGCTGACTTTATGCAAATACTATGGCCAAGAATAACAAGACTAAAACTTATTTTGCAAGTGGATTTGTCCTATGATTTGTCTTTAGAGAAAATAGGACTGGAGAGAGAAAAATATGTGTTTCAAAATACACTATAGTGTACCTGTTGTTAGATTCTAGTCTTGCCTAACGTTTTTCAGTTTTTATTGTTTTCTACAGTTTGAACTGAATTCTATGATTTTTTTCTGGCTACAAGTCTCCAATATAATGTTTCCATTTTTTTCTTCTTTTATTTCCTTTTTCTACCCATTTTCCTGACTTGAAATCACTAAAAATTAAGCTGTGCTTTCTAAATCCCTGTGAACTGAAGCTACACTACTTAAACTTTAGAAGAACATAACAGCAACCTATTTACATGCATAACCCACTCTCATCCTTCCTACTGATGTATGGACTTCAGAGTAATATGACTTGTCAATTTTCCAGTATTCTAGATTTTTCATTTGTTGTTTTTTCTTTTCCTCCTGTAAGATGTGAGACTTCACAACCTGTTAAAAATGAGCTTTCCTGATAACACAGGACCTACCTGTACTGGAATAAACCATCCTGGCCATGAGAGATCAGACAAAATCTGACACCAGAGACTTTTTATTTCTAAAATGCTTTCCCCAAAAGATTTTAAAAAGAAAAGAGGAGAAATGCAAAAGAAAATAAATCTCTGGAGCCCAAAATCACTAAACCAAAGGGAAAAGTCAAGCTTGGAAGTGCCTTGAGCAAATATGATTCTCATCCTATTCCTAAATAAGATAGCTATGAAGACAAAAAAAGCTACATACCATCCCCACAATTTGCCCACAAGGAAATTCCTTGTAGACAAGGGAGAGACAAAACTCAAAGTAATCTTTTTGGTCAAGTGAGACAAATGCGTATCTGATTGCATCCTTTATCCTGTTGTTTCACTAAGCCACACTAAGGCACAAGTGACTATTCCTGTAAATTCCGTATTCATTGAAAGGCTAATCAGAAACTCAAATGCATGCAACCATTTGTCTCTTATTTACATATGATCTGGAAGCCCTTTCCCTGATTCAAGTTGTCTTTCTAAACCAAACCAATGTATGTCTTACATGTGAGAACTAAACTCTGATTTTTTTATTTTTTTGCCCAAATTCCTATCTAAGAGGCCTAGGAAGACATGCCCTACACATCATAAATTCTCATCAGATGGATTTTATTTAACCCTATATATCCCAACTCTGGCATAATATTATAAAAAGAAGATAAAATTATTTTGCCCTTAAACATGTTTCTTTGCTATATTGAAAATGGCCCAGCAAAGCTGTTCTTTGTGGGGGGGAAATTTGCATCTGTAAAGAAATTTTTTAACATAGCTGGATCTTTATCTTCTAGACCTTCCCAATCCTAAAGAAATTAACTAAGATCTGAATAGAAGACAGTTGTCATCCATTGTATCTAAGGGCAGCCACTATAAGACTTCAAAAGAACTTTGGTCTCCACAATCTTTATCTTAACTCAAACATTCCCTTTCTAATAATCCCATGTCTTTAGACACACTCAAACAATTGTCAACCTGAAAATACCTAAATTCACCTATGTTCTGGAAGCACCTGCTTTGAGTTGTTCTGCCTTCCTGGACCAAACCAATGTATTTCTTCAATGTATTTAATTGATATCACACACCTCTCTAAAATGTATAAAACCAAGCTGCACCCTGACCACCTTGGGCAAATGTTCTTAGGATCTCCTGAGGGCTGTGTCATGGGCCAGGGTCATTCATATTTGGCTCAGAATAAATCTCTTCAAATATACTACAGATTTTGACTCTTTTTTGTTGACACGTGTATTGACTGATATATATGTCTCCCTAAAATGTATAAAATCAAGCTATGCCCTGAGCACATGTCATCAAGATCTCCTGAGGCTGTGCCACAGGAACATCTTTAACCTTGGCAAAATAGTCTTTCTAAATTGACTGAGACTAGCCTTAGCTATTTGGGGATCACAAAAACAACCCAACCCAACCAACAATTTCTCCAAACCACTACTTTCCAAACCAGTCGTCAGAACAAGAGTGTAGGGAGATCTGTGAATCAACGCTCCAATTAAAATAAAGCAATGAAAATTTGTAGGGTAAATTTATAGGGGTGCTGCTTACAACAGCTCCTTTTCAGAGGTCACAAGTACTTTTACGTAATAAAGATCTGAGCAGTAAGAAACTTCTCCTGGAACTGCTTAGTTCGTTTAATCCAGTTTAATCCAAGTTTATCCTATGAGAGCCTTTTTCACAGAATAGTTATGCAGATCTAGCAGGACACTCAATTCCTCTTGTGTTTGTCTCAGAATTGCTGCCTCACCGTTTTAGAAATCCATATGAACTCAGATGATCCAGAATATGCAGACTTAACAGAACTCACTCTTGGTTGCTGCTGACCTTACCCAGTTTATAACCATATTGAACTTCTTTCTGTTACTGTTTTCTGTTTACAGTTGCACTTATCCATTTACCTCTCTAAATCTTCTCACATACCAGTTCTCAGCACATAAAACTCTTTCCACCTCACAGAACTCGACATCCATTCATTTACTTCCCTGTCCTTGCTCATGCTATTTTCTCTACCCACCTATCTGCTGTCTCGCAGCCCACGTTGCCTAAAAAGAAGTCCAGTTTGTTATTAGGATTCAGTTTCCAGAATTAAGAAAACTGGGCAACTGGCCTGGAGTGGTTCACACCTGTAATTCCAGCACTTTGGGAGGCTGAGGCAGGTAGATTGTTTGAACCATGGAGTTTGAAACCAGCATGGACATGGCAAAACTACTTCTCTGCAAAAAATGCAAAAATTAGCTGGATGTGTTGGTGCTGCTCTGTAATCCCAGTTACTCAGGAAGATAAGGTGGGGGTATCCATTGAGCTTGGGATTCTGAGGCTACAGTGAAAGCTGCCATGGAGCTCAGGAGAAATAACTAGAAGTTATGCTGGTGCTACAGATATGTCTGGTAGATAAAGATGCTCTACTGGAGCTCTCACAAGCTTCAGGAAGAGAGTCACAACACAGACTCTACTGATCTGCATTCGATATTTGAAATGCAGCACCTCTCATGCTAAGAGGCTCTGGTACAGACTCAGTGCCTGACCACAAGAAATCAAGTGACTGAGAAAACACAGCTGTGTATCATAAGCCTGGTGTTTTCAGCCTAACCAAGTCATAAGTTTGGTTCAGCACACACCATCCTTCATGTAGTGGAAATGATGTATTTGAAATTGAGACTTAGCAGAAGGTCCTGATGCTTATAATACCCAGCCATTACATGGATGCCTGTTCTTCAACCCACACCTGTGGTCTCATAAAGAATCCCCTGCAATGGCCTTACAGAAGAAGAAAAACTTAGGCCTGATTCATTGATCTGACAAAACTCAAAAATGGATTTCTGCTTCAGCATATCCCTTCCCAGCATAGCTTCAAGGACAAAGGTAAGGAGAAATCTTTCCAATGGGAGTGTGTAGGTCAGTGTACAGGCAGAGCATCTGGCTGCTCAGTGTTTAAGGATGGAGGAGTGGCTTGAAGTAAGAATATATATGGGCTCTTGGCCTGTGGTGAATAGCTTATCATTTGGTCAGGGATCTGGAAGAAGGAAGTTTGAAACATCAGAAGCTAAGCTCTCTAGAAAAGAGGCATGATCATCAATCTGAAGGAGTGAGGACAAAGCATGCAGATTTTGGGTAGTCATATCATTGCCAACTAGA
The DNA here is from genome assembly GCA_036589455.1 of Ateles fusciceps. Lineage (NCBI taxonomy): Eukaryota > Metazoa > Chordata > Mammalia > Primates > Atelidae > Ateles > Ateles fusciceps. Next base: position 2,019,692 of record JAZHEH010000672.1, read on the forward strand.
GTATCCTCATCAGAGAAAAAAAAATTGTCAATCAGAAGAAGGAGATTAGTTACCCAGTGGATTTTAGCCAACAACTGTCATCAACTTGAGCAATAAACCCAGGAAAGGAGTAACCATAGGGTCAGGATGGAGCATGGGCTCCCTTTTATCAAAGCTGATCCAGCAGCTGCTGCTGAATGTCAATCTGTCAGCAAAGAGCCTGGAGCCATCCCTTGAGAAGACCAACTGGACACATGGTACAAATTAATTTTATTGGATTCCTTTCACTCTGGAGGAGACTGCATTAAGTCTCTACTAAACTTAATAAATACTCCAAATATTAATTGATTCTTTTTCTTCCTGCCTGACCTTTGTTAAAATTACTATGAGTGCTTCATAAATGACTGAAATACCATGAACCGCTGTATATAACTCCCCCACACTCATTCTCTCAGCAACAATTTGAAACAATTGTTCTAACACCATATGATCTACTGATTCTACCCTATATTATCATATTATTCAAAAGCATCTCACCTCAAAGAATAATGCAGAAGGCTACTATTGTCTTGTTTAAGATGCTAGCTTTGGAATGGCATGTTGTGGGATTGGTGTGTGCTCTCCAGGAGATAGTAGAACCACTGAAATTGTGGCTAACTTATTGTTCTGTGTCCCCATTAGGTAGAATATGTGAACCTGAAAACCAAGAAGTCAAGTGAATGTGTGATTAATGCCCCACAACTTTAGGCTCTGATAGGTTAGATTACTGTGTTCCAAGAGGTTGGGTGTGGGGGTGATAGTTAAACCAGTAAAGGTTCTACTGAACCTGAAGATACACTACTACTTGGTAATTTCAGTCCTAAGGGCAGTCAAACACCAAGCAAGAGAGATAATAATGGGAGTGTTGGACCCTGAATCTGATGAGGATCTTGGGTGTCTGCTGTGCAATGGAAAAAGTGGCGAGTATTTCTAAACCTCAGGAAATTCACTGGAGTATCATTAGGTACTTTGAGATAGTAGAGGCTTAGAGATCATAGCAAATAGGCAATTGCAACAAACAGCCTGACAAGGCAAATAAATAAAAGGCTCAGGTATTCAGGTATGAGGGTTAGGCTCGACCCACCAGACCAGCAGTTTGAGGTAAATGAAGTGTCAGGCAAAAGGAGGAAACTGTGAAAGTGGACAGTGGAGGAAGATAATTTTTTTAGAAGAACATATAAAATAATACAGAGGAAAAAGAAGATAATGAATAATTTTACTTCTGAACAAGTTGACTAGGAAAGAGCAGAAAGGCCAGTAACAGAAAAAAGAGAAAATCCGTATGTTTTAAGAGGATGGGAGAATGAGAACATGAGTACAGATGGATGTAAGCCAGAATCTTGATGGCAGGAATATAAAGTCGTATTATAGGTATAATGCAACATTAGCTGTGGCCATTGGTTACCGTTGTGTGTGGGCATAGAGAATGCTGATGTTTTTAGGAGGGAGACAAATATGTGAAACAGTTTTCTGGGAGAGGACCAAATGAACTTATTTAGAAATCATGGTTTCTTATTAGAACAAGATGATTGTTGGAGAATGGGATACTTAACATAGATATGTTAGAGTCTGAGCAATTATAGATGAAACAAGATCCAGTGTAAGACTATGGGAATGCACATCAGAAAATGGGAATGAGAAGAGACAAGGTCATTGGAACTGGAATGCCTAGAAAATACAGTCCAGGGTATTGGAGTCTGTCATCGTGGTTGTGGTTAAGACCACCAGTAATGTGAGCAGGAGTTATTGGTAGAGAAAGACAGTAAGCCAGATGCTAAAGACATCAGTGAATAATGGTTACTGACTAGGGAGAAGTTGATGACAGCAATAAAAAAGAAGAGAAAAATGGGTGATAAAATTTAATGACAGAAAGTTAAAAGGAGCTTTTTTTTTATATAGCTAGTGAAGAAATAGTTTTGAAGTTGCAATGAGAAGTAAGCAGAAAAAATATTCCACTGCAAGAACTGACTAGAGCTGAAAGAAAACTGAAAAGCAATTTTTTCTGACTCTCACTTCCCACACACACGTGTGTTTGTGTGTGTGTATATATTCACATATATGTTATCTGTGTGATACACAATTAAATGAATATGTATATTCTTACTCAAATAGAGTTATGTAATGACAATTATTATTCTTAAAATATTTCTATGATAATTTGGGATATTCATTTTCTACATCAACTATTGATAGGTATATTATTTCAATATTTATAACTAATTTATAAATTTTATACATATCTAATTGATACATGCTTTCATACGCATTTATATGGATTAGATGTGTGCATGTCTATGTATATGTTCATTTGCTCTGCTCAGTTTTTCCCTTTCAAAATTGTGTATGGGTGGTTCAAGTAGATGAGTTGTGACTCTATTTATTTATTTATTTTAGAAATAGACATGCAATTACTTGAATAAGACAGGTGAAAGAATGATCTGAGAGCCTGGGGGTGAGGGAAAGGAAAGGGGGCAGAGGGGTTGGGGGAGATGCAGGAGACAGTGTTGCTGACACTAGTGATTGCCCACTTTATTACTATAGCCCCAGTTTTTATCAGCCATGCTTGGCTTCAGGAGAGTTTGTTCCTCTCCCCAAACTGAAACGTGAATCTTAATTGGATTAGAACAGTCCTGATATTTTTCTTCCCTAGCCAATGACTAGTGGTCACACAATTCCAACATTCAACCCAAGGGAAATTCCACTGAGGGCACTTTTGAGAATGATTTTTGTCTCTTCAAAAAATGTATCTTTTAAGAGAATAGGGGGGAGGGTGATGACCTCCAATTTTTACTTCCAGGTGTGATGGCTGGAAGTATGGTAGCCACATTGGAACCAAGGTTAGATTTTGCCCCATGGGAAGAGCTACACTACAAAAAGCAAAGACAGTGTGAAAAGTAATTTTTAATAGCAAGGATGAGGTTTCAAATTAAAATAACACAAAAATATGCCTTTTTCTATCTTATTTAGCACAATAATTTCCCATTAGTATGTACTTCAATTAGTATTCTATTAGTTGTACTTTCCCTTCTGTCTAGTGCCAATTGATAATCCTATTATCTTTTAGTACTGGATACAATGCGTTAACCAAAATTAAAAGGCAATTATGTGGCCAGGTGCTGTGGTTCACCCCTGTAATCCCAGCACTTTGGGAGGCTGAGGTGGGTGGATCACGAGGTCAAGAGTTCGAGAACAGCCTGGCCAACAGGGTGAAACCTCATCTCTGCTAAAAATACAAAAATTAGCTAGAGCATGGTGGCAGGTGCCTGTAAGCACTGCTACTCAAGAGGCTGAGGCAGGAGAATCATTAGAACCTAAGAGGCAGAGGTTGCTGTAAGCCAAGATCGCTCCATGGCACTCCAGCCTCGGTGACAAGAGCTAAACTCAGTCTCAAAATTAAAAGACAATTATGCTTTTAAATAAACAGACATTTTTGGACTGAATATTAGACATTTAATGTTTCATTAAAACCTACCATTTTAGAGGAAAGTAAACTGAGGGTCTAAAGGTCACTCTCAAGTATATATAAATGTCATGGCAAAGAAATCCACATAATAATAATAAAATAAAATATTATAGTATTATTTTAATATTATAGTGGTTATATTTTTATACAAAATATATAGACTATATTTAATATAATGTATAATAATGTAATATATAATAATATATTATTACATAATTTAATAATACATATGATTATATTGATGATTATATTATATTTAATAATAAAATAATAATGAGGGGTGCCTAACATGTATATAGGATTTTCACTCAAAGCACTTCTCCTTAAACCAATCTTCTACCTCCCTTTCTAGTGATCCCTCTACTACTACTTTCTGCTCTTATAAATCTCACAATGTAAGCAGACAGGAAGATTCGATAGAGCATGCAAGTTTTTGTTTCCCTTCTGTTTGACTACAAACCATTATTTTATTTTTCAGAGTAGGTAGGAAGAGACTAAGTGTAAATAACAGCAACGGTTTCAGTCTGTGGAACGTCTGAGAATTGTGAATCTGTCTCTATAAGATGATGAAGGATGAAACAGTGATATAGAGAGTGAGGGCTTGGCAAAGAGTCTCATCTGTTGCCATTTAGACAGGTAACACATCATCTTTGGATTTAGGATGACAGCTGATGTGCCAGAGCATATCTACATTGACAGTTCCTGTAGAGTAGTGAAAAAGACAGTGGGAGAGCAGGAATGAGAATGAGAGAACATTTTTCCATTGACTCCTACTATAGGTGAAACAATATACGAAGTGATTTTTTGTGTCTCCTGTGTAATTGTTTCTGTGTTTGTCTCCGTGTGTATATCTAAATTGGCACTAATTATCAGTACAATTCCTATTAAGATCCTCTCTTAAATACTGCCTCAGGATTGCTGGCCGTTATATCCGCTGGCTGAGATGACCTCCTGGCATATAATAGAGCCAGAAAAGATACTTCTTAAAATAATGAGTGAATATTAGATTTGGAAAGTGATTTAAAGGCCATCTCAGCAATCTGTTTTACAGAGGAGAATGTAAGAGCTATATATATTGTCACTCGTCCAAAGTTACATAAATGGCAGCAGAGCTGGGATTCAAATGATTTTAAATTAAGAGAATTAGCCAGAAACCTGTACCTCATTCAGGTTGTTCGTATGTACTAAGGCTCATCCATACTGCAAAGGTCAGCTATCCAACAATAGCCACATGAAAAAAAAAACTTGTGCAGAATGTAAGAGACTCAAGAATCTGTAGAAAAAGATATATTGATGGGTGAGAGGTGGTCGTAAAGTTTTCACGAAAAATTAGATCCTTGTGTTGGTGTCTTAGAAGGTTTAAAGTGGATAGAGAGAATGAAGTGTTTTCCTATGCATGAGAAATAATATGGGCAAATGAACATCAGTTTGGCTGGAAAAGAGTCTATTTCCACAAAGAACTAATACATATCTTGCCCCCCTCTTTTCCTATCCTCATTTGCCCTCTGCATCTCCACCACATACAAAGATGGGTTTGGGAACTGGAAAATCTGAATTACATTTCTTGTCCTCTCATGTAGCATGGGAAAATACTGTAACTTACCTGGCCTTACCTCCATTCATACTTACCAATGGCACAGGTCATGTAATAGTTATGTCTTCAATGTGATCCACCATATACATAAGCTAGTTCAGTTAATAGAATATAATACATGTTCTACATTACTTTCCTGTTCCTCTTCACTCTATAAGCACTTATTTTATTCTCTGACTTGTAGTCATTTTGGCAGACATGTTATTTCACTGAATGAGAAACTCTTTTACGATAAGAATCAAGACGTTGATCATTGTGCCATTAGTCATATTACTCATTTTTCAAAAAAATTTAATTATCTGTATGTTTTGAGGCAGCTCTGAATTTTATAGTGACTTAAAACAAGGTCATCGAAATTCCATGAGATGCTCCATAACATGTTAAAACAACTGTATCGGGATTAATGAAACAGAACAAAGGGATATATATTTATACGTAGATATACAGATATAGGTATTACGTAAACTATGTTGACATATAATGTAGTATATAATATATATAATTTATTGCGAAAAGTTGTCTTGCGTGATTGTGATGAGGTGGCTAGGCATGTCTGAAATCTATAGAGCAAGCCGTCAGGGAAGCTGGTCAGACACATGCCAGCATAAACTGAAACTGCTGTGCACAGGTGAAGTTTATTTTTCCTTAGGGTAGCCTTCATTGTGTTCTTAGGCCTTTCAACTGATTGAATCAGGCTGACTCAGTGTATCGACAATAAGATTTCCATGAAGTTTGCTTATTATAGATGGTAACCATATCTACAAAAATACTTTCACAGTACACACTGATCGCTGTCTGACTGAATACCTGGCTACTGTAGCGTAGACATGTTGACATATAAAATTGACCATCCAAATAACCCTAATAGAGATTATCTTTATCTCTTAATAAAAGTAATTCATTTTTGTTTACTATGATTTTATAGTAAACAAAATTTTATAATTTTCAAAGTGCACTTAATACATTATCTCTTTAAATGCAAAGCAAATATTACTATTCCCAATTTACTAAAGCAGCTACTAGGGCTAATGACTCTCAAATAGTGGCCAAAGCCCACTGTTGGTAAGAAGAAGCTGGGCGCAGAACCCAGGTCCTTAAACGTTGATCCATAAGACCACACTGTCTTTTTCATACAAAGCAGCTTCCATCTGTGGTAGTGTTCTATTTCTATTGCAGAGCACTGCTCTACCTCGCTTACTCATGAACAGTTTAGAGACCACATGTTGAGATGGCAGCATTATAACACACGCAAAAAAAGTCAGGATCTATGAGTCACTGGAATTTCAGGGGACAGGAAATTGTGTGGGCAAGAAATTAGCTTATTTTTTTTTAAGCCATTGACTTTTAAAGGTTGTTCCTTAGCAGATAACCTAGCCTATGTTAACTAATTAACTTCATTAGCAATCTTAGGGAGTTGATTTAAAAATTGGATGAGATAAAAGATGTGAAAATGTTTAAAAAGTCTAAATATTATTGTGTTTTTAATCCTGCAGCTGTGTTTCAATTAAATCATTGGTGGTTATAAACATGTCTGGGCATCATAGCTAACTTTACTCAGTGGATATTATTCATTCCTGCAAGAAAATTTACAAGCTAAATATGTCAAATTACAATTTCAATTTTAATTTGGCAGAAAAGTCAAGCTCTAACAGCAGAGAAACAGCTGGAATGGGATTTGCAGAAAACGAAGTAAGCTTTTTTAAACTTTCTTGGCCCTCCATATTCTATTTGCCAAAGCAGGGTCAGGTACATAATAGCCATCCATACATTTTTATTTCTAAGACTGCAGACTCCTGTTTGGTTCATGTTCTAAATATCACATTAGGATTGGTCAAATACATTGATCGATGTGCTTTATACTACATATGGCAGGTTTGAAACAATAAAAATTGACCAGCTAAGTTACTAAGTTACTGTAAAAAAGAAAACAAAACAAAACAGGATTTTAGCCAAAGCTGCCTCTATTTACAGTGGATATTTGAACCACTTGTTTACACTGAGGTGATGTGGAGTGTCTCCCAGCATCTCTGAAACTAGAAAAGTTTATATGTTCTTCCACATTAAGCAGGCCAAAAAGTATTTTGGTCAGAGCATATGGATTCCTGAATAATCCAAATATAATCTGTACAATCTTTAGAGAACAAAATCAATTGATACTTAATGATGAAAAAAAGATAATAGCAAATATTAAAAACCCTCAAAATAGATCAGAATAGAGACATTTTAAGCATCCTATTGTGCAGTGCTTAACAATGAGATAATCTTGGTATTTAACATCAAAATTCTTGCATTTTTTTGCCTGTATATTATTTGTAATTTATTGAACAACAGTAATATTAATGATACTAAGGTTCCTACTGAGATTCCACTAAAAGTTAGAAAATGTGTAAGGGAGTTACGTATATTGCCCATTTAATTTTCACAATAACCACATGAGGAAAGTATATTTATTCCTATCTTGCAGACAAGAAAATTGACGTCCTCAATAGTTATGTGACTCGCTTTAAGGTTTCCTAACTGCTAAGTGGTGGAGAAAGGCTTTGAACTAGGAACATATATTGTCAGTTTTTTTTCCATTGTCTATGAGACATCAGAATTCTAAAACTTATGTGGGATCTCTCAGTTTCTAACTTTCAGCAGCTAATTCAAATGTTTTAAAACTTTTATGTAGGCCTGACTCTTTCCATATGCTGCTATGCTGTGATCTTTGTTTTATGCAGTAAGAACAGACGACTGTTATAAAATGCAACTTTAGAGGTGGTTTAAAAGACTCAAAACTTGCCCGCCATTCCCATCTTTAGTGATGATTTTAACTCCATCAACATTGTACATTCTTCTTCAGCCCAGAAAGAATTAAAGTTTCAATACGCCTATTTATTTGACAAGTACACTTCCGCCCAGCCTGCACACAGAGAAATAGGAGAGCGTAAAATAGGTATAAATAACTACTCAGAGACACCATGCAGACAGTAAAAAGAAGGACCCAGGGAGTCTCTATACAAGTGGAGGAGGCTCCCAGAATGCTGGAAGAATGATACTGGGAGGAGCAGCAACATCTTACCCTCTTTCTTACATTTCGAATTAACCCTGAGAATCATGTACAAGTGCTGGAGAATGTGTGTATTCACCCAGTGTCTGAGTCTAGGCTTACAATTTTTCTTCAGTACAAAACAAGATTTCAAATGGGATCTAATAATTTGCTGATATTTAAAAGAGACAGTGTAAAGTACCTTGTTTTTATTCCTATATGTTAAGAGGTAATATTTAGAATATAGACAGTGAAATCACTTGGATGAAACTTAAAACATTGATTTTATTGATGGAATATCTGAAATAAAGTTTGTAACCTATGTCAGTGTTTAAAATAGACTTTTAACTACTTTGTTGCTGGCCACCTGATTTTGATTTCATATTCATGTGAAGAGCTTATAAAAATTAAGTCCCCAGTATCTATATTTCCACCTTTATGTCCATGTGTTCCCAATGCTTAGCTCCTACTTACAGGTGAGAACATGTAGTATTTGGGTTTCTGTTTATGTGTAGGTTCACGTAGGATAATGGCCTCCAGCTACATCCATGTTACTGAGAAGGACATGATTTCATTCTTTTGTATGGCTGTATAGTATTCCATGGATTATATATACTGTATTTTCTTTAATCCACTGTTGATGAACACTTGGGTTGATTCTCATTACTGGGTACATACCCAGAGGAAAATAAATTGTTTACCAAAAGGACATGTTTACCCATAAGTTACAACAGTGCTATTTGCAATAGCAAAAAATTGTCTGTTTTAAAGACCGGACTAACTAGCCCTGACCCCCGTATCCTTTTGATGTGAAAACAGAGGGAAAGCATAATGACCATGTTGTCTGAGTAGAAAGATTCATAAGAGGCTACAGAAGGCTTGAGGTACAGATGAGCAGCAGTTATTTTTTGCAATTACGCTAATACTATAAGGCACTACTTTGTAACAAGTGAGTAAAGAAGCAGGGGGAAGTATACAAGCCATTTCACCAGTCCCAAGAGGTTTGGCCCAGGGAAGAATGTGGAGAGATGACAAGAATGTTTTCTCTTAACCTAGCTCATAAATTACTGGATGTTGGCTTGGAGCAGTGGCTCACACCTGTAATCCCAGAACTTTGGGAGGCCAAGGCGGGTGGATCACAAAGTTGGGAGTTCAAGACCAGTCTGACCAACATGGTGAAACCCTGTTTCTACTAGAAATACAAAAATAGCTGAGCACAGTGTCATGTGCCTATAATCCCAGCTACTCAGGAGGCTGAGGCAGGAGAATTGCTTGAACCCAGGAGTGAGAGGTTGCAGTGAGCCAAAACTGAGCCACTGCACTCTAGCCTGGGTGAGAGATCAAGACTCCATCTCAAAAAAATAAAGTTGCTTGATGTTAACCTGTCTTTCATAGAAGGAAAATATCCAGGTCCTTGAATCTCTGAATTCCTACTAATTTTTAATATCACAGATTCCAGAGGATGATATGTAGGTGTCACTGCAGGAAAAGGTATAAATTGTGTTATAATAGGGCTTTAGCCACAAGTCTTTAGTTTAGCCACAAGTCTCTGCCACTTAATCTAGGCTTATCTACATATGAGCCTCAATTTCTGTACCGTTTCTAGTCTATGACCTCAATTGCCTGCTGACCAACTACATCAGAATCCTTTGAAATAAGCCCCAGCATTAGGATTTTAAGAAAACTCTTCTAGCCACAGTTGAGAGCCACTTTCTAGACTATGAAAGTAAAATATGAAAAGCCTATGTTGTATTAGTCCATTTTCATACTGCTGTGAGGAAATATCTCCCACTGGGTAATTTAAACAGAAAAAGAAGTTTAATGGGCTTACAGTTTCACATGGCTGGGAAGGCCTCACAGTCATGGCAGAAGGTGAAAGAGGAGCAAAAACACATCTTACGTGATGGCAGGCAAGAGAGCGTGTGCAGAAGAACTGCCCTTTATAAAACCATAAGATCTCATAAGACTTACTCACTATCATGAGAACAGCATGGGGAAACCCACCCCCATGATTCAATTACCTCCTACCTGGTCCCTCCCACAACACGTAGGGATTATGGGAACTACAATTCAAGATGAGATTTGGGTGGAGACAGAGTCAAACCATATCACATGTGGTCACAGATCTAAAATACACAGCCCCATTCAAGTGAAGTATCCTTCTTGGATATGATTTTTTAGCACCTCATTCTGACCATGAGTAGTTGGATTCTCATCGTTCTGAAGGCTGAGGGAAGAAGGGTCCTTCTTACTAAGTATGCATTTGGTCTAAACAGCCTCCTTTTGCCTGGGCTGCCCCATCAGGAAGTTGTCCCCTGCAGGAGGCAATTGTGGACCTGACATGGTGCACTAGTCCCACTGGACACTGGGGGAAATGCTGAGACATTACCAAAAGGCCATAGTCCAAGAGAGACAATTCAAGGAGGAAAAGAACATGCAATTGCCAAAGAGGTCCTAAAAATACCCAATGTATTTGCTGATCAACCTGGAACTTTATTATCTAAAAACTTGGAACAAACATGTTCTTAGCAGTGGGGGAGGGTAATTTGATCCCCTTCCAGCAGTGTAAGTATCCTAGTAATAGTGGCAGTAAACATGGTTTATCCTAATTGCCACGTATGCTATAAATTTGCATTTTTACCCTTACTGTGAATTTCAAAATTGAATGGATATGTGTGATTTATTAAATTTATTTACTTATATCATCAATTGAGAAAAGTGATGTTTAGCTAAAATGGGCATTATAGGTAAGAAGAAAATTAAAAGTGCCTTCTGGCAAGAAGTATTTGTGTGCTATACCAATATTCTATACTGCCTAGTGAGAAAGAAAAAAAATGAGAGAATCTGTGTTTGTTTCAGTTTTGGATAAAAGGATTTAAGCAGGAATTAGGGAAGGAAAGGATCAGCCATGAACCCTGCTACCATGTAGCCCTTCTTTCTTGACACTCTGACTAAGTCAGGGGTTGCACAGTACCCATTCTGTTGGAATACGTATTTTTTAAATAAACATTGATAGAAAACAAAATAAAATATTAGGAAAAATATAAATTTCAAATCTCTGTTAGTTTCCAGAAGTTGAGCAAACTGTGGGGTTGGATGAATGAAGAGAGATTGGTTAATGGGTATAAACACACAGTTAGATGAGAAGGAATAAATTCTAGTGTTCAATGACACAGCAGAGTAACTGCAGATAACAGCAATATATTGTGTATTTCAAAATAGCTAATAGATTTGAAATGTTTCCAACACAAAGAACTGCGAAATGTCCTAGGTGATGGATATTCCAAATACCTTGATTTGCTCATTATACATTGTACACATGTATCAAAATATTATGTGTACCCCATAAATATGTACAACCATTATGTATCAACTAAAAATAAAAAAGAAAATAAAAATAATTTGATAATGGTACTATGTGAAATAAAAGATTTCCATCACAGTGAAAAAGTCTGGATTCCACAAATAGTTTTTCATATTATGCTGATTTTGGTTATAACCATCTGAAGTCTGCCACTGTATTAGTCTGTTCTCATGTTGCTAAAAAGACCTGCCCAAGACTGTGTAATTTATAAAGGAAAGAGCTTTAATTGATGTATTAGTCCATTTTCATGCTGCTAATAAAGACATATCCAAGATTGGGTAATTTGTATAGAAAAATGGTTTAATGAATTCACACTTCCATATGGCTGGGAAGGCCTCACAATCACGGCAGAAGGCAAGGAGGAGCAAAGACACATCTTACATATATGGCAGCAGGCAAAGAGTTTGTGCAGGGAAACTCCCCCCTTATAAAACCATCAGATCTCATGAGACTTACTCACCAACACGAGAACAGCATGGGAAAGACCTGCCCCCACGATTCCATTACCTCCCACTGGGTCTCTCCCACAACACATGGGAAATCAAGATGAGATTTTGGTGGAAACACAACCAAACGAAGCCATATCAGTGTATTCACAGTTCTGCAATCGTCAGTTCCTGAGGCAGGGGAAGCCTCAGGAAACCTGCAATCATGGGAGAAGGGGAAAGAAACATGTCCTTCTTCTCATGGCAGCAGCAAGGAGAAGTGCCAAGCAAAAGGGGGAAAACGGCTCATAAAACCATCAGATCTCACGAAACTCACTATCAGGAGAACAGCATAAGGGTAATCGCCCCCATGATTCAATTACTTCCCACTGGCTCTCTACTATGACACATGAGAATTATGGAAACAACAATTCAAGATGAAATTTGGGTGGGGACCCAATCAAACCATACCAGCCTCTTACTATATCAGGAAAGTAGTCTCCCCTCTGGTATCAATTTCTTAAAATCTAAACAAAGTGGGGTCTGCTGTGTGGACTTTCACTCAGTTCTAGGATCTCACTCTTTGCGAGGAAAGTCCTAAAGTGGTGAACAGCTGCTCAGAACCTAGGAAAATGCCCTGAGAAGCTGTCTTAGTGGGAACTTGGCTGACTGCCTCTTCCTGGTTTTCTTGGCCCTCACCTTCCATAGGGTCCTCACCCTCACAACCTATCCCCCAGCGTGTCAAACTGGCTCTCTAGATGAACTATCAATAGAAATGTAATCTTTTTGTTTTTATTTTCCTAAAAATGCCTGTTTTCTATCACCTTGTAAACTCAGGACCAGCTGCTGGGGGTCTGGACTTGTTAGGAAATTTCCCTTTGCCACATGAGTGCCAGATCCAGCAGACACAGCTTTGACATCAATTAACAGCACGACAAATCAGCAGCTGATTCTGGAAACAGCTTCCACACTGACAGTGAAGCATGGCCGTTGAGAAACAGCGCCTCCGGTAACACTTTGTCATTCTTCGACATTGCTGACAGACTCCTTACTTTCCCCAGACTTACACAAACACATATGCATGCACACATTCTTACAAATAAGAATGTACATCTGAACTTAGACATTGAGACATACACAGAAATCAAGGGGATTGTGCATGGAGGCACCCATTTTCCTTTCGTATGGGTGTTCATGTACACACACACATACATGCCGACCCTTAAGGACTTAAATGCATTCATTTACTCACACATGCATCTTTTTACAACTCCATAGACAAATACCCTAGCATCTGCGAAAGCACACACACACATGCATGCAAATAGACCAGTGTGTGCCCTCTGATTGTCCATAGGCTCATTCATGCACTGCAAAGCCGGCACTCACAAGGTCATGCACTCGGAAGACACAGAGACGTAATTTCTCAGATAGATGTGATTAAATGCATGAACTCATACAGTTACACATGCACATGAGCTTGCACAAACATACACACACACACACTCAGTGCCCAATGCAAGAGACTGAAGACAAGTTTCTGAAGTAAAGTTGGAAAGGGCAGCTGGTTTTGCTCTGAACAAAGACTACAAGATGCAGAGTAAACAAAGGAATGTCCACACTTTGGGGCATTAAAATACTTCACCGTGAATAGCTTTATCTTCCACATTTATCTCTTTTTGCTTTTTGCCATTCAAGCTACTTGAGTTATGTTTACATAACAATGTTTTGCAACATTTAATCAAACTAATATTTCTTTTATGTAAAATGATACTGCCTTCAATAGCTGTTAGCTGTTTTTTAGCACCATTTACTCTGTGGAGAAGCTCTTCATGGTTGTTTAGTTTTGACATGTTGTGCCACAAATTGCATCTATTTAGTGCATCTAGCACCTGTAATCACCTCTAAAAGTTTGCAGATCACTGGCAGGAAAGAAGAAAGTCTGGTGTTCCAAATCTCCACATTTTTATGCCTTTCAGATGTTTAAAAATCTAAGCATCTCTCATAAATTAACCACATACTTTGGGGCATGTGAGTAGAAGAAAAGGTAGAAAGAGCATACTGTTTTCCTCCATCTTAGTCAAAAATGGCTGGAGTTGAAGAATGAAAACAGAGTAACAGAGTGGCTTTAGTTATTTAGGCTAAAGCCACACTCCTGGAATCTAAGTGGGCAATAATTTGATGGACAGTGGGGTGAGAAGTGGAGTACGTGATGGAACCTGGGCCTGAACACAAATCTCTTAACTGAGTACTTGTGGATTTGGACAAAGTAAACTCTGAAATTCATATTACTTCAATATAAAGTGGGGCTGATAACACCTCACTGAATTTTGTTTATCAGAGAATTGTTAATGTAAACATTTTGGTACTCATAATCTTTACATGCTTTTATCTTTCTTGTAACTATTGTCTGTAATGTGATCTATATAGTCTGGTACTATATCAGCTATTATTAACCTATAACTAGACACACTTGTCTGGTGATCCCCTGAAGTTTATACAAAAAGGAATCATTGTATATTCATAAATGATTCCACTAACCCTTGGAGGGAGAACCAGCAATTTTCCAGTGAAATTCCATGAAGGTTGAGATTTTTATCTGTTCAATTCACGGGTTAATTCCTAGTACCTGGATAAGTATAAAATACATAGGAGCTCCTCAATAAGTATTTGCTGAACTGATGAATTATGTCCTTGAACATTTGCATTTGGATCTTCTATCCCATGCCAAAACAAATAAGAAAAGTGAAGAAAGAACTCTCTATTCTTTCTACAAAGAATCATAATCAAAGCTGAGGACGTTACTTATCTATCACTCTTTCCCCAGGGCCTAAAGTGGCACAAAAAGAGACTGAATAAGTATGTTTTACATAAGTCAGTAGATATCAATAGACATTTTGTATTGGAACAACAAAAACAATACCATTAAATGTCACTGTTAAAATAATCCAACTCGACATTTCTTTCAGAGAAGCAAAGTTCTTCTTGTGCCTCTCTTGGCCTCACTTCTTTCTTCTTCACAGGGCTACGTCCATAGTCCCAGCCCTACAAAGTCCAGCACACTGCCCTCTGCTTTTCCAATAATACACACTTTATCTTAATGATTTCATATAGACGCTTTTTTTTTCTGATCACCATTTGTAGTAGTAACTTTCAAATTTCGTCTCCAAACTCATCCTCCTCACAAGCTTCATCACGTAATATTCAATGAGTGCTAGAGTTTTCTACCAGGATAGCTTCCAAATGGCTTTTAAAATGTGCAAATCGGAGCTCATTGTCTTCCTTCCTAAATCTTCTCCCTCTGCTCAATTTTGTTTCTGAGCAGATGTCACCAGCATTCACCCAGCAGATCATCAGCACCCTCTGCAGTCTCCTGTTTGCCCTCTCTCCTTAAATTTTGCTCTTCACCTCCCTTAAATAGTGTTGTTTCTCAAGTGCTCATGTCTGGCTTTCTTTTTCTCTTATTGCACAAATTTAAGTATAATAAAAGTTCTAAGAGGTTGTATGATATAATGAGATGTTATAAGAATTAAATTTATCTTTAAAGATTCAATAACAGATAAGGCTCATGCCTATAATCTGAGCACTTTGGAAGGTCAAGGCAGGAGGATCACTTGAGCCCAGGACTTTGAGACCAGCATGGGCACCATGGCAAGGCCCCTGGCTCTACAAACAATAATAATAAAAGTAAATACCCAAGCATGATGGTGCATGCTTCTGGTCCCAGCTACTTGGGGGACTGCAATGACAGAAGCACTTGGACCCAAAATTTCCAACCTGCAGCATGTCATGGTGATTCCAATACATGCCAGCCAGGGTGACAGATTGAGACCCTGTCTCAAAGAAAAAAATTTAATAAGATCTATAACCTTGAATAACAATACATGAGAAAAAGCTGCCCAAATGCAGTAAAGGTCAAAAAGACACTTGCTGAAAAGATATTGGTAATGGAAAATCTATGAAACAAAGTTAGCAACAAAACAAACAAAACAAAAAACTTTCAAAAGGAGGTATAATACATAAAGGACAAATTCAATACTCACATGTGTAACAACTAAAACAGGGGACACAGACTGGCCAGAGGAGCAGCAACCATTGCCCCATCCTGTTCTACAACAGGGAGATATGGACAGGGTGGTTTCAGGAAATCTTACAGCAGTTTCTTAGAGAGATTTGATTGCTATCCATCTTTGCCTTCCGGGGAAAAGCAAAGGCTCCAACAACTTGTGGAGTCTCATAATACTGCCAAATAAGCTATCACACTCTTTAACACAGAAAGCTTCTGCTAGTGCAGAAATCATTCCTGGCTCCAGCATAACTCAAATCTTTTGAAAATAGCTGATTGTGTGAGAACCACTTTCACTCAAAGATTAACCATTGTTAAAAAGGAAATAGCACAGGGTGGCTGCAGTGGCTCAAACCTGTTAAGCTCAACACTTTGAGTCCAAGGTGGGAGAATCACTTGAGGACAGGAGTTTAAGATCAGACTGCTGGACAATGCAGTGAGACACATTTAAAAATTAGGCAGCTGTGGTGGTGTGTGCCTGTGGTCCCAGCCACTCAGGAGCCTGAAGCAGGAGGATCACTTGAGCCCAACAGTTTGAGGCTGCAGTGAAGTGTGACTGCACTATTGCACTCCAGCCTGGGCAACAGCAAGGCTCTCTCTCTCAAAATAAAAAGGAAGCAGCCCTGGATGCATGGATTTATACAAAGATACTACAAGAAATAAGAAAAAAAGGAATAGAAACATATGAAAGATGACTAAGCCTCACCAGAAAAATATTACCACAGAAAAGATGTAAAGTATGAGCAAACATAAGCCATAAATAAAATTTTTAAAATATCATTTAAAAAAGTGCACTGGTAAGATATGTCAAGTTAACTAAAAGAGATGAAACATGAGCTGGCAGGACTTGAGAAATAAGTGGGAAGAAAAAAGAAAGAACATCATCTACAAAATCACGTCTGCATTGGAAGCAGCATAAAGAAAAATAGAAGCTGTTCAAGATACAGTAAGGCCGTGAAAGACTGGAGTGAGAAAAAAATGAAAGAAAAATGATGAAAGCATTTTAAAAATTGTTGATGGCAGCTATGTAACACAGGAAAGAAAAAGGGGCTTCACACATAATAGCTAGCTCCAAAAATTAAAGAAAAGGCTGAACAGTTAAAGTTACTAGTCTTCTAAGACAAAGAATACACTGTGCACCTAGGCAAAATGATTAAAACATCCATATGGAAAAAATATCAGGCTAGATTCAAAATGATTTGCAAGAACATTCAAGGTTAGAAGACTGTGAAGCATATGGGCCTAATATCCTCAAAGAAACAAGATGTTTAGCCCCATTAAAGTTTAGTCTAACTATAAAGTCAGTGTTCATCACATTATTGGTACAGATGATACAACAGCAACAACAACCATAACAAGCAGACACATATCTCTGCACTCTCTCTTCTCTCTCTCTCTCCATATATATATATATATATATATATATATATATTTTTTTTTTTTTTAAGACAAACTCTTTCTCTGTCGCCCAGGCTGGAATGCAGTGGTGTGATCTCAGCTCACTACACCCGCTGCTTTGTGAGTTCAAGTGATTCTCCTGCCTTAGCCACTTGAGTAGCTGACCCTACAGGCATGTGTCACCATGCCTGGCTAATTTTTGTATTTTTTGGGAGAGATGGGATTTCACCATGTTGACCAAGTTGGTCCCAAACATCTGACGTTTAGTGATGCACCCTCCTTAGCCTCCCAAGTTGTTGAGATTACAGGCATGAGCCACTGCACTGCACCTGGCCCATTCTACTTATATTCTAATTGGAGTGCAAAAAGAGCAATAAATGAGATGAAGAGTAAATAAGGAAGTGATCACTGATTACTCAAAGGAAAAATAAAGCCTAAAAGTCAATAGGGATTGTTGAAAACATTGTCACTTTAGAGAGGATGACCAGGGAAGGATTGAATGAGGGGACATTTGAGTAATCATGTGAGTGAATAAAGGAGTAAGCCTTGAAGTCATCCAGAGAAATGGTATTCTAAGAATTGAGGATAGCTAGGAATAAGGCCTTGAAGCAGGAGTGTGCCTGGAGCCTGAAATGCTGAGTGATAAAGAATGAGGTCAGGAAGGATGGAACAGTGAGGAGGAGGCAATGAGGATGGGATGAGATGAGGAAAGTAATGTAAAAAGGAGTGTTGAGTGTTTTAAGGATTTTAGCTCGTACTCTGAAATAAACAGATTTGGGATTGGGTAGGGAGAAGATCAGAAGCCCACTTCGGAACTTCTGCAGTTTGGGAGACCTACTAAAAATCCAGGTGGAGAAGCTAAATAGATGGTTGTAAATATAATAAAACATTTTTAGCATAAAAAGATTCACACATTTTATAAAAGTCTTTATTTTAAAAGTACTAGGGGATACACTCTAGAAAACCTAATTATGAATAGAAAATCTTTCTGGAAGGGACTAATGGTGAGTATTAAATTCATATATCTGTAGGGACCAGATTAAGACACTTGAAATACATACAAAATAAACTGAAATGTTATTAACATAGAAATGTAGAAATGATAGTAAATGGCAAAGGAAGGAAAGGAAGATTGTAAGAGGCAATTTAAGATTTCTTTTCTGATTTTATTTAACCAACCTTCAAAATTATATAATTTAAAGTATATAAATCTAGTTATAAGGATGCAATTATATAAAAAGTTGTTAAAGTTGGATATTAAGAGAAAAATCCATCATTTTACTGAGAAAAAACAACCAATTTATGCCAGACATCACCAGCATCCCATGTGCTTCCCTTCAGTGTTTCAACTGCAGTGCATGTCAGCACATTTTACAACTCCCAGCACCTGATAATTGTTTTGCATAAGGGCTCTCTATTGCAAGGTAATCATTTTGCCCACACAACTATCAACCATTAGTGCCAGGCAATGAATATCCCTTAGATCAGGCCTAAGCTATTGTACTATAGCTTCGCTCAGCACAGGCTTTGAAAATTACTATGAGGGAAATCCTACTGGGCAGAGCTGCAACCATTAAACCTCTAGTCATCAAGTTGGTCCACAGAGAAAAGTAGCCTGAGTAAAGAATATGCATGGAATCCCTAGATAGTGACAAATGACCTGTCTGTTGCTCAAGGTGTTGGAAAGAGGAGGATGAGAAGATTGAAAAAAAAATGATGTTAGAACAAGAGGCATAAGGCAGGTTCGACAATGGGGGGAGACAGATAAAATATTTGGGTTCCCAACATCACCCACCTAAAAGCAGCCAGGGTAGGGAAAGCCCTGAATAATGAAGAAGAGAGTTGGCCTGGTCCAGTATGTGTCAGCTGACACTCTGGGCTCCTGGTCACCAAAACTGACTTAGTTACTGCTACTTTGTTGCCCCTTCCAGGTTGAACAAAGAGCACAGAACTTATAATATGGCATCATTTTGTCATGAAAACTAATGAGTCACTGGGAAGCAACTTGATTCCCTGAGGTTCCTATTACCCGGAGGAGGCATCTTTGATAATTACTGGAGTTACGGAGTATACTGGGCATGGATTTGTATTCCCCTGTTCTAGTGTTTTGGACAGTATGGTTATCCAAAGGGTCACTAAGCATGTAGTTTATGCCATGAGATTTTGCATATTTTCTTAGACCAAATGTCTTTGTTTACTTTGAATTTCTATAAAGTAATACCTGAGGCTGGGTAATTTATAAAGAAGAGGATTATTTAACTCATGGTTCTACAGACTATATATGAAGCATGGCACCAGATTTGCTTCTGGTAAGGACCTCAAGAAGTTTTCAAACATGGCAAAAGGGGAATGGGAGCTAGTGTACCACATAGTGAGAGTGGGAGCAAGAGAGAGAAAGAGAAGGGGTGCCATGCTGTATTAAACAACCAGCTAAAGTCTCCCACTATTATTACGTGGGAGTCTAAGTCTCTTTGTAGGTCGTTAAGAACTTGTTTTATGTATCTCTGTGCTCCTGTATTGGGTGCGTATATATTTAGGATCATTAGCTCTTGTTGCATTGCTCTTTTTACCATTATGTAATGCCCTTCTTGTCTCTTTTGATCTTTGTTTGTTTAAAGTCTATTTTATCAGAGACTAGGATTGCAACTCCTGCTTTTTTTTTTTTTTTTTGCTCTCCATTTGCTTGGTAAGTCTTCCTCCATCCCTTTATTTTGAGCCTATGTGTATCCTTGCATGTGAGATGGGTTTCCTGGATACAGCACACTGATGAGTGTTGTCAATATTAGACAGATCAATGAGACAGAAAAGTAACAAGGATATCCAGGACTTGAACTCAGATGTGGACTAAGCAAACCTAATAGACATTTACAGAACTCTCCACCCCAAATCCACAGACTATACATTCTTTTCATCACCACATCACACCTACTCTAAAATCGACCACATAATTGGAAGTAAATCACTCCTCAGCAAATGCAAAAGAACAGAAATCATAACAAACAGTCTCTCAGATCGCAGTGCAAACAAATCAGAACTCAGGATTCAGAAATTAACAGAGAACCACACAACTTCATGGAAACTGAACAACTGACTCTTGAATGTTGACTGGATTAACAATGAAATGAAGGCAGAAATAAAGATGTTCTTCGAAATCAACAAGAACGAAGACACAACATACCAGAATCTCTGGGACACAATTACAGTAGTGTCTAGAGGAAATTCATAGCAATAAATGCCCACATGAGAAGCAGGAAAGATCTAAAATCAACACCTTATCATCAAAATTAAAAGAGCTGGAGGAGCAAGATCAAACAAATTCAAAAGCTAGCAGAAGACAAGAAATAACTAAGATCAGAGCAGAACTGAAGGAGATAGAGACACAAAAAATCCCTTGAAAAAATCAATAAATCCAGGAGCTGGTTTTTTGAAAAGATCAACAAAATAGACCACTAGTTAGATTAATAAAAAGAAAAGAAAGAATAATCAAATAGATGCAATAAAAAATGATAAAGGGGATATCACCACAGATTCGACAGAAATACAAACTACCATCAGAGATTACTACAAATAACTCTATGCACATAAACCAGTAAACCTGGAAGAAATGAATAAATTCCTGGACACTTGCACCCTTCCAAGCCTAAAACAGGAAGAAGTTGAAACCCTGAATAGACTAATAACAAGGGCTCAAGTTGAGGCAAAAATTAATAGCCTACCAACCAAAAAAAGCCCAGGTCCAGATGGGTTCACAGCTGAATTCTACATACAAAGAGGAGCTGATACCACTCCTTCTGAAACCATTCCAAACAATCCAAAAAGAGGGAATCCTTCCTAAATCATTTTTATGAGACCAACATCATCCTGTTACCAAAACCTGGCAGAGACTCAACAAGAAAAGAAAACTTCAGGCCAATCTCTATGATGAACGTAGATGCAAAAATCTTTAATAAAATACTGGCAAACAGATTGCAACAGCATATCAAAAAGCTTATCCATCATGATCAAGTACACTTCATCCTGGGGATGCAAGGCTGGTTCAACATATGCAAGTCTGTAAACATAATTCACCACATAAACAGAACCAAAGACAAAAACCACATGATTATCTCAATAGATGGAGAGAAGGCCTTCAGTAAAATTCAACAGTACTTTATGTTAAAAACTCTCAATAAACTAGGTATTGATGAATGTATCTCAAAATAGTAAAAGCTATTTATGACAAATCCACAGCCAATATCATACTGAATGGGCAAAAACTGGAAGCATTCCCTTTGAAATCTGGTACCAGACAGGGATGCCCTCTCACCACTCCTATTCAGTAAAGTATTGGAAGTTCTAGCCAGAGCAATCAGGCAAGAAAAAGAAATAAAGTGTATTCAATTAGGAAAGGAGGAAATCAATTTGTCTCTATTTGCAGATGACATGATTGTATATTTAGAAGACCCCATTGTCTCAGTCCAAAATCTACTGAAACTGATAAGCAACTTCAACAAACTCTCAGGATACAAAATCAATGTGCAGAAATCACAAGCATTTCTATACACGAATAAGACTAAAAGAGAGCCAAATCAAGAAGGAACTGCCATTCACAATTGCTACAAAGAAGAATAAAATACCTAGGAATACAACTAACAGAGGATGTAAAGGACCTCTTCAAGGAGAACTACAAACCACTGCTCAAGGAAATAAGAGAGCACACAAACAAATGAAAAACATTCCACGTTCAGGGTTAGGAAGAATCAATATTGTGAAAATGGCCATACTGCCCAAAGTAATTTATAGATTCAATGCTTTCCCCATCAAACTACCATGACCTTCTTCACAGAACTGGAAAAAACCACCTTAAACTTCACGTGGAACCAAAAGAGAGTCCTGCATAGCCAAGTCAATCCTAAGCAAAAAGAACAAAGCTGGAGGCATCATGCTACCTGACTTCAAACTATACTACAAGGCTACAGTAATCAAAACAGCATGGTGCTGGTACCAAAACAGAGATATAGACCAATGGAACAGAACAGAAGCCTCAGAGGCAACACCACACATCTACAACCACCTAACCTTTGACAAACCTGACAAAAACAAGCAATGGGGAAAGGATTCCCTGTTTAATAAATGGTGTTGGGAAAACTGGCTAGCCATGTGCAGAAAGCAGAAACTGGACTGCTTCCTGACAACTTACACTAAAATTAACTCCAGATGGATTTAAGACTTAAACATAGACCTAACACCATAAAAACCCTAGAAGAAAACCCAGGCAAAATCATTCAGGATATAGTCATAGGCAAGGACTTCATGACTAAAACACCAAAAGCAATGGCAACAAAAGCCAAAATAGACAAATGGGATCTAATTAAACTCCAGAACTTCTACATAGCAAAAGAAACAATCATTAGAGTGAATTGGCAACCAACAGAATCGGAAAAATTTTTGCAATCTACCCATCTGACATAGGGCTAGTATCCAGAATCCACAAAGAACTAAGATAGATTTACAAGAAAAAAACAAACAAACCCATTCAAAAGTGAGCGAAGGATATGAACAGACACTTTTCAAAAGAAGACATATATGAGGCCAACAACTCGTCATCACTGGTCATTAGAGAAATGCAAATCAAAACCACATTGAGATACCATCTCATGCCAGTTAGAACGGCGATCATTAAAAAATCTGGAGACAACAGATGCTGGAGAGGATGTGGAGAAATAGGAACACTTTTACATTGTTGGTGGGAGTGTAAATTAGTTCAACCATTGTGGAAGGCAGTGTGGTGATTCTCAAGTACCTAGAATAGAAATTCCATTTAACCCAGCAACCTCATTACTGGGTATATATCCTAATGATTATGAATCGTTCTGTTGCAAACACACAGTGCACATGTTCATTGTGGCTCTGTTTGCAATAGCAAAGACCTGGAACCAACCCAAATGCTCATTGATGGTAGACTGGACAAGGAAAATGTGGCCCATATACACCATGGAATACTATGCAGCCATAAAAAATGATGAGTTCTTGTCCTTTGTAGGGACATGGATGATCTGGAAACCATCATTCTCAGCAAACTGATGCAAGAACAGAAAATCAAACACGACATGTTCTCACTCATAGGCAAGTGTTGAACAATCAGAACACATGAACACAGGGAGGGGAGCATCACACACTGGGTCTGTTATGGGGGACTAGGGGAGGGATAGCAGGGGGTAGGGAGTTGGGGAGGGGATAACATGGGGAGAAATGCCAAATATAGGTGATAGGGATGGAGGCAGCAAACCTCCTTGACATGTATCTATCTATGCAACAATCCTGCATTATCTGCACATGTACCCCAGAAACCAAAAGTGCAATTAAATATATACACACACATATATACACATATATATGTGTATACATATATTATGTATATATACACATATATGTGTATACATATAAATGTGAATGTGTATATATTTACATATATGTATATACGTATATACACATATATGCACACATATATGTGCATACGCATATATACACACATATATGCGTATACACACATATGTATACACATATATGTGTATATGTGTGTATACATATATGTGTGTATATATATTTATTTGTACTTTATATACATATATATATGTATATAAAACCAGCTCTCTGCTGAACTAATAGGGTGAGAACTCACTCATCACTTCAAACACAGCACCAAGCCATTCATGAGAAATCCACTCTCATAATCCAAACATCTCCTACTAGGGCCACCTCCAACATTGAGGATCACCTTTGAACATAAAATCTGGAGGGGACAAATATCTGAACTATATCACCAAGGGGCTCAATTAGAGCAACAGGCGATGTGACAATTGGTACATGAGCATGAGATCCACTGGTTCTCCCAGGTACTCCATCATATGTATGCTGTCATCCATCTAGAACATTGGAATCTTTAAAATGCAGCTAAGAAGCCAGGTTAGGTATGGCATCCTTTGGGTTTGAAGTAATGTCCTTCCATATTTGATGTATACTTTAACCAACAGCCATGATATGGTGTTGACTGTGTAGTAGGTGAATAAGCTTGAGAATACAAAAGTTAGCAATAGGATAATTACTCATTATCACTTTTAGTGAAACTTGGGGGTGTAGGGATGTATATCCTTCCTATGCTTGTAGCTCTGGGTTTTACTAAACTAGAAGTCTGGTTTCAGAGCTGGGGGATGCTCTTGCCAGGAATGCAGTAGGAGTTATTCTACATTTCTCACCATAAGACTCTTCATGCCAGTAGACTAGCAGTCAAAGAAAGGAGTGATTGCAAGTGGTGGCTATATAGAGGCCCAGTAATCATGACAAGATAGTGTTGCTGCTACATAGTTGTGATAGGGAGTAGTAATTACAAAATACAAGAAATTTTAGGAGGAAACTTTCATGCCTCTGTATCCTTTAATAACTGCAAATGGCTCTCAGAAATGCTGATAGGATAATCTAGAATGTGTAGCAGAGGAAAGAGGTCATTTGTACCAACTAAGGTGCTGGGATCAGCTCTGACAGTGGGGGACTAAGCTTGCCCTTTGGCAAGTTTTTCTTTTTTAAAAATATTGAAATAGGTCAATCTCTCAAATAACTGCTTGCAGGATTTTCGTATACAGGCTGGGTGGATCTGAGTGGTGTAGAGAATTACTATGAGTGCCCAGCTCACTTTAGGGTAGGACAGCTTGAATTCAAACTTCTAGCACCTGCATTTCCTTGTTGTAGGCTCTTTCTGCCATTGATGCTACGTTTTGTGACTGTGAAAAAGGCTAAATTTGCAGGAGAATTAATGCTCCAGAAATGAGCCATCAATAAACTCCTAGTGTAGGTTGGTGTATAATCTGTCACCTCAGCTCTCTCACCTCCACCTGAGATGATTCCGAGGATGGTGTTTTGTGCTGGACCCAGAGTTTCCCTGCAGGATTTCACTGCAGTCTTCAATGGAGGGGATCTTGCTTGATGAGGCCACCTTATTGGCTTTCTTCTTTTCCTACTTCCCTACTATTAATTCTCCCAATAAAGGACTTAGAGTCTTACGTTCAAATCTTTGTTCTCAAAGTCTGCTTTTGGAAGAACCTAAGCAAAGACATCACTGTCATAATTGTATACTTGCACATAGTATTTAACACTTGCTGTCTAAATCAGTAGAAGAGCAAGTGTTATATAAAATAGCAAGTATTTTATATAAAGTTTTAGTTATATGACAACATTAAGAAAAACCATTAGTGGAACATCATTCTAAATTATCTAGGAACATGCATACTAATAGCAAAGAAATATGCTTCACACAGTAAAGAATTTTTAAAGAATCAGTGAAAGCAGAAAGCATCTCATAAAATATGAGACAGATTAAGACCAAATATTTATTTTATATCAATAAATTAAAATTGCCTATGTAGGTACAAAAATGTCAGATTGGATTATAAAGAAAAAATATCTATAACTATAAATTGACTCAGAGAGTTTGAAAATAGAAATGTGGGTAATTTTCTACAGAGAAAATTGTAGACAAAGAATGTGCTAAAATGTTAAGGTAATTCAAGGGCACATTAAGAAAATAAGAATCATTTTTAGATAAAGCTTATACATTTAAATTGAGATAAAGTGGTTTTAAATGTGTGTGCGTGTACATGTGTGTGTGTGTGTGTGTGTATAGCTAAGAATATGTAATCAATACTTTCATAGGAAAACTAGAACTTAACAGGGAAAATACATCAAAATAAATTAATATAAAAATCAGATTCACTTTTCTCAATGCTTGACATAGAAGCATGTAAGGAACAATATGAAAAATTCTACCTCTTGTTTAGTATAACTGATGTCTTTGAATTTCATTCCAGGATTCATGATGTAAAGTTATATGCATATGATATCCCATACATAAGTAAGTATTTTTAAAAAATCCAGAAAAAGTAAAAACTATAAATGCTTTTAAAATGGTAAGAACTTGAGATGATTTTAAGTACACTCATATGAATAAGACATCTTTAATAATAATAAAAACCAGAACTCATCAAATGTTTAAAAATGGCAACATGGAAAGTATGAAGCTAAAAATTTACTTCAACATCAAAAGTAAAATAAGAGTTCAAACAAAAGGCATATGTCAAAAGTGAAAGTCGTAGTTTCTTAATATATAGTTAATAAAAATTGATAATAAGAATACCAACAGCTTATGAAAATAATTAGCAAAATACACATTTAGCAGAAAACACAGCTGGGCATGAAACATAAAAGTAGGATTAATCTCACTCATGAGTGAAATACAAAACAGGGCTACAATAATACATCATTTTTCATCTACCAGATTCAGAAAGAGCAAAAAGTGTGACAACACAGTATAACTGCAAGTAGAAGAGGAATGAGTATATCCCCTATCACTGATTAGAGGATAAACTGTTGCATCCTCAACTAGAGAGCAAAATGGCAACATATATCAAATGGGCGTTTTTTTCTGGCCCAGAAGTTCTTTTTCTTTTTTTTTTAGCAATTTAATCTACAGTTAGACCCATGTACAATTTTTAAAAAGGGTTCAAAAAAGGAGATTTATTGCAACTTTTACCCTGACAATGAAAGATGAGAAAATATACCAGTCACTGTTTGGGTGACAGGTACACTGGAAGCCCAAATGCCACCACTACACAATGTAGCCAAGTAGCACCTGCACATGTGTCCCTGCCAACATGCTATTTAAAAAAAAAGAATGTTATTAACTCTATTATGTTACATTCACATAATGGAATACTCCTAATTGTAATAAATTAGAAATCTCCAATTGTTATGAAGTGAAAACAGAAGATGTAGATCAGGGTAAAATATTCTACCATTTAAAAAATAAATGTTTATTTATTTAGATATTCAAAAATATGTATGGACATATACGTATATGCAGTATGACATACTGCACCTTAAATTCACATTCTAGGGAAAGGAATGACAAAAGATTACAAGAAATAAGAAAATGTTGACTGTCAGACATGAGGAATAAAGAGTATTAGATATCCACTCAGAAGAGTTGACTTCAGGAGATTCATCAATAAACTAGAGGAGTTGTCACGTGAGTAGCTGGGTTAATGCCTGTAAATATAAAAGGAAAAAGAACTAACAAATTCAGAGTCTCACTCTGTCACCAGGCTGGAGTGCAGTGGTGCAGTCTCAGCTCACTGTAACCTCCACCTCCTGGGTTCAAGTGATTCTTCTGCCTTAGCCTCCTGAGCAGCTGGGACTACAGGCATGTGCCACCACACCCAGCTATTTTTTGTTTTGTTTTGTATTTTTATTAGAGACAGGGTTTCACTGTGTTGGCCAGGATGGTCTCAATCTCCTGACCTCATGATCCACTCACCTCAGCCTCTCAAAGTACTGGGATTACAGGCATGAGCCACTGCACCCAGCTGCCTTTCTAAGCCTTGTTTTCTACACTCATAGCACAGAAAAGGCCATATCTCTCATTACAGGAAATGGTAAAAACTGAAATAACTCTCTTAGGGCAAGGATGAATTTTATAGGCTTATGTATCCCAAGCCACAGAATATCAGAAGAAACTAGCTTTGCAGGCAGCCTGAGTCAGTGACCAAAAAGCCTTTAGAACTGCTGCACTACATGTCTTATCATTACTTCTCTCTGCGTGTTAGCTGCATATCTCAGATTTTAGACAAACTTTTTCTGCTCTAGAGGAGTGGAAGTCCAGATAAGCATTTAGCAGCTTCAGTGTTCACATCTCTCACTTTACCAAGCGACAGTCACTCTTCTATTAGCTGCAACTTAAAGATCCTAGGGAGAATTTAAGGCCCAATTTGTCTTACTTCCCCACTCCTCATGGTAAGCAGTGTGCAATATTGTACAACTTCCTCTGAAGCTATTAAGTTGAAGTAGGGGCTGGAGGAATTTATCAAAAGGAGGGAAAACCCTTCTGAAATGAAAGAGGCTTACTTAGCAAAAGAAACAATAGCTGATCACTGCAGGAGGGTTATGAGGACCCAATGGTACAGTTTGTGTGAACTGCCAATCAAGGGTAGATCCTGGAGGCAGCATATAGCACAGGTATGTCCATATCACTCTGGACAGACAGTGCCAGTGATCAATAATTATTTTTCTGTTAGTTTAGAGACATCCACCATATATTTTTCAGTGCTAACTGGCTTAGCCACTGCTATGTGAAGTGAGTTGTACCAGTGATCAATAATTATTTTTCTGTTAGTTTAGAGACATCCACCATATATTTTTCAGTGCTAACTGGCTTAGCCACTGCTATGTGAAGTGAGTTGTAAGCAATAAGACCTGCTTAATATCTTTGCATTAGATAACAATGAGCCCTTCTTTGTGGCTTTATTTACTTACTTCGTAATTTTGAGGCATAGGCTAGATAACATGATTCTTTGTAAAATTATAAAAATCTCACAAAATACTAGCAGACAGTGAATACTCAAAACTATGCTTCTATTAACTAACTTTCACATTTCCCTTCATATTGCTTACCTGCCTATTTTTTCTGCCGCCTACACCAAAATTGCCATGAGCTCATTAGCTAAGGATGTGAGTGATCTGTAGTCTTCTCTCCCTAGTTAGTTCCTTTTGCGTCTGCTCTTCTTTAGGAAACAGTATTAAATATAATTTACCCCTCATTGGCTTTCTTAATAGTACCCCAAATGACCATGACATACACAATCCTCAGCTATTTACCTAAATACTAGTAATTTCCACTACCTTCTTAACACTAATATAGAGGAGCTATCAACGGTATCTTTAGTTCTAACTGAATTTTCTTTTCAAGTCCCATTCAAGCCCCACTCTTTTATCATCCCCTCTAATATCTAACTCTCTGGTTTTTACGTATTTATGTAATTTTGTCTGTCATGTTAACGGCATCATTTGGGATTGAAAGAAGCTTAAAGCTTGGGGGCAGAATCACAAACCAAGTATTTTCCTCTTTAAGGTGCAAGTTTCTCCTAAAGAGATCAGAGAAATTATTATGAAAGTGTCTTCTAATTATAGACTCTCTCTTTATTTCTGCTATTTTTTTTTCTACCTCACTTATTTTTCCCCCTCAATAGAAAGGGGAAAGCAGATGGTCTTGAGATACGCTTGGTTTCATTCATCAGTTGTGTGAGCTGGAATAATTAGTCATTCACTAAGAAATAAGTTTCATTTTTCTCACCTGTGCTGGGGTGGTGATAATACCTATCTGGATCAGGTAGAAACCTCAATAGAAAATCTGACATGAATCAGCTTAATCCTAAAAAGTGACTAACATTAGCTTAGGTGAATGAAATGGTCAGAGTTAGGGAAAGCTGCAGGCAAGGCCTGACTTAGGACTAGTGTTGGCAAAAACGCTTAGCTGCTTTCCATCTCTCAGCTCTGTCGCAGATCCACTGACAGTCTCTACTAACTCCAGGCTCTACCTGCACAAGTACAAAATAACTGTCCCAACTAGAAATCTCCTATACACGCCAGGGTTCGAATCCAGCAGCTACAGAGCTTTTCTCCTCCAGCAGATAAACCAAAAAATGGGAACCTAACTCTCATTAATTTGCACAGGGTCAACCCTTATCCAGCCATTGTACTGGAGATATGGTATATATTAATTAGCTTGTCTACAGCTCTCCAGTGTTCCTTGTAAGTTGGCCCCACCTGCAGCCTACGCATCTCTATCAGCAAGAACCAAGAGCAAGTCAGTGAGTTTTGTGTGTAAGTTCTAGAGAAGGGTCCCCACTCTCCAGTCTTATTTCCTCAAGGCAGGAGTCACAAAAAATCTCAGAATCCTGTAACTCTTTAGATAATGCAAATTTTCTACAGCCTCCACGTCACCTTTGAGGATAACTTTGAATGAAAGAATAGCAAACTCTGAGCATGCCTGGAAAGGCCGCACGACTCTCCTCCAAATCACAGTCTCAAGCTAAAATCTGTCCTGATATAATTATTTAATCCTATTACCTCTCTTGGATCCGCTAAGAATTTTTCTCACCCTTTGTCCATTGAAATGATCCCTGTAAACCTCCATGATGTTGATGTTGCTGTTACTAAACCCAAATCTGTTCTCAGGCCTCCTGCTGACTTCTGAGCACCATTAGAAATAGTTGGCACCTCCCTTTTCCTTCATAGGCTCTCTTCACTTGGTGTTCAGAACATCATGCTCTTCTGGTTTGTATCCTACCTCCCTGATTAGTGTTCTCCAGTCCCTTGCACTGCCTCTTCTCCTTTACCCCGACCTCCTGGTGTTATAATGCCCCAAAAGACACTTTCTGGTCCTCTTTTCTACTGACACACATTCATTTGGCAATCCTCCCCAGATACATGGCTTTCAAAGCATCTGTATGCAAAAGAGCCAAAATATTAAATAGATATCTTTGATCTCTCTCCAAAATTCCTATACCCCACTTTTTCAATATCTGCTCTCTTACGTGCTAAAAGCAGCTCAAACTTAACATCTCAAACACTGATGTCCTGATAATACCTCCTACCATCCTCTCACACAAAGCCTTCACAGAGTCACTGGAGGGCAGCCCCATTCCTCCCCTGGCTCAAGTCAAAAGTCTTAGCATCATTATTACTCCCTCTTTTCCTTCACGTAACACCTTGGACCTATTAGGCAATACTGTTGGCTCTCCTCTCTACTAGCATCCTAAATCCAGTCACTTACCACCACCTCCACTGTCACCACTCTGGGTTGAACAAGCTGAATTAATCCCTACTTGTTTTCTTGCCTATAATTTATTCTCCACCTAACAACAAGAATGAGTCTTTATAATGAGAGTCAGTTCATGTCTCTCATGTGCTCAAAACTCCAAAATGGCTTCCAATTTAACTTAGAGTAAAATCCAAATTCCTTCTCAGTGATCTGTAAGACTGCACATCATTTGAGTGTCTTGCCAAATCTTCCAGTACTCTCCCCTTCACTCACCCTGTTCCACGCATAATGGCTATTATGCTGCTTTGCAACACAAGCTAGATGTGCTCCCATTTAAGGAACTTTACTCTAGATGTACTAATGCCTGGAAAACTCTTGCCCCATGCCTGTGATTGTCTATGACTTTTCTTAAAATCTTTGCAGAAATATCACATTCCAGGTGAGGCCAGTGTCAGCTCCCTATTTTATTGCACTCTACTCTCCCTCCCTTCAGCATTTCTGATTCCCTCTTATACTACTTTATTCTCTTTTATTTCTCAGAACCTATCACCTGCCACTATATGTGTTGATTTAATCGCTTAGTACATTTATATTACAGGACAGAATATAAGACACATGCAATGGTGGATTTGAGCCTGCTCTTACTCTCATATAAAAGTTAATTATGTACTTAATCTTTCCAACTTTGTATGTAAGTGGTAGCTTGTAGTTGGTCAGGGTGTATTATTTAGCTACCGAACATTCATGAATGATCCAAATCAAGACTCATTTTGAATTTTTGAAGAGTCTGTTCTCAAACATTTTCTAGCACACAACCATATTCATGACATCAGAGATCTTTGTTTTATTAATTACCATATCCATAATGTTTTAGCTGAGCCTGACATGTAGTAACCATTCAACAAACATTTACTGAGTGAATATCTCCAAACCAATATCATTATTTTAATTCTACTAACTTCAGTCACCATAGAGCACAGGACTCTGAGGTCTTCCATTTTCCTCTCCATAAATTACTATGGGCAAGGAAACCACCGTGTCACACCACCAGTGTCAATGCCCCCTTCCCTGTTTAGGTTTTTCTCCATAGCATTCTTTATCTCCTATCTTCTCTACATTTCATTCATGTATCTGTTTGTTTGTAAAACTATCGGTGCAATGATTTGCCTGTCTTGTTTTAAGCTGTATCTCAAGTACCTGTAAAAATGCCTGGCATGTCAAATGAAGCTCCATATATTTTGTTGAATGAATAAATTCACAAATGAAGAAATTAATGAATGAATTGTTCATGTAATCATACAGTTAATGCTGAAGGTAGATAAAATTTTTCTTCACAGCAAATTTAAGATATTGGTCAGCGAGAAGAAAGGTTTTAGGTAAATAAATTAAAAAAAAAACAAAAACAAAAAAGATATCCCCTACAATAACCCATGGAAAAGTAAGAGTAAATTAGAAAATGTATATAAAGCTTCTAATTCAATATTTTTGAAAATAAGAACAGTAGTGCACCAATTCTGCAAGAACCTAATGTGCTTATGTATGTTCATGGAAAAAAGCTATCTGCCAAATAATTTTTGAGAGCCTCCCACGCCCAATTAAATGACACTAAAAGGATTTCTCTATGGCAAGACACCTCAGAGTACTTGGTATACTAACAGAATTATAACTCTTCATGATGGTGTTAAAACAAGAAACAATTATCAAACACACTTTAACATGTAAATATTTATTCTAATATTTTTTAAGATTGGGTAACCATGCAGATATTAATTTATTTACAACTTTCTTACCTTTAAATTCTACATAAAATTGTGATTATGTCGGATTAGGTGTAAAATATGTGGCCAATGAAATAACAAACCAAATTTTGAAGTAAGGAGTTTTACGATGCTCTATTCTTATTTTATACATACACACATATATAAAAGCATACACATCTATGCATATGTATGTGGAGACCATATTTATTATTGTGAACATATACAAGGAATAAAAAATGGACTCATTCAGTAATAACTAAAATAGTTAATTTTTTTTTTTTTTTTTTGAGGCAGAATCTCACTCTGTTGCCAGGCTGGAGTACAATGGCATGATCTTGGCTCACTGCAAATTCTGCCTCCTGGGTTCAAGCGATTATCTTGCCTCAGCCTCCTGAGTAGCTGGGACTACAGGCATGCACCACCATGCCCAGCTAATTTTTGTATTTTTAGTGGATATGGGGTTTCACCATGTTGGCCCGGATGGTCCGGATCTTTGACCTCATGATCCGCCTGCCTTGGCCTCCCAAATGGCTGGGATTACAGGCATGAGCTACCACGCCTGGCCAATAGTTAAATTTTAATGGTGATTTTATTAAAAAAAAATGAAAATTATATTTAGCCCTTAAAAAAAAGGAAATGCACTTTTATTGTGGGATCCAATTATTTATTTATAGTCACTATACCAGATTCATGCCAGAGCCCTTCACGTTTTTATATTTAACTGTTTGCCTCAAAGGGAGCTCCAAAATCTCTATAATGTGAACTAAATTCTAGGTGATTCTGACACAAACACTCTCATAGGAGAATGCCAAGGTTCCTTAGGTAGAGCCTAACGGTAGCTTTGTACTGGAAGACTGTTGTCCTCTCTACAGTCCCTGAAGATCATAGCACACAGTAAGAGGTGGTATGTAAACCGTGCATATAATACGATGATGATTTTCAGTGGGTACCCTGTCTTATTAGGATAAATCACTTAAGAGAGAACTCCATGTGAAAAAGTCATTTGAGATGGATCATTTAGAATGAAAGGACTAGGGTGATTACTGGACCATCAATTGAAGTCTCCAACATAGTTCAAACAATTTCCTCCACTAGCCAAGCGTGTTTTTAGAGTGACAGAAATCCACTGGAGAATGGCAGCTCAGAAACTAAACTGTGGGATGCTCATTGGCAAAGGCATTATATTCAAACCACTCGCAATACTAGCACAGGGTCCCTAACCACCACAAGGCTTTCACCTTGCCAAAGTTGTGGAGTCAATAAAAAATGCAAATGTCAAAAAATAAATTCACACACACATGCATGTAATGAGGAGGGCACTGAGGCATCTGCACAAAATCCTGCCAAATTGCAGATTATTTATAGAGAGAGTAATTTTAGTTCAGGGTTAGTAAATCATCCATGCAATTGCTAAATATATTAAAGAGTGATATTTCTGAAAATTGTGTTTTGACATAAAACCACATTATGAAATTGTATCTGCTCAGTGGAGTTGCTGCACTGTTTCTAGTGCATGGTCCTGCAGAAGAGTATTGTGACGTTGATATAAAATAATGAATTGGTGGAGAAACTCAAGTAAACACTCAAGTGCTACATAAAAGTAACTTAATGTTGCCATTTCATAGAACCTGCTTCTCCACTTTATCCCTCCTCCCTCTTTCAATGAAATGTTACAATATTCCTATATCGCACAACAAAATTTTATAAGGTAACAATAATCAAAACTAAAGGCTGAAAACAACTTCAGAGTTTCTCTAATCCCCCCTGTATACACACTGACCCCCACCAGTTCTTGAATTTCATTCCTGGTACCCATTTATTCTTTAGACAGACACGTCTAGAGTTTTAACTTCAAGTCTGGCACTGTCATGCCCATTGTATAGGTAAGTCTGCTGAGGGTTAAAGAGATTAAGTAATTTGCATATCAAATATCGTGTGATCAGTAATAGAATCAGGATCTCTTACCTCTTACCTCTTTATGTTCTTTTTTTTTTCTTCAGAATCTCTTACCTCTTTTTTTTTTTTTTTTTTTTTTTTTTTCCTGAGACAGGGTCTCACTTTGTCACCGAGGCTGGAGTGCAGTGACATGATCTTGTCTCACTGCAACTTCCGCCTTCCAGTTTCAAGTGATTCTCATGCCTCAGGCTCCCAAGCAGCTGGGACTACAGGCAGTCACCACCACGCTCAGACAATTTTTTGTGTTTTTAGTAGAGACAGGTTTTACCATGTTGGCCAGGCTGATCTCAAACTCCTGACCTCAAGTGACCTACGCATCTCAGCCTCGCAAAGTGCTGGGATGACATGTGTGATCCACCACGTCTGACCAAGTTATCTTACCTTTTTGCCATAAGATGGGAGATCATTCCAGGAGCTAACCAGGAGAAAGGCAAGCAAGATCAAATTTGAGCAAGGAAACTTCATACATGCTGCCAAATATCTCCTTCATCACAAGTGGATATTGATTAATTTTGCCTTCCTTTCCGACACCTTTGAACTTGCAGTATTCTGTCTATAGTAATATAACCTTTTCACAAAACTTTACATGAATCATCCCTTTCTTTATGAAATCTGTAACTCTTGTGAATTTTTATTCATATTTATCCAAACCTCTCTCAAGAACCATCTGTCACTGTGTCTTGCATTATATATTTTTCCGTGCTGGAATTTAAATATTTTGAAGCAAGCACCATGTCATACATGTCATTCTATCTATTATGATGACTTCCTTGGGCTAAACAATCAACACTTTTTAATGAAGGAAGGAAGGAAGGAAGGAATAAGCTGTGGACTCAGCTCCTGTGTCTAAGTCATCTATCGTATCATTCACTCAAACATCTTTTCATGTCATTCAGCCAGACAGCCGACTGTTCTTCCATCTTTCTAGTCATTTATACATATCTACATTCATTAATTTAAGATTTAATAAGCAGCTGTGTGCTAGAAGCAATTCTGGCAACTGGAGTGCAAAATACAATTGCCCAACTGGACTCCAGAGTTCTGCTGATCAGAGTTGTGTTTAAAGCTTACCCTCTGCCCCCAGAAGTGAAAGGTGACTCTATTGGACAAGTGGACACTGGAGTAAAAGCTCCGAAAGACCAAAATATCTCCTGGGTTTTAGAATTGCCATTTCATAATATCAAATCTATCTTTGTCTTTCTGGAAAGTAAAATGACATAATGTAAATAACATCCATCTTCCCTACAAATCTTTGCCCTCAATACCGGTTTAAATGTTTTCTAGTTTTTACATCCATTATCTCATCAAATATGTGCCACAGGTAGAATAAGCTATATTATTACCACTAATTGTATAGGATTACTATATTACAAAAAAAAGGAAATACAGGTGCCAATCACATAAATAGCTTGTACAGCTGAAAAACAGAACTGAAGGAGAAAACAAAAAAATGATGTCTCCCAAAACTAACATGGTCCCTGTGTATATGCCTCATTCACTTCAGTGACAGAACCACTAATGAAAAGATAAATAAAATCCTCATAACTAAAGTCTGTTCAGCAAATTTCAGATCATGGTTATTTCTCTCTTCCCTTTGGACAAACAATACAATTTATTGTTTTCCCTGTGTGTCAATTATGAACTGTGTTGCCTCTAACATTGAATTCAACTATCCTTTAATACTTTTCTGTTTGCTCTTAATGTATGAACACTTTTTTTCTAACTCAGGAATGTTCATCTTCCATGCTTTGTCTTTGCTTCGAATCTGGAATCAGATAGAACAGGTGTCAAAGTTCTGACATGTAATGATATATAATTTAGGGTAACTTTATGAAGCAGTTCAAACATGGGTGTTGTCTTAGTCCATTCAGGTTGCTATATCAAAATACCATAAAATGTGTAGTTTATAAGCAACAGAATTTTCTTTCTCACAAGTCTGAAACCTGTGAAGTCTAATATCAAAGTACTGGCAGATTCGGTGTCTGGTGAGGGCTGATTTCCTGATTCGTAGACAGCACCTCCTTACTGTGTTCTCCTATGGTGGAGGGTGTGAGGAGTATCCCTGGGAACTGTTTTATAAGGGCACTAGTTCTATTATGGAGGCTCTTCCCTCATGCCTTCATCACTTCCAGAAGGCTCCACCTCCTGTAACTAGCATATTGGTCATTTCGTTTCAGCACATGAGTTTTGTAGGGATAAAAACATTCAGACCATAGCATTTTTCCTCTGGCTCCCCCAAGATCCATGTTCTTCTCACAAACAAAATACATTCACTCCATTTCAATAACCCCAAAAGTATTAAATCAGTCCAGCATCAACATTCAAATAAAACTCCAAAGTTTCATCTAAAAATGATTTAAATCAGATGTGAACAAAACTCAGGATGCTATTCACCCTGTGACCAATTCCTGTCTGATGGTGAATCTATGTAACCAAACAACTATGTACTTCCAAAGTGCAATTGTGAGACAGATATAGGATAGAAACTCCTGTTCCAAGAGGAAGAAATAGGAAAATAGGAAAGAAACAACAACAACAACAACAACAACACCTTAACACTTTCGCAGTTGCTCTCTGTCCCTGGGTCCCACCCCCACAATGATTCTCAGTCATGACCCCATCTCTGCAGCCACTCTGTACCTAGGTCGGGCACCTTTGGCTTCCCTGGGCTGGAATTACATGCCACCGGGCATTATACTAATGTGAGGTCTCTGCAATAACCCCATACTCACTATGAACTTTACACACTGGGCCTGTGATAGGAGTGGCAGCCCTGATGATTTCTGAATTGCCTGCAAGGTCATTCTTCCATTGTCTTGGACAATAGGTACTGGTTGACCAATCTTCTTATCAGATAGTCATTTGGCCATATGCTTGGAGTTCTCTGCTGAACATGCTTTCTCTTCCTTTTCAGTATAGATAGGCTAAAATTGTTCCAAATTTTTAAATTCTGCTTCTCTTTTGATTAAGAATTCTATCTTCGAATCACATCTCTCTTTGAATTTTACTATAAGTAGTTAAAAAAAGCTAAGCTATATCTTCAACATTTTGCTTAGTAATTTCCTCAGCCAGATACTCAATTTCATTGCCTATGTGTTCTACCTGCTACAAACACCAGGGCATAAAACAATTCAGCCAAGTTCTTTGCTGCTTTATAACAAGAATGGCCTTTCCTCCATTGTCAAATCACATGTTCCTCATTTCCATCAGGTTTCTCAGAATGGACTTCATGGTCCATATTTCTACCAACATTCTCTTCATGACCACTTATGTATTCTTTAAGAAGACTGAGGCTTCCTCTGCAGTTCTTCTCCTTCTGAGCCCTCACCAGAATCACTCTGTAAGGTTCATTCACAGCAATGTAGGCTTTTTTCTAGAATTCATCCTGAAACTCTTTCAGTGTCTATCCATTACCCAGTTCCAAGGTTGCTTTCACAGTTTTAGCTAATGTAACAACACTGTACTTCTTGGTATCAATTTTCTCTCTTGGTCCATATAAGTTGCTATAATAAAGAAATGCATAATTTGGGTAGACTATAAACAACAGAACTCTATTTTTCACAGTGTTGAAGGCTGAGAAGACTACAATTAAAATTCAGGAGATTTTGTGTCTGATGAGGGCTCTTTTCCTGGTTCATAGTCAGCGCCTTCTCACTGTGTCCTCACGTGGTGAAAAGGGCAAGGGGGTGTCTCTGGGGCCTTTTTTGTAAAGGCATGAATTTTATTTATGAGGTCCCCATACTCATGACCTAATCATCTCCCAAAGATCCCACATCCTAATACCTTAAAGTTGGTGATTAGATTTCAATGACTAATTTTTTTTGGGGGGGGCGAGGTGTTCCATAAATATACAAACTATAGCAGATATCTCCATTCTTAAATACTAAAGAGGGTAATGGTAGTCTTCCCATTAGTTGTTATGAAACCTAACTGAAATACAGAGAGAAAAATTGCTTAACATAATTTGGAATATATAGCCAGTGCTTAAAAAAGGTAGCTGACTGTATTAGTACAACTAATATATTATTACACCCTTGCATTATCCAAAACACTATGGGATAATTGTTTGCTTTTTTGTTAGTCTAAGGGACTAGGCAGTATATGAGCAAAGTAGGAATCTAATACATATCTAGTCTATTAATTTAAGGTAATGTTCAGTAAAGTATGAGAATTGAATTACCTTTATAAGACAGGTTGAGAATCAAACAGAGGGACATCTACAGAAACTAAGAATCTACAGTAAAACTCCCTTAAATTTATGGATGAGTTATAGAAAAAAAAGTAGGGAAAAACACTCAGGCTAGCTCAAAAAAGGTAGAAAACTGTTTATCAGAAGCAGCAAATATCAGAGAGAATAAATACGAGTAGGCTGAACAAAAAGTATAGATTATAATTTGAGAGTATCAAAAAATACATGCATTCTTTCATCTCTTTTTGTTTCTCCTATATGCATAAAAAATAATATGTTTCAAAAATTACAAAAGATTTCCAAATTACTTTATGTCTCATACTTTTGAGTAATCAACTTAATAAGTTGAGATTTTCAATATGGTGATAGCTTTGTAATAGCAACATACTTTACTGATAATCATTGGAAGAAATAAAATTCCAATGACTTTAGAACTTTCTCATCATCATATATTATTAGTAACCTTGGGAAAATCAACTCTTATAGAGTTAACCTTGTTTTTATTTCTTCTTTATTTTCCATGTAAGCTTTATATCAACATATGTGAGAAAATGTATACAGTTAGAAAGTAAAAATTGAAAAGTGAAACAAATGGTAAAAAGCCAGCTGTTAAAATCAACATTATATGGCTCTCGTGATGGAATCACTGATAGAAAACTGTTGTCACAGTTGTGGGTCCTAATTAATTTGAGGAATGGGAATATGAACATGAGTTACTATTAAGTGTGGAAGATAGAACAGAAAGTTTATCTGTCTCAGGATAAAAAACTAGGACCACAAGTATATGACATACTCTGATATTAACATTGCTGAGCCCATAAATATCCCAATTTCTCAGTAAATAAAATCTAATCTTTAGTCCCACATTTTGCTTTCCAATTTTTGAATAAATGCATTCATTGTAACATTACTATCTCTTATATTTTTACAGTTTTTTACAATTTGCAAAATCTTTTTTTGCACATTTACTTTGATTATCACAATGCCACATGGTAGGGCAGAAATGATATCATGAAGGCTCTTCGTAATTTTTTTTTTTTTTGGCTGTTTTTCTCACTCTTTCATTCTGGGGCACATAGTAGCACGACATTTCCTTTCTTACTTGAAGTTTGGAGAGGCCCTGTGACTATTTGGGGCTGATAAACCAAGAGGGAAGTGACATGTGTCACTTTGGGGCCACATCATGCTTCTCTGCATTATCCTTTTCTACTGGCAAAGTCACTGGTAATGTTCAGGACTGTGGCAGCGTCACCAACCAGGGACCCTGAAAAACGAAAATGATCAGCTTCCTGCCTATCTCTCCACCCTGTGATGGAAATGTGGAATGAGCAAAAACTACACATTTCTTGCTGCAAGTCACTGGGATGTTGAGGTTATTTGCTACTATAGCATGAGAAGTCTTTTCTGACTGATGTAGCAAGCATTATTTTCCCTGTATTAAAAATGATTTTTTTGATGATTAAGAAAGCTTACTCATGAACACTAATCTAGAATCATTAAAATTAAAATGATTTATTCTTCTATTAAGTCACCAAAATATTAAATTAGAATAATATAATAGTGTTTATTAAAATAAAATATCATTTAATGCTCTTATTATGTGTGTTTTTTCCAAAATGTTTTCTGTTAAATGTAGCTTTATGCAGGGAAGGAATTTTTGCAGCATCGAAATCCTCAAGTTATTTAATTTTCACCTTTATGCTCAAAGCATAAATACGTCTGTGAACTTATTAAATCTGTTATTTTTGACCAGAAGGTAGAAGAGTGCCCCATACTATTTGACTGCAAGGTGATAAATGCATTAGCTGTGAATAGAGGCTGGATATCCAAAAACTGCTAGGTTTTCTCTAATTTTGCCTCCTTAATGTTCTTTATAACAAAAATTCCAGATAACAAAAATTAGTCCCTTATATCAGTATATTACATAAATCAATACAAGAAATATATGCTAAATAATATGATGCAGAATATTATTATTATTAAATATATTAAGCTTGATCTATATCCAACCTCATGAGGATCCAAACCTGTTGTATGAGTGAAAGTTTTAATATAACTGAAAAATATTTCCTTAATTGCAAGATTTTTTTCCAGTTTGCTATTTAAATCGTAATTTTTCTTAAAATTATCATGCACCTTCCTAGCCACCTAAGATGGAATCAAAAGAATAGATGCCTTAACAGTTATTGAATGTTTACTGAATGTTTACTAAACCCACTCACTGGGTTTAGCATTCACGATCACTACAAGCAACAAATACTTATGACCCTTGTACTGGAAGTCTTAGTGCATTTTTGCTGCTATAAAAAGACTTGAGACTGGGTAATTTATAGACAACAAAATTTATTTCTCATGGCTTTGGGTGCCAGGAAAGCCAAGATCAAGCTGCCAGTTGGTTTTGTGTCTAAGGAGGTTTCCAAGATGGAGCCTGGAATACTGTGCCTCTTAAGGGGTTGAATGCTTTTCCTCAAATGGCAGAAAGGATGGAAGGACAAAAGGGTGTACACTCTGTGAGAAGCCTTTTTGATAAGGCATTAATCTCATTCATGAGGGTGACAACTTTATGATCTAATACACCTCTGGAAAGCCCTACATATTAATATGGTTGTATTGGCGATTAGGTATCAGCGTACATTTTGGAGGGGTCACAAACATTCAATCCATAGAACTGAATCTCATGAAGAGACTTGTTTCTAACTCTCACAACTACTCAGGTATAGAGCAGGAGAATAAACACAGGTAGTCCAAAGCCAGAGACCCACTGCTCTTTGATGTTCTGCCTTCTTGCTATCCACTCTGAACACAGTTTTGTTCTTCATCACACATGTAGTAGCATTAAAATTAAGACTGATATTATAGTCTGTGATATTCGCCTGCATCAATTTAGACATAAGGTAACATATAAAAACAGGTGAAATGTTTGATCATAAGCTTAAAGAATGTCAAAATTCAGATAATGTGATAAGGGTATCCGACTTCAGTCAGGGAAAACATTGCTGGTCTATATGCAGTCCAAATAGGAAGGACAATTAAGGGAGGGACTTAAAGGTTCACACATAGCTGTTAGGGCTGGAGAAACAAAATCAGGGAACCCATTGCTGATAATCTCAAAGATGTGGGCTAGGATTTTTCACAGAGTCATCTGGAAGCCACTGAGTATCCCAATAACTTGGAAGAAGTGCTGGTGAAGCCATTGCACCTGCAGCTTCTCCTCTGTGTTACAAACAGTATCAAGTTGACAGCTGAATCTCAGCATCACCAGGTAACTGATCTTCATTCTGGTGTTTCTTCTAACATGCTACACTATATTCCAGAATTTCTGGGTGGGAACACACACTCAAATAAGGTTAAATAAGATTAGTATTACAAAACAGTTCAATGCATGCATTCAAAAACAGACAAAATGTACCTATACTGTTAGAAGTTGGAATATAGGTGGCCTATACTGGGCATGAGAAAAGATAATTGGAAAACAAGGGAAACTTTCTCCCAGGGTCCTGGCAATGTCTGCTTATTCAGCACAAATGTCTTTGTCATGGAAAAATATATCAGGTTGTATGGTTATTGAATATGTACTTATTTTAAGTATGAGTGTAATACAGACTGTCCCGGACTTATCATGACTTGATGCACAAATTTTTAGTATTACAATGGATTTGTTGAACACAGCCCCATCATAAATTGAAAACCCCCTGGACTTACAATGGTTCAACTTACAATTTTTCAACTTGAATGATGTCTTAGCTCATTTTTATTGCTATAAAGGAATATCCAAGGCTGGATAATTCATAAAGAAAAGAAGTTTATTTGGCTCACAGTTCTGCAGGATGTACACAAAGTATGATGCAATCATTGCTTTTGGTGAGCACCTCACGCTGCTGCTTCTCATGATAGAGGGCAAAGTGGAGCAGGCATCACATGGCAAGAGATGAAAGAAGGGAGAAAGGAGGAGGTGCCCGACTCATTAACAATCTGTTCTCTGGGGAGTTAACAGAGTGAGAACTCACTCATTATTGAGAAGAAGGCACCAAGCCATTCATGAGGGAGCCACCTCCAACAACCCAAATGCCTCCCCGCCCCACCTCCAACACTGGGGATCAAATTTCAACATAAGGCTTGGATCTAAATCTAAACTTTAGCAGATGGATATTTGAGAACTTAACCCCATTGTAGGTTGAGGAGGGGAGTATAAGTACTTGAAGTCAATTTTTTAAAATAAGACAAGTTTATAGTAGCATTAGGTAAATTGTATGTACACATTTGCTTGTTGCAAATATTTGCACAAGAAGTGACCAGTCTGTGTAAATAGCTCAAGGTGTCCACAAGAACCACCAAAAGATGCACTCCAATGTGGGACACATAGTTTGGCTTCTG
The DNA here is from genome assembly GCA_036589455.1 of Ateles fusciceps. NCBI lineage: Eukaryota > Metazoa > Chordata > Mammalia > Primates > Atelidae > Ateles > Ateles fusciceps. Next base: position 2,062,954 of record JAZHEH010000672.1, read on the forward strand.
GATCAAGTGACTTCATTCCAGCCCTGGCATCACATGTATTACCTGTGTATGAGGCAAAGTAACCCTAGGGATACAGAAGTAGACTTCAGTGTCAAGGCTGCTGGGTCGCACTCAACATTCTGACCGTGTTCTTGCGCAATGATCATTAGACTCTCTAGTCTCCAATTGCTCAAGTGTTCATTTAAGCCATGAGAGTGAAATAAAGGAAGAAGTTCAACACTGTGATCAACACTGAGCAAATGTTGACAGTTCTTCATACTGTTGAAAGAGAATTCCCAATCTCCACTGACTCATTGGAAAATTTAAAATATTAGCATCTCACGGGGTCCTAGTGAGAAACTTGTGATTTTAAAAAACGTTTACATAAGAGAATGTATGGCATGTTTCCTTTGTAAATGTAGTACTGTAAATATCCATCAATATATTTATATGCATACATAATTACATGTGTATGTGTTTTTGTGTTGAGTATATGTATTTTTTAAACTGGGTTTAAAAAATTGTAAGTCAGATTTTTAATGTAGTGTTTAGGGATATAGATTTGTCAAGTATGCAAAATTGTTTTTAAAGCTGTTTCTTATCTTGCCTTCTTATATTCTAAAAATATAATACTATATTCAGGGAAACATCAATGTACATATTTAAATTAATGTAGCCCAAGTATATATTTCCTTATCAGGACAGAACTCACAATACCAACAAGAGGAAGTTCCCATATCCCTTAGATAGTTTCTTCCAACTCATTTTACTGTGAATTTATTTTAACAGGTATTTATTGAGCTTCCCTGATACCTAAGCCCCCCACTGGCTGCTGGCATTTCAGAAGGGGAAACAAACAAGGTCTTTGCCTTATGCAGATTCTTGCTGACAGCTCATCACAAGCAAATAATCAAAAGTCAAAGTGATGATTCCTAGCCTACGGTGATGTTCAGAAAGCTTCGAGAGTAGCAAACTAACACCTTCCCGTTGAATCACAGATGGTTTCTTGGAGATAAAATTTGACCTGGGTAAGCTGGCATTTTCTAGGTAGAAAAGGAAGAAAGTTTTCTAGAAAGAAATAATGGATTCAAGAAAGTACTCAGTTTCCGTGAGGATTTCACTGCATGGGATGACAAGTGAAAGATGAGACTAGAAGGGTATTATTTAAATTAAGTGATGAAGGTCATCCAGAAGACATTTATAAAATTCCAACAACTCTCTGTCCCTGTGTTTTCCCTTATTAATTATCCCAACTAACCAAATGTATATTTCACTTCAGAAAAAAACGTCTTACTTATTATCCGTCTTCCCAAACAAAACAAAGTTCCATGAAGAGAATTTTTGTTGTTGTTGTTCTTACACTGATTTAATACAACAAAGATATAACATTGGTTCAGATTTGGAGCTTCAGAATCAGAGGCCCTGTAATAATATCCCAGCTCTGTCACATCAGCTGTGTGAGCTAATTGGCAGTTGTTTCCTCTATATCTGATATGCCTGCCTCATAAGAATTTCCACAAGGATTAAAGATAATGCCTGGGAAGTGTTTGCACAGTGTGTGGCACAGAATCAGCACAGAGTAAATAATAGCCACTATTTTTGGAGTTAAGCAAATTATTTCTCCTTTTACAGTTTGTGTGTGTGTGTGTGTGTGCATGCAAATGTAATTTTTCCCCTAAATGTTCCTTGAAGATCTCTTGGTACCCTCTTGAATCTCTTAAAAACTACTAAGGAGAAGGTATGGTGCAGAGAGAAGGTTCTGAAGACCTCAAACCAAAAAAAAACTCTTTTGTGTTTTCATACAACAGATTTCTGCTGAAGATTTCTTTTGAAGAGTACTCTGTTTCAGAAAAATAAGAAGAGTTTGAAAAATCTGATGTCTAGATTTTCTTCCAGCTTTAAGATGTCTTTAAAGGCTGATTGAAGACTTACTGTGTGCCAACTTTTTCAATAGGCATTAATGTTTCTGAGATGGCTGTGCCTACCTCGTTCTTAAGTCTTCACCCTCATTTGGGAAACAAAGAGAGTGTGACTGTTGGAACTGCCTACAGAAAGAAAGGGTTACTTCTGGTTGAGAGATCCAAGAGAGATTCACAGCGGAGGTGACATTACAATTCCTCCTTATTATTAATATTAAATAATTAATAATAATTTAGGGCTTACTGTGTGCCAGACATGAGCTTGATGCTACATGAATCAGCTGGTGTAATTTTCCAAACACTGAATTACTGTCCCCACTATAAGAGCTTCTTCAAGCAGTGAAAATAATATTTGAACTAGGTCACTGGCTCTGAGTGAGATTTCTTCTGGAGGGATTTGAGAAGGAGAGCGCTGGCTAGAGTGTTTACTTTTTATTTTTAATTAAATAGTTGAAATGTTTCTCACAAAAGTAAAAATAGAGCTAGCCCTACATATTAATATGGTTGCACTGGCAATTAGGTATCAATTTAGACATAAGATAACATTTAAAAACAGGTCAAATGTTTGATCATAAGCTTAAAGAATGACAACATTCAGATAATGTGATAAGGGTATCCGATTTCAGTCAGAGAAAACATTGCTGGTCTACATTCGGTCCAAAGAGGAAGGACAATTAATGCAGGGACTTAGAGGTTCACACACAGCTGTTAGGGCTGGAGAAACAAAATCAGGGAATCCATTGCTGATAATCTCAGAGCTGATAATCTCACAGTCATCTGGAAGCCACTGCGTAACCCAATAACTTGGAAGAAGTTATCTACTCAAGATATAAGTGGTGTACACACCACAAATGGAGTGTTATAATATTGTGTTTTTTGTGTGTGTATTTAATATTACCAGGGTTTTTTTTTTCCTTCAGATGATTTCTTATTGCTCATGAATGTTCTTTTCTTTCACATTGAAGATCTCTCTTGTAGATTTCCCAAAAAGCATGCCTTGTAGCACAGGTCTAGTGCTGATAAAATCCCTCAACTTTTGTTTGTCTGGAGAGGTCTTTATTTATCCTTTATGTTTGAAATATATTTTTACTAAATATACTTTTCTAGTATAAAAGATTTTCTACTTCAGCAATTTAAATATGTCATGCCACTCTCTCCTAGTCTATACATTTTCCACTATAAAATCTGCTGGAAGATATGTTAGAGCTCCATTGTATGTTGTTTCTTTTCTCTTCTTGCCTTTAGGATTCTTTCTTTATCATTGACCTTTGGGAGTTTGATTATTAAATGCCTTGAGGTAGGGTTATTTTAGCAAAATTGGCTTGGTGATATGTAACTTTCTTATACTTAGATATTGATACCTTCTGTAGGTTTGAGATGTTCTCTGTTATGCCTTTGAATAAACTTTCTATTTCAATCCATCTGTCTCCCTTCTTTTTAACGCCAATAACTCTTAGATTTTCTCATTTGAGGTTATTTTCTAGGGTTTGAAATGATGCCTGTTTTTTACTCTTCTTTTCTTTTGTCTCCTCTCAGTATATGTTCAGATAGCTTATCTTTTAAGCTCACTAATTTTTTCTTCTGCCTGATCAATTCTGCTGTTAAAAGACTGATATTTTCTTGAGTATGTTAATTGCAATTTTCAGCTCCAGAATTTCTGCTTGATTCTATTTAATTATTTCAATCTCTTTATTAAATTTACCTGGAAAAAATTACTAAATTTAAATTATTAAACTTACAGAGAAGGATCCTAAATTACTTGTTGTTGGATTTCATTGTGCCACCTCAACATAGTTATTTTGATTTCTCTGTGTAGATGGTCACACGTCTATGTCTCCCTGGGATTAGCCACTGGTGACTTATTTAGTTTGTTTGTTGAGATCATATTATCCTGGTTGGTCTTGATGCTTATAGATTTTCATTAGTGTCCGGCATTGAATAGTTAGGTATGTATTTTAATCTTCACAGTCTAAGCCTGTTTTTACTTGTCCTTCTTAGAAAGGCTGTCCAGGTATTTGAAGGGACTTAGCTGTAGTGATCTAAGTCTTTGGTCACTGCAGCCATATCTGCTTTAGGGGTCACCCTAAGCCCAATAACACTGTGACTCATATATTTGTAGAGGCACCTCCTTGGTGGTCTTGGGTAAACCCAGGAGACTTACCAAGCAGAGACTTTTGTTCTCTTCCCTTATTTTCCACTAAACAAATACAGCCTGTCTCTCAGTGCTGAGCTGCCTGGAGCTAAGGGAGAGATGATACAGGAACTCCTGTGGCCATGACCACTGGGAATGTGTTGGGTCAGACCCAGAGCCAGCATGGCCCAAGGCCCACAGTAACCGTTGCCTAGATACCACCTATATTCACTGAAGGCCCAAGGGCTCTACATTTAGTAGGTGGCAAATGTAGTCAGGCTTGTGTCCTTTCTTTAAGCCAGTGAGTTTCCCCTAGCCCCATGCAGGTCCAAAGATACTGTCCAGGAATCTAAAAAATCTACCTGCTACTTTAGTAAACTGTGGCTAAGCTGGCACCCAAGCCACAAGACAAGGTCTTTCCTACCCTTTCCTACTTTTTCCTCAAGCAAAGGAGTCTCTCTCTGTGGCTACCACCAACCGAGGCCCATGGCAACTACTGCCTGGCTTCCATCAATGTTCACTCAAGGTCCAAGGGCTTTTGACTCATCTTGTGGTGAACACTGTAAGTTTTGACTCTCCTTCTCCAGGCCTGGAGGCTCTCCTCTGACCCAGGATATGTACCAAAATGCATCCAGACACCAACACCTAGAAATAGGGGGGATCCACAAGGATCCTACTTGGTGCCCCACTATGACCAAGCTAGTGCCAATGTGCAAAGCAAGTACTCTACTCTTCCTTCTGCTTTTTACAATAAGAAGGCATTTCTCTCCATAGCCACCGCAGCTGAGAAAGCGCTGGGTCACACCTGAAACCAATGTGGCCCTGGGTTTTACACAAGGCTTGTGGCAAGTACCGCCTGGCTCTCACTGCTTATTACTCAGGGCTCAAGGGCTCTTTAGTCAGCAAATCAGCAAGTGAGGAATTCTGCCAGGCCTGGGTCTCTCCCTTCAAGGAAGTGGATTCCTTTCTGGCCCAGGGTGTGTTTAGAAATGTTGTCCAGGGCCTAGGGACTGGAATGGGAAACTCAGGACTCTGCCTGGTACCCTATTCTACTATTCTCCTCTGGCTGAGCTGGCATCCAAGTTGCAAGACAAAGTCCTGTTTACTGTTCCCTCACTTTTCCTCAAGAAGAGGGGAAGGAGTTTCTCCAGGAGTTGTAAGCTGTGCTGCCTGGGGTTGGAGGAGGGGGTGACATGAGCATTCCTTAGCAACTTTGACTGGTTTCTCACTGGTATGAATGTGCCCCAAGTCTACTGGCTCTAAGTCCAGGAATTGCAGTCCTTCTAAACTAGACTATCTTTCAAGTTTATGCAGGGGCCGGGAGCCCTTTGGCCCACAGTGGCAGTTCTGACAACTGGGATGGATGATTTCCCTCTGAGTAGGGGTGGTCCCAATGCTCCCTCCATGAGCACCAGTTGAATTCTTGCCAGTGGAGCTTACTCCTATAACAGGCAGTCCTGAGTTCCAATGCAAAGTCTCACAATCACCATACCCTCTTCCCCAAATGCAGTTTTCTCTTTATGTCTACTGGGGAATGAGGGAGGGTTGGTGAAGGTGACTCAAGACTGTCTTTCCTACCCTATTCAGTGCTTCTTTCCTTAATATGATGTCAAAACCAGATAGTGTAATCACTCGTGATTTTTGGTTCTTATGAGGGTGCTTTTTTGTGTGGATAGTTGTTCAATTTTGTATTCCTGCTGGGGGACACAATTGCTGGACGCTTCTATTCAGCCATTTTGCTTCACTTCCTCCCAAGGGGAGGGGATATTTAACAGTTTTGTTCATTGCTATATTCTTCGTGCCCATAATGGGGCTTGACTTGTAGAAGGTTCTAAATAAATATTTACTAAGTGTCCAAATGACCTTATTGAGGTCTACTTATTGATTAAGTTTGCTGCTAGTTACTGGGATACACATATGTGTATAACCTTGTGTGTGCCCTCCAGAAGCACCAAGTTTAGCCAAGTAACGGGCAGATTTACCAAAAAAAAAAAAAACAGATAAAACACGATAGGGAGTTATAGTGAATTAAATAAGACGTAATGGAACACAACATTACTGACTATTTTGAACATTATCCTATTAGGGAAGGGAAACCAGTGGATATTTCTAAGTGGGAGAGCCATGGTTTGACTTTTAGAAGCGTGCCATTGAAGGTATGGTTAGCAGACTAGTGCAAGTCCGCAATGTGTTAAATACAGAAATCAAGAGGTATACAAATTTCTGTAGCCATTTATCATTGTTAAGATGACCAAGCACATGACTAGCAGACTTGCTTATATTTAACACAGCAGGGAGCTTACTTGTGGCATTAGCTACTTACTGGTTATGCATCACAGGACTGAAAATTAAAAAGTAAGTAAAATAATCTTCAGTCTTTCACTATAGCTAGTTTGAGGTGCGCTGTTTTAAAAATGATGACCCAGTTGGGCATGATGGCTCATGCCTGTAATCCCAGCACTTTTGGAGGCTGAGGTGGGCAATCACAAAGTCAGGTTCTGAGACCAGCCTGGCCAACATGGTAAAACCCCATCTCTACTAAAAAAAAAATACAAAAATTAGCCTGGCATGGTGGTGTGTACCTATAATACCCCAGCTATTCAGGAGGCTGAGGCAGGAGAATTGCTTGAACCTGGGAGGCAGAGGTTGCAGTGAGCCGAGATCACACCCACTCCAGCCTGGATGACAGAGCAAAACTCCATCTCAAAAAAGCAAAACAAACAAACAACAAAAAATCATGAGGATTCTGGCAGCCTTTAGGCAGTGCTTGATTAGTCGGCTCATGGCTGAATTCTCTGACAAGTACCTGAAGTGCTGCTGTGCCGTGTCGTTGATTAAAGACAGATCCATATGCTTCCAATGCCAGATGTGCTAGCGTCAGAGCTGACATTCTGCTGCAAAGACACTTCTAATTCAGGACTTTACAGCACTACCCTGGGATGCACTGTGAGGCATTGACAGTGCCAGAGCCAGAGCCAGGAAAGCACCAGCAGATAAGGCCAAAAGCTGAGTCTAGGAGGGGGCAGGCCACTTCTCTGTTCACTGCTCACACATTTCATCTCAACATGCAAAAACTTAGGAACTGGAAAGGTGCTTGACAGACCTTTATGTCCAGGAAGTGCTAACTCCAGAAAGGCACATATTGAAATGACACTTTAGCCAGTGCTGCTCCACCAATGCTGAAGTGAACACACACCCAAAGACCCATAAAAGTAAATTGATTCTTTTATTTGTTTGTTGTAATAATAAAAACAATGATACTATTACACACTATTATCAGTTTATAAAAAAAAGACATTGAGGCTTCAGAGAGATAAGTAGCTCTTACAGAGTTAAACATCTGGAACGTTATATGTCTTTGTATTGAACCAGATTCTCTGGGCCTCCATGCCTATGCTGTCACTGTTTGTATTGGAAAAAATAAAGACTGAGACTTTTTCTTTTAGTGTTATTAAAAATATACCCTATTTTCTTTTTATCATGCAAATCTACCTTTTTATTTCTGTCCAGTTGAGTGTAGACAAGATGACAAAGAGAGAGAATGATGGGATAAACACCTGTCAGAATAAATGCCAGTACATACTTAAGTGAACTGAACAAGAAATTAATTTGGTCCTAGTCTCAAGCTCTCTACATCAATAATACTTTGGTAATTAAGTCCTTGCTTTATGTTTCTGTTTCTCTCTTGCCTTTCAAAACATTACAGCTTGCTGATTTTCACCCACTTCAGTGACGGACCATTCTCAGATCCTTTTGCTTCCTGCTCTTGTTCTGCTTAATCTCTACATGTCAGTGCACCCCACGATTGGCTCTTGGGTTATGATTGCTAGATTTAGCAAATAAAAATACGGATGTCTGGTTAAATTTGAGTTACAGATGGAAAACCAACAAAAAACATATTTTGTGTTGTTTAAAGGATAACTATGTCCCATAAAATATTGGGACACATATAAACAAAATTAATAACAACCTCCCCAACTATATTCTGAATTATCTTCTCTTCTTCTCCACATACTTTCCTTGGTTGAGCTCACTGAGTCCAGAGGTTAATCTTTGAGCAGATGGTTCTCAATTCCCACACCACCCATATCTCCTCTCATCTATATTCAACTGACTTCTTGACATCTCCAATTGGATATCTTACACTTAGCATATCCAAGCAACTTATGACAATAACTGTTCTATGTACTATGAACCCCTATTTTTTGTCAATCTTTCCTAACCAATAAATAGCTCTATTATTCACTTGGAGTTTTAAGACAAAAACTTATATTGATCATTCTTAATTATTCTATATCATCATCCTTCAATATTTAACTCATAATTAAGACTTAGAATTTCCATCAAATTATGTTATAAATGATTTTATATCTCCCAGTCTTCACTTCTCTGGCCCAAACTTATGTCATCATCCTCACTGCCCTATACAATTGCAATGCCTTACTAACTGGTTTCATTTATCCCACACTGGCCCTTTAATAACCATTTTCAATGCATTAGAGAGTGATTTTCTAAAACTTTTTATTGAATTATATATCAGTAAAAGTTGTCATATCAAAACTGTACTACATAATAAATCTTCAGAAACTAAACATAGTCCTGTAACCAGAATCCAATTAATCTACTCCTCACCAACAAAATAAATCCCTACTCTATTTTTTTTTTCACCATAGATTAGCTTTGCTGGGTTTTGTGATTTATATAAATGGAATCCTACAGCAGATATCTTTGCCTTCTTTTTAAAAATTTTACATTATATTTGGGAGAAAGTCATCTGTATTTTGCATGTGGTTGCAGTTAGTTCATTCTCATAGCTGTGTAAGAGTCTATTGAATGAATATACCACAATATTTCATAGATCTTTTATGGTATTGTTGTATAGGCTGAAAAAATTATTGGACATAAAGCCCTTGGTTCTTAGCAGACATTTAATAAACAATATGAATTATTATTGCTGTTATGTTTATAGGAAAACAAAAAATGTGATTATCAAAAGTAGTTCTGAGAACTTGGCAAAGAACATTTCAAGTGAATATTAATACATTTTGATTGGCATTAGAAGAAAATATGTGAAAATAATCTCATACATATAGAAAACTTAAATTTCAATTTGTTTTTGATTGAACTTCCCTTGGAGTTATGGGAAAGCAGAGAAAATATGTATTGCCGAATTATATCAAGAGGGGATTTGCAGCCTCTTAGGTCTCAGTCTTTGATAATTGAATATGGTATCTGTGTTTATTTTGTGTCTCTCCAAACCTGAATTATGACTTATTTTTGAAGAATTAATGATGTAACACTCTTCTCAAAATGCCTTGACACTGTCTTGGTGTTTACAGGTTAAAGTACCAACACTTGGTGTGGCCTACCAGATCCTGTGTTGCTTGACTGCCACCTCCCACTCCCAGCACCTCCTTTCTCAAATCACATTCTTTTGAATACCACACCAGAACTACCCCTGACTGACCCATTGCCTGAAAATTCCATAGTAGTTTATGTTTTGTCTTTACACATTTGGGTCCCTTCATTGTAATGTTTTCTCACCATCTACCCAAATTTATCTCATCTACCCTAACTTCCTATGTTTGTCTTTCATAACTCAGCTCAGTAATCACCTGTTTGCCTCTGACCACTGATATTTATGACCCTCAGCCAGAAATGACAACTCTTATCTGGGTTTCTTTGTTTATTCTCTGCGTGGCATAATTACAGCATCTGTTATAACCCTCTATTACTCTTGCTGATTTAAATATATTTCTCCCAAATAGCTTGTGAAATCTTTGAGATGACAATTATGTTTTACTCATTTGTCTAGTAACCACTAGCAAAATACTAAAATGCCTTTGACAGAGTTGTTTAGCAGTAAACAAAAAGCAAATAAATAAAGGAATGCATGAAGGAAGGTCAGTGAGGAGGGTAACCTTAGAGATTTGTTGCTTTAAATTTTCTAAACTCTTATTACTTTTATTCAACTCTTTTGTCTATGCTATTGAAGAAGCAAGAAAAAGCAGGAAGTCAAATTTGGGGGTTGACAAAGTATTTCAAATCACATTTTAAATAAAACAACAGAACTGAGATTTAAGAATCACTTGCTAGTCTAGACTGGTAACGAGAATCCAGTAAGATTCAGGATGAAGTCCTACATTCAGATAAAAGAGATATGTGGATACCTATGAAATCCAGAATACTCATTTTAAGAACAATACTTAAATAGAATCTCAAGGACTTTAGTTGGTCCTGAAGTTGATAGCAGCAAACAGTGGAATGTAAATTTCTTATAAACCATGAATAGGGTATAATACATAATAATAGATCAATGGTCCAAAGAAGGACTGTAATACTTGTGTTGTATCCAATATTAATAGGGATTACTGAAACCATTTGTTAATATTCACAGTTGTATTATTTGATTAATATTATTTACTTTTATAATATATCATAGAAAGGGAATGATTTATTCAGCTTTATATTTTCATAGTACACCTTAGACTCATTTTGAAATACCCTGGAAGTGAAGATTTTTATTGACCTATATCCATAAGAGTGTTTATGCACTTTTATATTGAGTACAACATTTTACTTCTATTTTTTAGTGTGTTGCCAATATTCATACCATAATAAATTATAAGATGTTCTCACTCAACTCATTTTTTCTCTCTTTTCATACATTCTCAAACCTTCTATCATGACAATCTCTGCGAGTATAAAAGAATAGACTAGATATCTGTAAATAAATAATTTTGGGATAACTAAGAAAAATAAAAGCAGGTATCTTCCAGTTCTTAGTATTAGCTAGCAAGAAAAATCACATTGAAGGTATTTATGCAAAACTCATCTAGATAACCTTCCTAGCATGGGAGCCTATTCTCTTTAACTATGTTAAGGAGAAAAATACCCATTCATTTGAAGCTAATGTTCCTCTGCGGAAGAAAGCTACCAGTATTGGGAGGCTGAGGCAGGAGAATTGCTTGAACCCAGAAGGCTGAGGTTGCAGTGAGCCAAGATTGCACCATTGCACTCCAGCCTGGTGAATAAGAGCAAAACACTGTCTCAAAAAAATATAAAAAAAAGAAAGTTACCAGTATTGAAAACTGGTAATTATCATACCTGAAATACACAAACAGCTCACTCGTCATCATATTATTTCACAAACTTGATATACTTTAGCTCGTATTGTTACATAATTATAAATAACTTAATAAAGAGTCAGGGATAGCAGGCAGGAAAGCCAAATTCTTACCTTTACCAAGTAGAGCTACAATTGAAGAATATAAGTATTCTGGAGGTCTTCTTCTCTTTCTCAAATGTAAAAAAATCCATACATTTACACACACATCTGTATTGTGACATAAAGCATTTTTGAGAAGTCATAAAAATCACAATTAACTATATTATTTTATACAAATGAAGATTCATTCTTTTCATAATTTGTGCCTAATGTCAAAAGTTTATTAGTCTTTTTCGGTATATAAATTACTTTCAGAATTCATGTTGAACTAAGCTGCATGTTTTCTTTAATTTTTGGCTTTTAAAAATTGTGGTGATCATGTTGTCTTTACTAATCCTTGTGCTCATTTGGTCTTGTGTTGAGATTATCTGGAGGCTCTTGTTGACTGCAATATTTCAAGATGTTTGTAAGTTCCTAAACAGCATGACCCGCAAAACTGGAGTCAGGTTTGGAAAACACATGTTAAACAACTCTATGAGAAGGCATTCTTAAAGCTCAGCAGATAGTTTGCAAATGGGAACAAGAAAAGCTTATGAGCTGACCTCTTCTCTCTGCTACTGCCCTCTGATTTTGACTCCGTGGGGCTGGACAGTTGAGTGAGCTAAGAAGAATCCACTATTAAAGTGGCTCTAAACTGTTCCTTGGTTCTCCTTAATAATGTCAGAAATTGTCCTCTCACAGGAGCCTGAATATGTAACTTATGTTGATACTTGCCTGAATTAAGTTTCCAACACCTGACTTCATTAAGAAAAGGAAAGCAATTCAAAGTAGGATGCCCAAAGGACCATGGAGAGCTCATATTTTCTCTGGGTTGGTATATCTGAGTGTCTGCTTCAGAGGGTAGAAGCGAGGCCGTAGGAGTATACAGGTGGTGACAACATTTGCAGCCAGACAATGGAGTTTTGTAGAATTTTCCAGTGGAACTTCATTCAGCCAATCCTTAGGAATTCTGGTCAGAGTTCTAGCATCTGAGATATTGGAGGTCTAGCAAAGGCTAAGTGAGTAAAACGACCTCTAGAAATAAAACTAGATTTAAGTCAAGGCAGGATTACAGTTCCAGCTGAACAGTAAGGTGAAGCCGTAATTCTGTTGTACAGGCAAAGTGCAGGAAGGGTTATGTAGACCCTTAGCATCGGAAGGTACGTAGTAAGGATTATTTCACTGACATACCAGGTTCTATATGTGTGAGAGCAACAATAATTCCAGACACCGCTAATTTGAAGTCTGAGAAACACTATTATAACTTCTGTTATGGTCAATAATTGTGAAATAGACTGGGGCCGAGACTTCGTATCTTATTGTAAATCTTTAATAGAGCAGCTAAGAACAAGGAACTAGCAAGACCTTCTAGGTTCGTAGGACAGTAATTCTAATTGCTGATTCTTACTAGAGGAGATCTGACTATCCAACATCCAGATTTGACTTGGGAGTAGTTGAAAAAGTAAAAAAGATTCTGGTCATTGCAGGTAGTAGAGAACTGGTCTAAAGGGGTATGACAGGAGCCATTTAACTGATAGTATAAAGCAGAGAATGGAAATATGGTGAACAGTTAGTATACTGGAAAGAGAAGAGAGAAATATTAGCATGTGTAAGCATCACACAAAACCAGAGTTCAGCTGTTTGATGAATTGTCCAGGCATTGAAGCTATGTGAGCTTAATACACTCAGACACAAATCCTGCAATCTTATGACTATGTTCACTCTGAACAATCTGGAATAGGGCTACTGTCAAGAAAAACTAAATAGATAATAAAAGCAAAAGAGATAGTTGTGTTCTACGTGGGCTAGATCTGACGATATTTTATTATAACAAACAGGCTTTGAGTGTGTGGTCTTCAGTTCAGTTCCTGCTTTTTGGGGTTCCCATAAGTCTGAAAAAAAATAAAGATGCTTCTGGCTCAATAAATGGCTACAACAAATCCATGCATATATATGGGTGAGAATAAAGTATCTCTAATAGTGTCTATGTTGGGAAAACTCTAATTAAAATGTGCCTTCCATACCTTTGTTTACTGGCAAAGTTCAAGTATGTCTCATGACTCTGAGAGGTGAAAAATTGATTATATTTGTTCTAAACTTGTTTAATCAAGGTGAAAATCAAATTTTTCTTTGCTTGGCTTTAATGAACTGGACACAAATTACTTCACAGCTAGAATTTCAGTACCTCATTATATGTAGGAACCATCTTTATTTCCTCTTACTTTACTGTGTGACAAGGTGCTGTCATCCTTTGCTTACTCTACCTGTCTGAAGTCCTTGAGATTTCCATCTATAAGTAGTCTTAACCTTTCCATCGTATGACCCAGTCCATCCCAGAGTAGGGAGCCTATCATTAGTTCCTACCTCCAAATAATGAATCTAAAATAAATTTTGCTGCCCAAGATATAACATCTCATGCATTCAAAAGACATTCCCCTGAAGGGGAAAACACCAGAATTTTCTTACATTGACACAGTGGTTCTAACTAACTTACCTTTCTTTTCTTCTAGCTCTGTGTTCAATATTCTCTTAATGCTCCTGGTGTATGAATTAACTGCCCTTTCATCTATTTTGCATATTGCTTTCTCTTTAAGATGTGAAGCCTAACACTGTCTTTCTAGTTAAAATATTGGCCCACTGTAGACCAACTTGCAGAGTTCTCCTTTGGTTAACAAAACTTAGGTCCTCTTGGGACTTTCCATTTGGACACTGTCTCAAGATTGCCTACTTTAGAAATGTGTGTTTGTGCGTGCGTGTGTGTGTGTGTATATTTACCTTTGCCAACTTCTGTTTGAAGCTAAACATAATCCATGAGTGAATGAGACCCAGACAGAGTTTTGCAGCCCAAGAACTCAGGATACCTACTTATCTATTGAACTGCATCTAGTCATTGTCTGAACTCAGTATGATCAAGCCTCTCCTCTGTCATTGGGTTCACCTTTGGTTTCCAAGCCTAGAACTCCACCTATTATAACTAGAGCACTGCTACAGAATCCCATTCTTTTTATTATCTATATCTTGTCTACATCCTGACTCCTCATCTACATCTTGTTCCTTTCTGCTTGGGGATATAATCCTGCTACCTGTTGTTAAAGCCATTGACTACTAGAGTATTGTAAAACTCCAGGTTTGCCATGAGGATGATTCTGATGGTTCCTTAGCTGACTTGTTTTAATCTAACTCACTTATGTATACAGTTGTGTGGTTTAATAGCCAGGATGCATTCTGAGAAATGTGTTGCTGGGTGGTTTTGTTCTTGTACAAACATCACAGATTGTACTTACACAAACCTAGATGGTGCAGCCTACTATGTACCTAGGTAACTACTATGTAACATACCTAGGCCGTATGTTACAACCTGCTGCTTCTAGGTTACAAACCTGTAAACCACATGACTATACTGTGTACTGGCAATTGTAACACAATGGTAAGTACTTGTGTATCTAGATATATCTAAACATTGAGAAGAAAATGTGTTATTCTACAACATTAAAATGCCAGTTGGCAATAGGGATTGTTCAGCTCCATCATATTTTTATGGAACCAGCATTTATATGTTATCTGTCATTGAGCAAAACATTATTATGCAGCATATAACAGGATATTCCAGAAGCTCATTTGAAAATAACATGACTTTTGTTTTCACTGTCATTTTTATTGGTATAAAAGTTTGGTTGCAGTTTGTGACACGATTGAAGCAACCTAGGGGCTTTGATAGTAAAATTTAATTTCATTTTCCACACCTATCTCTGGATTCTGCTGCTGATACCACATGAAAGATTCAACATGCCCATGTGAACACTGCAGTAGAACCGCTGAGGGACTCATGAGTCCATGCTGAAGAAGTTTGGCATTCTAGGACCTCTCATCCCATAACACTGTCCTTTTCCTCTTTTACACCACATTGTGATCCTGGGGCCCACAGGTCAGGTGGCAGAGTTTGCCCAAATTAAGGTACTTTTAGTGTTCTGGAGAAGAGAAAATTTCCCTCTAGTATATAAGAACTGGATAATCTATAGCAGGATTACTAGTAGCAATCCTTGAGAGTTGCATCACCATTCCGTTGTACTGGGGGTATTTCATTCAGGCAAGGCAACATGTCCAAAATGTCAAGCAATAACATCTGCTCCCATTAGTAGGCAGAAGAGAACAATGCTATAAGCAGAAGAGGGTGTTTTCCCTGGAAAGGTTGAAGTTAGAATATATGCACTGAAGCCCACCTCTTCCATATTCAAGCTCTGACATTGTGTTAACGACTTAACCATCTCTGAAGCTAGATTCTTTAACAGAAAGTTAGGGAAATATATACAAAAAGATAATGAAATTAAGTGCCTTGTAACTATAGAATGCTAGACACATGAGATTATTATCATATAGACATTGTTGATGGTGCTGGCATGCTTTCAAATGTTGAGATATATCCCTTAACACGGTGCTTTATATTGAATGGAAAAAGGTGTATAAATTAAGGACACACACGGAACTGGGTTTAAAACCTGTTATTCTTCCTGGACTAAAACCATCTCCCTCAAAGTTTTCCATAAAGATGAAATGTAATAATATAATTATAGGAATTAGTATAGGAACATAGACAATTCTATATATCTGTTGAAGAGATATAAGATGTGTATTTTTATTTTCAAATGTTAAAAAGTCTAATAATAAATATAAGTGAAAATTTTTAACTGCAAAAAATGAACTCTGGCATAACCTTCTTATATATTTTTGCAAAACAAGCGATGCTTTAAAATAAGAAAAGCAATCAAGAGTTTATAATATAATTTATCTAGAATAGGCAGTATTTCTTTAATGTTTACAGTATATCCACAATTCTGAAGGCTTTTTATGCATTAACTCATGTAGTCTTTACAATAACTCTTTATGATAGGGATTTTATTATCCCCCGTTACAAATGAGGAACTTACACAACTATAATAAGTGAATTGTCTAAGGCAACAAGGTAACAAACTGTTAGAGGCAATGTTCAAATCCAGGCAAGATTTGCCTGGATTTACCAGTACCCCTTCAAGGGGTACTGTCTCTTTCTGGGAAGATAATAATTTTCAAGGGGTCTCTGGTATTTCTGCATGTCTTGTAAGTGAAGCATTAACTATCTGTTTCTCCAGACAACCTTTTCAAGGATTCAAAGCCTCAGCAGATAACAAAGAGTGTTTCCCTTCAAAGCAAAGGGCATGTTTTCTTGGCTGGGACAACACATTAATTGTCTGTCTCTGGAGCAAAGAACAGACATTTTTTTTCCCCCCATTGGAAAAGATTTGCTTTTCCTATGTTCAAGATCCCTTTCCATTTAATGCAACTCACTGTATATGCAGGTGTCAGCTGGCCTCTTCACCTTACAGCAATTGAGTCTCAGGGAACCAGTACAAAATGTTGATATTCCAACTCCTGCTATTTGCATAAGTAATAAAATCATCCTTCATCTTTGAAACAGGAGTCTCATATCTTCTACGAGCACCTATAAAATACTGGGAGCTTACTCAGATGCTGTACAGTTCTTACCACTTTTAGCACAATAGTAATAATAATTACAATCATACCACTATAAAATATCTTTAGATATTGGAACATAGATTTTAAGAAAGCCTTTATATGTTAGAAGATTTTTGGAACACTATTAAATAATTTTTAGATATGTTTCCTTAAATATATCTCTATATATTAGCCCAGGAAAGGATACTTTGCAAGTTACTTCGCAATTATTTTGCTGTAGGCTGCTGTAGTTCTGATATCTTGTATTAATGATCTAGTGACATTTACTATTAGGTCACTATATGTCATTTTATATTGGGAAACATGACAAAAAAGTTTCATATATAGGATGTAAATAAAACATATCTTTAACAAAATATCAAAAAATAACATCCAAAACATTTTGTTGTAATTCTTCCCCTGCCTTTAGGGCTCCAAAATTTATTTGTAGAACATGACATGCCCTTCACCCAGTGGAGCAAGAGCAGGGTGCAGGCTAAGGTTTACCTCAATTTGAAAAGGCTACTGACTTTGTTGGATATCCGAAGATAAATAGTCCAAAGTAATGCAAAGAAATGATCCTGGCTATTTTATTTTTAGAAGTGTGTATGTAAACATATTTTCCTCATATGTAAATGCAGTACCTGAGTATTTTAAATTATAAATCACATTGTAGCAAATCTAGTTACTAAGTTTTGGCCAATATTGTTGAAGTTTGAATAATATGCTAGAAACTTCAACCAGACTATGCAAATGCAATCTACATAGAAGTACTACATTCCCTAGAAGGAAGATATAATTAAACATAGCATGTAGAAACTGTTACAACACTCTGGTGATAAGAAAAGTAATACATCTTATTTGTGGAGCTCTTTATAATTTTCAGAACAGATTTGCACATATTTATCATTTGCATCTTATACTAATACTGATAAAAGCTTATCTAGTTATTAGAAGACCAAACAGTCACATAACTAATAAACACTGACATTAGGACAAGCACCCAGAAATTTTGCCTCACTGTCTTTCCAATAGACTATGCTATACTTTATATGTTGATTTATACTTTCAAAGTCATCAGGGTAATTACATCATTCAAATATGCTCCAATCATTTGCTTATATAAAGATCAACAAAATAGACCTGTGAATCCAGGCAGGAGAGAAAGGAGGGGAGAAGAAGAAAGACAAAGACAAGGAGAAGGAGAATGAGAACAAAGAAGAAGAAGAAGGAGGAGGAGGAAGGGGAAGATAAGGATAAAGAAGACTGCTGACAGAAAAACAAGTTATGACACTTTATATCCAGAAAAAGCATTACATTTGATATAGTTTTTCTCTATTGCCCTGTTAGTTATGTATTTTTAATTCACTCTCTGCAATCCCTTAGAATCAACTATTTCATGGCCATGTATTTTATTATTAATTTTTTGCACTATGCCTAATCTCCAGGCCAGTTACCCAGCCCCTAGATTCCCTCTTCCCATTCATTCCTTCTCCTGCCAGATTACCTTTCCTAATTAATGCTCATGTTATTCTTCTCTAGGCTCTGTCATTGCTGCTGAAAAACAGAACTGAATAAAACCCAAGTTCAGACATGGAGAGAGCTTCATGTGGTTTGCTGTCACTTAAACAAAGATTTACAACAGTTATACATATTATAATCACAGTCTGAACAAACTGCTATCAAAACACTGAGAAATTATGAATTGTAGACTATGAATTAACTATTATTAATTATAAGATAAACAAGGTAGATATCACAGTGACAGGAATATTCTTGTTTGGTTGCTAAAGAATAAAAATAGTTTGCCAGATAGAAAACAAGAGTGAGTATTGTAGGCATAAGTCCAGCAGCCTGAAAGAACATGTTTGTATTATCTGTTCTCAGGCTGATAAAAAGACATATCCCAGACTGGGTAATTTATAAAGAATAGAGGTTTCACTGACACATTTCAGCGTGGCTGGAGAGACCTCTAGAAATGTGTAATCATGGCAGAGAGGGAAGCAGAGACATACTTCTTCACATGGCAGCAGAAAGGAGAAATGTTGAGCAAAGTGGGGGGAAAGTCCCCTATAAAACCATCAGATCTCATGAGTACTCACTCACTCGCATGAGAACAGCAGGGGAGTAACTGCCCCCATGGTTCAATTACCCAAAACTGGGTCCTTTTCATGAACGTGGGAATTATGGGAACTACAATTCAAGATGATATTTGAATGGGGACACAGCCAAATCATATCATTCCACCCTTGACCCCTCTCAAATCTCATGTCCTCACATTTCAAAACACAATTATGCCTTTCCAACAGTCCCCTGATGGCTTAACTCATTCCAGCATTAACTCTAAAGTCCACCTTCAAAGTCTCATCTGAGACTAAGCAAGTCCCTTCTGCCTACAAGCCTGTAAAATCAAAAGTAAGTCAATTACTTCCTAGATACAATGAAGGTACAGGCATTGGGTAAATACACACATTCCAAATGGGAGAAATTGGCCAAAACAAAGGGAATAAAAGCCCCATGCAAGTCCAAAATTTAATAGGGCAGTCATTAAATCTTAAAGTTCTAAAATGATCCCCTTTGACTTCATATCTCACATCAAGATCATACTGATGCAAGAGATGGTTTATCATGGTCTTGGGCAGCTCTGCCCCATGGCTTTACAGGGTACAGCCCCCCTTCTCCTGGCTGCTTTTAGAACTGGCATTGAGTGTGGCTTTTTCAGGTGCATGGTGTGTACTGTCAGTGGATCTATCATTCAGGGGTCTGGAGGATGGTGGTCCTCTTCTCACAGTTCCACTAAGAAGTTCCCTAGTGGGGACTCTGTGTGGGGGTTCCATCCCCATATTTCCTTTCCATGCTGCTCTAGGAGAGGTTCTACCTGAGGGCTCTGCCCCTGCAGCAAACTTCTGTCTGGACATCCAGGCATTTCCATCTATTCTCTGAAATCTACGTGGAGGTTCTGAAACTTCAATTCTTGTCTTCTGTTTACCCGCAGGACAAACACCATGTGAAAGCTGCCCAGGCTTGAAGCTTGCACCCTCTGAAGCAGTGGCCTGAGCTGTACCTTGGCTCCTTTTAGCCATGATGGGAGCTGAAACATCTGGGAAGCAGGGCACCATGTCCAAGGTGGAACAGAGCAGGGGTTCCCTGGGTCCAGAACAGAAAGCGATTTTTCCTTTCTAGGCCTCTGGGCCAGTGGTGGGAGTGGCTGCCTTGAGGGTATGTGACATGACCAGGAGACATTTCCCCAATTATCTTGGTGATCAACATTTGGCTCCTTATTACTAATGCAAATTTCTGCAGCCAGCTTGGATTTCTCTCCAGAATAAACTCAAGTTTTTCTTTTCTATTACATCATCAGGCTGCAAATTTTTCAAACTTTTATGCTCTGCTTCCTCTTGAATGCTTTTCCGCTTAGAAATTTCTTCCACCAGATACCCTAAATTGTCTCTCCCAAGTTCAAAGTTTCACAAATCTCCAGCATAGAGGCAAAATACCACCAGTCTCTTTTCTAAAGCATAACAAATCACCTTTATTTCAATTCCCAACAAGTCCCTCATCTCCATCAGAAAACCACCTTAGCCTGGACTTCATTGTCCATATTACTATAAATATTTTGCTGAAAGCCGTTAAACATGTCTTTAGAAAGTTTTCAAACTTTCTGACATCTTCCTGTCATCTGTTCAGCTCTCCAAACAGTTCCAGTCTCTGCCTTTTACCCAATTCCAAAGTTGATTCCACATTTTTGGGTATTTTTATAACAGGAAACACCCCCCTACCCCACCCGCAGTACTAATTTACTGTATTAGTCTATTCTCACACTACTAATAAAGACATACCTGAGACTGGGTAAATTATAAAGGAATTATCTTTAGTTGACTCACAGTTCATTATGGCGGGAGAGGCCTCAGGAAACGTAAAATCGTAGCGGAAGGGAAAACAAAAACAAGGTCTGAGCCACCGCACCCATCCCTTCCTTCACTCTTTTCTCCCTCCTGCCGCCTTGTGAAGAAGTGATCCTTCTTTATATGATGACAGAAAGAAGTGCTGAGCAAATGGGAAAAAGCTGCTTACAAAACCATCAGATCTCATGAGAACTCACTCAATATCATGAGAACTCACTCAATATCATGGGAACAGCATGGAGGTAACTGCTCCTGTGATTCAATTACCCCTGACAGGGTCTCTCTCATGACACGTGGGGATTTTGGGAACTAAAATTAAAGATGAGATTTGGGTTAGAATACAGCTAAACCATATCAATGGTGTATCCAAAATACATGGAGGTCAATGTGTAATAGAATAATAATTTATAGCAAACACCTAATAGTGATTACTGACAATGATGTAAGCATTTTACCTGTATCAACTCATTTAATCCATGCAACTATTCTGTTAGATACATAATGTTATTAGCATTTCAGAGATGAGAAAAAGGACTCTATAAGGTTAAATAAATTGTCCAAGATCACACAGCTAATAAACATCAGAGCCAGGATTGGAACACTGGCAACCTGATTCTAAAATCCTGACCTTTAATGGCCAGGTTATAAGGTACCCTGATGAACTGTAGTGAACAATTTTGTATAATGTATTGAAGATTCAAGAATTTAACCACAAAAGTGAGAATCAGCTTGTTTTAAAAAATAATTCCAGCAAGTGTATCGATAACAGATTTGAGAAGAAATCTTATTAGGTGGCCACAGACAAATAATGATAAAAGCCTGATGGAATTCAGTTTGGCAGGAATGGGACAGAGGGGACATATTTTATATATATTTAGAAAATAAAACCAATACCATTTGGACAACAAATTTATACATAAAATTAGCAAAGAAAAGAATCAAAACTAGCTTCCTAGTTCTGGGATTCATGATGATATAAATGTGGTATCCTTTTAAGAATCATGAAAAGGCATTCAGTCAGTTATTTGGGGGAGTATAAATGTTGTAGTGTCAGTGGACATTTGCATGGAAATTTCCAGTGATCCGAGATCAGGCACTCTATTTATTATGTAGGTCAGAAAATTTGAAAATTATTTTCAAGGGCAGTGTGCTTTGGCTCTGTGTCCCCACTAAAATACTAAAATCTCATCTCAAATAATAATCCCCATAATCCCCATGTGATGACGCAGAAATCTGGTGGGAGGTTATTGGAGCATGCAGGTGGTTTTCCCCATGCTGTTCTCATGATGTGAGTGAGTTCTCATGAGATCTGCTGGTTTGATAAGGGGCTCTTCCTCTTTCACTTCCCACTTTTTTTTTTTTTTTTTTTTTTTTTTTTTTTTGAGATGAAGTCTAGCTCTGTCATCCAGGCTGAAGAGCAGTGGTGTGATCTTGGCTCACTGCAACCTGTGCCTCCCAGGTTCAAGTGAGTCTGCTGCCTCAGCCTCCCAAGCAGCTGAGATTACAGGTGCCCAACACCATACCTGGCTACTTTTTGTATATTTAGTAGAGATGGGGTTTCACCATGTTGTACAAGCTGGTCTCAAATTCCTGATGTCAGATGATCCCCATGCCTCGTCCTCCCAAAGTGCTGGGATTACAGGTCTGAGCCACCACACCCAACCCTTCCTTCACTCTTTTCTCCCTCCTGTTGCCTTATGCAGAAGCTACCCTGCTTCCCCTTTGCCTTCTGACATAATTGTAAGTTTCCTGAGGCCTCTCCAACCATGAAAAACTGTGAATCAATTGAACCTCTTTTCTTTATAAATTACCCAGTCTTGGCAGTTTTTTTATAGCAGTGTGTAAATGAACTAATACAATGGGGATGTTTTTCTGCTTTAAGGACTTGCACCCTCCCAGTCAAAAACTATGTCTACCCATGTCTTGCCAGCGTGTTGAGATCACTATATGAGGAGAAAGAGCAAAGTATCTGGAGCCAGACTTTTCGTATGATGGAACCTAAGCTCTGCCACTTACTAGTTTCCCCAAATCATAAAGTTAATCTGAGAAAAACACAACCTTCAAATCAATAGACTAGGGTTTGAAACCCAGGAATGTCACATATAGCTGTCACTTCATATTTTTGAGTTTCAGTTTCCTCTTCTATAAAATGAAAATAATAATATATACCTATATTTGGTAATTAAATGAACCAAGACATATAAAAATTTTAGTCTACTTCTGGCATATATTGATAGCTCATAAATATTAGCCAGTAATTGTACTCATGGTAATAAATAATGTTTATAAAATTTGTGGTGAGAACAGTTACTAAATTGCCCTATCACTAGTAATAGTGTAGATTAAAATCCAATTAAAAAATATATATGGAGATTTCCTGTGTCTGGAGAGATCTCCTTCTCTATCACTTAGATCTTATGCAGCCTTCCAAGAGCAGTTGCAATGAAACATCTGCAAGTCCTAATTAGAAGGACAGAAGAGAAAGCCCATCATTCTGTAACTCCAGAGCAATTTTAGAACACTTCTGTCACAGTGGGATGACTTATAATTATACAGGCTCTTAAAAGGATCTTCTAATCTATTTTGAACTGCAAATATTTATATTTGATCCTTATTCATATTTGACTCTCTAACTACACCAATGACAGTGCTCAGTAAATGTTAACCCAGATAGGTTGAATTCCTCAGACATAACCAGCTGCTCTAACTCAGTCATACTGAAAAAAATTATTCACAACTTATGAAAAACAACAGAAATATTGCAGTAGCTTGATTTAGATCACCAGAGCAGATGTGTGAACAAACCTCAGGATCTGCAAGCAATGGACATGTGAGAGATATTTATTTATTTTTATCCATGCATTTTCATAGAAAAAAATTAAGGGATCCCTTTGTTTATATCCATGTGAGAGAAACAAAAACCTTTTGTTTTGCTCAATTGGCAGTATGTCGATATTTTTCAAGTATGCATTTATTATTAACAGCTCAAGGAAATAAAAGGTAAATTCCAGCTTTTCAGGTATAAACATTTAGAAAATCTATAATGTTAATTAGCTATTATATTGTAGATTCATGTCACACACCTATAGAAAACAAAAAGCTGATATGCATTATATTTCATACGCATATTAAAAGCTTGTATGTATATGAGTACTTATTGTACTAATTTTTTAAGGAAATAAATGAAGTGTATTACTTTGTTATGCAGTCATCCAGTATGTATGTTTGATAATAATTTCTTTTTATTGTTTCATTTTATTAAAAAACCAACTATAAATAAAAGTTAGCATTCAAATCTATTTAGGTGACTAGCCCTGGTTCTATTGCTTCTTCCTTAATAGAAGGGTCATTAAAATTTTGCAATTTACCCACATATCAGTAAACACACACACATACACATTCAATAAATATTCATTCTTATTATAGTATAATTTGTGTTTAATGTCATAAACATATCATTCATCAATTTTGACTTTTTAAATTTAACTTTAGTTTTGGACTCCTAGAATAAAAGAACTAATACGTTCCTTTTAACTGACATATAATATTCTCTAACATGAATCTATTCCATTTTATTTACCCATACTCACAGATGTTTAGGATTTTTTTTTATTTTTTTAAATTATTTCAGAGACAATGCTGCAATCAGCATCCCTTTATAGGTTTCTTTCAGCAAATATGTAAGAGTTCCTCTCAATTATCTATGAAGAAGAGAAATTACCAGTACACAGGAAATGTGTATTTTTAAATAGATAGGGAATAATTTCTCTTCAAAGTGGTTCTAATTAGACAACCCCCAGCCATGAGTAAGTTTCTATGTTCTCACATATTGGCATTATATGCTATTGTCAAACTTTTTAACTTTGGCAATATGAGGGTATTATCAATGGTATTTTATTGTTGTTTCAACTTTAACTGCCCTGTTTATTCTTAAGAGTGGGTATGTTTTTATGTTTACTGACCTCTTGGATTTTTCTTCTGTGAATTGGCTGCACATTATGCTTTTTTTCACTTGTGTAGTAATGATGATAGTTCTGGTGGTAAAATACTAATTTTCTTCTGTGCAACAGCTGCCCACAATTGTTCTGGAATTTATTTTAGCAGTCAAAAACAAAAAAAAAGGAAAAGGAAAGAAAAAAGTATGTAGTTACAGCAATTCCTAAGCTATGCTTTATGTTACTTTTCAACTGTTAGAATTAATATATATACATAAACTATGGAAGACTTATCTACAATTACAGAATAGAATGATGAAAATATACATGCTGATGAAATATAAGGCCAAAGGCTGGGAGGTTCAAAGAGATATGGGTGAGCTACTGTCCTCATCCGACATAGTGAGGATTCCTGACATACCATGTATGGTTAAAGGAATGTAACTGTAGTTTTAAGCATACTATTTGAATTTGCAGTGTAAACAGTAGAGGAAGTGAATATAGCTTGATGTGTAAGATGAAAGGATACAGGAGAGTGAGATAGCATATGTGGGAAATCTTTTTGCATTATCATAGAAATTCAGTAGAAAACATCAAAAAGTAATAATTAAAATGGCATACATATATTATTGTGAGATACGGAATGTAGATGTGGTAGACAAGAAAAAAGACCTACTTCTTAAATTCTATATATTCTTGGATACCTTATACATGTATGTAATACTTTTTTTTTTTTTCATAAAATTGCAGCATGAAAGAAAATACAGAAAAGAACAGAGTTGTCATATATCAGTAAACTGAATGGATAAAGTTATTGCTTGTTTCGTGACCAAGTAGTATATATTGCAAAATCACAAGTGTGTTTATATCATAAAATTAAGGTAACTTAACATATTGAATAAATAATCAAGAAAACCATATGATAATCTCAATACCCTTAGCAAAAGCATTTGGCAAAGTTCAACACATGTTTTTCACAAAAAGCTTTCAGCAAAGTAGAAATAGAAAAGAAATTCTCCAGCCTGACAAAGTATAACTGCAAAATCACATATCAACATTTAAAAAAGAAACATAATTTTTTCAAGGAGTCTTATGTTCACAACAAAATTGAGCAGAAGGTGTAGAGATTTCCCATGTATTCCCTGGCCCTCATATATGCAGTCTTCTCCACTATCAACAATCCCCACCAAAGTGGTATATTTGTTACAATTGAACTTACATTGACATAACATTTTTACCCAGAATATAGTTTACATTAGCATTCATACTTTATGTTGTACATTCGGTGGGTTTGGACAAATATATAATGATATCCATCAATTATTATAGCATCATGAAAAATAGTTTCACTGCTCTAAATTTCCGCTGTGCTCCATCTATTGATTCCTCGCTCCCCTTTAATGCTTGTTAACTCTGATCCTTTTACAGTCTCTTTAGTTTTGCTTTTTCCAAATGTTATGCAGTTGGAATGATATAGTATGTAGCCTTTTCAGGTTGACTTTTTTCACTTAGTAATACACATTTAAGGTCCCTCCACATTTTTTCAAGTTTCAATAGATTATTTATTTTTAGAGCTGCATAATATTCCATTGTCTGGATGTACCATAGTTCATTTGTCCATTCACTTACTGAAGGATATCTTACATCCTTTGAAATTTTGTCAATTAGCAATAAATCTGTGATAAATAATTATGTGCAGGTTTTTGTGTGGTTATATGTTTTCAATTCATTCAGATAAATACCAAGGAGCACAATGGCTGGATGCTATAGTAAGAGTATATCTAGTCTTACAGGAAACTGCTAAAGTGTCTTCCACAGTGACTGCAACATTTTACATTCACATCATTAATAAATGATTCCATTAATAGATGATTAATAAACTTTCTATTGCTCCACCTCTTTACCAGAATTTGGTATTGTCAGTATTTTAAGTTTCAACCATCCTAATATATGTGTAGTGCTATCATTGCTTTACTAATCTGAAATTTTCTGATGACATATGATATTCAGAAACTTTCATATTTTTTGTATATTTTTTGTAATCTTTCTGTTAGGGTCATTGTCCATTTTTATACCTTGGTATTTCTTTCCCTACTGTTGAGTTTAGAGTTATTTTTGTATTATGAATAACACTCACTTACCAGACATGCATTTTGCAACTATTTTCCCATAGTCTGTGGCTTGCCTTTTCAATCTCTTGACAATATTCTTCACAGAACAGAATTAAAAAAAAATCAATGAAGTCAATGTTTTTCTTCTATGTATTATGTCTTTGGTGTTGCAGTTAACAGATATCAAATCCAAGATTATCTAGAGTTTCTCCTGTGTTGTTTTCTAGGAGTTTTATAGTTTGGCATTTCACATTTGGACCTGTGATTCATTTTGAGTTAATTTTTGTGAAGGGTGTAAGTTCTGTGTTTAAATTAATTGTGTTACATGTAGCTGCCTAGGTTTTCCAGTAGCATTGGTTGAGAAGACTATGTTGCTCCATTGTATTGTCACTGCTTCTTTGTCAATCTGTTGAATGTATTTAGGTGGGTCTGTTTTGGGGTTCTCTATTCAGTTCCAATGATCTACTTATCTATCATTTCACCAAAGCCATACTGTCTTGACTACTGTAGCTGTACAGTATATCTTGAAGTTGTGGAGGCAAAGTTAATTTTAATAAAAATAAATGTTAAACCTAGCATCAGAAACCAGTCATGAGTCTTCCTTTTGTTGCATCCATTTTGGCTAAGCAATTGGTCACCTTCTTATAATGGCCAGATATTGTTATATTGCTCATGCAAAATTTGAAAGATGGCCCCACATAGGTCTTGGCAAATGATCTATACAGATACTTCTGAGAAAGTGTCTGGTTTGGATTTGGTATTAAACTATAAAGAGAGTGTTTGGGAAAGATTACATTGAATGAGTCATTTGGGGACCCACCAGCCTAGGAAATGAGTTGCTGTCATACCTTTGCCATGTGACTTTTATGGATCCAGCAACAATGCCTGATTTGCAGAAAACTGGAATTCTAGGGTGGGAATTATCATATACTAAAAACCGTGAACATTTTGAACATGCTAACGTTATTTTCCTGAACTTTATTACTCCTGCTCCTATTTGCTTTAAAAAATTAAAAGAATAATCTTTGTGAAGATTGAGTGAGTTATTGTAAGAGAAAAGTGTTCTGCAAACAATAAAATGTTATACACATAGAGAGTGACAACGTAAATTCTCCTGAATTCTTCTGAATACTGAGTCATTAAAGTCAATTTTCATATCCCAATCCTCTTGAATTAACATACTCTTTGGAATAAATAAGTATAATTTAGTAGCCCATGTGATATTTCAACCAAGGATTGTGAAGTTAGTTGTTGATAAGGTTTGGCTCTCTGTTCCCACCCAAATCTCATCTTGAATTGTAATCCCCACATGCTGAGGGAGGGACCGGTTTAGAGGTGATTGGATCACAGAGGCAGATTTCCTTTTGCTCTTCTCATGATAGGGAGTGAGTTCACATGAGATCTGGTTGTTTGATAAGTGTCTGGTGCTTCCCCTTCTCTCTCTCTCTCTCTCTCTCTCTCTCTCCATGGTGTAAGACAAGCCTTGCTTCAACTTCCACCATGATTATGTTTCCTGAACCGCCGCTCTTCACCGTGCAGAAATGCAAGTCAATTATACCCTCTTTTCTTTATAAATTATCAAGTCTCAGATATTTCTTTACAGCACTGTGAAAACAAATGAATACAGAGAATTGGTACTGGAAGTCATGTACTGCTGTAAAGATAACCTGAAAATGTGGAAGTGACTTGGGAACTGGGTAACAGGCAGAGGTTGGAACAGTTTGGAGGCTCAGAAGATGACAGAAAGATGTGGGAATGTTTGAACCTCCTAGATAGTTTTTGAATAGCTTTGACCAAAATGCTGATAGTGACATGGGCAATAAAGTCCAGGCTGAGGTGGTCTCTGATGGAAATGAGAAACTTATTGGGAATTTGAGCAAAGGTGACTCTTGCTATGCTTTAGCAGAGACTAGTGGCATTTTGCCCCTGCCCTAGAGATATGTAGAAGTTTGAAATTGAGAGAAATGATTTAGGGTGTCTGGTAGAAGAAATTTCTAAGCAGCAAAGTATTCAAGATGTGACTTTTACTGAAAGTGTATAGTAACATGCATTCACAAAAAGATGATTTAAAATTGGAAAGTATGCTTAAAATGGAAGCAGAGCTTAAAAATTTGAAAAATTTGCAGTCTGACCATGAGTTAGAAAATAAAAGTCTATTTTCTGGGGATAAATTCAAGCTGGTTGCAGAAATTTTCATAATTTATGAGAAGCAAAATGTTAATAGCCAAGACAACTGGGAAAACGTCTCCAGAGTATGCCAAAGATGTTTACAGCATTCCCTTGCATCACAGACCCAGAGGCCTAGGAGAGAAAATTGGCTTCATGGACTGGACCTAGGGCCCCGTTGCTCTGTGCAGCACTGAGACTTGGTGCCCTATGTCCCAGCCACTCCAGCTCCAGCTGTGGCTAAAAGAGGCAAGGTACATTTCATACCACTGCTTCAGAGGGTGCAAGCCCCAGTCTTTGTTGGCTTAAACATGGTGTTGGGCAAGTGGGTACACAGAAGACAAGAGGTGAGCTTTAAGAGCCTCTGCCTAGATTTCAGAGGATGAATGGAAATGGCTGAATGTCCTAGCAGAAGTCTGCTGAAGGGGTGGAGCCCTCATGGAGAACCTCTACCAGGGCAGCATGGAGGGGAAATGTGGGGTTGGAGCCCCTACACATAGTTCCCACTGAGGCACTGCTTAGTGGAGCTGTGAGAAGAGGTCCACCATACTCCAGACCCCACAAAAGTAGATCCACCAATAGCTTGCACTGTGTGTCTGGAAAGGCCACAGGCACTCATTGCCAACCTGTGAAACCAGGTATAGGGGCTATTCCCTGCAGAGTCACAGGGATGAAACTGCCAAAGTCTTTGGGAGCCCACCCCTTGCATCAACATGCCCTTGATGTGAAACATGAAATCAAAGGAGGATTTGGAGCTTTAAGATTTAATGACCCTCTGGCCAGGTTTTAGACTTGCATGGGGCCTATGGCCCCTTTGTTTTGGCCAATTTCTGACATTTGGAATAGGAACATTTACCTAATACCTGTACCTCTATTGTATCTTGAAAGTAACTAACTTGCCTTTGATTTTACAGGCTCATAGACAGAATGGAGTTGCTTTGTCTCAGTTGAGACTTTGGACTTGAACTTCTGAGTTAATGTTGGAATGAGTTAAGACTTCTTTGGGAGACTGTTGGAAAAGCATGATTGGTTTTGAAATGTGAAAAGGACATGAGATTTGGGAAGAGCTGTGGGCTGAATAATATGATTTTGCTCTGTGTCTCCACCCAAAGCTCATTTCAAATTGTAATCCCCAGATGTTGAGTGAGAGACCTGGTAGAGGGTGACTAGATCTTCTGGGTGGATTTTTCCCTTGCTGTTGTCCTGATAGTGAGTGAGTTCTCATGAGATTTGGTTGTTTGATAAGTGTCTGGTGCTTCTCCCTTCTCTCTCTCTGTCTCTGTCTCTCTCTCTCTCCTGCTACCATGTAAGATGTGCTTTGCTTCCCCCTCTGCCATGATTGTAAGTTTCCTGAGGCCTCCCTAGCCATGTGTATCTATGAGTTAATTAAACCCTCTTTCCTTTATGAATTACCCAGTCTCAGGTATTCCTTTATAACAGTGTGAAAACAGACTAACATAGTTGTTTTTGGCGTTGCCTCTATTACATAACAGCCCTTCACCACAATTAGTTTCTAGAGAGAAAGCTCACATTTACTATGAAAACAAAAGATGGAGTTGAAGTGGAGATAGAATAAGGGAAGGTAAATTAGCAACATTCTATTAAAGGCCTTTCTATATAACCAAGTTTATTTTTTAAGTGAAAATAAACTCTTTTCATTATCATTTAAAGCTAGAAGTTCCTGAATGCTTCTGGTTTTTATTGGGAATATCAAGCCCTAACTGACTTGAGATTGCTCACATCCAGTCAGCATATCACCCAACCAGTATTAACAGTCCTTGCCAGGGCATTTATATGGTCTCTAATTGTTCTTGGCTGTGAATTTAGTTTGTTCAAACACATGTGGATGGTCACCAGGTCAGCCTGTCCATCTGCTCTGTGACCCAAAACAACACTTCCAAAGAAGCCAGACCAGATCACAGGCTAGAACAAGGGTTCTTGAACATATAATCTCATAGCCCTTGGAGATTACATCTAATCTAAATTTCCCCATACAACAAGGAGAAATGTATTTTAAAATAACTCTCACTATGCAGTCTAAAGTTGTAATTCTAGTGGACTTCAAGATTTTAGAATATATTTACTAATTAAAAAATTAATATATATATGTATGTATTTATATATATATGAGAGCATTGGTAAATAAACTTTTAGAAGTTTACTAATTGAGTCTTTTTTGGCTGGCAAACTATCTTCATTAAGATACTTTAATGTATTTTACGTATGCTTCCCAATTTACCCTGACACCAATTCCCTGTGATTTGATTCACTAGCAAGGCTACTTTGTTAGAAAATTAGGAGACTGGGTTTTACCTCCATTTACACGTAAATTAGCTGTGAACCCATTCAGGTCACTCACAGACTACATTTCTTATTACCCAAATGAGGGATAATTGGTGAGTTGGTACATTAACTCTATGAAATGATTTTCTGTTACTTAATTTGATAATTATAAACATAATATAGCACCTTCAAAATATTGTTATAACTCAAAGGATTTTATATAATAAGTGGCTAAAAGCAAAATATAAAATTGCTATGCTTTAATTTCAAATGCACAAAACTATCTTTTCTTTTCTTTTTTTTTTTGGAAAGACATCCCAAGCTAGTTGATAACACACTCAAGCACATACCCAGCCCATAGACAATATAAAGCAATTACATAATTAAATCCACAAAACAACAAGCTAACAACAAAATGACAGGATCAAAATCTCACATATCAATATGAATCCTAAATGTAAATGGTCTACATTTTAAATTGCATATTAAGAGTTGTATGTTAGTCCATTTCAGCCAGATTCTGGAAGTAGGGTGGACAGACTAGTTAAGCAAGGGTATCTCTTTGAAAATTGGTAGTGTTTGCCATGGCAGAAGCAAGAATCAGAAATCTTAATCTGAAAGTACTACAAGAGCTTAACTAAAGTGTGTAAAATAAGTAATAAAGATGAGTGATGATCATTCATATTTACAGCAAAAATAAGAAGATATTATTTCAGTGCATAATTTTCAGGGGGAAAAACCCATTAGGCTGATCTACTTACAAGTTTACATCTTTGCCAATCAAATTAGACTGATAACATTACAACTCTGATGATTTGAAAAGATGGGTCAAAATGCATTATTTCATCCATCATTTCTCTCCCTGTAAATAACTCTCTAAAACATATAGACACAGTTAATCACACTCGATATAGAAGGCAATTTGTATTCAGATATGCCTGAGAACACCACCAAATTTTATCTTTTTATCACTGCCATGGATCAGGCTGAAGCTCGATACCACAACCTTGAATGTATAAAAATAATCATTCTGATACTAGGATGGGCAAAACTCACAGAAGTATTTTACTGAACTTGCTTTGGTATAAGTTATCACCACCCATACCTGAGTTATCTTGGTCCAGTCTATTGCTTATATTATTGCAACAGGCCCTATTTGTCTCCCTGCTTCCACTCTTGATCTTCTCTCATTATCACATAGCTGTCAAGAGTAATCTTAGACCAGTGGATTCTAGTTATATCAGGTTGTATAAATTGACTCTCCTACTAAATACAATTTAAAACACCAGATTAACATATTTGCAAATTACCACAAAACATTGAAGAGCTGAAAAGATAGTGTAAATACCGCTAAGCCAAATTTTGGAGAAATAGCTAAACCCAGGTAGATAACCAGATTATTGGAGCAGAAAAGATATTTAAATTGGGCTTACAATTGCCGCACATTTGAACTTAAGGTTGTGATTTACCGAAGTGATGAAGACAAAATTTGATGATTTACTGCGGTGATGAAGACAGAATTTCAGGTGCATTTACTATTCAATAAAGATAATCACATAGCTACTCTTCAAACATTAAGCTAAGACCACGGTCATTAAGTACAACTGTACATTGTAAAACATGGGGGAAACTGGGACGGCAAGGGGAACTGGGTAGACATTCTGATACATTACAGTGTAATTTGTGACTCCTGAAATTACGCAGTATACAAAATGTAAAATCCATCAGAAATAGTTTTATCTGTATCCCGTAAGGTTTCATCCTCCAGGATAAAGGCAAACTTCAATAAAACAATGCTAATTTAAGCTCAGTCTAATGTATAGAAGCTTGCTATAATGCTGATTAAAGCAAGGAACAAAAAAGGGAAATACAAAAATTATCCTTCCTGATAAGTTCCATCCACAGATCAGTCTTTATATGCGTTGTGCGTTGCATGGGTGGCTAATGCATGTCATCTGGGTGGGTCAGGAAACATCAAGCCATAGCTTTGGTTTAAAGTGATCATCAAATGGGAGTGTTCTCAGGCACCTGACAGAGGAAAACACAGAGACACTGAGGAGGACAAATTTACCCCAGTCTTCATGAAAATTTAAAAACTATTATTTCAAGAGCAATGACCAGCATTTTGTAATAATAGCCAGGTACATGGAGGTTAAGGAGAATGGTTCTATTAAACAAAAGGCACAGTTTGTCTTTTTCTCTGCTGATGTCTAAGGCATTTGTAGCAGATTTGAAATCACCATGATGCTTTCATTCAGATGTGTTTTGACCTTTTCTAAGGCTGTACCCATAGTTAAACCACTTGGATGGTAGCCCCATTTGATTCCATTGCTTATGAATGGACAGTAGTTTGTAAAGAACTTGTAGAAAAAGAAAAAGAGAACCTTCCAAAATTATTTTTCTTTCCTTTCCTCAAATATCCTCCAAAGTTTTTATCACAAACTTATAAATGTGAATTATGACAATGAAATTGATAAAGCTTGCCAATGCTACTATTATTATTTATCAAATTCTTAGAATAGTACAAACATAACATAAAATGTTTCAAAAGCATTTGCTCATTCAATACTCATGAAAACATTATTAACATTAGAACAGTATATGGTCAGCCATATATACTGGGGTAGACATACTGGTTGTTAAAATATTAAATTATTTCCATGACAAACAGTAAATAGCAACTTCCCCAGTGCCTTGGTGACTTCCTGTCAAGCATATCAGCTGTGCTTTTTCCTTAACATTCTTACAGCTCCTTGCAATCCAGTAAATAACAAGGACCACTTGTCCTAGTTGGGTGCACTAATTACCTATACCTGTGTAGGAATCAGCATCCTTTAAAAGGAGGGCTCAGTGCCTCTGGTGTACCAGTTATTGGCATTTTAAATATAATTCCTAGAAATGAGTATTTCCAGAATTTTACAAATCAGAAAATTGAATCTCAGAAATCTAAAATATAAAGAATGCTTATATCACACAGATTTGCATCTTATAGAATTAAATACAGTTCTGTAGAAAGTGCTTTTAATGAGATGCCACAGACAATTAGATTAAAATGTCTTAAGAAAATTCTCTCATTGGAAGAGATCTTTGACTTTTGGTTTCAGATTTTTGAGCATTTTATTTATTGAGACCACTATTTTTTATTGTGTTTAGATACAACTATAAAAATGTAATACATAGTCCAATTATTTATAAATTTTAGCTTTCATATCCATCAGTTTACTGATGTCCTTTGACTCTGTAAATTATTTTGCTCAACTTGGAAAACACAGGATTCATCAGCCATGTGTCAAAATTTCTTTATGTTGTTATAATTTGTTCCCTAAATGAGATCTCTCACCTTTAAATTCAAAGTTGGAAACCTGGAGATGAAGAAGCAAATATTGCCACAGCATCTATGAACACCAATGTCCTACAGTAAAAACAAAAACAAAACAAAAAAAATTATTAAAGAAAAATAACTGAAAAGAGCACAACATCTAAATGTATTTGAAGCAATTATTTCTGAGTATATTTTACATTTTTCAGTGGATACTTAAATGAACTTACTTAGTAATCTAATAAACACAAAATTGATTATAATGGGATAATTTATATTGGCTATAACAACATAAACTAAATGTGCAATAATATAAACATTATTTTACAAATAATGATATATACCATATTGAATTATTTGCAGTTATTTAAAATTGTGATTGTAGAAACTAAGTAATAGTAAAATCATTATAATAGTACATATGAAAATTCAAATATAGAAATGTATATACATTCTTATTTTTAAACCATGTTTTTCTTCTGTCCTCACTTATTCAATGTGTTTATGACATAACCATAGCCAAATTACAACTAAATTCTGCCAACATTCAATTTCTGCCGTACTGTGGTATTTTTGTCCCTCTATAAGTCATTTTGTTTCAATTTAGGTAAAAAATTATTGTACAACATTTGGAAGCAGCAGTTAGCCATGATTCTTTTTTATAAATTTATTTTTAATTTTATTATCTAGAACATTTGGAATATATGAATAATGAGAAGAAAAACACAACTTCTAATCCTACTACTCATTATTAATATTTTCACATGTTGATATTCCTGTGTCAAATTCCTGCCATTTTTTAATTGATATTATATTATATAAAATTTTCTAAAATAAATTCGTGTTTGTAGTATTGTCTAAATATATACCTGGATTTGAGACCCAGTGAGTAACAGACACAATGTTCATTGGTGATGAGTTGGGTCACCACAATTCCATATACCATTAGGTCAAGCCAGCTTTGTCATGTGTGATTTAGTCCATTGCCTTCAGTCTTGTTCTTCCTGCCATCTTGCATACTGCTGCCAAGATCTTTTTAATGATCACTTCACTTTCCTGTCTTCACTCGTTTAGTCAAAATAGAGGTTCAGCTTTTTAACATATAAGTCATCTCCATTATCTTTCTCATGACTTTGTCTTCTTATTTGCTGCTTTCCCAAAAAAGTACTTGAAATTCTCAGAATATCATATAGCCTTTTGTACCTCCCTAACTTTTTACGTCTTTCTTCTACTAAGAATGATTCTTATCATATATAAGGATAGTTGGTCTGCAGTGACAGAAAAGAAAACTGACTGTGTGCTGTGGCTCACGCCTGTAATGCCAGCACTTTGGGAGTCCATGGAAGGTGGATTGCCTGGGGTCAGGAGTTCAAGACCAGTCTGGCCAACATGGTGAAACCCCATCTCTACTAAAAATACAAAAAAATTAGTCAGGCATAGTAGTGTGCACCTGTAATCCCAGCTACTTGGGAGGGTGAGGCAAATAAATTGTTTGAACCAGGGAGGTGGAGATTGCAGTGAGCCGAGATTGTGCCACTGCACTCCAGCCTGGGCGACAGAGTGAGAGCTCATCTCAACAACAAGAACAAAAAAACATATAAAGAGAAAAAAGGGAAATTAGAAACAGCATATCTTGTACCAATTGTAGCCTATGCTCAAATTTGTTCCTAAATACTAGGTAAGTCTTTGCCTTTAATGAGGTTTTTCTATGAACACCATATTTGGATTCCATGAACTAAAATTATAACTTTATTATAACAGCTTAATGGAAGGCACTGTGGACAAAAAATCCTGGATGAGAATAGAGGTAATAAAAGATGAGGCTAGATTATTTAAGGGTGAATGCAATTTGTTAAGCCTAGAGATGATGATGATCAAATAAATGCACATTTAAACATATCCCTTTTATTTATCATTACGAAAAATAAAGCATTATATTGATAATTGAGAGACAATGTTTGTGACCTTACAAATCAGTATTGTTATTTTAGAAAGCCACAACTACATCTATACGAAACTTAAAGATGTATATTTATGCATTTGGAAGCAGTATTGCTATTTCTGGATAAAGTCTTTTCATACATTGGGCTATGTCCTTAAGCAATAAGCAGATAAAGGTAGGATCCAGGTAAGAAGAAAAATATTTAATATCAAAAGGGATAGTAGAAGGGTTGGAAGTTGTTTACTTCAGGGTTGAAAGAGTGTGTTGAGGGACTGAATGTGGGTTGTGAGATAAAGGTAAGTCAAAAATGACACCAAAGCCTGGGTGTGATGGCTCATGCCTGTAATACCAACCCTTTGAGACCCTGTAGCTGGAGGATTTCTTGATCCTATGAACTCTAGACCAGCCCAGGCAACATAGTGAGACCTCCAGTCTCTACAAAAAGGAATAATAAGACAAAATTTGCTGGGCATGGTGGCACATGCCTGTAGTCTCAGCTATTCAGGAAGCTGAGATGGAAGGATTGCTTGAACTGCAAACCTCGAGGCTGCTGTGAGCCATGATTGTGTCACTCCACTCTAGCCTGGACAACAAAGTGGGACCTTGTCTCAATAAAAATACATATTTTTTAAAAAGACACTGTGTTCATTTTCATTCTGCTGATAAAGACATATTCGAGATTGGGTAATTTATAAAGAAAAAGATGGCTAGTGGACTCACAATTTCACAGGTTTGTGGAGGCCTCACAATCATGGTGGAAGAGGCTGTCTTACAGGGTGGCAGGCAACATAGGATTAGAACCAAGTGAAAGGGCTTTTCCCTTATCAAACCATCAGATCTTGTGAGTCTTATTCACTACTACAAGAGCAGTATGGGGATAACTGCCCCATGATTCAGTTATCTCCTACCAGGTCTCCCACAATGCTTGGGAATTGTGGGAGCTACAATTCAAGATGAGATTTGGGTGGGGACACAGCCAAACCATATCAGACACCAATATGTCTGGCCATAAAAACTGGAAGAAATGAGTTTTTCCTAAATGTGATGGAAAGACT
Source organism: Ateles fusciceps (assembly GCA_036589455.1). Classification (NCBI taxonomy): domain Eukaryota; kingdom Metazoa; phylum Chordata; class Mammalia; order Primates; family Atelidae; genus Ateles; species Ateles fusciceps. Next base: position 2,100,396 of record JAZHEH010000672.1, read on the forward strand.
GTAAAAGGAAGCTGGTTTGGAAGAAAATATCAGTAATGCTATTTTATATATCTTAGTTTTAAGATGTCGCAAACATATAAACCTGTCTTTATTTGTACACATATGTGTATCTTTCTCTCTTGTCATAAAAAAGAGATGATTCAGTGCTAATAGTTCAGTTCTATCATGGATTTTATCCCTATTTTCAAGAGTCATCAATCTTTTGATTTATACTTCATCTTCAGGTTATCCCAAGCTCTACTTGTTCTTTGTTTTTCTGTCTTTTTTTTTTTCAGACACCTTAGAAAGCCTTCCGTCTTTTCCATTTTTCCAGAATCAGTGTCCCTCAGGATCTGTCTTAGGCCTTTTGCTCTCAGACCCACGTGTTCTCCTCCAGGAGTATCACCTATACGCAACTTCAAAGTCCCTGTCACCAGCTCAATCCTGGACCTGCAGTTCCAATCGTGCCCACTTGGTTTCTCATTCTCACAGGGGCACTTCAATGTAAGTAGACTCTTCAAAACTGAAAATCCCATTCTCCTCAATGCTCTGCCTTAATCAAATAAAGTTTTCTTGGTTGTCTATTTTATTAAAAGATACCATTCTACCTAGACCTAAAACTTCTTCTTACCTCCTGTGTCTATAATCTTAACCAGTTCAACTTTATAACTTAAAGAGGAAATAGAAAGAAATGGAAACAGATAATAACGTCCTCATTCTTTTCAGATGGAAGCTGCAACCCCCCCACTCCACAAAGTAAGTTATTCTTTTTTACTTTTTTTTTATTTTAGATATTTTTACATCTCCAAATTTGTTACTTACCAGGAGTGACTGAAATAAAATATATAATTGAGTCCCATCATCATCAACATGGAAATGGTTTTAAGAGAAAACTGGTCAGATGAATATTATTGCTTCCAGTAAATAGTTCACTGATCAATTGACAGCCAGGAGTCTGTCAAGAATGCTCAAGATACATTGTATAATACAACATGCCTGTTCACAGCGGGGGAAATTCCTAGGAAATAACTTCTTGATTTCATCATACAAAACAAGCACAAAAGCACCACCCATGCCTCTGAGAACAATGGACCAGGCACCCTTGATAAAAGCTTTGCCTTCTTCATCATGAGCAATCTTCCTCCAGCAGTAGCATGCCTGTGTACATAATGTCAGTTCCTTTGTGCCCCAAGTGCATCATTATGTGGTGCCCAACGGTGTCAAATGGATAGGAAGTCAACCCTGCAGTGGCAGTGACACTCCGTGCGATCATTCAGCTGATGACAACGTGAGTGTTCCTGGGATGCATAAGCAGTCCCTTCGCAGTGTCATAGACACTGAAATAGGCAGCTTGGTAGATGATAATACCCTACACAGACAAGTTAAAACCTTGGTACACTCCCTTAATCCCATCAGATTTGTAGATCTTAACCAGGCAGTCACCGAGGCCTTGGAATTCCCTTTCAGCTCCAGCTTTACCCACATCTGCTGCTAGATGGGTACGGGCAAAATCAAGGGAGTACACAAAACACAAGGATGTGGCCAAACAGCACCACCTGATGCCAGGTTCCCTGAAAAGTAGCACCAAAACTGAGTGCTTTTGTCCACACCACCCAGGAAGATTTGCTTGTATTTATCTTTGAAGGGGAAGTTAAGAACCTGGGTGGGGAAGTATCTGATGACATTAGCCAGGTTACCGCGCCAGAAGGACAGGACTCCCTGCTCCTTGGGAATACAGACCACGCAATCTATAATGCCCTTGTATTGCTTATCCGCAGTGATCTGCTTGCTAGCATGCTGCACCTGCAGCAGCAGCTTGACCCACTCAATGGATGCTACCACCATCTTGGAGATGGCTGCAGCCACTTCACCTGCCAGGAAGTCCTTGGTGAAGGACACAGCGGCATCTGTCATGGTGAAAGGAAAGAGGAGGCAGGCTACTGCAGGACAGGACTGGGCGGGGAACCGGCTTTGACTCCGGGGCTATGGGCAAATTACTCTTTTTTCTATTATTAAAATAGAATAGAGGTGGATTATATCACAGCTTCTAAGTTTTTCTTTCTTTTTGATGATTGGTTTTTTCATCTGAAGATACATTATATCAACTTCATGTCAGACACCATGAATCACACTATCAAATTACATTCATGGACTTCAAATCACAGTTGGAATTATATCCTATGTAAGAATAGATGTGAAGCTTCAGGGAGAATAGGAGAGTAAAATCATTTAAGTACTTCCTACATTTGCCCTCTCATTTACATTTCACATGAGTCATTTGAAGTGAGAACTAGCATTTTTTCTTTATGCATGAGGGAATTGAGACACAGAATTGTTAAGCAAATTGCTCCACATCATAAATTAGAAAGTTATGAACTTAGGTTAATACACCATTTCTCTAAAATCTTTTATTTCTGCTATAACTAAATGCTATGTATATTTTCTTATTCATGACTCTTGACACTTTTCTGCTGAAATTAATAATAAGCATATTACTTTGAGGTTATATTTTATTGTATAAATTTTTGAAATAGAAAGTAGTAAAGGAAATTAGCAGCTGGTGAGCATTAGGTACAATGCTATGTGTTTCACGTAAGGTACTTTATCAATTCATTCATCATAATTGTATTACTGGCGTCACATTTTACAAAACAGATAGTAGTCTCAGGGAATGTATATCAGGAATCCTTCTTTACCAGATGCTAGAAATAAAACTCAAATAATTTAAGTAAACAGAAAGTTCTACAGCTTATTTAATTAAATAAGAAATAGATGGTTTAGGAAGGAAAAGAAATGAATAATGTAAAGGACATCCATATAGCCAGGCTTGAGAAACAATTGGATCCACCAGAACGAATTCACTGACTCTCTCTCTTTCATCTCTATTGTTATACATAGTATTTATTTGTTTGTTTGTTTGTTTTTTTACACAACACATCTTATTATTTAAGGTTATCCAGAAGAACAGAACCAATAAGAGAAATATAGACATATAGATATATATGAAAGACAAATTATTAGGATAATTTATTTATATAGTTATGGAGGCTGAGAAGTCCCATAAAAGGTTGCCTGCAAGCTTGAGAACCTGGGACACTGATAGTGTCCCAGTACAAGCCAGTAGTGGTACAGTTGAAGTCCAAAAGCCCCTGAACTGTAGAAACCAATGGTATAATTCTCAGACCACAGGCCTGAAAACCCAAGAGACCATGGGGGTAAGTTTTGAAATTTAAAGGTGCAAAAGCCAGAAGTTCTGTTGACTAAATATAGGAAAAGAGTGTTCCAGGTTCAGAAGAGACAGAGAAAACAACACCTTTAATTTCTTTGCTTTTTTTGTTTCATCTCATACCCCAGTTGATTACATAATAATCTGCCCAGCCACAATGAGGGTAGGTCTTCCTTGCTCAGTCCACGATTCATATACCAATCACCTCTGAAAATAACCTCACAGACACAGCCAGAACTGCTCTACCAGTTCTCTAGGTATTATTTAATCCAGTCGAGTTGACAACTAAAATTAATCATTGCAGGATTCAACCAAGAAATAGGAAGTTATAGGATCCAGGGAACCAGGCATTTGGTATAATAAAAACGCTGAAATAGGGGAAAACAAGATGGACAACTGACACAGTCAGGTGGAACAGCTCCTACCGAGGGATTGAGACAACTGGCATTCTCCAAACAGATCTTCAGAAGGAAGACACTGAGAGTGGATGGAGAGAGGACACGGAATCTGGACTGAAGGCAAAGAAATCTGGGAACCCTGTATGGCCTACTACATACCAGGACTCATTCCTGGCTCTGGGAGAACAGGTGAGTCGAACTAATGAGGAATAACTGCCTCTCACCATAAGCCTCTGGAACCCCAGCAAGAGGAAACCCCTTGACCACCATGAGCACCCAAATTGGCAGAGAGAGCTGCTTAGAAAAGTAGTAGGAGCAGCAACCCAGCTGATTTGGACCCCAGAGGGTTTGGTGTGGGATTGTCTAGCATATCATGGCCAGGGACATCCATCTTCTTAGGTTTGACTCACTCCCATTGGAGACTTTAGCTTTAGGGCAACTGTCAGACCTGATCTCTGCAGGGCAGTCTTGCCCATCACAAATGGCTAAGCTGACCTGAGCAGTCCTTGGTCTGCTGGCCTCTCCTGGGGCCCCAGCCTGGTCACACCTGTTTGCAGGGCAGTCTCAGGTGCCCTAGTGACCTGCACCATAGCTTCTATGCTAGTGGATTGTGCCTGACCAAGACTGTGTGGCCATAGAGGCCACAAACCAGCCCGACCACTTGCTACCCATATTGCAGTTTTCCCGAGGCCCACAGAATCTACCCAAATCACTCTTGCTGATGTGTGTCTGCATGGATGAATTCAGCCTTTCTTGCCCCACAAGGATGCAGGAGTGTAGTCTGCCTTCCCTCCCCCTGCCAACCACCATTTCAGACAGCGCCTTGGCAGGCACAGAGCCAGCCAGCCCTACATACAGTGGTGCCCAGACCTTGTCCTATCACTGCACAGAGAACAGCAGATCTTCCCCAACCCTGTGCAATAACTCCTGCTTGTGGGGCACAGAGAAGACACCTAGTCCTGTGCCCACAAGTTCCCCACTTTAAACCAACACTACCTCCAGTATGACTGCAGAGACAATCTCCAGTAATTTGGCCCCTGCTCCCTGCCAAGCTGCATTGTCTCCACCACCATGGCGAATGCCCCCAGGGGAGGCAGGCACCCAGGCCCCACCAGCACTCTGCCACAGCTGCTGCACCTTGGCCATCCCAGTGCAGTGGATTCTTAGACTTGAGGAGTTAGAGAACAAAATCGGGGCCCAATATACATCCCCTAGAGTTAGAGCACCCAGTCCAAGAATTGGGAGTTTTGTGTTTGCCCTATAAAATCTTTCAGAAAAGAAGTCATTTAGCTGAATCTACTGTACATCAAAATCAAACACTCAGGTCATCAAATAGGATAAAAGAAAAAAAAAAAAAAACCAAAGACCAACAACTTCAAAGATTGAAGGTAGGTAAGTCCACAAAGATGAGAATCAGTGCAAGAAACTTGAACACTCAAAACAACAGTGTGCCTTCTTTCCTCCAAATGATCATTTTACCTATCCAGCAAGGGTTCTAAATAAGGCTGAAATGGCTAAAATGACAGAAATAGAATTCAGAATATGGATAGGAACAAAGATCATTGAGCTACAGGAGTATGTTGAAACCCAATCTAAGAAAGCTAATAATCATAATAAAACAATGCAAGAAGTGATAGACAAAAGAGCCAATATAGAAAAGAACATAACTGATCTGACAGAGCTGAAAAACACACTAATAGAATGTAATAATACAGTCACAAGTATTAATAGCAGAATAGACAAGCAGAAAAAAGAATCTCAGAGCTTAAAGACTGACTTTCTGAAAAAAGGCAGACAATAATAGAGAAAAAATTTTAAAAGAAATGAACAAAAGTTCCAAGAAATATTTGATTATGTAAAGAGACCAAATTTACAACTCATTTGTGTCACTGAAAGAAATAGGGAGAGTAAAACCAACTTGGAAAACATATTTCAGGATATCATCTGTGAGAACTTCCTGAACTTGCCTAGAGAGGCCAACAGTCAAACTCAGGAAATGCAGAAAACCTAGTAAGATACTTCACAAGAAGTTCATCCTCAAGACCCACAGTTACCAGATTCTCCAAGGTCAAAATGAAAGAAAAACTGTTAACGGTAACTAGAGAGAAAGGTCAAATTACCTACAAATGGAAGTGCAACAGACTAAAAGTAGACCTATCAGAAGAAACTTCACAAGGCAGAAAAGATTAGGGGCCCATATTCAAATTCTTAAAAAAATTTCAATCCAGAATTTCATATTTGGCCAAACTAAGCTTAACAAGTGAAGGATAAATAAGATTCTTTTTACAAAAACAAATGCTGAGGGAATTTGTTGCCACCAGACGTACCTTACAAAGATATCCTGAAGAAAGAACTAAATATGGAAAGCAAAGATTTTTATGAGCCACTACAAAAACACTCTGCAGTATACAGACCAGTGACACTAAAAAGCAACCACATAAAAAATCTGCAAAATAACCAGTCACCATCATGACCATAGATCAAATCAATATATATCAATACTAACCTTGAATATAAATGGGCTAAATTCTTCAATTAAAAGACACACTGGCAAGCTGAATAAAGAACCAAGACCCATTGGTATGCTGCCTTCAAAAGAACCATCTCACATGCAATAAAGCACATAGGCTCAAAATAAAAGGATGGAGAAAAATATCTACCAAGCAAATGGAAAACAGAAAGAAGTAGGGATTGCTATAGTAGTTCCAGATGAAACAGACTTTAAAGCAACAAAGATCATAAAGAAGGGTATTACATAATGGTAACATGTTCAATTCAATAAGACAATATAACTATCCTAAATGTATAAGCACCCAACACAGGAGGACCTGGATTCATAGAGCAAGTTCTTAGAGACCTTCAAAGATACTTAGACTCCAATACAATAATATTGGGAGATTTTAACACTCCTCTGGCAATATTAGACAGATTACTGAGACAGAAAATTAACAAAGATATTCAGGACCCAAACTTCACACTGGATCAAATAGACCTGATAGACTTCTACAGAAATCACCACCCCTCCAAAAAAGTCCCAAAAAATATACATTATTCTCATTGCCACATGGTACATACTCTAAAATCAATCACATAATTGGAAGTATAACACTCTTCAGCAAATGCAAAAGAACTAAAATTATTACAAACAATCTCAGACTACAGCACAATCATATTAGAAATCAAGACTAAGAGATTAGCTCAAAACCATACAATTATGTGGAAATTGAATGATCTGCCCCTGAATGACTTTTGGATGAATAATGAAATTAAGGCAGAAATCAAGAAGTTCTTTGAAATTAATGAGAACAAAGATACAACATACCAGACTCTCTGGGACACGGGTAAGACAGTATTAAGAGGCAAATTTATAGGACTAAATGCCCACATTAAAAAAAAAATCTCAGATTAGAAACCTAATATTACAACTAAAATAAGAGAACCAAGAACAAACAGAAGATACCAAAGCTAGCAGAAGATAGGAAATAACCAAGATAGAGCTGAACTTAAGGAGATTAAGACACAAAAACGATTTAAAGATCAGCAAATCTAGGAGCTGGTTTTTGAAAAAAATTAATAAAATAGATAGACCACTAGCTAGATTAACTAAAAAAAAGAACAGAAAGACGAGTCAAATAAATACAATCAAGGACAACAAGGGGGATAGTACCACTAACCCCACAGACATGCAAACGACCATTGAAAAATATTATAAATACCTCTATGCACATAAACTAAACATGCAGAAAAAAATGAATACATTCCTGGATCTATTACTCTCTCAAGACCTAGCTGGGAAGAAATTGAATCCCTGAACAGACCAGAAATGAACTCTGAAATTAAGTCAGTAATGAATAGCTTACCAAGCAAAAGAAAGTCCTGGAATCATAGCTGAATTTTACCAGATGTACAAAGAAGGGTTTATACCATTTCTGCCTAAACTATTCAAAAAAATTGAGAAGTAGGGATTCCTTTCTAACTTATCCTATAAGGCCAGCAACATCCTGGTAACAAAACCTTGTAGAGATACAATAACAACAAAAATAGAAACCTTCAGACCAATATCCTTGATAAACATTGATTCAACAAAGCACTGGCAAACCAAATCCAGTAGCACATCAAAAAATTTACCCAACACGATGAAGTTGGCTTCATCACTAGGATGCAAGGTTGGTACAATGTACACAAATCAATACATGTAATTCATCACATAAACAGAACTAAAGACAAAAACACACATAATTATCTCGATAGATGTAGAGAAGGCTTTAAATAAATTCAACACTCCTTCATGCTAAAAAGCTCTCAATAAACTAGGTGTTGAAGGAACATGCCTGAAAATAATAAGAGCCATCTGTGACAAACCCACAGCCAACATCGTACTGAATGGGTAAAAGCTGGAAGCATTCCTCTTGAAAATTGGCACAAACAAGGATGATCTCTCCCACCACTTCTATTCAACATATTATTTGAAGCCTTGTCTAGGGAAATAAAAGAAGAAAAGGAAACAAAGGGCATCCAAATAGAAAGAGAGGAAGTCAAGGTATTCGTGTTCGCAGAGGACATAATCTTATGTCAGGAAATCCTATAGTCTAAGCCAAAAAGCTCCTTAAGCTGATAAGCATTTTCAGCAAAGTCTCAGGATACAAAATTAATTTCCAAAAATAACTAACATTCCTATACAACAACAATAGTCAAGCCAAGAGCCAAATCAGGGAAACAATCTCCTTTACAATTACCAAAAATGAATAAAACACCTAAAAATACAGCTAACCAGGGAGGTGAAAGATCTCTACAAAGAGAACTAATACAAAACATGGCTCAAAGAAATCCGATATGACACAAAGAAATGGAAAAACTTTCCATGCTCATGTATAGAAAGAATCGACATCCTTAAAATGACTATTCTACCCAAAGTAAATTACAGATTCAACACTATTCCTGTTAAACTACCATTGCCATTTTTCAATGAACTAGAAAAAACTATTTTTAAACTATTATAGAAACAGAAAAGAGTTTGAATTCCCAAGGCAATCCTGAACAAAAAGAACAAAGCTAGTGGCATCACGTTACCTCACTTAAAACTATACCACAGGGCTGTAGTAACAAAACAGCATGGCACTAGTACAAAAACAGACACACAGACAAATGGAACAGAATAGAGGACCCAGAAATAAGACCACACATTTACAACCATCAAATCTTCATCAAACCTGACAAAAACAAGCACTGGGGAATGGATTCCCCATTCAATAAATGGTGCTGGGATAACTGGCTAGTCACATGCATAAGAACAAATCTGGACCCCTTTTCTTCATGATACACAAAAATTACCTCAAGATGGATTAAAGATTTGTATGTTAAACTCAAAATTACAGTTTTTGAAAGACAACCTAGGCAATATCATTGTGAACATAGGAATGGGAAAAGATTTCATGATGCAATCACAAAAAGCAATTTTAACAAAAGCAAATATTGAATAATGAGATTTAATTAAACTAAAGAGCTTCTGCACAGGAAAAAAAGATAGTTTTAATTTTTTTTCAACAGAGCAAACAGACAAGTTACAGAAAAAGAAATTTTTGCAAACTATCCATCTGACAAAGGTCTAACATCCAGCATTTGTTTAAGAAACTTAAACAAATTCACAAAAGAAAAACAATCTCATTAAAAAGTGGGCAAAGGACATGAACAGACACCTTTTAAAAGAAGACATACATGTGGCCAACAATCAGATGACAAAAAAAAACTCAACATCACTGATCATTAGAGAAATGAAAATCAAAATCATAATGAGATACTATCTCACACAAGTCAGAATAGCTATTATTAAAGAGTCAAAAAGTAACAGATGCTTGTGACATTTCAGAGAAAAGGAACATTTATACACTGTTGGTGGAAATTGTGAATTAGTTCAACCATTGTGGAAGATAGTGTGGTGATTCCCCCAAAGAGGTAAAAACAGAAATACCATATTTGTTTGTTCTTGCACTGCTATAAAAACTGTGTGAGACTGATTTATGAAGAAAAGAGGTTTAATTGAGTCACAGTTCTGCAGGTAGTAGAGTAAGCATGGTTGGGGAAGCCTCAGGAAACGTACCATCCTGGAGGAAGGGTGAAGCAAGCAGTTTCTTCACGTGATGGAGTGGGAGGAAGAGAGCAAAGTGGGGAGGTGTTTCACACTTTTAAACAACCAGATCTCATGAGAACTCTATCACAAGACAACACTAGGAGAATGGTGCTAAACCATTAGAAACCACCCCCATTAGAGCCCACCTCCAACTTGGAATCAAGATTCAACATGACATTTGGATGGGGACACAAAGCCAAACCATATCAAATACCGTTTCACCAAGCAATCTCATTATTTGGCATATACACAAAGAATATAAATCTTTCTATTGTAAAGACACATGCACATGTATGTTCATTGCAGCACTACTGACAATAGCAAAAGAAATGAAATCAACCTAAATGCCCATTAATAATAGACTGGATAAAGAAAATGTGGTACATATACACCGTGGAACACTATGCAGCCATAAATAAGAATGAGATCATGGTCTTTGCAAGATGCAGATGGAGCTGGAGGCCATTATTTTTAGCAAACTAATGCAGAGACAGAAAAACAAATAATCACGTATTATCCCTTATGAGTGGAAACTTATAAATGATGAGAACACGGGAACATATATAGGGGAACTACAGGCAATGGGGCTATTGGAGGGTGCAGGGTGGAAGAAGAGAGAGGATCAAGAAAAATAACTAATGAGTACTGGGTTTAATACCTGGCTGATAAAATAATCTGTACAACAAATCCTGTGACACAAGTTTACCTATAGAGAAAACCTGCCCATGTACCCCAAACTTAAAATAAATTATAAAAAAATAAGAAAATACTAAAGTACGTTTTTATTTATACAGGGTTTAAGAAGGGGTAATGAATAATCAATACAAATTGAAATAGGAAGATTTGTGTCTTTCCCCACTAAAAAATAGATAAAGAAAAAGCTGAATGTTTACCTTATATGTTTTTCTCTATTGAAAGGAGCTTCACACTTTTGTTAGATATTTGTGTCGGGAATAATTAAGGATAAATACATAGAAAACTAAGCCAAAATAAGCCAAAATGATCAAGACCATTTGGAAATGAGAAAATAAGTAGCATCAAACAACAAGGAAATGATTCATCATAATATACAGCAACACACAGACTTAGTATTGAATAATATTTATTTAGTCATGATTTACATGTATAAAGAATTACTTAAGCAATAATTCCCACATGTGACATACAAAAATTTCTCTTGGGTGCATAGGGTTAGCAAATGTATATGGTGAGTGATGAGGAACCAGGGCCAAAGTTATATTTTTCATATTGAGAAGTTAATAGATATAATGTATGAAAGTGAACCCAAATAAACAGTATGAATACATTATTTAGAAATACCAGAAATAATAACTGCAATAGAAGTAGTTACCTTTGGAGAATGAGAGCAGGGAGTAGAGTGTTTTAACACTTATGGTACTACTTGACTTTTTAAAACTAGGTGCATATGTTAACTTTGATAAGGATACAATTTAGTGAAATAACACAGGAAGAAGAAGCCATGAAGACCAGACCAGTAGTTGTGTCATCTACATCAAAGGGTGCAGAGATGAATTCTGCTCTTAAATAATTTCAATGTTGTATTGATAATATCAGATTGCACATGTAAACCAGTTTGAAGATAACAAGGAACAAGTAAAATGATCAAGGAAAGCACATCATCTCCATGTGCCTTTCTTCTTTACATCACTTCATCTTTTCTGATGTTCTTCACCCTGTGCAATGTCCTTCAGCTCTTCTCAATGGCAAACTCCTACTCATTTCTCAAAATGACTCTAAAACATCATCCTTTCTGTAAAGCCTTTGCACATACTCCTCCCTCTCATAACCACGTTATTTCTTCGTTTAAGCCTCGCATCGCATATAGCCTGCAGTTTTATCATGGCACCCCCATTCTCTGGCACTATGAGTTACTTACCTATTTGTCTCCCTGACAGACTGTGAGCCACTGTTGAGTAGGGATATGTTTTATTCATGTTTGTGACCTTGCCGCCTTTCATGGAATCAGGGAACATATTAAGCCACAATTCATATCTGCTTAATTAATGAGCTAGAGCACTGCTGCACATTAGAGAAGAGGGTAGGGCAGGTATCATTAGCTTCCTTTGGCAGGTGAGGGCAGATTCTCAGAGGGCTGAGCATCCTCCCCAAAGTTACAAACTTAGCAACTCTGAAGTACTTTTGGACTTTGACAGAGTTTATTTCATGCACATATAATTCAGGAGGTGATTTTTACCAAGATAATCATGATCTCCCTACCAAGTCCCTTAGTATACCCGTTAGGCAGGGAATCTTGGTTCAGCTAAGCACAGGGACTGGCCCCATATGTCCCTTGGCCTTTTCCTAGTGGCTAGGTAGCTTTGTGTCCCATAGCAGAGTCATCCCTGAGGAGCCTCAGGGCACCTCAAAGTCAGTGAGTCTCACTTTCCTCCAACCAGGTCCCACTGGGCTCCCAGCCTCGAACAAGATCTGCCTACTTCCAGAGGCCCCAGGCTCAAGACTGACAAGTGAATAGTAATGTGATTCTCCCTCACTGAATTTATTTGAAAGGGTAAACCACAGGGGCATAGAGTAAATAAATGTTAAGGAAGAAAACCACAGATGTTAATATGAAATGTGTTACACATTATTACATGGAAATAATAACCCTTTACTCACAGAATATGAGTTTTATGCATTCTCTCTTTAAGTACCTGAAGCGTATTTATACAATGCAGAGCTATAAATGTTTGAGCAGGTGTGATTGCAACAGCTTAAGTGCCAACCCTCAAAAAATCGTTAATGGAATAATTAAAGGAAAATTGTTAATGGAATGATAGTAGTAATAAAAAGACTTGCCAAAATATCCATTGAAATTTCAAATTAGGTGAAATTCCCATGCCAAATATTTCATACCAATGAATCTTCAATGGCTTGGTTTTGATTAGTATCGGTAATACTATGTCTCCTTAACAACAAAAACTCAAGCAAGATATTCTCAATGTTTTTCAAAGAGAACTTGCATTTCTTTGCAAGTTCTTTTAAAGCATTTCTTCATTATCTCTGACTCCAACTAATGTGCAAAATTATTGAGGCTCCATTGTCATTTTACCCCTTTCCATTAACAGTGAAATGCTCAGTATCATTTTTTTTTTTTTTTTTTTTTTTGGCATTAAAAGCCCAGGGCAGTGTAAATAAAGGGAAACACACAGATGTAGCAAACAATATGCAAAATGTACCATGTTAGTTTACTTGCAAAATAAATTTATTCTAATGGATTTGTTCTTAAACCATTCTGCAAGTGTATGTGTGTCTACACAGTGTATGTGTGCATCACAGTGACAATATCTTTGTAAATTATTGAACATACATATTGTATAGTGATTACTCATATCTCTTGATGAACTATAAGTAAATTTGGAGATAAGAAACAGGTCCGGGTTACACAAACTGACATGACAGTCCAGCATATACAGAAGTATTTGCATATTATGGAGGTAATGTGCAAATGCTTTCATATTGCTAAAAATCTAAACTTTACAGGCTTATACAGAGTAAAATATCAAAGTCCATCTTGTAAATCCCTTCTTCCATTCGTCCCAATGATCAATACCTTTCCTGGATTTCAGGGAATCATGCAAGTCTGTCATTCACTCTTCCAGTCCCCTTTTTTATACATTAACAAATTTATCTGTATAATAGATAATATGCAAGTCAATATATCTAATTAACACTTGTATTCCACTATGTTATCCTTCATTTTTTAAATATAAAAATTTCATATTGCAAGCAATTAATGCATTTACATTTATTCATTTTTTCTACTGAACATAAACATAGGCATTTCTCATATTATTTATTGTTCTTCAAAAATATTAAGATGTTTGCCACATATTATACCTATTTTTGGACATTTATGTTGTTTTAAAAATTTTGCAGCTGAGCATGGTGTCTCATGTCTGTAATCCCAGTACTTTGGGAGGCCAAGGCCAGTGGATCACCTGAGGTCAGGAGTTTGAGACCAGCCTGGCCAACATAGTGAAACCCCATCTCTACTAAAAATACAAAAAATAAGCAGGGTGTGGTGGTGGGATCCTGTAATCCCAGCTACACTGGAGGCTGAGGCAGGAAAATGGCTCGAATCCAGGAGGTGGAGGTTGCAGTGAGCCGGGATCACACCATTGCACTCCAGCCTGGGCAACAAGAGCAAAATTCTGTCTCAAAGAAAAAAAATTGCTATTATTAAAATTAATAGTATACTTGCATTAATATGTATCAAAAATTTGAGATTAGCTATTTTACATTGATTTGAAAAAAACTTGAGACATTTTATGCAGATTGACAAATTGTTTTTCAGACAGAATGCACCAGTGTGCATTTCCATTGCTAATTATATGAGTGGCCATCTCTCATATTTTATAACTGAGTATCTTTATTTTTAATATTTGATCAATGATTAGTGAATACTATTTTTTAAAGACTAAAACACTCAGTTTTTATTTCCTTTATTAGTGGTATGGCTGAACATTCTGGTTAATTAACTAACCATTTAATTTTGTTAATTTTCTGAAACAAAAGTGCTGATTTGATTAACTCATTTTAAAATTTATATGTTATTAAATTTCTTATAAACCTCCCTGTATTGCTATTTCTATGTAAAATATATTAATTTCTGAATAATTGTTCCTAGTATTCCATCATTATTTGCCTTTTAATTTTGATTATGATTAATATGACATGCAAATATTTTTAATTCTTATCTGTTAAAATCTTCATTATTTTTCATCGTTTGCTTTTAATCTTAGAAAGCGATTATTACCTTATGGAATCTTTATTAATTTACCTGTATTCTATTATAACGTATTACCTCTATTTGTAATTTATTTTGGTGTATTTTAAGTTTTATTTGTTTGCTAATTTTCAGTTTCTTTTTTCTCTTTTTTTTTTTTTTTTTTTTTTGAAGCAGAGGCTCACTCTGTCACCCAGACCAGAGTGTAGTGGCATGATCTCAGCTCACTGCAACCTCCATCTTCTATAGTCAAGCGATTCTCCTGCCTCAGCCTCCCAAGGAGCGAGGATTATGGGCAACTGCCACCACGCCTGGCTAATTTTTGTATTTTTAGTAGAGACAGGGTTTTTTGCCATGTTGGCCAGGATGGTCTTGAACTCCTGACCTCAGGTGATCCTCCCGCCTCAGCCTCCCAAAGTGCTAGGATTGCAGGCTTGAGCCACAGTTTCACTTTTTATATGTGGCCAAGTTTCATATTTTTAATGCAATAATCTATACTTTCTTTTAAAATTTTTTATTGTACATTGTCATTACATAAATAAATAAATGAAACAGCCCAGAGGAACCCTTCAAAAACCTCTCTATTCACCCATTCTAAAACCTGTATTAGTTTTTACAATTTTTTCTTTTGTTTTTAACAATGTTATTCTAGAAAATTAATATACAAGAAATTATACATATACGAAGCGCATATTTGATATGTTTTGACATATGTAAACATCTGGGAAATCTTCAACACCATCAAGGTAGTAAAGGTATTAATCACCCCCCACAAGTTTCATTATGCTATCCCTCTCATTAATCCCTTTGACCATGTCTCCACACTTGCACAGGGAGCCACTGCTCTGCCTTCTGTCACTGTAGATTGCTTCATATTTTCTTGGAATTATATAAATTGAACCACAGGGAATGACATGTTTCTTCATGTGGCTCCCATTATTTCAAATTATTTTGAGATTCATCCATGTTGTAGTATGGATTAATAAGTCATACCTTTGTATTACTGAATAATTTCCATTCATATTAATTCTGAGGAATACTGTTTACCCACGCACTTGTTTATTAACATTTGGGTTGTTTCCAGTTAAGTTTATCATAAAGTTTCTACGAGCATTTACATACAAATATCGCTTGGAATTCTTAGTCTTCTTAATTTTTGTTATTCTAATATGTGTGTAGTGGTATTTCATTACATATTTAATTTGCATTTCCTAAGGACTGATTATATTGGCATATTTTCATGTACGGATTTGCCAAGAATTTATCTTTTTGGTGAAGAATAGTGTGCTAAAATCTGTTGTCCATTTTTTATGGTCTATTCAGTGGATTTTTTATGGAGTTTTGATAATTATTCATCTATTCTGATGCAAACACTTTAACAGAGACATAGTTAACAAACATTTTCTCTCAGTCTATGACTTGCCTTTTTATTCTTTTAACATTGTCTTTTAAATAGCCGTTCTTTTATTTGGATGCTGTCTAATTTTTTAATTTGATTGTTTATTAATAATGCTTTTGATGTTTTAGTTAAGCAATGTTTGGCCAACGAAAGTCACAATGTTTTTTTGCCAGAAGATTTGTATCTTAGGTTATCATGTAGGTATATGATACATTCTATTTAATTTTTGTATATGGCATATAAATATATACTAAAGTTCATTTTTACATATGGATATATAACTATTCCAGGTTTCTTTGTTGAACAACTATAGTTTGTCCACTGAATTACTTTTGCACCTTTGTCAAAAATCTGTAGTTTATATTTTATTTGTAGATTCTCTAATCTGTTCTACTAAACAACATTGACAATATTACATTGTTTCCATTGCTATAACTTATAATAACATTTGAAATTGAGTAGTGTGAGACTTCCAACTTTGCCATTTTTTCTCAGCTATTTTGATTATTTTTGGACTTTTGCATTTCCATATATATTTTAGCATTATCTTATTGGTTTGTACAAAAAGTCTGTGGGGATTTTGATTATGATTGTGTTGAAACCACAGATAAATTGGGGAGATCTGATAGCTTAACAATATTGAATCTTTCTACCAATGAGCAGGGTATAATTTTTTTATTTTTTAAGGTGTTCTTTAACTTCCCTCAATAATAGTCTGCTGTTGTGTGGAATATTCTACAAGTCAAGCTTATTAATCATGCTCTTTATATCCTTGACATAATTATTAATTTTATATTTATTTCACCAATTATTGAGAGAAGGTTTGAAATCTCCCACTATGAATATAGAGTTAACTATTTCTCCTTTAATTTTGTGAGTTAGTATTATATTTAGTAGAGCTTTGTTATTAGGGGTATAAATATTTAGGAATATAATCTCTTCTTGAATTGACCTCATTATCATGAAATGACCTTATTTAGCCTGGCATTATTCTTTGCTCTGAAATTCTCATTCTCATTAACTTAGCCTCTGTAGGGTTTCTCGTTTAGTGTTAGCTTCATATATTATTTTTCATCCTTTTATTCTGACTTATTTTTTGCTTTATTTTTAAAGTGTGTTTATTTATAGGCATCATGTTGTTGGGCTGTTCTTTTGTATCCAAACTGACAACCTATTTATTAACTGTGTTATTAAAACTCTGTACTTTTAATGTGGTATTTAATCATATTAGCTTTAAATATAGCAACTTATAGTATTTGTTTTAAGTTTATCCTATTTTCTCTTGTTCACTTTATTATTTCTTCCTTTTTTAATTATTCCAAAATTTTTTATGATTACATTTTTAGCTATGTTAGCTTGTTGACTGCAACATTTTGTTTTGTTATTTTACTGGTTTATTTAACTTTGATCTTTATCGTTTTCTATTCTACTTTACCTAAAATAACCATACATTAATAGTATACTATTCTATTTGGTACTTATTATTCCCAATGTTTGTGTTGTTGCTGTCATACAGTATATTTTTACATGTGGTGGAAACTCTAAATTACAAATTAGTATTTGTAAACACTCAATTAGATTGAAGTGACTTAAAAAATAAAAGTGTCCAATACATTTTTCTGTGTAGGTATATTGTCTTTCCTCTCAATCCTTTATGTGCATCCATGCTCCCATCTAGTATCATTTTTCTCCCCCCCACAAAGAGCTTTCTTTAATATTTCATATAGTATGAATATCCTGGTGATGAACTTTTTTCAGCCATTGTTTGTCTATTGTGTCTTCTAACTTATTTTGTAAAGATATCTTATCTGGTTATAGAATTCTAGGTTGAATTTTTTTTTTTTTTACCAAGATTTAAAAGATATAGGACCGAGGTGTGCTGCAGCATCTTAGCAGCTGGAGTGGTTGGGGTGAGAAGAACCGTGAGAAGCCAACTAGATCCACTTGAGGAAAATCCCCAGAACTGAAATTATAGAAAATGAATTACAGCAGCACAATGACAGCCAGATTCTTTTTGGTTTTGTCTCTAGTTGTATTAGCAGAGTCCAAATCCAGTTAAACATATAGTGTTTACTTTACTCTTCTAATTGTGCTGAGATGCCAAAGGTAAAAAACCTCCATCCTTCCAGCCAGCAACAGGTCTGCATGAAAACTGACAGGCCCCCAGTCCCCCCCCTATCCCTTGTCCTTCTTCAGGCTAAAAGCCTATTTTGTCCCTGGTCTTGGAATAGCCCAGTTTAGCCTCTTGTCAATGAAGTCCGTTAGTTCCTCCTACATCTCAATGAGGAGGAGACCTCCAAGACCACCACACCATTTGCTTGACTTGTGTAGGCTGCTGGATACAAGGAGGTACCCAGTATCTCGAGTGTCTGCAGTCACAAATATATTTACACTTGGTGTCAAATTTTGTATTTTAAAATGTAATCCATTGTTTTAAAGCTCATTCAAAAGCAGCCAGCAGACTAGTTCACTAAGATCAGACTGCGCCTTTAGCTCCTGAGTGAATGGTGGTTCTTTTGTAAATGTGTTTGATCTGAAGTCACATTTTTTCTAAAATTAATCTAGTTAGTACCTGAAGTATCTTTCCCAAATCCAAGAAGGTTTACAGAAAATCATTTTAAGAAGATTAATTAATTTGAGAAAGTCACCTTGACAGTTCTTTGCACACCATGTTGACAACTATACGTACTCTTAAGTTTGTGTTGTATTCATATTTACAAGGGAATAGGGTAGTTTGGTTTTTGAAGAATGCACTTTTATGAGGGAACCATGTCAGATCTTCATGATGCAGCTGCTGCCTGTCTTGCTTCCTCCAGCTCCCACATAGACGTGGGGGCTCTGTCCAAGCTGGCGTTAAATATGCCCCGAGCTTCCGTGTTCCCTGGAGGATTTCCGCACAGGGATCAACGCACCTCCCTGCAGCCGTGCAAACTGTCTGCATATTGACTGGAATCTTTGTCGATACCCTTGACGTGCTTGCTCTCCAGTTCTTTCTTTTTCTCATTTGGACTGTTTTAGCTTTAAGCAAACGGCGTGATGTGATCCCAGTGCGGCAGGCCGCCTGCCAGATGCTCAGGGCTGCCTCGGAAACCCGCCTAGGACTTCAGCCTTTGTGTTTATAAAGATATTTATAACCAGATAGATGTTCCTTTTTAAAGTTGTTATTAAAATAGGTGCAACAACCAACAACAAAATAATAATAATAAAATAAAAGATATAGGACCACTGTCTTCTAGTTTGCAGTGTTCTGAATAAAAAATATAATGCCTTTTCCTTGTCTGTGACTTGTCTATTTTCAGTGATTGGTTTAAGCGTTTTATTTATCATTGATTTTGGGCAATTCGATTACGGTGTACATATAATAGTGCTCTTAATACTTTGTGTGTATGTTTGTGTGTGCACATGGTTGGGTTCATTAAGTATCTTGGATCTTTAATATTTTTATTGACTTTAGAATGGCTCACCAATTTTAACAATATACATATTTTTATTTTTTTCTTCTTAAGACTGCAATTATATGTATTTTAGGTTGCTTCATTTGTTCCACAGCTCACTATTATTCAGTTGATTTTGTTTTTGTTTTCTCTTTTTTCTCCCAGTTCCAACTTGGCTAACTTCTACTGCTCTGTCTTCGAGTTCACAGAATAAACATCTGCAATGTTTATTCTGCCAATAACGTCATCCAAAATATTTTTAAATTACACATTGTAAGTTATATCTCTACAAGTTCAATTTCAGTTTTTTATAATGAATGTCTCCACTTACCTTTTAAAACATGCAGAATACATTTAGAATAAATATTTTATGTGCTTATCTGCTAATTTCTGGTTTGCATCTGAGTCATATCTAGATTAATTTTTAATTTATTTTCCTCCTAATTATGATTCATAATTTTCTACTGGTTTTTATGTCTGGTGATAATTTAATAGATGCCAAACATTGTAAATTGTACCTTGCGTGGTACTGAATATTTTTGTTTGTATGAATGCATTTTATTGTTATTTTTATACACAGTATAGCAACCTGGAAACAGTTTGATCCTTTTCAATTGTTTTAAAATATGCTAAGTATTACCTGAACAGTTCTTAGTCAAGGATTATTACCCATCATTGATGCAAGACCCTTTGGCGAGGGGTTCTTCTTTAAAACAAGACACAATGTCCCAGGAATCACAAGGTTTCTCTGGTCTCACTGGTGGCAACAGGCACTGTTTCCGGCTCTCTAGTCTTTTCAGGTCTCTTTTTTCCCCCTCAGCCTCAGGTCATTTGCCCACATTCATGTGCTCATCTGCTAAAAACTCAAGCTCAACTGTGTTCCATTGTCCAAAGTTCTCTTTCTCTATGTGCAACTTTCTCCTCTCAGTATTCCATCATGTAAACTAGCTATCTTAGTCTCCCCAGATTCTCAGCTCTCTCTCCTCAATTTGCAGAGACTACCAAGTCTCCTCTAGTGCCTTGCATCCCTGCGCTATATCCTGGAAACATCCATGGCAATAAGAACAAAAAATAGTAGGGCTCAGTAGGCCTCCCCAGCCATGCTGAACTGTGAGACAATTAAACCTCTTTCCTTTATAAATTACCCAGTCTCTGGTATGTCTTTTTAGCAGTGTGAGAACAGACTAACATACTGAGTAACATAAATTACATTGAGATATAATGGTATTTTTTGGAATTGTTTGCAATAAGGATGTCATAATGAATTGTGATGAAATCTAAATTTTTTTTTTTTTTTTTGAGACAGAGTTTTCACTCTTGTTGTCCAGGCTGGAGTGCATTGGCATGATCTCCGCTTACTGCAACCTGCACCTCCTGGGTTCAAGTGATTCTCCTGCCTCAGCCTCCCAAGTAGGTGGGATTACAGACATGCGCCACCACTCCCAGCTAATTTTTGTATTTTTAGTAGAAATGGGGTTTCTCCATGTTGACCAGGCTGGTCTCAAACTCCTGACCTCAAGAAATCCGCCCACCTCAACCTCCCAAAGCCCTGGGATTATAGGCATAAGCCACCGTGCCCAGCTTAATTCTAATTTTAACACCAAACCACTGATTTTATCTGGGAAGCTAAAAGTTACTATTACTTACCAAGAGTCAGTCTTCATAGAGGATCTTTTCCATCAGGTATGTTTGTTGTTGCATGCATCAATTTCAAGGGATTAAAGTATATTTTACCTATAAGAAGTGAGTCCCTCAACAGCAGAGATCTTGCTTTAATCAACCCAGCTTATGGAGTGGCTGACAGGTTGCTTGGCATAGAGTAGGACCTCAGTACATCTTGCAAATTAAATGAAGGTCTCCGAGCTTGCACTCCACAATGTACATTAAATGACCTTTAATATACCTTGGGGCACCTGTAATCCCAGCACTTTGGAAGGCTGAGACGGGTGGATCACTTGAGGTCAGTAGTTTCAGATCAGCCTGGCCAACCTGGTGAAAACTCATCTCTACTAAAAATACAAAAATTAGCCAGGTGTCATGGTGCATGCCTGTAGTCCCAGGTACTCAGGAGGATGAGGCAGGAGAATTGTTTAAACCCTGAAGGCAGAGGTTGTAGTGAGCCAAGATCGCACCACTGCACTCCAGCCTGGTCAACAGAGGGAGATTCTGTCTTAAAAAAAAAAAGTACCTTGGAATTCAAGTCACTAATCCAGCCCAAAGGACAAAAATCAATAGAAACCCTTTCATATTAAAAGTGCTATGCTAGGTGACAGAATTTATTAAGAAACATGAAGGACATATGAGCCACCCAGCTGTAGGAAAAACAATCACAGTAAAATGAAAAATAATTTAAGGTACAATAAATGTGATTCTTTATGAATACTGAATAAATTTCCCTTCCCACCTGTTTTACATTGCTTTAGGATTTATTGTAACCTCTTTATGTTTAGAGAGAAATTAATACATGATTGGATTCCAGAATTGCAATTTCTGTTGAAAGTTTAACATCATTGTCTTGAATTCCCTTAGAAATGCAACACCTAATTATTTATGGAATAGAAATGCCACAAATAAAAATCTGTTTGTATTCCATAACAGTTCATAGCAAGAAACTTAGCAAAAGATAATATAAAACTTCAAATTATTCTGTTGATACTTCCAAGAGTGGTATGTGTCATTCTCCTGTAAATTGAAGTAGGAATACTATTAGCTCAACAATTTAGAATTTAATATAAAAACCAAGTTTATATCTCTTTCACCATGTAAAATTATGTTGTAACAATTCTGAGTGTGAAAGTCAGTGCACATATGTACGTTTTTTTAAACTGTACACGTCAATTAATCCCTTTCTTTACTTAGCAGAGTCATCATTTCTCAGGGCAAGTTATCTATGCTTTATTAGTCTGATGGTCGGGTGAGGAGGTAGGGATAAATCCTCAGGGAGGTGTTGGCTGCTTTCTAAGGTGAAGATCTCTGCATTGTCGTTAAGCAAGTGGAGAGTGGTAGCTATGATTAGGAAGAAGTGGATCACTTCCGCAAGCCCAGAAGGTTCCGGAGAATATTGGATTTTAAGGTTCTTAAATGTGTTGTTTCAGAGATCCTCACTCTGGATATCTCTCTGTTTCTGATCTTTGTCTGTCAGACTTTCTGGGGTTGAGAATATAATCTTGTCAGGAGTTTTTTTGTCCTTATAATTAATTCCTTGACCTGACCCTCAGCTGTATCTACCTTTTGGCTAGATGAAATGGGTATATAGACATATGCCACCAAAGAGGCTCCCTACTTTTACATTTTATTTCAACTTGGCAATTATTGATAATACTCCTCAAGCTTTTATTTTTTATTTTTATTTATTAATATACTCAACAAGTTGCATTAGATTTAACCACCTCTGTAATATAATTTCTCCAGAATCACTAAAGCAAATTGGCCTCAGATGACCAAGCAAATGAGTGTGTTTTTTTCCCATTTCTTACAAGAAGGAGACTCAGAACTGTATCACATGTTCATGTGATGGAAAAGAATACACAAATATGCTCTTACCCCACAATGTAAATTCCTCCACCTTTATTATAATATAGTCTGAAAGCACCTGGAGAGACTAACATTCTGCAAAATAAGATATTGCTCCACTGTATCAATGCCATTATGTTAAGTGAACTGAATGAGCAACAAATGACAAGTGTGCTGGAGGCCCTGCTAATATTTATGTACTCCATATGGTAGGCAATAGACTCAAGATTCAGGGTTCTGACGTATCAGTAAATATTTTAGGGTTATAGTGGGCTAGGAACACTGGACCATCCACGATAAAATAAAGGACAAATTGTTGCATCTTATACCTCCTGCTGTCAGGAAAGAAACAGAGTGCCTGTAAGATTCTCTGGGTTCTTGAGGTATCATTCTGTCACTTGGCAATGCTGCTACATCCATTTTCCTTGTGACATGGAGGGTTGGCAGTTCTGAGTGGGCCCCAGAGCGGGGGAAAGGCTCTTGCAGCAGGTCCAGATTGCAGCACAAACAGCTCTGCCACTTGAGCCATATGACCCAGCAGACTCCGTAGTACTCAATGTATCTGTAGTCAGAAAAGATGTTGTGTAACATTTATGACAAACTACAATAAGATAATTACAATGGATACCTGTAGGGATCCAAGGCAAGCCCATGCCATTTGCATCAGAGTTATCCACCATTCGAAAAATAGCCACTGATGTCCTTCTAGGCCTTAACAGACATAGCACCTGACCACAGAAGAACACGTGATAGGAAGGACTTCGGCCAGTGAATCCATCAGACCCTTGCATACACGACTCTTGTAAAACTGAGTATTGTAATTAAAAATATAGTTGCTACTATTTAAGGCAAATCATAGTAGCTATTTTTATTTAATTTTTTTAACTTTTTAATAATCTTGAACATTTATTTAAAATTTGAAAATTTAAAAATCCTGACTATATATATGTATATATGTATATGTAAATATATGTATATATGTAGATATTTCACATTTTAGAAAGCTTATGCTTAATTCCTTTACTGGTATGTCTATTGGTTTACTGTTCTTTATACATTAAGAATATTTGCTTTTAAGAATATTAACAAATGTTAATAAGATTAACATTTATTCCCTTTCCCAACTACAGTGTGCCATTTGACTTGTAGTTTTTATTTATAGCATTTGAGGGCATAGGAAATTGTCCTTATTCAATGTGTAGAAAGTAAATTTATTATCTTTTTATTCTGTGTCTTCCTTTGATGTCAGTACACTAATTTAAAAAGTAAGTTATTCAGTAGAAAATTTTACTTTAAGAAAAATGCTACTCAAAATAAATTTAGAAAATTTATAGTGATAGACAACAAAACCTGAAACTTCTTATTCTTCAAACCTAAAAACCATCGGTGAATATGTTTTAGCATATTTATCTCCCAGATTTTAATATGTATGTTTTTCTGCTATTTTTATTAATGGCAAGTTTACAATTTTCCCTTTCACTTTTCTCCCTTAACATTTTCCCATTTCTTTAGTGGCAGCTATCTACTACCCAACCAGGGACACTCACCATGACTATTGTTGGAAGGTTTTCTTGCTTCCATATTTTCCAATTATAAATAATGCTACAATAAACATCTTTGTATAAAATCTTCCCTTATGCCAGTGAGTAGATCATTTCCACTGGACACATTCGGACAAAATGGGATTCCAAGTCAAAGGACATGAGGTACTTAAGAATATTCATATACATTGCCAAATTTCTCAGCAGTATTTACTTCCCCAATTATATGAGCCTTCACACCATTCCTAACAGCAGAATCCACTGCTTTTGGTGGTTGTGTTTTTCCCTTTAAGCCATAGACATGCACACATATATGCACATATCCACAATCAACTCTTACCCTCTTACCCATGTTTTAAGTGAAAATTATAATGATGTGTGCCTCTTTTGGTTATAGTTTAATTTAAGGAAAAAGTACATTGTGGCTTATAAGTTATTGATTGAAAGCAAGGTATCATTTGTCAAGGCAGTCACTGGCCTGCAATACCAGCAATTATACAAACACATATGCCCCAATCACAGATTTTTTGCTCATGTTCAGTTATGGAAACACAAAGTCCTATTGATTGCATTCTGGAATTAAAGCTCAACTCGATGGCTGCAAACATACCATTGCCTATAATACATTTATTTTTGAGACTTGTTTAACTATAGCAGCTAAGAAAATCAATGTGTGGGGCCCAGCTAGACTGACCTTTATCAAACAAAATAACCGTTTATTTCTTTTTTTTTTCCCCTTAACTCTTCATGTAATTTTACTTCTGTTCCTCTATGGTCTCATGACCTCATGATACTTAGAAAATTCCACAAAAACTGTATTAGGTAGTTTGGAGTAGAGATGACTTGATTGAAACAGAGAGAGAAAGGGACATTTGCACAGGTTGTAATTAATGGCCCAAGGCAGAGGACCTGTATAAGCTATTTATTAGTTAATTCATTTCACTGTATTTTTTTTTTTCATTTTTCTCTCTGCCTCCTTTTTGGGAGTTTGCTATCTTCCTTTGAGGGAGTTAAATTTGACACCTCAGAAATGTATTTAAAATAAACAAATCTGGAGTATCGTTGCCATGTTGGAGTTTAAGAACAGCACTGTCATGGGGATAGGGGACATGATGGTTGAAAAGAGTGTACTTTTACCCCCATTAATTATTTTTTAAAGTTATTTATTCATTCATTTACATACACTGAGCACTGACCTCAACCCAGAGACGAGTTGCCTATATGCTGAGTCTGGCTGCACGAGCAGCCACTTGAATAAATGAGGACAATAAATTCACTGAGCCAGCCTAGGAGTTGAAGCATGCACAAAGTGATGCAGGAGGCCCTACAGAACAGTCACCGTAGGTAACAGAGCTGAAAAGGGCTTCCGACAGACCAGTCCAGATTCAGTGGGCTGGGTTTGAAAAGCTATGTAGACGTTGTTTTTGCTGAGAAGATGGAGAGGGGAAGTCCACATGGAGGGAGTGGCAGTTTGCCCCAGATCCTTCAGGGAAGTCTGAAGATGATATGGCTGTAATAAAGGTCACATAGAGGGACTGGGGGAGACATGAAGCTGGAAAGGTATTTGGAGGCCATGTGGGACAGTCTTTGAAGCCAGCTGGAGTTTTGATTTAGTTTTCCTTTTCCCTTATGGCAATGATCTGCTCTGCATTTGACCCTTTCAATCTATTTGCAAATGGTAGCCAAGTTGAGTCAGACCACTTAACACTTTTGCAACATCTGTAATGACTTCCACTTTACTCAAAATAAAATCCAACTAACAATGAATTATAGGGCATCGCATGCTTGCCCCTCATCCCTCTCATCTTTTACTGAGCTACTCTCTTATCCACTGTAATCCAACCACTATGACCTCATCACTGTTCCTCAGACACTCCAGGGTCTTGAGCTATTGAACTCCAGGATTCTCACCAGTAGCCCTACAGTTTCTCAGACCTTTGGCTTTGAACTCAGTTACATCATCAGCTTTCCTGGTTCGGAGGCCTTCAGACATGGACTAAATAATTCTATTGGCTTTCCTGATTCTCCGCTTTGCAGACAACTTATCATGGGACTTTTCTGCCCTCATAAGTGAGTGAGTCAACTCCCCCTAATAAACCTTATCTCCTGCTTCTCTTTCTCTCTCTCTCTATATATATATTTTTTCCTCTGGATAACTCTGGCTATAACTAAGATCCAGACTAACTCTAGGTACCTGAGTACTGTTTGGAATGCCTGAGCAGGACCAGAGTGTGTCTCTGGGGAATTGGTGAGTACATAAAGTGATTCCTGCTCTCATTGATTCAAGGGAAAGTTTCCTCACAGTTGATGAGAAAAGTTCCAAAGAAACAGGTAGAAAATAGAGAAAAAGGGCTTTCAGACTGACCTTAAATCTAGACATTTTGTTGAAGGAAGAAATCATATTCTGAATGCCAGTACATGGTCTGGCAGTTTTCCATAGAATAAGAAACTAATAGGAACTAAGAACTGCATAGTAAATTTTAATAAATAGTATGATTGGTTCATATATTTAAGTGGCTTATTGATTTAACAAAAGGATAGAAAGCTAATGAAGTTCTCTTCGTGATTTAGGATTTAGAATTTAAGTCATGATTAACACAATCACATTTGCTTTCATCAGTTGGCTAATACAAAACAGAGTCTCTATCCAGAGGTAATAGTGGTCATGACCAAGTCAACAATTGCCACTCAAAAGTGAGCAGCACTTTATGTGCCGGGTACATTTAATGAATTTTACATAGTTTAATCCAAGAGTTGGCAACATTTTTCTGTAAAGAGCCCAGACGGTAAACATTTTGGGATTTTTCAGGACATAAGATCTCTGTTACAACTACTCAACTCTGCTGTTACAGCAAAAACACATCCACAGATGACACGCAAACAAGCTGGCATACTATGTTTTAATAAAACTTTATTTACAAAAATAAGGAAAGGCAGTGTCTAGATTTGGCCATGGGCTGTAATTTGATGATCTCTGGTTAGATTTTTCTGATAGCTTTCCAAGCTCTATGATATTATTTTTAACCCCAATATATTGATTAGGGGACTGGGGCTAAACTAGGGCTAAGCTGAGATATAGAGGGAGCAGTATTCTAATAAATGTCAATATCATTCCATTGCCTACATTCTTTTTCCTGCATTGAATTTTTCACTTAGCTGTCACAAATGAATCTATATTTCTTCCTCTATGTCCTTTTCTTACCAAAGGAACCACTAGTGGAATATATGTTGGTTTTATTAGTTCTTATTCAGCTCCACATCTTGGTGGGGCCCCTCAAAGGGAGTGTGTTTTCTGTTTCTCAAGTACATTTACCTGCTCCAGTGCCCAAGGATTTTTGTTCACTCTACCTGTTTTCCCTTTCTTTGTTGTTCTGCCTGCACTGAAAGTCTGAAATATGAATCTTATTTTAGTGTCAAACTCAATTTGTCAATGCTAGGAGCTTTCTTTGTGAACCTCTGAAAAACAAGGAAGTAGATTTAGAATGAAGGGATTACTCATTGAATACTAATTAGCTATACATGTAATTCCTTCTTGCTGAGAAGAGAAAAAAAACAACATGCTGGAAAATTGAACTTTGACCAAGTGGGGCAAAGGAAATAGTAGAAAAGGCAACATGCTCTATGAGGAATAATGCTAAGCCAAGGAGCTACAATTCATGGATTCACTGGCTCTTTTCTCTAAGCTCCATGGCCTTGGATATGTCACTTTGGTGTCTCTATTGTGGAATATAAACAACCTAATTGAAAATATAACCTTTGGAAATTTTCAGAATTTGCTTGCTGTCCTCTGCACATGGATGGAGATATCAAAAAAAAAAAAACATGAACCTGGGTAGGCATACATATTTGAGTGCGGCCTCCCAATCTTCTATATAATTAGCACCTAAAGCCTGTCTTTATTATGCTTTTGGTCATCTTGTCCCCTTCCTCATCAAGACCAAGATTGTCACTCCTATGCAGAACTATTTCTTAGTTTTGGTTTCTAGTAGGAGAAGCAAGCATCTCCCCAACAAACTGGCATCACTAACAACTAACCCTTCTTAGGAAATCTGTCCCTAATCTCAAGAAAAATGGCATCTTCCCCTCCTGAAAGGCCAGTGGCATACCCTTTCAATCTATTTGGAAATAGTAGCTAAATTGAGTCAGACCACTGTATTCCTGGAATTTATAAGAGGAATCAGATAGAAGCAGTGACTATTCTCTTTGAGAGTATTAGGAAGGGAAACTCCTAAAGAGGGAAACTCTTGGCAACCTAAACTCATAAAACAGTCTTCTGAAATACTCTGCAAAACTCTCACACCAGGTACCACCATAAATAGAAAAGTAATTTTCTAACATTAACTCCAAATAATTACATTCACAGGCAAGCCTCATCTCACCCAATTTTAACATCCTGTTTTCCTTAAAATCAGGCAATGAGGGCACATTCTGAGGTTGGCACTAATACAAAAGAGGTAAATTCATAGTTCCATTAAGATTAATGTGTTTACTTGTACAAGTGAAGGTGTGTGGCCCAATGTCACAACCTTCAACTTGAAAA
This sequence comes from Ateles fusciceps, assembly GCA_036589455.1. Classification (NCBI taxonomy): domain Eukaryota; kingdom Metazoa; phylum Chordata; class Mammalia; order Primates; family Atelidae; genus Ateles; species Ateles fusciceps. The sequence goes on from JAZHEH010000672.1 coordinate 2,129,300, forward strand.
GCCAGTTTTCTAAAGTAAAATGTAAATTTTATTTTTAACAGCATTGGTTGAAATAAAAAAGCATTTTGCCTCCCTCCCTCCCAAGAATTCCTTTGTATATGTGGGGGACAAATTGTTTCACTGTCTCTTCCCATTTTAATGATTTATTTTTCCTGGAACTGCCTAGAGTCTTGTTTTTCCACTGGTAGTCAAAACTGCTTGGTTTTGGTGCTTCCCCGGAGTATATAAAACCAGCTTCACAGGAGACTTAGTGGCTTACATAATGTGACTGAATCCACAGGAGCTTGTTTTGTCGAGCCAGTTAATGTGAAATGCTTTATAAAGAATGCCATTATCTGCCTCTCATTAAAGATTTTTCCTTTACCAAATGGAGAATCTCTCTTTCACAACTCTCAGAGATGTTTAAAAATGATTCCACTTCTGATTCCTTTTACATTTATGATAGGGCCCTTTGGATATTGAGGGAGGAAGAAATAGGCATAAGGTCATCCTAACCAAAATTTTAAGTTATATCAATTGGAAGATTTACCAGGTAACAGTATGCTTTTTATGATTACAGAGTTAGTTTGAGTTTTTCAAAAATACGTATTAATTTTAAAATATTTTTATATGTTTTATGTTGCTTTCAGTTCATATAATAGTTGTACATATTTATGGGGTAGAGTGTGATGTTTTGATGCATATGTACATTGTATAATGATCAAATCAAAGTAATTAGCATATCTGTCACCTCAAACACATCTTTTTTATAAGAACATTTAACATTCTGTCTTCTAGCTGTTTTGGAATGTTAATGTATTATTGCTGACTATGGAATACTTACATTTGTTCAGTACTTACTGTGTGTTCAGTACTTTATATTTTACATTTATTACCTCTCACAATCCCTGGAAGATACATATGGATATCTCTACCTCACATGAAGAAATTCAGAGGAACTAATTGAGTTGTGTAGTGTAGGAGATGGTCAGAGTGGTGGGAGAAGCTATAGGGAAAGGAGCAGGCTTTCTGAAAGGTCAAAAGGCTCTGCATAGCTTTGGGGGAGAATAAGCTGAAGTTAGCTGTTCTCTTACCCTGAGGCAGAGGGCAAGAAATAGGTACAAGGAAGTATAGGGGAATTTATCTTAAACAGGCCTGTTTACATATGTTGACCAGGAACCAATGGTTGATCATATGTACTGGACTGCTCCCTGAAAGGGGAAACAATAATGTTAATTACCTTCAGATGGTGTTTGTCCCAGACTTTCAGCATTATGTCTGTACTGAATAAAAGCAAGCAACTCCAGCTTTTTGGGGCTGCTGCACCTTGGCCACTAGAGCCCAGCAGACCCCTAGCTGCTCTTACACTTCATTCTTGTGTCTCAGTACTCCTTTCATCTGTCGCTTGGTCAGAGTCTGTGGGATGGACCCAGCAGTGTAGAACCCTCTAGTATTGTAACATGGAAACTAAGAGCAAAAATTTTATAATTGGAACACCTATATTCAAACTCCATCTCTACCACTTGATGATAAGATTTAAATTTGAGTCTTAGAGGCTGTACTTTGGAACTGATCTCACTTTAAAAAATATTGATAATTGATAGGCTATGATAAAAATGTAGTACACAGAATTTAAAAAATACTTTTAACACATGATAGGGAAGGTTTGCTAGTTAAGATACAGGAGAGCTTAAAATCTAAAACAGAAAACAAAGCAAAATATTTAAAAATATCAGTACATAATAGGTAAAGTATATGGTTAAATAAGTAAATGGAGTAACATAAATAGGCAATAAGTATTTTATTGAATTGTCAATAAAAAAATAAAAAAATTTTTTTTTGAGACAGAGTCTCAATCTGTCAAGGCTGGAGTGCAGTGATGTGAACTCGGTTCACTGCAAGCTCTGCCTCCCAGGTTCAAGCGATTCTCCTGCCTCGGCCTAGGCCTCCAGAGTAGCTAAAACTACAGGCATGCGCCACCACGCCAAGCTAATTTTTGTATTTTTTAGTAGAAACAGGTTTTCACCCTGGTGGCCAGGATGATCTCCATCTCTTAACCTCGTGATCTGCCCACCTCAGCCTTCCAAAGTGCTGGGATTAAATGTGTGAACAATTTTAAAAAGTAAAAAATAATATTATGTTATTTTAGTGTGTGAATAAAGTAGAGTAAATAATATTTAACAATAGAAAAACAAGTACTTTTATAAGCAAGCATAGCAGTCAGTACAATTTTGTCATAGGGTAAGTTTCTAACATTTTCTTATATATTGTATTATTAAAACATGGAATATTTATTTATCCTAAAGAGATAGACAGAAATATCAGGATACAGAAATGAATTCTGAAGCATCATTCATATTTTTTTGAAATCTTGGAAAATATCCCAAGGTAATTAAATAGGGAATTAATTAATTTATGGTAAACTCAAACAATAAAATTATTTTTAATCTATATAAAAATGTAGTTGGTAAATGTATATATTAACTTAGAAAAATGTCTTATGTATTAAGTAATAAACAATATGAAAAAAGTGCATTCTGTTTATTATTTTAAAATGGCATGCTATTACTATTTGCAATAAAAGATAATACTTGAGTACTGTGTGTGTGTGCCAGATAGTGTACTAGTACTACATACACAAGTATGCATATATGTGTATAATTGTATATATACATGTATTAGCCTGAGTGATGTTTTATTATGCCTAATCTACAAATAGCAATATAGGAATATAAGTTTAAGGAATTTACACAACATTGCTCAGTTAGTATGTGGCTCTACCAGGATTTTAACACAGTAATATCTGATTTCAAACAAGACATAAAAATCACTGGATTCCAAATTTATTTATTTATTTTACTCAACCCATATGAGTGTGTACATAAAATATGCATCTGTAAATCCCATGAAAACTCATAATCATCAATAAATTCTAAGCATGATTAAGACAATGGGTAGATCCCTAGTATTATGCACTGAATGTTTGTATCTCCTCAAAATTTTTATGTTGAAGCCCTAAACCTCATCATGATGATATTTAGAAGAGAAACTTTGGGAGGTGACAAGGTTAGAGAAGTCATGAAGCTGGGACACTTATGGTGGGATTAGCGCCCTCATAAGGAGAGATACTACAGAGCTTACTCTCTCTTCTCCATCATATGAGGCAAGAACATGGACATCTACAAGCCAGAAAGAGAATCCTCACCAGAACTTCACATACTGGCATTCTAATCCTGGACTTCCAGCCTCTAGAATTGTGATAAATCAATTTCTGTTGCTTAAGACACCCAGTTCATAGTATTGCATTATAGCAGCCAACTAGTTAGGAAAGATGTATATAAATCCCCATTTCAAATAGTTTTTTCTGGATATTTTTAAAATTACTTGGTAACTTCTCACATCAGATAATATCATCATTATTTTATAGATATATTGTTGCTAAAAGTGAACTTATATGTGCAGAAGGACAAATGTGAACTCTGCTAGATTCTTGGCTGGGATTTCTATGTCATTTTTTTGTCATGTGACAGTTCACATAAACTAGGTAATATACACTGAAAATCCACGAACTATGCCAGCCTAAAGTACCTGATGCCACAATAAGCAAAATGAAAATAAACAAGGGAGGAGATCATTCAAGTTCTCTACTTTTGAAACTTCTACAGTTTTACCAGTGTGCCTCTTGTGTTTGACTTTTAACTTGGTCAGATTTAAGGAAATTTAACAGTGTATGTGTTCTCTGGCTGCATTCTGAAGCAGAATGAAATATAAGACAAAGACATAGGAAGTTGGCTCTACAATTTTCTTTGCTTCTCTGTATTAAATGTATGTTATTTCTCTGGATGCCTAAAAGTTACTCTTTATCACTTCTTTTGCCTCTAATTTATTTCAACTTTTGTTTATCCTCCCCTCTTTCTCCTAACACTCCAATCATATGCATGCTACATCACTTAATATTGTCCTGTTGATTATAGATAGTATGTATTATAACTATTAAGTGTATAAAAATAATGTTATTATATATAAAATATCATATATAAATATATCATATTTTCTATATAAAATATTTGTTTGAATATGTATTATATAGTATTTTTAATTATAGCTTTTATTTAAATATATAATTCATGTATAATCATACTTTTTATTTTAACCATTATTTGTTTTATTTATATAAATAATTATAAATATTATGTATATAAATTATAATATAAAATAAAATATATATAATTTTCAAAAATCAATAAATACATTAAAAATCCTATTATTAGGTGAAGATAATTTTATTTTGAAATTACCTGTATCTATCTATATCTGTATCCCTCTGTCCCTATCTATATAGTATTCATTTTCTTCATGGTTCATTTTGGATAGTTTCACATGCATGGTCTTCGTGTTGTTGATATTTTCTTCATGATCGTCTAAACTACTGCTGATCGTCTACTGCTAGTGATCATCTCTGTCATTTTAAGATCAGGTTTTTACAAGAAAATTTTTCTCCAATGAATTACATTTTAATGTTTTTTCCCCCCCATAGGCTAATTTCTTTAACTGCTATACTTTGTAATTTGAAGTTCCTTATTGCTAGATTTTATTTTATTCTGTTAAAAAGTATTGGCTTTACCTGGCAGACAATTAGTTATTTTTGTGCTACATTCATAATTTTGACAGGTGTTTTTTGGAGTTTTTTTTGGGTTGTGGTGAAAAGGTGAAGTTAGAAGAATATTTATTCTAAAAAATACTAACCTCTCTAAGGACATTAAGCACATGGCTCCCCTGTTGTCTGTTACTACTGATTGCACTGCATATTCCCAAAAGTCTCTGCTGAAAAGACACCTAACAATATATAATTTAATGCTATCTCTAATAGTCATTTGGTTTATAATGTTTCTTTTCTTGGAAACTTTCCTTATCCGACCTTGTGAATTTTCATTCTATACCTAAACAGAACACTAGACAACATACACTGAAAATTTGCTAAACTAGGTCAGCCGAAATTATCTAGTAATAGATGAGCAGATTACATTCAAATAAAGATTCAAGAGGACCCATGTAAAAAATATCTGGAACTCCTTTTCTACACATCTCCCTTGTTTGGGGCACTCCCTCCAACACATTCTAGCTGCTTTGGCCTCCTTTAACTCTGGCTCCTGCCCCCTCTGTTTATCAAGATTGCTGACTTCTGGTTGGCTTCCCCTGCCTGCCCCTCATTCAGTAATTCCCTTCAATCAAAAGCTACAGCAATCCTGGGATCCACCTTGTTTCCTTTTCCTTTTTCAGGGATCACTTTTTTTCTGCATGTTGTCCAATGTTTTCAAATAGTTATTTTCCATATTCTGTCAATGTCTATTTAGTTTAATATTGCCAGAGAACATTTCTGGACTATTTAATTCCATCATGATCAGAACCTAAAATTAAAAATGCATTTGGTTTTCTAGTTTTTCATTTCAAGTTACATCCAGCCATGTTTTATGTATCTTATTAGTGATTCTACAATGAGATTAAATGCTATAGAACGCCCAAAAATGCAAACCATGTAAAGATGTTCTTAAATTCAAATTAAACTGTATCCCAAAATTTCCAGAATAAATTAAAGTCCAAAAATTAAAACAATAATAATAACTTCACAAATTACATAACATAGAAAGTTAAGCAAAGGAATTAAAGCTTAAAATAATTTTTTTCTTTTTTTGTTTATTAGAGTTTAAGAAAATTCAAGTCTAAAGTTCCCTCTTTCAACTTCTTATATGGGCTCAGTTTCCTCAGGATTCCTCTATCGCTCTCTTCTTCCTTCCCTCTTTCCCTAACTCTCTGTTTTGGATCCATGGAAAATGTCTTACTTCTTAACGATTCCACATAGAATTCATAATATTGTTATGGTGCTCTCTGACAGAGAATGTCATTTCAGATATTTCTACCTTCTCACAAAACTTAGAAATATGCAATATTGGCAGGCCAGACATGTTAAATATTTAAATAATTTTTCTTCCTGTATTATATGTGCATGCACATACACACATATGTACATATATTCTGTCATATTTATACCTATATCTATATCCATCCCTCTTTTTTCTTTTATCCTTGAAAACAATTGCCAACATGCAGATTTTTTCCAGTGACATAATGCCCAGTCTTTCCTGTTCAGACATTTTAAATCCTTTGGCCCAGTGCCTCCTTCTACTGTTCTTTACTTTGGAATTGTCTCCTAGAGCAACATTTTTTTTCCCCATGAAAACTTAATGAACCCAAAGCCATCTGGCAGGGATGAGCTCATGGATAAGGTCAAGTTCAGGCCCCATGCAGGATAAAGTTTGTACTATTTGAAGCATCCTCTGCCACACACACATCAAGTAACATGAAATAATAACAAAATCAGCCATGAACATTGTCCCTGCTCCTTTGTATAATGCCTTTGGGTGGGTTAGCACAGAGAATGGTAGGGGTATTCTCAGAAGTCATGCCTACACCAGAATGTCTAACAAACACACTGACCCTTCATGAAAGTGATCACAAGCCACGTAGATACATCCTACTCAACTCAGACTAAAGCTGTCCCTGTTTAACTTCCCTTTAGTTGGATCCCAAAAATTTCTATGTCAGTTCCCTTCCCAACTTTAAACTGGGGAAGATAGATGAAGGGGAAGATGAAGTCCAAATAAGCAGTTGTCACAACGAATGTGGCTACAATGTCTTACTTTTGTCAATATTACAGAATATATGACCTTATAAACACATTGCTGAAAACTGTCAGAGAGGCCTACAAAGGAGTCTGTGTCTTCTTAGCTTCATCACAAATCAGCCTATGGAGAAGTGTGTCTGTGAAGCCAAAGTTGGCTCCTGTCCCTGAAAGAAGATTGGCAGTAGGAGCACCTGACCTAACCCTATCTGCCTACTTTTGAAATAATAATTTGAAACTAAGGCTCCAGTACTTCGGTACAGTTCATGGGCAACTCAAGCACCTAAAATTTGAAAGCAGAGAATATTACTCTATCCTTGAATGTCTAAAAGGCCTAGAAGACTTTTCACCTTTTGGTGGAATGTTTGCCTGGGCTAAAGCTATTTGAGTTGAGTCGTAGCTCAAGATCAGCTTGTAGCAGCTTGGCCCACCTGTCTGCAGAGGCCAGTTGTAGTCTAGTTGTGTGGCTAGGCTTTATGGAGCAAGCAACTGCTGTGGCCAATGTCCTGGGCAGGGTACTAAGCACAAAGCTTTCGGAATTTGTGATCAAAGTCTAAGAGCTACCAAGTGGTTCCCACAAATTGCGTAGGCGATCCTCAGCTTTACTGAAGCCTTCATCTTTGCTGAGGCTAACATGCCCAATATTTGTGTCTCAAACCACATCCTCCATGACTTTGTTGCATCCCAGGACTTCTATTTTGTTACTGATTCCAATGTCCATCCTTTTTCCTGAGTCCTGAACTCCATACGTCTCCTATAGTTTCCCCTTTCTTAAAACAAATAAAGTCCAGGATCCTATTGCATAAGGGTTTGCCTGTATGTGTGGGAAGATAGTTGCCCAGGTGCCAAGGCAAAGCCACAGTTTGTCCCAGCATAATAAATAACTAATTACTTAGATACAGCAATGATATCAAATATATTTACTGATAACCAGTTATAGTAATGATATATCTACTGATTACTTAGTTATAGCCTTGTCACCACATAGATTTAGATACAATCACATAATCAATTATATAATCAATCATATCACTATTCTCTATTATTAGTCTTTGCTTGAATATTACAGTGTAGGAACATCTTAGTCTTATAGTATAGACATATTTGGGTGAAATATAATTAGGAACTGAAGGGACATTGTGAGAAGTGATCAGGAGGTGAGAGTAAAAGCCTTGCGGTAGCACCAGAGCCTGGGAAGGTGCCTGTTACTTAGCAGGCCGTGAAGGGGAGTTTCCCTTTCACTGGGAGAGTTCAGAGAAAACCCTGCTCTGACCGGCTCTTAAGGAAGGCCTGACATTAGCCAGTCCGGCCCGCAGACATCCAGGAGCTTAAATGACTCTTCGTAGTGCTGTGCTCTGAGGGTCACTATCCTTGTCCACTTTCATGCTCCACTTTCCCACCCCGTGCTCCTATTAAGTTCTTAGAAGTCGTGAGAAATAAGAATAGAGGAATCCTAAAAGCCTTTGATCTTTCTGATAGGTGCATATAAAGATACTAATGTTATATGCCTCCCATCCCTGCAGCGGCTACTTGATAGGGAGGGGGACCCTGTGCTATACCCATGTGATCCTCTGTGCTTTATCCACGTGACCCCCTGTACTGTACCCATGTGGCCCCCAGTATTGGAACTATGTGATTTGCTTGACCCCTACCAATCATGTCAGATGAGTCATTCTCCTGGCCCTGCCCCCCTGCCTTGTGTACAATAAATATCAGCATGTCCAGGCATTCGGGGCCACTTCTGGACTCTGCGCCTTGGTAGTAGTGGTTCCCTGGGTCCAGCTGAATCCTTTTCTTATCTCTGTGTCCTGTGTCTTTCTTTCCTGTGATCTATCATCTTTGTGCACAAAAGAACACCCACTAGACCTTGCAGGCCTGGACCCTGCATATATGCCATTGCTTCTACAAAACAAGTAGCTTGCCTTTGCACAAAGTTGCCCTAAATTACAGAGATCAATTAAGTTCTATGTCTCATGTGCTTTAAGGTCTAAGCCAGGTGCTCACAAAGCAGTGGATAAAATCCAATGGAATTTATTTTAGCATGAGCATGTATGAATCATGAGGCTTAAAATGTCATACTCACACAATAGGACCAACATAAGATATGCTGACCTCCAAAAAAGATTAATGTTAAGGATATTAATATTGTAGACATAATGCCAGGGTTGGAATTCTTGCTCTGTCATTTACCAGGTATTTGATATCAGGCAACTTCCCTCCTTTATTTGCACTTAAAACTACACTATAATAAGGATAACACTCTAATATAGTAATATTATATTGTATGATAACATTGCTATAGAATGACTGATGGTGTCTCCACAAAACTATAATGAAACCTAATCTCCATGAGTTGGTATTAGGAAGTAAGGTCTTTGAGAGGTGATTAGGTCATGACAGTAGATTCTTCGTATATTGCTATCCTCATAAGGGACTGAGGGACCACAGTTTCACCTTCTACCATGTGAGGACATAGCAAGAAGATAGCCATCTAGGAAACAGGAAGCAGGCTCTTACCAGATCCCAAATCTGCTACTGCAATGATCTTGGACTTACCAGCCTCCACCTGTCAAATCTATTTCTATTGTTTATAAGCCACCCAGTCTATGGTAATTTGTTATAGTATCTTGAATAGACTATGGTGAGCATTATGATACAGCATTGTCATAAAGATTAAATGAGTTCATTTATGTAATGCACATAAGTTCTTTATGAGTATTTGTTAAGTATATTACATACACACATAGATAAATGCAAACATACATAGCTGAATTAATTAATTAATTAATCATAGTCTATTTCTCAAAGTCCCCAGGTGAATTCACCCAATAAAACAAGGTCAATGCCCAGACTTCAGATTCTTCACTGCCATCACCAATATCTTAGAGAAAGAGACTTTACTCTTTTAGCTTTACTTTTACAGCTTACTGCATGGGACCATCTGCCCCAGTCCATCTAGCCCATGCTCCTGAAGTTGGGGTTTGAAGAGGCTCAGCGATTTGTCATTCTTCTCACATCCTTAGTTCTGAACAAACAGAGAAATAAGACAAGAAATAAGTAAAGCAGATGAGACTAAAATACCAACTTTATTACTGAGAAAACTGATGTTAGTGAAGGTGGCTTATATTTGTGTTCCTCTGGGCTTTGTAATGTGATGCTTAAATTTAAGGTGTGACCACCCCTACCTGGAACAAGTCTCTCTGCACATATTTCATATGTGTGTGTGTGTTCCATTCTGTAAAACTTATGACAACAAGAAGTAAAGGAGAACATATAGTCCTGCAGGTATCTTGCATCCAAGCATAATGGAAGAAGGAATGGCTTGACTATGCATCTCCAACTTCTTCTTCCAAACTCACCAGTCAGGAAGTTCCTCACTAATAGGGAGGAGGAAGTGATGCAATGAGAAGAGGTCAAAAGTATTAGGCTGAGAGATGGCCAATGAAACATTGAATCAAAAAACTCATGCAAAGTCAGTGGCCAAAAATAGCAATCACTTATTCACATACATCTGAATCTCAGATGAGTCTTGGATGATCTAGGCTGGCCTCAGCTCAGTGACTTTGCCTCAACCTGCAGGTTTGGCTATGCCTGAATGAGGTGACCCTACCCCCATGTAGACTTATCTTGAGGCCCAGGCTGAAGGGAAAGAAATGACAGAGAAAAATCTTTTCCAAGCAATAGCAGAAGCACAAGGGAGAGAGAGAATGAAAACACACAAAGCCTCTGAAGACCTAGACTCAGACCTGGCACACTGTCACATCCACCCTTGTGCTGTTTAAAAAAGGAAGTCACATGCCCATGTCCAGAGTCAAGAGGTGGAAATACTCTACACCCAGGATGAGGCCACAGCAATGGAGGTATGCAGGGAAGAGTGAAGAGTGGGGCCAGTAATCCATAATCAAACCGGCATGCTTAGCACAATTTTCAGTGTTGATCTCTGTATTAAATTCCACTTACAGCATACGCACCCATTTTGGAGACCCATTCTCTAAACAACAACAGCAAGAAAACAGAACAAAATCATCCTTGCACAAATTAATAATGTTTAGTATATGATAGTTGTTCAATAATTTGTTGATGAATGAAAAATAAATGAATAAATGATAATAGTTGTATGCCTTGAATGTTACTTAAATTCATTGAGTCCTTTTTGTTACTAAAACATAATTCCAGACATTTAGCAATTTAAAATTATTGTTAGTAAAGAATATTGTATTATTATTAATTCATGAGTTAGTACATCGATTTTCAAAGGTGCTTTTTAAACTTGTCTTAAATTTTCTACAACTCTGATTATAGGTGGAATCTCAGTCTTTGAGACTTAAAGTTTTTTTTCTTAATTTCTCTACAACTCTTACTATAGGTAGAATCTCAACCTTTGCCTTTGTTTTCCTCTGCCAGATTTCTAATTTGTCATTTTTAAATGTGCTTTCTCTAGCTTGCTGTAACTTTTAGGCTTTTTTTTTTCTATTCCTTAATCCTTTGTTCAGGACTCTGAAATTTAATGGCATAGCTTCAAAAATGAGAATATTAGCCAAAAACAGCAGACTTTACAACTATAAGACCTTGTTTTCAAATACACACATATCTTAATTTTATATAATTGAGTTTTTTAAAAATTTTTGAAAAGCATGAAATATCTATTATAACCTAAAGGAATAAGACAAATATTCTGACAACATAAATGTCGACTGTGACTGGAGATCTGTTGATTGAGAGTCCCTATTTTTAATAAATTTGCATGGATGTGGTAAGACTGGAAAGCACTTTTGAGCAAACATCGGAATATATAAATAAATATGAATGTAAATGACATCAAAATACATGGGTTGGGAGGATCAGCACAGTTTAAAATCGGTTGAATTTCCTAAGCATTTATTGAGCACATACTAAATTCACAACATCAAGTTGAACCCTGTGGATACATAAAGATGGAAATGCCACATGACAGGAGGTATTGCAGAGATCTCTTATAAACTCGTTGACCTGATTCACTTAGTCCAGTTTTTTGAGCTTTATGTATCCCCTTCATTAAGTGACACATGACTATAATATGTGGAGGCATCAGGGATTTGATGTGGACATATCTTTGGGGGACACCCTTCAACTAACTCCAGAGGTCCAAATAGCCCTTCTCCTTACTCTACTCCTCTGTTTAAAAAACTTTAAGGGCTTTAACCCTGTTTACTCTGGCCAACATTTGCACCACAACCTATCTTCTGACCTCTTCCCACATTCTCTTTGTCACTCACTACACCAGCCACATTGATCTTTTATTTGCAAACATACATACACATGTTTATTAGCACATGTATATACATACAGAAAAAAAAAGTAACTTACTCTCAAGCAGCCTGCAGCCTAGTTTGGGAGTGTGAAATCAGTCATTCAATGAAATGTAGAGTGAGATTGTGAGGCACGAGCCATTAACTCAACCTGACGGACCATTGTTAAGTAGGTCAGGGGAAATTTCAGAAAAAGCATAGCATTTTAACCAAACCCTAGAGAATAAAAAACAGTTAACAGAGATGGGGAAGGAGGATGCATGTTTCTTACTAATAAAGAAAGAGCTGTGGAGATCCTTGCATAATGTGAATCCTAATATTCTGATAGATTCTTTTCAAGGTTTTGCTCAATTCTTAATTTTCAGCAGATGTTTTACCCCAAAGCCTTGTCTCTGACAATCTTTCAAGAAAATCAGGAGAATGGATGTAACTGCATGTTAACTGTGCCTCACTCAATGGAAGCCCACTCTAGTATTGAGACTTTTATGCTTGAAAATGAGTGTAACCTGATTTTATAAAATAGTTAAATGGCATCATAGTATATATCCACTTTAGTTATAGGTTAGGACGTTTTTAATCCACAACAAAAATGAAAGGCAATGGTACATTCATAATCATTTAAAAGACAATAGTCTTTTAAATGTAGTTTTCACGTACATTACCAGTATTAATAGCAAAATTCTTGAGTACATGCTATATGCTTGTTACATATCTTATAACATGCTTCATTCTGTGAAGAAGGTTGACAGGGTTTGACTGTGTCCCTACCCAAATCTTAACTTGAATTGTAGTTCCTATAATCCCTTATGTCATGGGAGGGAGGTTGTGGGAGGTAATTTAATCAAGGGGCAGTTATCCTCATATCGTTCTTGTGATAGTGAATGAGTTCTAACAAGATATGATAGTTTTATGGGGCTTTTCCCTTTTACTTGGCATTTCTCCTTTTTGCCATGTGAAGAAGGATGTGTTTGCTTCTCCTTCTGCCATAATTGTAAGTTTCCTGAGACCTCCCTAGCCATTCAGAACTGTGAGTCAACTAAACCTATTTCCTTTATTAATTACCCTGTCTCAGGTAGCTCCTTATTAGCAGCATAAGAACAGACTAATACAGTAAATTGATACTGGGTATTGGGGGCTCTTCTGTAAAGATACCTGAAAATGGGGAAGCAACATTGGAACTGGGTAATAGGCAGAGGTTATGTTCCTGGACCAAACTGAGGGTCGAGTTGCTATTTCTTGTGGCCCAATAATGAGATGCAGAGGAACTAGGGAGGAAGAGAGTTTTTATTTCTGTAACTGGTTACAGGGAAAAGGGCTGGAGATTATTTCCAGACCATCTCAAAATTATGGTTTTCTAGAGCTTATATACCTTCTAAGCTGTATGTCTCCATTTAATTGCGCATTCATCTAAAGACATAAGTGATTAACTTCTTTTAATCTATAATTAAGGTCTGACTCCTGAAGACCTTCCTCTGGAGTCTCAGAAAATTTATTTAATCTAAATGGGTCCAGGTGCTGGGGTGATTACCCTTATCTTGTCTCCCGATAAATTACAGATATTTGAGGAATTCCTTCAGACCCCCAATAAACTTGCTTTTTGGTGACTTAGGGAATTTCTTCAGACCCACAATAAAACTTCTTTAATCCTAAATGGGTCAGTCCTGTTAAGAATTCCTTCATAATTTTGTCATGCTTTAAGGCCCAGGAAAGGCCTAGGCAAAACTTCATCGGCTTTTTACATGCCAGACTTTGTATAAAGACACTGGCTTTTAATATTTAACTTAACCACTCAGTCATCACTGAAACAATTGTGAGATCTGGTCTGCCACAGTTGGAACAGTTTGGAGGGCTCAGAAGAAGATAGGAAAATGTAAGAAACTGTGAAACTTCCCAGAGACTTGGAGCGCTCAGAAGACAAGAAGATATAGGAAAGTTTAGAACTTCCTAGAGACTTGTTGAATGGATTTAACCAAAATGCTCATAGTTTTGTGGACAATAAAGTCCAGGTTGCGGTGGTTTCAGATGGAGACGAGGAACTTATTGGGAACTGAAATAAAGGTGACTCTTGCTATGCTTTAGCATTTTGCCCCTGTCCTAGAGATCTGTGGAGATTTGAAGTTGAAAAAGATGATTTAGGGTATCTGGTGGAAGAAATTCCTAGCTGGCAAAGTGTTCATTATTCCTCGGCTTCTTGAAAACTCAGGTCTAACTTGGGTTCTGGAGGTGAGCCTTAAGCCCTAATCTCTGGCTTCCCAGTTCTGGGTTCAAGGCCCCAAATCAGGCTACCCCAAATCCCTTGGCTTATACTCATTGTGCCTCTTTTTCTAACAATTTACTCTCCAACAGATTAAATGTCAGCTGCCTTAAGCATCTAACATTCATTCATTCAGTCTTTCATTTACTAATTAATTATGTGGTCAGGCATGGTGGCTCATGCCTGTAATCTCAATACTTTGAGAGGCCAAAGCAGGTGGATCACTGGAGCCCAAGAGTTCCAGACCAGCCTGAGCAACATGGCAAAACCCTGTCTCTACTAACAATACAAAAATTAGCCAGGCATGGTGATATGCGCCTGTAGTCCCAGCTACTGGGGAGGCTGAGGTGCGAGGATGGGTTAAGCCCCAGAAGTCAAGACTGTAGTGAGTCATGATTATGTCACTGCACTCCAGCCTGGGTCTGTTTAAAATAATAATGCTAGTAATGATAATGAAATATGTGTTGACCTCCATTATATGCCAGGTTCTGCTCCTGGAATACATGTGCCATCGAGTCTTCTGTATCTTCTATACTTCTAGTGCTTGCATTCTGAGGCATGAGTGTTGTCCAAGAGGATATCAGTCCAAAACAATTAAAGTGACAGACAAGATAAACATTTTTGCTCAGTAAATTTGAAGAAAGCATGAAATTTGTAACTGAGATAAAAAGATAATAGGCAATTATTTACAATAGTAATGAAAGATTACTTTGATGTGAAATTACATTTTAGTTGAAATCTAAACATTATAAAGCAGCTATGCAAAGAGCTATGTATTTATGTTGCAAGAAAAGGAAATAGCATGTACAATGTCCTAGCATACGCAACAACTCGGCATATTTGAGAAAGTGGCCAAAATGACCTTGGTGGCCAATTAAGTTGAGATGGTATGTTAGGCTGTTCTTACATTGCTATAAATAAATACCTGAGACTGGGTGATTTATAAGAAAAGAGGTTAAATCGGCTCACAGTTCTGCAGGCTGTACAGGAAGAGTAGCTCTAGCATCTGCTTCTGGGAGATCTTAGCTTACAATCATGGTGGAAGGTGAAAGGGGGGTAGGCATCTCACATGGTGAGAGTGGGAGAAAGTGGGGGTCAGCTGCCACACACTTTTACACAAGCAGACCTCATGTGAACTCAGAGTAAGAGCTCACTTATCACCAAGGGGTTGGCCCAAGCCATTCATGAAGACTCTGCCCTCATGATCCAAACACCTTCCACCAAGCCACACCTCCAACATTGGGAGATTACAATCCAACATGAGATTTGGGTGGGGACAAACATTCTAACTATGTCAGATAAGCAAAACATGATAGATAATAAAGGTAGAGAAATAATGAAGGGCCAGGTCACACAGAGCATGTGACACAATAATACTAAGCAGTTTATATAAATATGTGCTAAATAATGTTTCCAAAGTGAGGGGTTGGTGTGACCAAAGAACGCATCAGCCAAGGGCTAGAAACATGGATACTAATCTCAATGTCATCCAGGTCCATGACGTATGAGGCACTCAACCAATGTCAGTTACTCTTTCTTCTTCCCTGCCTCTAGATTCATACACTGTACTCCACCCATTCTTTCCTTTTAGAGTTAAGATATTATATTTTTCTATGGGCATACTTTTTGAGGGATGACAGACTGCAGCTGTCCTTTTCCTAAGAAAACACAATATTCTTTATAAAAAGAACCTGTCTAACATCCAAGTCCTATCAAACCCTCTCTGCTAATTTAAATAAACTAATAAGTGCTAAATACCTATTATGTACATAGGATTTTTGCTGTTTGCTGCAGGAATTGCAAGGGGAACAATCCCAGTTCTGTCTTCAAGGAACTGACAACATAAATGCCTCCCCCTGGCCAAAATTTCTACTTCTAATAAGTATATAAATGTAGTATATTTAATAAAGAGTTTTGAAATGGCAACTGAATGAATGGTGTATAGTGCAATTCTAGATAGTGCAAGCCCCTGTCTAGAATATTTGATAGGGGCTTGTGGTAAAATAACAAGCCCCTATCAAATATTCTAGAACAGGTCTCAATATCTGACACAACCGAGGCTCCTAATAGGTGTTGGATGAAGAAAGAATACACCCATTCCCCCCACCCCACCCCACCCCACATCTATCATAAGGCCATGTTAGTATAGGACAAACATGCCAGTAATTTCTGACCATTTAATTTTCAAATTACATGCCTGGGTCAATTTTATTTTTCAAAAATTCTATACAAGACTTTAGGAAGAGGAATAGCTCTGGCTATTGTATGATAGCTTTATGAAGCTAATAACTATTGATGCTATTTAATTTATCCAGAAAGCAGTTAATCAAAACATACTGACCATTTGCACCGTGTATTTGATTTTTTCATTGAAACCAATAATTTTGTTTACATAATGAAAACAATAGGATTGCTAGATATTTTAAACATGCCAAAAGAAAACTGGGATTTAACAATTTCCCAAGGTCTCTATAGCAGACAATTTTTCTCACATAGCTGTAATTTTGCCAACATCAACAACTATCATTTTGTCAACAACAATAGTGTCTTTTTAAAGGCTAATTTTGGCACAGCTTGGCTTAGACTAAGAAAATATTCTGTGGTGTTTATACATTGTAAAACAGACATATTTCTTAGGGACATAAAGCTGGGCTTCAAGATGGCATTTTCTATTTGTTGATAGAGAAATCAACACTATAATGAATTAGATTTGGTAGGAGCATCAGCTGGCTCACCTGCCCCCACAAAGCTGGTTGCAACAATTTAACTCCTAGTCAAAAAGCTAGTTGCACAGACTGATATTTTTGTTCATTATCTCCTTTCAGTTGAGCAGAGGTAGACAGAGTCCCTAACTTTCCACCAATGTGCATTTCAGTATACTGGCTATGCTCTTTGTGGGGTAGAGAGAATGAACAAATCTGTGCCCCTCATTTTGAAGCCCTTAAGTGATCTCCGTGCTATTTTAAATGTTTTATCTTCTTAGCTTCTCACAATAGTCATGTGGATTAGACTGAACAATGAATCATATGCCATTTTACAGATGAGGATGAAGGTCTGAATGACCCAGTACCTTGTAACTTCAGTAATCTCTGGAGATTGCTCCAGAGGGTTTGCAGAATGAATTTTGAGAGTCCCTAATTTTAGGCCCTTTTACTCTTGGCAGTATCAATCTTTTATTCTGCCCAGCTGCACAGCTTCATGCTGAGACTTGCTTTCATTCCTTCTGAGGGAGGACCTCTCTGCCATCACTTAATTATAAATCCTGTATGTGGCTCCCTTTCAAAAGTTGGGCAAACTGCAGTCATTTTACAATCTAGCAGCAGCCATTAATTTAAAAAAACTTCATGAGTGATGGGAAAGGAAACTGTTAAAATGAGAAAATAGAGATAAAATTTAAAGTACAAAATGGTCTTTTTATCAGCTTACCTCAGGAAAAAAAAAATGCTTCTGTTGTTACAAAAAAAGAAGAGGAGGTCTGCTGTTGGCACAGAAGATTATGGGAAGAGAGAAATTTGCAAAAAGAAAGGGTAGAATTACTGGGATAGTTGGCTATGAATTTTATTAAGTTAGAGACAGAAAATCCTCTTTCACTTTTGCAAAAGGTAATACCATCAAAGTATCATTGTATCAGGTTTACATTTTCATTTTTTTAACTTTTCCATTTGATAAAGTGTCATAAATGGTATCAAATTATTGAAAAATGAAGAAGAAAGAAATTACCCATATTTTCATTACCAAAACGTAGTCATTTTAATTTCCATATTTCTTTCTTATCTACATATGCAAATATACATATTTTAATATAACACTCTTTAAAATGGTCATGAAATATTTGTGTATTCTATGATTCAGAAAGTTCAGTTAAATAATGAAATACATTATTTATCCTGTCCTATTATAGATTAACTTACTTTACAACAGACTCAATATTCTATCCATGGTGAAAAGAAATGAAGTTTATTATACAGCAGGTGGGAAAATGAGCACCAATTGTCATTTTGTTAGGATGGATGTTGGGTGGTGTGCTCAGTGGGGCTGGGAGAAAGTCAGATAATTCGAGATGCTTATCATGAACCAAAAATTGGACTAAGATAAATGTTTGAGAAGCTATGCTTAAATGCACAATTTTATATACTACTGGAACAACATCCACGATTAACTTTCTTTAGTCTCTTTCAACCATAGCTTGAATGATGCATACTATTGATAAATATCTTCCTTATGAAAATATCCTGGTTGATAAAAGTGAGGTTCTTGCTTAAGGCCAACAAATTTGATTCAAGGAAGCCAGAGACACTCTTTGTAGGATATGATTTTCTACTAAAACAAACCTAATAAAAAGCACACCAGTAAAGCACGCCACCACTGATCATTGCTCTTGTGCCTGATTCTCTGCCTCTGCAGTTCTATCTTTAGACAAAGCCATCCATGGACCTCCAGGACCTCTCTCAAAAATTTCTTTTAGTCTTTCCAAAGACTGGGACCTTCTGGGGTAGATAGTAGCATGCCTCCCGGAATCTAAACGCCCATGCGGAGTTTCTTCTTTCAGGAGAGCTCTCTGACTCTTTACCTCTTCCATGTGTCTGGCTAACACACATGAAGGAGTTCCCACTACTTGCTCCTTTGGGATCAGCCTGGCCCAGAAGCTGGGGCCCTGGTTCTAGGAGGCGGCTTGTTAAAGGTTGTTCTCAGTAACCAACAATCAAAGCAATATTTTTCCCATGGGATCACAAGTCCATCACAATAGAGCTGATGAGCTAGTCATCTCCCCTAAATATGCATGAAAATAACTCCCCAAAAATACAAAAAAAATAAAAATCACACACAAAATGTCTGGAAGATTAAGTAAGTTACTAATTGTTAAATGCTTGAATCTAATTGAGAACTAAGAACAAATGTAATAAACATTATGCTTTATACCTCTAATATGCACAGTAAAATATATTTTTAAAAAGAAATAAACAGAAATGTTGCAAAATGTTAAGTACAAAAGAACTGAAGTGAATGTGTTTTGCAAGAGCTAAAATGAATAAACTTCAAAGACAAAATAATAGCAAATAAATATGCAACAACTGCATTAAAGACATAATATTCTTAATAAATAGCTGTTTAGATAAGTTTTTTAGTGGAAAAAAACAGCAAATGCTAATAGCAAAGTTCACAAATACTACATAATACAGGAAATAATGATTATAATCATATTCAGCATTGTGCAATCAGTTAAAGATGTGAAGTTAAAAATCTTATAAATTTGACTCTCATGGTTAAATTATCAGAGAAATTGTGATAATTCAGTGCTGGAAAGTATGTACAGTACAATAGTCACAGAGATGAATAGATACATGTGGGGGGAAATTGTATGTTTGAAAAAATCCATACCAACATTTTTGTATAAAGGAAACATCTAGAAGTAATCTAAATGTTGAAAAATGTGACAACTAATTAAATTAGAGTATCTTTACAGGTTATATTATACAACCATTAAAAATGATGTTTACAAACACGTGCCAAAGTTTTGTGATAACTTTTAGGCGATGTTAGTGATACACACAGGATCTAGTTGAAAAAGCATGCATAAAAGAACTCAGAGAGAAATGCTCCCAAATATATTTTTAAATGGATATTTTTACATTATGCATTCTTAGACTTGGGTGCAGCTAAGGAGGTTGTCTAAATGTAGATTTCTGGTCTAGAGGTCTAAAGTCTCTGATTCAGTGAATCTGAAGAGGGGGTTGGGAACAATCTACACTTTATTTATTTATTTATTTTTGAGCCGAAGTTTGCTCCATTGCCCAGGCTGGAGTATAATGGCAAGATTTCGGCTCACCGCAACCTTTGCTTCCCGGGTGCAAGCGATTCTCCTGCCTCAGCCTCCAGAGTAGCTGGGATTATAGACGCACGCCACCACGCCCAGCTAATTTTTTGTATTTTTAGTAGAGACAGGGTTTCACCAGGCTGGCCAGGTTTCTCTTGAACTGCTGACCTCGTGATCCGCCTGTCTTGGTCTCCCAAAGTGCTGGGATTACAGGCGTGAGCCACCGCGCCCCGCCCGATCTACATTTTTAAACAAGTCTCTCAGGGGCTTGAGATGCAGGTGATCTGCAGACTACCCTTGGGAAGCTGTTCTACTTAGTAGGATTATAGGTGCAAAAATATATATATATATAAATACATAAACATATATATGTACAACCTGCACAATCAGGATTTCATATAATATATAAAATGTATGCTGTATACATAATGTCTGTAAGATATGTAAATAATGTATGTATATTCCTGATTACAGTTGTTTTTATTTGTAATTATATTTTCAATATGTGTGAGTAGTTTTTTATGATTTGCTCCTTTTTCTTTTCATTTTGAAAAGGATTTGTAGCATACAATAGTCACTAAAAATAATTCTTTTTATCCTTATTTATTTTATTCCCCAAGTTTACTTTTTAAATGGGAAAGAAAATTTTACTTTGCTTATTTCAAAGCTGTGCCCTCAGTAGAAACAAAATGCAACCTGAATGGCAGATTCTGGTTCTGCTGTCTTCGTATTAAACTGATAAGAAAATGGAATGGGACTGACATTTGTAAAGTGGCCTGAAAATTTCATTCCACAAAAACAGAGGCTGTGACTTGGAAGAATATGAATGAAGAGCGTAAAGTTAAGAGCGCTTAAGGACATGGAATGATTGCATTTCAGCTCCGTGGGTAATCTACAGCATGACTCCAGGGGCATTAGCTATGTATAGAGAAAGAGGACCCTTGCCAAGAGAAAAGCAGCAGGAAGATTGGTGGGGGTGGCGTAATCTTGCACAGAAACAAAAAGTACCTGCTGACCCCGAGTCCACTGAGAAAGAAAAGGATCAAGATGATTTAAGTGGGGGAGCAGGGCAACTTCAAGATGGGCTCAAATACCACATTTAAACTAATTTCTTCTGTTCCACAGACCAACCATGCCGTCAGCAGATCCGCAGGGTAATAAAACTGAAAGGACCTGAGATTCACAAAACCTAAATGAAATTATTTGTCTTGCTGTCTGCCAGTTGTCCTAACTTGGGAAGTCAACTTATACTCTGTGGATCTTGATTTTCTCATCTATAAAATGTTTGAGTGGAGACTGCAACCTCTTAGGGACGGAATTGCCTAACACAGTATTTGGTTCAATGCTATGTTCAACAGATTCTTTCTTTTCATCCTATTATTTAGTCTGGTCAAACACAGAGGACCCTCATTTCTTTGTTGATGTTTTTCCTTTGTTCAAGGCATGAAAACTGTGTTAAACTCCCATAAGTTGCTACTCTGCTATTTATTGCAAG
Source organism: Ateles fusciceps (assembly GCA_036589455.1). Lineage (NCBI taxonomy): Eukaryota > Metazoa > Chordata > Mammalia > Primates > Atelidae > Ateles > Ateles fusciceps. Next base: position 2,150,810 of record JAZHEH010000672.1, read on the forward strand.
ATGGATGTACACATACACATACACAAACACATTCCTGTAACTGATATAACATTTTCCTCAAAGAAGTAACAATTATGAATATAGTGGAAGACAGAGAAATTAATACATAACAGCTAAGACATAGGTGTCTGCAGTAGCAACTATAGTAGTTGCAAAGTGGAAGACATGCAATTCTGAAAGAGAAAGAATGAGATAGGAGACATGTTTCAAGAGGAAAGCTACATGTGAGCTGTGTTGTAATGTGAACAGGGACTGGAGAGGAGAAAATGTAATTCCTTCCAGGTTTGTGTCCTCTTGACCAAATTGTTCCCATACTTCATGAATCCTGCTATGTCTCTTACAGGAATCTTCCCATAATACTTCCAGTCCATCCAGTTCATCTTCTGGCTGCCTTCCTAGCTGGCCTGATTGTTACATTATGCACTTCTCTCATTGCCACCCTGGATTATGCAATGACTTGGATTCATAGATGTCTTGAATTAGCTACCCAATATTAAACATGTGTTAGGTGGACCTCTGTGGCATATTCCCTGGTTAGAGTGGGTTTGGCTCAGCTGTCTTTTGATACATCCACATCTCTCTTCTCTATGATTGCCACAGTGTGGATGGGCAAGATCCAGAACTTTCACACTGGTGGAGATATTTGTGAGGACTCTGTCCAATTTCCCAGCCATATTTGGGCACAACACATGAAAGAAAAGGAAGCAATGGTAAGACACAAGTGGGCCCAGGTTTTAATTTCATGTCTTACATTTACGTGCTGTATGACCTGGGGCAAATTCATCAGCTTCTCTTAGCATTAATGGAGATTATAAATATATAGGACCTAGTACTGTGTCTGACACCCAAAAGGCAGCTACTGAATGCTGCTATTCTCTCACAATCCTCTGGGTATGTCAGACTTCATTACACAGCCTTTTATTGAATTGCCCTGTGTTAGGGAGACTATCCTAAGATAAGACAGCACTTTTTAAATAATCTGGTCATTTTTTTTTCCAAAGAGAAAGATTATTGTTTAAGAAAGAATCAATTTCTTTTATAGAATCAACATTAGCCTTAGTTTATCTTTCTTTCACCTAGTTCCATGATTGTGTTCTGCACTTATAAATGTGTATCAAGTGTCATTAAGAGTTTGGTGCAGGTCTGTGATAAAGCTGTCATTAGTCATTAAAAGAATGGAAAATTAAAATTATTTATTTTTTAATAAATTAAAGCATGTTCAATTAAAAATTCTTTTATTTCAAGGTTATGTAATTGTTATCCTTTCATATTAAAATGACTTATAATTTATAACATATGCCAGATTATGAGATATATATGTGTGTATATAAATATATAATTTTATATATATTTATAAATTTCATGTATATTTATATACATGAATACATAATTATATAAATATATTTATATATTTTATTATATATGAAAAATATATAATATATTATTTTTTCATATATATTTATATGAAATTTATATATGTATAAACATATATGAAAAAATATGTATTATATATGCACACACACATATATATCTCATAATCTGGCATTATGTTATAAATTTATACTCACACATATATATAAATACATATGCACACATATATATGAATGTATGTATATTTATGTATACACACACACACATATATGTGTCTATATATGTAATCACTTGGCAAAAGTTAATACTGGCAACAAATTTTCAGTCTCCCATTTCATCTCTCATTAATGATTTGCAAATTCCAAAACCCAGGAACCACTTAAGGCAAAGAGTTTAAGGATATCATACTTCTCTTTATCTGCTTTTCAAATTTTATTCAAAAAAAAAACCATATCATTAGGTCATTTCCCTTTAGTCTTTCTTCCAGGGCAAAGTTGCCCAATATTTTCATTAGCAACTTTGGTGAGATGGTTTCAAGTTCGGTACCAAAGCTACTACTCTCTTAGATTTGTATTTCCAGCTTCCTACCTTTGCTTCCTCTGCGCTTTCCCTTTGCCAGAACTGAGATAATCAGGGTTCCTTCCAGAAGACTGGTCCTTCTCTCCTCTTGTCTCTTGTTCAAGCTGTAGGTCCATGATTTGCCCATAACATCCTTCCCTGACTCATCTTGGCCAAAGTTTTACTCAGGTTATAATAATAAGAGAAATACTATTTTCCTGTTTTCTTTTTGTTCTCATATTTTGATATTACTACTTGCCTTAAATTATCTGTCCTTGAATGTCCTTATAGATGGACATCTAGAACAGGGTTCAGCAAACGTTTCCTGTAAAGGGTCAGAGGTTAAACATTGTTGACTTTGCAAGCCTAGGGTCTCTCTCAGGACTACTAAATTCTGCTGTTGTTGCATGAAAACAGCTATGATTTATAAAGAATCAAGCATGACTATATTTTAATAAAACTTTATTTACAAAAGCAGATTGCAGCTGGATTTGGTCTGAGTGGTTGCTGACATTTCTACTGGTGACACTTTTGCTATCATACCACTCAGTTCTCCTAATCCTCCTTACAGGAGGAGTGGTAGGTTTTAAAATGTGGTCTTGCTCTGTTGCCCAGGCTGGAGTGCAGTGATATGATAATAGATCACCACAGACTTGAACTCTTGGGTTCAGGAAATCTCTGTCTTCTGAGTAACTGGGTCCACAGGTGGCACCATTGCACCAAGCTAGGACTGGTAGGTTTATAAGAGATAAATATTCTCTTTTATGTAGCCCCTCCTCTCTCTTACCCCCTCCCTTTCTCTCTTTCTCTCCCTCTTCGCTCTCTCTTCCCCCCACCTGCTCTTTATTAGGTGATAATACTGCTATAACAGAAACCTGTGATTTTCCAGCTGTATTTGTAATTAGAGGGAATTAACTGCCACGTATATATTTTAGGAATATTTGTTATTCTAGCATAACCCAGACTACTTTGATTGTTACCTGGGATAGAGGATGAGAAACTACTTCATACGGTCATGTCTATAAATGTGCTTCATCTCAGCATTTTATCTGTAGAATAGCTGTTATTTGAATTTCCATGAGTCTGACTCCTGTGACATTTCATCTGGTTTCAAACGTGAGTGGATGTTGTGTTTCCTTCCCCAAAGGCAGGGTAGACCTGCACTCAAAGTCTGGTTTGAATGTTGAGACCGATGTTGTCACACACAGCAGAGGAGTTCTGAAAATTTTTATTATTTACTTTTTGAGGTCCCTGAGAAGGGCTGAACAAGCCTCTCAAGTCTTGTAATGGCTTGGGAGAACCAGGGAAGGAGATTGACTCTGGGTTTTATTGTGATTTCAGGGTGGGGCCAGGATCAGGGTCCTCACACGTAGGCAGAAGCTTGCATGAGTTTTAATCTTTCGTGGGGGATCAAATAAGGTAGCACCTAGGCTCTAATCTTAGCTAGCCCAGATATGAGGGACAGGGGAAAAGGGGATGAGATATAAAAGCTGTCATTAAAAAATAGTCAGACTATTATGGTTGAAAGGAGAGGTTTTATTTAATTAAGAATCTTATCTCTAGCTACCTAGAATTAACAATACACATATAAGGAATTTTTTTCTTAATTTGTCAGTGAACTCCTAGATGGCAAATTTCTTATCTCATCAAAGTATCTATACTCATAGTTGCAATAACTTTGTAAATGTCCTTAGGCATAATTATAATTAAATGATTCCTTTATCTAAATGATGCAACCCAATTATCTAATGCATTTAAAGAAAAATGTCCGTGTAGACTTGTAAGGATTTTGTTGTTATTGTTGGATTAATAGAATGCTCAGAATTCTGTGGACCTTTTTAGTGCTAATAGTCCTAATTGTAACTACATTTTATTGAATTTCTCTGTGATGGAGACAAAGTTTCCTCCAAAACGGGAATTAAAGAGGCCATCAAGAGCACAACGAAGTTCCTTGAATGATCACATTAATGCCTCAAAGTATCTAAAGGCAAAAATATCCACCCTTGCACACGAATAAGAAGGAACATCTGTGTAAAAAGAAATCCTATCTTAATATTATATTACAGAGTAATCTTTGGAAAAGTACTCGAATGAAAACTTATACCTCTCACCATATAGTGATTGTGCCCTTTCCCAATGCCAAATAAGACGTATAGATTTTGAGGTCTGGTGTTTAGGAATAAATGCCAGAGTTGCTGAGACATTTCCAAATATACATTAAAGTAGAAAAATTGTGATTTGCAAATCCCTTGTTTAAAATTCACTTGTTTTGCAATCTTATTTATGATTATCATTATTTTTATATGTGTGTGTGAATGGATTATGGAATAATGCATTATTTGATATCTTAAGCAAGGCGAAAGAAAGCCATATATTTGTGGAAAGCAAAGAGTTTGTTTTCATTCCAGTAAGATTTGTAAAAATGGTTGGGAATATGCCATCCTCTTGGTGAAATTGTTGAAACAGTTTCTTTATAGACCTGGTAGGGGTTGTTTAAAAGACCTTTGTGTATTATCTTCCTCTTTCACAGCTAAGTAATGACATTTCTGAGTTCCAGGACCTGTGAAGAATTCTACCTTCAGACACTTGCTCAGTTGGATGGAATCTGGGAGAAGAGGATGAAAGCATTGTTTCTTGACAGCCACCTAGATTCCAACAGCATCATGCAACAAACGGTACTAAGTTATTCAGGACCCTCGAATCAACATGCATGAAGGTGATGTTTTAAACCTCAGTGGTCAGAAAATGTTTAGATTTGAAACAGTTGTTGGAGGTTGAGGCAGAAAGTAACAAAGAATACTAAAATTATCAAAGAAACACCAAAAGCAAATCAATAGCCTCCAGATGAGCTTTAACTTCATAGCTGGTACTCTTTCTGTCCCCTTTTTGCTTCCTAATAGATGTTTTTTTGGTGATTTGCTTCTACTAAGTTCAAGGACGTTTAAGAGAGTAGTACGATTATGATTAGAGGTATAAGCATGACCAGAAGCACAAGTGAACTTATAAGTGATTGAATGAAAATAATTTTGTGAGAAATAGGAACAGGTTCTTTTGGTTTATATTTTGGCCTGCTTTCTTTCACCATTTTAAAGAGATCTTCCCAAGACAAAATACATTGCAGAAATACATATTTGTCACCTATTTAGAAATGACATTTGTTTGAAAATGGGCCACTGTAAATTAGATATATAGAGAGGTCAAATTTAATAAACAGAGGTATTCATGTGAATAGAAATGTGCTAACGTTTACTATTATGGTATTAGCTCACATTAGAGATATGTTTAGAATAATATCTAGGATCATAGGTGAGAATACATTTTTAAAGGTCGTTTGTGACAATCGCTTAATTTGATAAAAAAGAGAGGAACAAATTTTGAAATGAATGGCTAAGGTTATTTCCCAAGATCACACAACTACTTGGTAGATATACCAAATTTTAAACACAGGACTCCTGGTTTCTAACCTGGCTCTATTTACACAAACTTAACATAATATAGTTAAAAAATTTAATTCATATTTCAGATTTGCTGTTCTTCTAAATGTGGGTTGTTTTGTTTATTTTGTCTCTCTATTTTTTTTTCATTCCAAGCTGCTCACCTGCATCTTGGAGGGGTTGAAAATAGTTATTCAATCTATTATAAAGTATAAGGCAGTTGGATCATGTGAACATGTCCTATATATTTTATGTTCATACTATTGAATAAACATGTGTAGCCTCTCAGAGAGTTACACTCTCCCCATGGTTCTTCATTCAGCTACCTGTCCCTGTCAGCTTTGCTTGCATTTACACTAGAGTCTCTTCTGCCAGACTATAGACGTAATTATCTGGCATTTCACCATACAGCTTTGTTCTTACCTAGCTTCTGCTACAGGGACATCTCATCCTATTATGACTTGATTCAAGCAGAGCTGCAGTTGTGAACTAAGTGTTCATGCTTGACCCTGCTTGACCATCTTTCATAGTTGAGTTAACTTTGATGTGATGGGTTGGTAAACATTCTTGCCTTTTCCTCCAATGTTACATAAAAAAGCTCTAGCTATTCCTATGGTTGGTTTGATAAGAGTGTCTAATTCTAGACTTCAATCTTAGCAGGTCTAATTGCCTAGAAATATAAGATATATTTTCATTCTAGCTTTTGAAAGCAGTAAAGGCAATATACCTTCTCCTCTCTGTTGAATCATTTACTTTATTTCTCAGTTTATTCATAACACCAATAGAAAAGATAGGCACTCTTTATTGGTGAACTATCAATTCAAACAAAATATCAGGGGCTTTCTCAGGCATTTGATCCATATTTCTATATTCTGACAATATATTCCTCTTCCTTTTAAAGTATAGCATGATTTTCTCTAAGCTACCTCACTTTTAAAAGGTTTGCTAATTCAGTAGGAAAAACAATACTCAATGTCCTTACAAATTCCATATTACTTGTTAATATTTTATTACAATTTGAATTCTATAGAGACTTTTGTAATATAATGAAAGTTCCAGATATGTGATACAGTAAAAAGTCATGTTAACCATTTTATGTTTAAAATAGAGGCTCCACAAATATTGAACTACATTATATGAAACTCATACATAGTTTTGTATTGCCTGCATTTAGATTTCTTCCTCCAAATAGGCATACTTTATAAATAGCTCATGAATCATGTTTATAATCTTCTGCAAATTAAACCTGCAATAACTAAACTACAGTAATATTGGTAGTAAGTGGTTTATTGGTAATTGATTATTGTAGTAGAATTCAGAATATGTAAAATGCATATGCTAACCTTCTTGATCAAAAAGGAAATCAGGGGGAAAGTGAGTGTAAGATCATGTCTTTTGGGATTTTTCAATCTTAAGTATAAAGAACAACAAACATACTTAGTCTCCAGGAAAATCACATTTCAGTTGCTAACTCCGTATATAGATTTGTGCCTCTTATTTGTTAGTTACAATATGTTGAATGTTTTCTCAGGGCAAGGCTTATGAAACCACTTCTCATAATTTCAAGATTATAGGAAAATTCTCCAATTTTAGACAGAGATATGAAAAGAGACCTATAGTAACTATAAACCAAATTCAAAATTTTATTCTTTCAAAACTGAACACACATAAGGCACAGCCACAGAATATCAGAGACTGTTGGCTTTTACCCCTCTATTTTGTTAACTGGGTCCCAAAATAATCTGAGTAAATTTTACATCTTATATGTAAAATTTATAATTTCCAGCTAGTAGATTTCACATTCAGTGATAAAGAGAAGTTTGAAAATCAAGACAGGATATGGAAAGATATCTTGGACAGTCTGTGATAGTCTAATAGACTACTTACAGAATGGCTGCAATCATTTCCTTTCTTATATCCATATCCCTTCACAAAGGGAAATCTATTTTCATACTTCTAAATCCCACGTCAATCTTGCCACTTGCTTTGTCAAGAAAATGCAATATGCCAGCTTTGAATCTTGCTTCTAGGAATGTGCATACATCTATTTTCTTTCTTCTTTCTCTTTGATGCTTGTCACTTACCATGTGAAAAATTTGAGTCTAGTGAGCTAAAGGATGCAAGGTCACATGGAGCAGAGATGAGTCATCCCACCAGCAATGCTCTAGCAAAACTGGTAGCTATTCACAGCTACATGAGTGAATTCAACAGAGATGAGGTGGACCACCTAGTCAAGCCCAGTCCAAATTGCCAATCTGACAAACCATGAGCAAAGTAAGTGGTTGCTTTGTTCAACTGTAACTTTTAAAGGGAGTTTGTTATGTAGCAAAAGCTAACATATACTCAGTCTTTTTCATCACTAATTTTGTAAAAGTTTACTGTTTGCCATGGATCATTGACTACCCCTCCAATTTATGAGGCCATATCTCAGTTCTCATTTGTGTTGCTGTAAAGGAATACCTGAGGCTGGGTAATTTATTTAAAAAAAAAAAAACCGAAGTTTATTTGGTTCACAATTATGCAGGGTGTATGAGAAACATGATGCCAGCATCTGCTTCTAGCAAGGGCCTCAGAAAGCATTTACTTACGGTGGAAGGGGAAGGAAATCAGACATCACATGGCAAGAGGAAGGAAGAAGAGAGAGAGAAGGGAGGTACCAAACTCTCTTTAATAGCCAGTTCTTTCAGGAACTAAGATGACAAATCGCCCCATCTGGTGAAAATGGCCCCAAACAATTCATGAGGCAACCACCCCCACGGTGCAAATATCTCGCATTAGGCCCTACAGCAACATTGAGAACAAACTTTCAACCTGAGATTTGGAGAAGACAAACATCCAAACTATATCAAGCTCTATCCAGCTAAAACCTAAAAAGAAGGACATTGCCCTTCTAAGATGTCAGTGGCAGTTTAGGCTGAAATCCTACATCAGTGTTACTAAAAATACAAAATAGTCTCCTCTCTGGTCCCAAGCATAGAATGATGTGTTTCAACGAGGTCTTCTCAGTGTAGAATTAAGAAGTAAAATCATTAATAAGAAAACATCCATTTGCACTCAAGGGCAAAAAAACACAGTGACTTATAACAAGATTACCTTGAAGTTCATTGCTAGAGTGCTGTGGCTTATCATTCAATAGAAAAGTGAATAATCAGATGATAGGTGCTTACCTTAATCAGGCCCAGTGACCATTTAGAGAACTTTATGTGTACTTCCAAGAGGATGAAGAATATAGAAAACAGCATTTGACACCTGCTTTTTTTTGTTTGTTTGTTTAATTGTACTTTAGGTTCTGGGGTACATAGGCAAATCATGCAGTATTGTTGCATAGGTACATACATGGCAAGGTGGTTTGCTGCCTTCATCCCCCCATCTCCTCTATCTGATATTTCTTCCCTCGTTATCCCTCCCCACCCTCCCCATCCCCTACTGTCCCTCCCCTAACCCCCCCCCAACTGACCGCAGTGTGTGATGCTCCCCTCCCGGTGTCCATGTGTTCTTATTGTTCAACACCCACCTATGAGTGATAACATGTGGTGTATGAGTTCGTGTCCTTCATAGGGACATGGATGAGTCTGGAAACCATCATTCTCAGCAAACTGACACAAGAACAGAAAACCAGATACCTGCTCTGAGAATTCCTCACTATCAGCAGCATAGAGGAGACAGGGTACATTGAGAATATCATGTAGTAATAGAGTCTGGCAAAAGCATGTCCAGTCAGATCAAACATGGACCCTGCAGAAAGGAGGTAGAAAGGGCAGTCTTAAGCCCACCAAAAAGGGCAGTCCAGAGGAACAGGTGTAGCAAAAGATAACGTATACTCAGTCTTTTTCATCACTAATTTTGTAAAAAGTTACTGTTTGCCATGGATCATTGACCATCCTTCTAATTCGTGAGGCTCTATCTCAGTCCCCAACCAATGGGAGGGATGATGGCAATAAGGGCCTGATAGTTAAGTTGTAAGTGGTGGAAATGATGAGTCATTATGTAGACCAATAAAACTGGAATTCAGGGAAATTACAGATATACCACAGAAAACCCTCCAAATAAGACATGGCATAAAAGAGTCAGCCACATCCAAAGAACACTTGGACCAAATTAAAACTGTAAAAGTCATAGAGACGTTTTCCATTTCTTAATGTTTCTCCATTTATCTATTCCTATCCAGAAAAAAAAAGAAAAATAATAGTTAGGAATTGAAGGAGAAAGGGAATGAAAAGAGAGAAGAAAATCCTAACTTCTCCATCACTCCAAGTATTTTGGTTCAATAAAAACTTTTAGAATTAGGTGAATAATATGTGGTTTGATATTATGTTCAATGATACTCCTTATAAATATTTTGGTAAACGGACTATTTTTAATTACTTGAAAGTAATCAGGTAAATTTTTTTCCTTTATATTATCTAAGGTTAGAGAAACGCATCTTTAAGGTAAAGTACTTGGGAGAGACATTGGAAAGAAAGTATAAACGGGCACAGGACAAAGGACAGCTCCTACCATACCTAAACTTATACACAAATAAAATTTCAATTCCCTTTAGAAGCCCTATATTTAATAATGACGATAATAAAATTACCTTTAAGAAGATAATTATTTTATTCAACCAAAATTGATGGTCCGTTATGTATCTATTAGTCATAAATGAAAAATATTAAATGTCAGGTTTCTTCCCACAGTTACTAGCTAATTGGTATATAACTATTTTTCACTCAAAAACTTTTTGTGACAAAATGATATTGTTTTTCGTTCATTGCAACAATATTTTTATAGTAAGAATATATTCCATCTAGGCCTCTTCCTTAGCAGTGTTTTACTCATTGTATTTTTACCCACTCAGCTGCTTTTTATTAATAATATAGTGAGCAAAATCATGTGATTGTTTCTAGAGATAAAATGTGAGAGCCACAACTTCAATCCCCACAAATGTTTCACAACATGATAAGGAAATTGAAACAACTGACAAATCCATTTGGATAATTAAGTGAGATAAACATGGGTTTCTTTGAAACACAGTGGAGGCTGCCTGCCTAAGCCAAAATGGGATGGGAGGAGGAAATTTTTCTGAGATAACTATTGAAGGATGAGCAGAGATGTTCTAGGCAGAGAACCAGGAAAAGGGAGTCCTAGCAGAGGAAAACATTAGGTGTAAAGATATAAAGACAAGAAACCTGCATGGTACAATCAGGGAATGCCGTGGGTCTCAGGCCAGCTGCAGAGAAGAGCATTTGGTTTCAAGATATAGATGATGATAATAAAGATACAAAAATCAAACTTTGAACAGCCTTATTCTTCAGCCGGCAAATAGCCCAGCAATGGCAAAATTAGCTTCCATATTTACATGTTCCTGTGTAAATGCTGAATTTATCTAAAGGAATTTGCTATCTAACAGCCTAACAGGTTTATGCTCCATGTTCTCAGGGAATAGAGCTTGTGTAAGTTTCTCTTACTCTCTATGGTATGGACCGTCAGGTAGCCACACTTGTCTAGTTCCTAAAAATATGATCAGCAATTTTGAGGATGAGAACTAAAGAAAGTAGCTGTAAAACTGACAATCATCTGCCCTTTTAACATGTTTCTCCTTTATTTCATAACTTCTTTTAGAAAAAATACATTGAAGAGAGTGGAAAATATTTACCAGAAAAGGAGAGAAAAGGGGCTAAGTAAAGAAGAGATGAAAGACACAACAAAACAAAAATCAACCTTAAGAAAATAAGGAAAATCAGGACTAAAAGAAGAGAAGAAGTAAGCTTGAAAGAAGTGATAGATATTAACCAAAATTTGGCAAGTAATTAGTATGACACTTGGGGCTCGGGGGCAGAAGAAGAAAAAAATAAAGCAGGCAAGCAAAAGAAGTTTAATAAAGGAGTATAAATATAATGTTGATCAAGAATATTTCATTATCATCCATTATTAATTTACACTGAATTATTAAATACTTGGCCAATATCACATATAGCACTTAGGTGCCATCTTTGTGGCTCCTACAGTGATAATATTAGTGGGAAATTAGAGAATTCATATCTTATGTCTAAAAGGGCAAATAAACAATTAGGTGAGTAATGTTTGCAAGTTTACAAATGGTCAGTGCTGATAGGAAATCCTGGTTCCTAATGCCATCTTTATTATGGCACAAACAAACTTCTCAGCAAATGTTTGCTGTTGGAAGTGATGAACATAAAGGCACAAAGTAAATCAATGGGAAATACATAAATAGAACTCCAGACTCCTGACTTGCATTTTCAATCATGGCTCTGCAAAGTTGTTCTCACATGCATAAAAAGCAATAAAATTACTTGAAGGAGAGACTTCTTTCTGCTTCCTCATGATGCAGCACCTTAATTTAGTGTAGGATTTCTCAACTGTGGCACTGTGAACATATGGGTCCAGATCATTCATTGTTGAAAGGAGAAGCGTTCTGTGCATTGCAGAATGTTTAACAACACTTCTGATCTCTACTCACTAGATCTCAGCAGCATTACAACTAAAAAATGTCTGCAAATATTGCCAAATGTCCCCTGGGGAACAAAAATCACTCCCAATTAAGAAACACTGGGGTTGGGTGTGGTGTCCCATGCCTATAATCCTATCACTTTGGGAAGGCCAAGGCAGGAGGATCGCAGGAGTTTGAGACCAGCCTTGGTAACACAATGAGACCCCCATTTTACAAAAAAAAAAAAAAAAAAAAAGCCAGGTGTGGTGGCATGTGCCTGTGGTCCTGGCTACTCAAGAGGCTGAGGCAGGAGGATCACGTGAGCCCAGGAGTGCAAGGCTGCAGTGTGCTGTGATTGTGCCACTGCACTTCAGCCTGGGTGACAGAGTGAGATCCTGTCTAAAAACAGTAAGAACATTGGTCTAGTGGAAATTGAATAGACCAGGCTGCAGCAGGTAACAGACCTAGCTCCATCACAATGAATGGGGTGACTAGAGACAAACCAGTTTTGTTACACTCCATTTCTTTATCTGTCTAGTGCCCTTTTACATGACCAATATGTGTTAGCTGTGAGTTTTATCAAAGCAATAGTAATGACAAAGAAGATTATCAAAGCAAGTCAGGTCTGCAAAGGTGTTTGTCCACAGAAGTCATTGATATAGGGAGTCTGGTGAAGCTGGAATCCTGGATAGGAATAAAAGTTATTGCTTGGGCCAAGCAGGGTGGCTCACGCCTATAATCCCAGAACTTTGGGAGGCCGAGGTGGGTGGATAACCTTAGGTCAGGAGTTCAAGACTAGCCTGACCAACATGGAGAAACCCCATCTCTACTAAAACTACGAAAATTAGCTGAGCATGCTAGTGCATGCCTGTTATCCCAGCTACTCGGGAGACTGAGGCAGGAGAACTGCTTACACCCAGAAGGCAGAAGTTGCGATGAGCCGAGATTGTGCCACTGCACTACAGCCTGGGCAATACGAGTGAAACTCCGACTAAAAAAAAAAAAAAAAAAGGTATTGCTTGTGGGATAGTCATCATTATTAAGAGCAAATTGTCCAGTGAGTGTGGAAATTGAAGAATGAGGAACAAGACTGATGACCCTGGGAAACAGTAGCAAAGTGGAACTGGATTTGAGGAAATGAAGAGTGATAGGTAGTTAGGATTCAGGTAGAGCTAAGGCTGGAACTCTACCTATGTGCTAGAGCAGTCTGCTTACGCTGAACTTGGTGCCTGTTTGGAGTGTCAGCACAGCACCTGATAGAGACAAAGTTTGGAGAATTTCACCCCTAGTGTCTCAGATGTCACACTTGCATGTCATGTTTTATTTCAAAAAGTATTTATTAAATTTAAGGCACTGGCCTGGGCACTTTATTATCTGAGACCACTTATTAAATGTCCCAAACATTGGTATTTCAATTTGAAAAAAAAAATGAAGCAATATCTTTTGAATAATCTAACACATATAAAATGAGCTACAACAGAGGTTGAGCTACAGTAGGTTCTTAATAAAGGCTATATATTCATTTCTTTCTTGGGAAACACAGTGATAAATAACATAGTGCTTTCTCCCAGTAGCTTACATGAAAGTGGTGAGAGTAGAGGAAAGGAATACTTATTGGGTGCTTTCATAGCATACCATGCTTGCAAATGTCAGTCTTTACACATTTCTATGAAGTACGTATTTCTGTCCTGTTTTAATGAATGAAAAAAATGAGATCCAGAGAGAGCAAATATATTACCTAATACTCACGAACAACTAAATAAGCTGAAAGTCACACCGTTGTAGGTGACCCCAAAGTCCATGCTACTTCTCTTATGGCACATTTCTGCTCTCTAAATGCTATCCTGGTAGTACAAAATGGGTTAGTGTTATTTGCAAAGAATAAACACGCTACAAAATAAAAAATGTTAATATTATTTCAAAGTCAGGAAGAGAAAAGCAAACCTGACACTTGGGAACCAATTTGGAATTCCAAATATATCATTTCTCATCATTTTAAAGGAATGTTTTGCTATCATGTTCACTTGTGAAAGTATCCAAACAATTCCAAAAACATTTGAAGCAGGCATCAAATATTTGAAAAGTCTCCAAATTTTACAAAAGGAGTTGGCAAGCTTTTTAAATGTAGACTCTGTTTTCAGCTTTTCTTCCTGAAGCACGTGGATGAGTTTGCAACTGGTGAAAATACTCACAATAATGATTTTCTTTACTTAAAATGTACAGAATAATTTCTGAACTCATAAGACTGTCATAAGGATCCAAATGAACTACTCCTTCTAATCGACAAAGCAATTACTTATTTCTCAAGAATGAGAGAAATGAAATGTACCTGCATGGATTAGACAGGATGTCCTGAGAAGAGACAAGCAAAAAGAAATATTTCTTCATCATAGTTACTGTAATAAAACATTTTCTGAAAACTTTTTTAAATTCCAAGAACAACCAAAAAAAAATGATAATCAGTGAGCCCTTCTTACACATTTGAAGCAGCTCATATTTCATAAATCTATGTTTTTCTTCCATTGTCTTCCTTGGGAAAAAGAGAAAGTTGAATGAATCTGAGCAGTTGCTTATAATTGTCCTACTTCAAATTAGTCTTTGATATTTTATCATTGCCATGCATTGGAGAAAAATGCTCTTAATAGGGTAATATTTAAAATAAGAAACCACAACCTTGTCATTATTACTGGCACAATGGAAAGGCACACTGGAATCAGCCATCCAAGCTATGGAGGGGCTTGAAGTTAATTACATTACCTTAGACAATAAGTTGGTCTTTGTGGTTCCAGTTATCTCTGCACACAGTTGGCTCTATTTTTTGTTGTTGTGTAATGTCCCATTAATCACAGTTACATTTGTTCCCTGCCATGTGATTTATCATCCTTTCCCCCTGAAACAAATTCCTTTCTCCAGGACTCAAGATAAACCACTAATTTAAAGTGGCAGTAGCCAACCTTGGCTAACACAATGGCATAGTTTGAATGAGGAGAGTCAATGGCAGCACACACAGACTCCAGACATTTCAGTCGATTCAAATTATCCCTTGTGATTGGGTTCAGGCATGGGGATAGAGATCAGGTGTGACAATTACAGGACAAACTCTTGAAATGAAGCTGAAGGTGTGTTTGCCTTTGAAACTTTTCCAAGCACACTCATTTGAAAAAGATGACGAAGTGTGTGGAGAGGGAGGAAAGCATAGTGAAAAAAATCATGGGCTAAGTTTGGAGAGAAATATAGTCTCATTTTAGCTTTGAATAAAGATATCTGTGTGACCTTGAGCAAGTCATTTTATCAGCTGGTCTCTCTTAAAAATTGGGAACTTGGAAAAGGTGGTATATTTACATAGTGTTATTATTTTTCCTTTTTCCTGAACTCTAATTTTTTTTTTTTTTTTTTTTTTTTTTTTTGAGACAGAGTCTTGCTCTGTTACCAGGCTGAAGTGCAGTGGCACAATCTTGGCTCACTGCAACCTCCGCCTCCTGGTGAAGTCTGATTTTTTAAATTTGATAGTTAGCATAGAGAGGCTTACTTTTAATAAAATATCAACAAAAATATTATGTGAAGCATTTTGAAGTGTTTCTAATGATTAAAATATTGATTATTTGGAGGATAAATTGTTCCCTGCTCTCAGCTGTATGTTACAGCTCTTTCTCCTTATCAAGACCAGACTTCAACATTCAGCAGGCCATTGTTTATTATCATTTTATCTCCTGCTAATTCTAACTTTGCCAAACAGCCACAAATCCCTTCTAACTCTCTAGTTAATTACATTGTACAATTTTGTAGCCTAAGAAAACTCCCTCCAAGGTATTTATTGAGTTTGGGTGAAAGGACCTATTACATAGCTCAAGTAGCCAATACCAAAAGCACATTTCCAGAGACTTACTCTATTAATAGAAAGTTTGAAATTGCAAACCAATCATCATTTTATTAAATTAATATTTTTGTATATATATGATATATGAATTAATTCCTTTTATCACATCAGTTCTGAAACTTAAGATGAAGGCTTTCAGAAATATTGCTCCTCTGATTGATTAATTTATAACATGACACCTTGCATTGTCATTATTTCTTCTTTGTTTCAATTTGTTTGATTTTTGCTAGTGAACTTTTTAAGATGAGTTTCGATCTCACACGTTTGAAGATAGCTTCTTGTACAATCCCTAGACAGCGCACTCAATAAATGTTCCTGGCAAAAAATGTGTTGTCCAGTGAAGCTGGATCAAGTACCATGTATTTTCCATGCCTGTAGCCCCTCCTTTATGTCTTATAAAGATCTCCCAGTTGCTAGTTGTTTGATTTTAGGGAACTAATAAGAGCCACAGTCATATATTTTCTTCTTTTTTTTTTCTTTGAGATGGAGTCTTGCTATGTTGCCAGTCTGGAGGGCAGTGGTGTGATCTTGGTTCACTGAATCCTCTGCCTCCCAGGTTCAAGCAATTCTCCTGTCTCTACCTCTCCGAGTGGCTGGGACTACAGACGTGCACCACCACACCCAGCTAATTTTTGTATTTTTAGTAGAGAAGGGGCTTCACTATGTTGCCCAGGATGGTCTCGATCTCTTGACCTCGTGATCCACCTGTCTTGGCCTCCCAGAGTGCTGGGATTGCAGGCATGAGCCTCCGCACCTAGCTTAAGAGCTACAATCACATATTTTCTAATGTGTACTACTGACCATACATATCAGTATGAAACTTCACAATCTCAATGTATAGTAGCTGCCTCCACTTGCTTTTTATAGATCAGAAAACTGAGACATAGAAAGGTTAAATTATGTTTGTGAAACTGTATTCCTCCAGTAAGGGAGTTGAGAGCCACACCCAGGCTATTTGTCCCTAGTGTGTAGGTACTTCCTATTACCTAATGCTTCCTACATCACATAACCTAGTGAGCTTATGATTACCAGGAATCATGAATTTAATCTATGTGAGACCCTGAGGAAATCACTTGGCATGTCTTTCTCTTACAGACAATATGCCAGCTACCATAAGATCTTCCATCAATACCTGATTAAGATGAAAGTGGACATTGGAAATATTTAGAAGAAACAAGAAAATGCTTTTTGTGGCTTTTAAAAAACTATTAGTACCTGCATAAAGATGTCTTCTCAACCAGGAACAATTTTGTGCTTTGCAGGATATTTGGCCATATCTGTAGACATTTTGGTTTTTGAAGTTATCACAACTGTGGTAATGGTATTGGTATCTAGCATGTAGAGGCCAGGGATGTTTTTAAGCATCCTACAATGCGCAGGAGAGTTTCTCACAACAATTAATTACCTGGCCCAAAATGTCACTTGTGTCAAAGTTGGAAAACCCTGATATAGACAGATAGTAATTAATTCAAAATATATAACTGGAAAAAATTGAATACTCATGAACAATAACAACAGAAGCTATAAAGTACATAAAGACAAATACAGTAAAAATGTGCAGGCTCTTTATTAAAAACTTAATAATATATCATTATAGGATGTGTTTAGAGAAAGAGAGAAATAAATATAACTCATTCTTGGATAGGAAAGTTCAATAATGTAAATATGCTAAAACTCTACAAATTCATCTCTGTAGTCACTGAGATTCCATAGTATTAGTGTAGTTCCCAGGACAGTTGGGACCTTGTAGAACATTGTAAGAACTTTGACTTTCCTCTTAGTGAGAGAAGATAACACTGGATGATTGCTGCAGATGTGATTGTTTTTAAAAAGCTCAGTCATGCAGCTATGTGGAAAATAGTTTGTGTGTTATGTTGTGAGAGGGGCAATCAGGACTGAAGCAAAGCAACAGCTAGCTTGAGATTGCAGTGGAATACACTTAAGCAGTGGTGCTGTTTTTTCTTGAGAGGTGACAATGAAGATTAAGGAAATTGATCAGTGAGGAGACATCTGAGGGTAAAGCTAAGAGCATTTGTTGTGTGATAAATTATCTACAAATATTGGGAAGGAAATTAGACCGAAACGCTTTTAAGTTTTTGCCTTGTGTACCTAAAAGTTAGGATTTACCATTTTCTGAGATGGAGATAACTGAGATAGGAGTAGATTTGAGTACAGGTAGAAAAGCAGAGTTAAATTTTGGATGTGAAGTTTGAGATGTGAATTAGACATTGGTTAGATTATCAGGGACCGCTAGATATATGAGCGTCAGTTGATGAAGACAATCAGAACTTAAGATATACATTTTGGAGTCACCAGGGTTAAGGCAGCACATAAGCACATTCAGATGATGAGATGACCCAGAGTAAAATCTGACAAAGAACAGTTTATGAACTAAGCCTTAGAATATTCTAATATTTAAAGATCTGAAATAAAAGAACAAAATATAGTGAAAATGGACAGTGTACAGTAACACTAGGAGAAAAATAATGATGACATAAAAGCTAAAATGTAAATAGAACTATAATTTCCAGTGTGATTGATAAAACAGTTTTGCTAGCAATGGGACTATTTTCCCAGATTAATACAATGTTTTAAATAACATTCAAAAGATAAAAACAACTTTAAAGAATATACCATTAAAAACTCAAAATTTGGCACAACTTATCTTAAAGTGATAACTAGTTCTGCTTTTCTGCTTTTATTCTATTAGCAATAAAAAAAACTCATAATCTCTTCAAGAGGGAAAGATTGAACAAATAATATAATAAGCTAAGTATAACTTTAGAATAGTATTTTTCAAGAATATTAAGTGATTTAGACATAAATAATGTAGCAAAGAGACAGTAAAATAACATATAAATAATGATGTCAATTTTATTAAACAATAAATGCACATAAAAATAGGCATATAATGTCTGGTTGTAAGGTGACACGAGAGAAAATGGGATAAAATAAAAAACAAATATCATACTGACAGTTAAATTGTGCGTGTATTTAAACTTTCAAAATTACCTTTCTGGCATTTCATAAATTTTTATAATCTGAATATAATCTTATATGTATTTTAATGTAACTTAACACTGTAAAAATAAAATATATTATCATGGATACAAAATGCATTACTTCTTGTTTTATCTTTTGTCTACAAAGCTATTTAAATTATCACAGGTAATTCAAACTTTGTTCTAGATAATATTCTGTTTGAATAATCTTCTTGTATTTTTAGTGTGACTCTGCCCGCTGCCATGACAATTATGAAAATTTTATTTGTCTGCTACATTTTTTGAGGAAATATTTGCTCACACTTTGAGGAATGCCTTTCAGTGATGAACTCACCCCATGGGAATAACAAACATAAAGGAAGAGAAGAAATCAGCTCTGTGTGCCAGCTACCAATACTTGACTATATTAACTACTCAAATCCTCCCACTTTCTACGGCTGTGAACCCATTTCAGTGAGAAACAGTGGCTCTTTTCCCATCCCTCCTTCCAAAAGTAATTTTGCATTATTTATGAATTGATTTTTGATAAAAGTTTTAAGATAATTCAATGAGAGAAAGTAAAGTCTTTTTAACAAATAGTGCAGGCACAACTGAATGTTCATGTGCAGAGAAATGAAGCTGGACCTCCACCTCGTACTACACACAAAAACTTACTCAAAAGCAATCACAAGCCTAAATGTAGGAACCACAACTACACAATTAAGATGAATAAGTGTTTGTGACCTTGGGTTACAGACTACATTTTGGATATGACCCCAAAGTCTTCAGCAAATATGAGAAAAAGAAATAGAAAGTAAATTAAAAAAAAAACCACGTGCTTTAAAGAATGACATCAAGAAAGTAAAAATACAATTCATAAAATTGAAGACTGTATTTGCAAATCATATATTTAATAAGAGTCTATGTTCATAATATTTAAAGAACCTTTACAATATGAGAATAAAAGACATACCAATTATATCACATTGTGGAAAAGGAAAAACTAGTAGAGATAATACAAACAGCAGTAGTTGCCAGGGGCTGGTGGGGGAGGAAGGAAGGAATAAGCAGAGCTCGTAGAATTTTTAGGGAAGTGAAAATATTCTGAATACTATAAGCATAAGTATATGTCATTATACATTTGTCCAAAACCATAAAATGTACAACACCAAGAGTGAACTGTGGACTTCGGCTGACAAACCATGTCTTAATGCAGGTTTGTCAGTCAGAACAAATGTTACACTCCTTTTAGGTTGTTGCTAATCAGGGAGACAATCCATGTGTAGGAACAGGATATAAAGGAAATCTCTGTAATTCCTCTCAATTTTGCTATGACCCTGAAGCTTATGTTAAAAGATAAAATCTTTAAAAATGTAATAAAAAAGAATAAAAAGACAAACCGTCCAGTTTAAAAAAACGTGAATGTTTAGATAGACATTTCTTCAAAGAAAATGTACTAATGGCCAAGAAGCACAGGTAAGGAAGCTTAATATCATTCGTCATCATGGAAATGCAAATCAAAGCTCAAATGAGGTAACATTTCAAACATACTAGGATGACCGTAATAAAAAACATGGACAATGACATGTGTTCTTATAGACAGGATGTGGAGAATTTGGAACCCTGATACATTCCTTGTGGAAATGAAAAAAAATTGTGCAGCCATGTTGGAAAACAGTTTGAAAGTTCCTCAAAATATTATCCATAGAGTTACTACATGACCCTACAATTGCAGGTGTATACACAAAAGAATTTAAAGCATTCATCCATATACAAATATTCAGATCAGCATTATTCATAATGGCTAAAATCAGAAACAAGCCTAAGTAATGTTTATCAAAGGATGAATGCATAAACAGAATATCAAACATCCATAAAATAGAATATCATTCAGCCTTAAAAATAGTGAAGTACTGATGAATGCTATAACATGTATGAACCAGGAAAGCATTATTATAGATGAGAAAAGCCAGGCATGATAGGTCACATATTGTATGATTCCATTCATATAAACTCTTCTGAATAGGTAAATCCTTTGTGACAGAAAGTAGATTAGTGTTTTTTCAGAGACTGGGAGAGGAAGGAATGGAGGGACTATTAATAAGTACAGCTTTTCGTTTTTTTGTTTTTTTGTTTTTTGAGGTGGAGTCTCACTCTGTCCCCCAGGCTGGAATGTAGTGGTACAACCTCAGCTCACTGAAACCTCAGCCTCCCAGGTTCAAGGGATTCTTGTGTCTCAGCCTCCTGAGTAGCTGGGACTATAGGAGTGTGCCAGCATGCCCAACTAATTTTTGTATTTTTTGTACAGACAGGATTTCACCATGTTGGCCAGGCTGGTCTTGAACTCCTGAC
Source organism: Ateles fusciceps (assembly GCA_036589455.1). NCBI lineage: Eukaryota > Metazoa > Chordata > Mammalia > Primates > Atelidae > Ateles > Ateles fusciceps. The sequence continues at coordinate 2,171,813 of JAZHEH010000672.1, forward strand.
CTCAGGTGATTCACCAGCCTTGATCTCCTAAAGTGCTGGTATTGCAGGCATGAGCCACCACGCTGGGACTGAGTACAGCATTTCTTTTCGAGACAATGAAAATATTCTGGAATTAGATTATCGTGATGATTGCAAACGTTGTGAATGTTCTAGAGCCACTGAGTTGTCCACTTTAAAAAGTAGAGTTGTATAATATGTGAATTTAAAGAAAAAGGAAAAAGGAATCTGCTTTATGTTTAAAGTATTCTAAAAAATTCCATGGATACCCCCATGAAGCCTGCCACATGATGCTGCAACTGGATGCCCTCTCCTCTTCCTGCTTTACTCAGCTATGGGCTCTCAACAGACTTTCACAAAGGTGTATACCATTTGCTTAGAGGATGCACAGTGTGGATACATATTACTGGGTACACAATGAATTGTCTAGTAAAAAGGTATTTCGGTTGCAAACACTGAGAAACTTTCAGTTGTTTGAAGCATGAACATCAGCAGGTGAGCTCTTTCTTGTTGGAGTCAGCTTGGCCTTACACTTTAACCCTATTGTGTTCCATAAACCTGGGTGACCATCATAAGCCATTACAGTCAATCCTGGATGCGTCCCAGATCCTTCTTAAATAAATGATACAATAACACCCCAGCTGTTGTTTTATGCACTCAAGATATCTTCTAATCTACAATCTTAAACCTAAAATAAATATCCTTATAATCTAACTCATAATTCTACTAAAATTCAGGATAGCTGATTAAAATTAAATTCAAAATCAATATATTCATAATTATTTGTGATTATTATTAATAAATAACAGAAACAATATATGTGATATTTACAGATACAGGCCATAACTGGTGAAGACATGTAAATGTGAAGTTCCAGTGAGATATCTGCATGAATTATTCAAGACGTTTGGTTTGCACTTTAATTGCACATCAGTTTGAATGTTGTGTGTGTGCTTATACTCTCACAACAATGACCATAGTTAGCATAATTATACACTTAGAATGGCCATAGCCATTGGCAATGTGCAAGGTTTATAATTTTGATCACTGCTTTATTAAGCTTTCAGTAGATTATGCTATGATAATAAACAACGACTCCTCTATCTCAGTGGTTTTCAGCAACAAAAGTTTATTTCTTTCCTGTTTTACATCTTAGGAGCCGTAGTTTGCTGTGCTCTGCCCAGCCTCTTTCCACTCTGCAACCAAGCTTTAAAAATCAACCTTTGAGTCAGTCTCCCGGTACAAGGAAAAGAAAACAATATCCACACTAGGCTAGGGCTCTTAAAGCTTCTGTTTGTATAGGACAAGGTCACTTCCATTGCTCCTCCCCTGAACACAAGTCACAAGGTGCACCTTGGCATCAGTGGTGTGCAGCTGTCTACATCTACTAGACAGAGGCACCATAAGTCACATGGAAACACTTGGAATTGCTAATTATCTCACAGAAAGGAGAAAAACATGTAAGGAAAACAAACAAAAAATGCCATATATGTTCTATTGTCTACAAAAGTCCAAAAGAATCAGTGTCTTACATACCTCTCTGCCTTGCAGACACTATTCTTCTAATACCCTTCTGCCATTTGCTATCTGACAACTTTTGTAAAGACTAATTTTCCTGATAAAAGTATTTAGTACCTTCTTTGTCTTTCCATAATTGCATTCCCTAAGCCCCTGTTACAATATTAATCATATGCCTCATTATACTGTATTTATTTTCAGTTACCTCTGCCTATAAACTACCCAAGGCTGGCACTAGGGAATGTTTTCCTTGTTACCTGGGTTCTAAAGCTGTAAATATTCAGTGGATATTTATAAATCAAAGACAGAACATTATCAAGATCCATTATTGAGTGGATCATTTTGTGTCTTATTTTATGGCATTCTCTGTCTCCCCTCTTCCCTCCCTTGTTTCTAACTTTAACTAATATTGGTTGAGTGCCTTCTATTTGGTCAACCATGTAGCATAAACAGATGATGGATAATGCATTCTCTGTATCATTCAGTGACCCAGAGTTAACTCTAACATGGACATATTTGAACAAGGAGTTAGATTAACTTGAATACGTAATGTCCAGGCTGGTGATCCTAACATGGACCTAGAATCTGATGGTCTTAATATTTTACCAGGAATTCAATTGCAGGAATTTCTGTATTCCAATTCAGAGAATTTTGAATGACATTATTTTCACTGTAGAATGTCCACAGGAATTCTACAAAATTTACCTTCCTGCCAAAATTCTTTAGTTATGTTTTGTGGTTAACACATTTTATTTTATTGTCAGACAGTTGTCTTTTGTGGCTTATACAAGACAATCATTTCCTTATCTCTATATTATTGTTTTCCAAACTGATGTGTTAGCTTAAAAAAAAAAAACAAACCTTTAGCTTATTATTATCACAGTGTTCATCAAATCACTACTATCATCTTAACACCAACACATTTTAGTTATTACTGAGTTGCTGGTTGTTAAATAATAATTTATACTATAAATGTTAACAGTGTGTCACATCCCAGAAGGGCTCATTTGAATGTGATTAAAATAAGAACTAGTCATCTGAATTAATGTACTCTCTGGTTGAGATTAGAAAGAGAAATAGAAATACTTTTTCTAGACAAAGGAAGTTCATTGAGAACAAAAAGTGTGTTTACAGTAACACAATTCTGGAAATAATGAAATATCTATGAGTTTGGTATTCTGTTCAAAACACACAAATCCACTAGGGAAAAGGTAAAGAGCTAATCTTTACTAGTGTAACAAAATTTGATCTTCTCTATGAGACAGGATTTTTCCATGACATAGGTTGACTGGCCCTGTAGTATAAAAAGAGTTAGCTAATAATCCAATAGTCTACCATATTAGATGCTTTTGAGAAAAAACAATGGACTCAGTTCTCTGAACTGATTAGATTATTATCCTTGGAGCAAACTCCACTCTTTCCAACCCCCTTTTAACTCTTTCTGGTTGTAGAGAGCTTGTTGCATAGATTCTGAACGTCACACTTCAGAAGAAATTTTAATCATTTCCTCCCAGACATAGTAAATGAAATTGAATGGGTTTTGAAAATATGGCATATCAGCATCAATATATTAGCTACCAATTGTTGCATAAAAATTTACTTTAAAACATGGAGAACTGAAGAAAAATAAGTTTCATTATCACAAGTAGAGTCTGCGGGTCAGGCACTGGGAGTTTCTTAGCTGAGCATTTCTGTCTCAGGACCTTTCTTGAAGTCAAGATACTGGCCAGACTTGAGTCATCTGAAAGCTTGCCTTGATGAAGAGGAAATATTCACTTCCATGACAATTCAGCCACACGGATGGCAGTACTGGCCAGTGGTTGGTAGGACTTCCAATGTGGGCCATTCAACAGGACTGTTTTAATGCCCGTATAGCATGGATTTCTCCCAAAGCAAATGAATCACTTGAAGCTGTTAGCACAGCCAATACTCAGCTAATCCTGAAAGAAAATATGGTCAGCAAAGATGACAACCACTTTTAGAGGCAGAAAAAACTAATAAGGCCATTGAAATGAAGAAAATAATTAAGGAAATAAAAACTGTCTCTTAAATCTATACAGTCTCAATTCAAACCCCAAATTGAAACCTGGTATTATACCTCCTATAAATATTGACTAATCTCTTCCCATGGTCTGGAGAAATTACTGCTCCTGAAAATAAGCAAGTGACTGAGATCCAGTCTCAGCTCTAAATAAATTGCTCTTTTCTGTCAATTTTCTTGAGTTTCCTATCTCTCATTTACTTTCACCAAAAACTCTGTAAAAGAACATTAGGTAAGAAAGATAAAATCATTAAAAACAAATAATTTTTCATAACACATATAGTCATCGAATATTATTTTTTATAGTACAAATTCACCACTAAATAACTGTTTTTACTGAAAAGTTTGTATTGCATACCTCAGAATTCAGAATATCATAGGTAGTTTTTAAAACCTATATAATGTTTTAATGAAGTAAAATATAGAAATAAAGCCAAGAAAGTTAAGACAGATAATTTAGCAATAATAATAATTATGGTAATAATAATGAAAACTAATAAGTAGCCAAAATCTGAGAAAGGTAAAGAATTTTAAAGGACAAGTTACAAAACCTTAACTGAATGCTAAATATAAATTTAAATTTTATTTTGAACTTCCTGAAGCCTACAGCAAAATGGAAGATATGATCAACATTTATTTTATACAAATATTTCACTCTTTTTAATTACCATCAATGATTCCTTCTTCTTTCCTCCCCAGACAGTCGATAAAAGTTGAACTGAAGTGGAAAACGTGAAATTAGTTTTCTGAGTTAAAGATTGATGGCTGTAACCACTATTAATTTGGATTTGTACACTGGTTTGCTATTTAGTTGGATTTGAATTCAAGGTAAATAATGCAAAAAAATAAAATAAGGTTTGCAGTTGGAAACTACCTTTCTATGACAAAGATTGATGAAAGGAAAGTTTACAATTAAAATTTTATTAGAGTGAACCTTGAAAACAAATTAGATTTTTGAGTGGTTCCCTAGGGGTGGGAGAGAGAAAGAATGGCGAATGATGTGAACAGGAATGAGGTTTCTTTTTGAAGTGATGAAAATGTTCTGTAATCAGTTATGTTGATAGTTTTAAAACTTTGTCAGTATGCTAAAAATCGCTGGATTGTACACTTTCAAAGAGTAAATGTATGATATAAAAGTACATTTTAATTTTTAAAAATTAAAAAACGTATCAGTAATATAAATATATGAGTGGAAAAAATTAAATGTAACAGAAAAAAAGTAATTCAATTAAACTTTTAAAAAATGAAAAAATAAGTCTTATGTCAGTGAAATATTTATAAAAACAATCAGTTTTTTAAATTAACCTACATAAAATTGGGACTTATGTATTTTCCAAATTGATTTATTTTCTCAATGAATTAGCTTAATGTTTGGCCATTTTTTAGATTCAACGTGACATATTTTTCAGGTAGGAACCATGAAACATAATTCTCTTTTACAATCTCAAAGTGATAAGCACAGTTTGGTAAACAGGAGAACTGCATAATATAAACTTAGTGATAGACAATTGACATATTAGTGACTTTTCAAATACTGATCTTGTTTCAGAATGTTGAGCCAACCTATTAGGGGATGCTATAAAGCTAGAAAGAAGTCCAAATATATTTAATAATAGATTAATATCCAAAATTATAACAACATTTTGAAAAGATGGGTTAACTATAAAATGGATTTTATAAGAAAACTTTAAAAAGCAGGCAAACAAACAAAAGAGATTTCAGGATATGAGGTTAACACCAAACTGATTAAATATCCAAGATGAGAAACAAGATTTAATTACTGAGCTTGTGAAAATGACTTGAAGAGCCACTGGCAGCAAACATGTTGGAAAGGACCTGGATACAGAGTGAAAAAAACCCAGAGAGGTATCTCAGCTATCTCCTTTAGCTAAATTCCTAAATGTTCTCAGTCACAGTTTCTAAGAACTCATTTAAAAGTAGTCACTCCTTCCTCAAATTGTTTCTTACCCCCATTCATTCTATACTTTCCCTTTGCAACTTCTGTAAGCTTTATGTCAAGTATTAAATTATATCTCTATCAGTTTAAGCTTCATTCTTGATCATTTTTCTCTGATTTATCATCTAATTTATTAATATTTTCTTCAGCTATATCTAGTCCACTTTTAGCCCATCTAGGAAGTTTTGTTCTGCTTATTTTATCGAGTGCTGTTCAATTCTAGGTATGCTAAGAAAACACAGAGTGGTCATTCAAATTGTGGGGTTTGGAGTCATCTTGACTTGGGTTTTAACTACAGATATGCTATTCTCTAGTAACAGGCCAGTAGGACCTCAGCAGATTCTTCAGACTTCGTTTTTCTTTATCTAAATATGAGGAAAATAGCACTTGCCTCACAGACTTATTCTAAGCATTTGTATTAGTTAATATTCTCCAAGATACAAGTGTCAAGACTGGAATAAATGTCCAACTATTTAATAAGGGAGAAGCCTGAGAAAGAAAATATGAAGCTGGAAAGGCTGGGAAACAAGCCTGACAATAGTGAAGATGAGAGGTAAGAAACATTCCTGGAAGCATCCCAGACCAGCAAGCAGCCTAAGGAGGGTTCAGCAAGACCAAAGTCCACTCTCCAGGGTTCCTGGAGTCACAGTTATCCATGGTCAACATACACATTTCCAGGAATGGACCACCTTAAGTATCCCTGTCACACTCGGTCACTGGCTAAGAACATGGCCATGGGAAGAGTAGCCTCCATACAAATGTGATAATAGATTTAGAGCCAACAGGTGTCTGACCTGATCAAGTAAGTGCTCTATTATTGGAGGTCTTCAAATCACATTTTCACGACTGCTATAAAGTTAAATAATAATTGATATGGCTTGGCTGTGTCCCCATCCAAGTCGCATCTTGAATTGTAACTCCCGTAATTCCCATGTGTCACGGGGAGAAACCTGGTGGGAGGTAATTGAATCATAGGAGTGGGTCTTTCCTGTGCTGGTCTCTTGATGGTGAATAAGTCTCACAAGATCTGATAGTTTACAAACAGGAGTTTCCATGCACAGTCTCTCTCTCTCTCTCTTTGCCTGCTGCCATCCATGTGAGATGTGCCCTTCACCTTCTACCATAATTGTGAGGCCTCCCCAGCCAAGTGGGACTGTAAGTCTAAAAAACCTCTTTTTTTCTGGTAAATTTCCCAGTCTCAAGCATATCTTTAGCAGCAGGATAAAAACAGACTAATACAACTATATACAATAAGTGCTAATCACAGAGCCTGACAGAGCAGCACCTTCTCCTTGGTAAATGATCAATAGACGGCCATGCAACACTGGGGTATGGTGACTCAGTTCACTGCTAAACCTCTGGCTTCCTCTAAAGCACCAATCAACAATTCCTAGATATAATCTTAACAGCGGTATTCTACAAATGCCAATAAACCACATCCTCAAGAGTTATAGGGTCTTGAGGTTACGTTTATTTAGGAAGTCTTAATGGAATAGGTGGCATTTGATTTAGCTCTAAAGAGTGAGAACAGCAGAAGGATTCCAGGCGGCCTTAGAGAAAGTATCTTGGGCAAAGGCTGATAGCAATATGGAGATGGGGGTGATGAGAACATTACTATGGTAAACATGCTTATGGTGACCCCTTTCTACTGCATATGGGAGAATTACCTGTTGAAAGATGTCTGCTGCATCATTTGAGAGTTCCAAATAAAAAAAGACAACAGTGAGCACCTAAAATGCCTCACCAGGACCTCAGAGTATATATTCACAACTTTGAAATTCAGTATCAAACACTTTTCCTGCATGCCAAAGAGCAAATTCTTCATGCTACCCACCAAGGAGGCACTGGGTCTGGAGAAAACTGTCTGTTAAGAACATGTAGAACAGAGAATCTTGAGATTTCTATTTTAGCCATAGTAGAATCTGTCAACTGGAACAAGTCTTCTAACACACTGAAACGGCTCTCTTATCTTTACAATAGATGTTGAGGCTCCTTACATTCTATGTCCATTATCATCCAGAAAAATGCTACAATTTTGAACTGGGTAATCACTAAAATAAGTACACCCTGAAGATTTCTGACTCGAAAGGTGTTTTATCCTTTTCAGCTCTCTTATTCTTATTTTTACTCCTGAGGAGAGAGAAAGCAACTATTACCATCCATCAAAGGTAGAAGTCATGGAACAACTAATTGGTTTTGAATTTAGTCTCATCAGGGGGTCAAAAAAAATTTGGATCAGACTTGACAGTATTTGAAAGAATACTGTTTTGTCTTTGAAAGAAATGGAAAGAAATGTTTTGTCTTTGAAAGAAAAGGAAAAAAGAAAAGAGATGCATGTTTCAAAAGTCAAGAAGAAAATGATCCCCCAGGCATCTAATTTGCATATTAGAAAATATAACTTGGCTATCAGGGAATGGTTGTGTTTGTACCAAAAGTGAGAGTCACTCTCAGATAATTCAGGAATGAAAGAGATCATGGACATGGATAGCACAAAATCATGATGGCAGGGCGTGCTGCTGAGATGACTAAGGAGGGACTAGGCCTGATCTCATTTTAATAGCTCTTCCCTGCCTGTTCACTGTGGGTCTAACTTGCTTGACCTCCTCTCTTTTCCATCTAAGAACTTTGCAACAGCAGACTTGTCATCTGTCTTCACAAAGCTTATAGAATGGAAAATATGGAGAGACCCCACTCAGTGAAGGCCTCTATATCTCCCTTTGACCACATCCTGACTCCAGCTAAAATGCCAACTCCATCCCTCTGAAACGCCAATTATCTTGAAAAGCCAAGCCTAAAGTCTATTAATTTCTTTATATCACACCCAGTCTGAGTTTCTTGATTTAAACAAACATATGGAGATGGATGACGCAAGGTAGTATAAACTGTATGTTGGAAGCAGGAGATAGTATTAAGCAGAGGTTTTTAATAATGAACCTTCTTGAATGGGAAAGGCATTTCAATGTTAACTACAGAGAATTTAAAGACCCATTAGCATGTCTCTGGATAACTGAAATTTGAGTGTTTATATGAGATGACATTGCAGTCATTAGGCATAAGTTCTAAAAGCTATGCCTATTAACATACCTACCCTAGCTTTTATGACTCAGTGAGAGCTGGTATACTAGTCAGGGGTTTAAAAACAAAACAATTCGGGGGAGGGGCAAAGATATGGCTGAGTAGAAACAGCTCTGGTCTGCAGCTCTCACTGAAATGAATGCAAAAGGCGAGTCATTTCTGCATTTCCAACGGAGGCACCCAGATTATCTCGCTGGGACTGACTAGTTGGTTGATGTGACCCATGGAGAGCAAGGAAAAGTAGGGTTGGGCAATGGTTCACCTGGAGCTGCACAGGGCAAAGAGACCTCCCTCCCCTAGCCAAGGGAGGTGGTGAGGAACTGTGCTAACCCACTGGGGTTCTGCGCTTTCCCATGAATGTTTGCAATCCTCAGATCAGAAGATTGCCTCATGTGCTTACACCACCAGGGCCTTGGGTCCAAGCACAAAACTGGCAGACCCACGACAGTTGCTCTGGTCAGTGGCCGTTCTGGAAGGCACAGAGCAGCAGGAGATTTTACATACTCCAGCAGCTCCTGGAACTCCAGGGAGGTGGGAGAGCTATCCACTCACAAGGCTGATGTCAGGGAACCAAGCAGCCTTGCTCAGCAGGTCCATTTCCATGAAAACCTACAAGTTAAGACCCACTGACTTGGAATCCCTGCTGGCCAGCACAACAGCCTGGAGTCTGACTGGGATGACTGAGCTCCTTGGGGAAAGGATCACTGACATTACGCAGCTCTAGTTGGTGGTTTTCCCTTGCCAGCGGTAGGGAGGCTGGGTGGTTTGGACTGGGCAGTATTCCCTACAGCGCAGCACACGGGCTGGGACAGATTGTGGCCAGACTGTATTTTTAGATGGGACCTGGATCCGTCCCTCCTCTCCAAGCAGAGCCTTCCTGCAGGAATTCCAGCAACTCCAGTCAGGGATATACAGACAAAACTCTGATCTCCCTGGGATAGAGGACCTGTGGGGGAGGGGGTGGCTGCAATATCAGGTTTAGTGGACTTAATCTTTCTTGCCTGCTGGCTCCGGAGAGTCTGGACAATCCAGAAAGAGGGATTCCCCCAGCTCAGTGCACCAGCTCCGCTAAAGGGCAGCCAGACTGCTTCCTTAAGCGGGTGTCTGATCCTATGCCTCTTGACTAAGTGAGACTCCCAGAAGGGTTAGCCAGACAACACATGCAGGAGAGTTCCAGCTGTCATCAGTTTGGTGCTCTTCTGGGATGAAACTTCCAGAGGAACAGCAAGCAGCAATCTTCACTGTTCTGCAGCCTCCACTGGTGATACCATGGCGAACAGAATCTGGAGTAGACTCCCCAGCAAATTGCAGCAGACCTGCAGAAGAGAGGCCTGACTATTAGAGAGAAAAACAGAAAGCAACGATAACAACATCATCATCATCAACAACAACAACAACAAACTCCACAAAAACCCCATCCAAAGATCAACAGCCTCAAAGAGCAAAGGTAGATAAATCCATGAAGATGAGGAAAAACCATCACAAAAACACTGAAAATTCCAAAAGCCAGAATGCCTCTTTTCCTCAAAATGATCACAACACTTCTCCAGCAGGGGGACAGAATGGGCCTGAAGCTGAGATGGACAAACTGACAGCAATAGGCTTCAGAAAGTGGGTCATAATGAACTTCTCTGAGTTAAAGCATTATATTCTAACCCAATGCAAAGAAGCTAAGAACAATGGTAAAACTTTACAGGAACTGTTAACTAGAACAACCAATTTAGAGAGGAACACAAATGGCCTGATGGAGCTGAAAAACACAGCACGAGAACTTCATGAAGCATACACTAGTATCAATAGCTGAATTAACCAAGTGGAGGAAGGAATATCAGATCTGGAAGACTATCTTGATGAAGTAAGGTAGGCAGAGAAGATTAGAGAAAAAGAAAAAAAAGGTGGAAACAAAACCTCTGAGAACTATGGGACTATGTAAAAAGACCAAATCTATGACTGATTGGAGTACCTGAAAGAGATGAGAAGAATAAAACCAAGTTAGTAAACACACTTCAGGATATCATCAAGGAGAACTTTCCCAACCTAGCAAGACAGGTCATCATTCAAATTCAGGAAATCCAGAGAACCCCAGTAAGATACTCCATGAGAAGATCAACCCCAAGACACATGATCATCAGATTCTCCAAGGACGAAATGAAGGAAAAAATGTTAAGGGAAGCCAGAGAGAAAGGCCAGGTCACCTACAAAGGGAAGCCCATCAGACGGAGGGCACACCTCTCAGTGGAACCCTACAAGCCAGACAAGATTGGGGGCCAATATTCAACATTCTTAAAGAAAAGAATTTCCAACGCAGAATTTCATATATGGCTGATATGGTTTGGCTGTGTCCCCACCCAAATCTCATCTTGAATTGTAGCTCCCACAATTTTCCTGTGTCATGGGAGGGACCCCGTGGAAGGTAACTGAATCATGGAGGCAGTTTCCCCTATACTGTTCCAGTGGTAATGAATAAATCTCATGGGATATGATAGTTTCATAAAGGGTTTCCCCTTTTGCTTGGTTCTCATTCTCTCATGTCTGTCACCGTGTAGGACATGTCTTTTGCCTTCTACCATAATTGTTAGGCCTCCCCAGCCACATGGAACTGTGAGTCAGTTAAACCACTTTTTCTTTATAAATTACCCAGTCTCAGGTATGTCTTTATTAGCAGCATGAGAATAGGTTAATACACCAGCCAAACTAATCTTCATAAGTGAAAGTGTAATAAAATCCTTTTCACATTTCGTTACCACCAGCCTTCCTTGTAAGAGCTCCTGAAGAAAGCACTAAACATGGGAAGTAAAAACTGTTATCAACCACTGCAAAAACACACTGAAGTACACAGACCAATGACACTATTAAGCAACTACATTAACAAGTCTGCAAAATTAACCAACCAGCATCATGATGACAGGATCAAATTCACACATGACAATATTAAACATAAATGTAAATGAGCTAAATGTCCCAATTAAAAGGTACAGAATAGCAAGCTGGATAAACAGACAAGACCCGTTGGTGAGCTATATTCAAAAGATACATGCAAAGACACACAAAGTCTCAAAATAAAGGGAAGGAGGAAAGTTTAGCAAGCAAATGAAAAGCAGAAAAAATGAAGGGCTGCAATCCTAGTTTCTAACAAAATAGACTTTAAATAAAAAAAGGTCAAAAAAGACAAAATAGGGCATTACCTAATGGTAAATGGCTCAATTCAACAAGAAGAGTTAACTAATCTAAATATATATGCTTCCAATACAGGAGCACCCAGATTTATAAAATAAAATCTCTCTTACAAAGAGACTTAGACCCCCACACAATTATAGTGGGAGACTTTAATACCCTGATGTCAGTACTATACAGATCATTGAAGCAGAAAATTAACAAAGATATTCAGGAGTTGAACTCTGGATCAAGTGGACCTGATAGGTATCTACAGAACTCTCCACCCACAAACAACAGAATATACATTTTTCTCAGCACCACGTGGGACTTACTCTAAAATTGATCACATAATTGGAAGTAAAACACTCCTCGGCAAAAACGAAAGAACTGAAATCATAACAATCTATAAGACTACAGTGCAATCAAATAAGAACTAAAAATTAAGAAACCCATTCAAAACGATTCCACTATGTGGAAATTGAACAGCATGCTCCTGAATAACTTCTGGGTAAATAATTAAATTAAGGCAGAAATCAAGAAGTTCTTTGAAACTAGTGGGAACAAAGAGACAATGTGTCAGAATGTCTGGGACACAGCTAAAACAGTGTTAAGAGGGAAATTTATAACACTAAATGCCCACATCAAAAGTCTAGCAATATCTCAAATTGATACTCTAATATCACAGCTAAAATAAGTAGAGGATTAAGAGCAAACATATACCAGAGCTAGCAGAATACAAGAAATAACCAAGATCACAGTGGAACTGAGGGAACTAGAGACACGAAAAACCCTTCAAAAAATCAACGAATCTAAGAGCTGTATTTTTGGGAAAAAAAAAATCAATAAACCAGACTGGTAACCAGACTAATAAAGAAGAAAAGAGAGAAAATTCAAATAAACACAATCAGAAATAATAAGAGGGATACCACCACTGACCTTCAGAAATACAAACAACCACCAAAGAATAAACACCTCTGTGCAAATAAACTGGAAAATCTAGAAGAAATGGATAAATTCCTGGACACATACACCCTACAAAGACTGAACCAGGAAGAAATTGAACTCCTGAATAGACCAATAACAAGTTCTGAAATTGAGACAATAGTAAATAGCTTACCAACCAAAAATGCATAGGAACAAATGGATTTATAACTGAATTCTCCCAGAGAAACAAAGAGGAACTGGTACATTTTCTTATGAAATTATTCCAAACAATTGAAAAGGAGGCACTCCACCCAAATTTATTTTATGAGGCTAGCATCATCCTGACACCAAAACCTTACAGAGATACAGCAAAAAAAAAAAAAAAAAAGAACTTTAGGCCAGTATCCTTGGTGCACATTGATGCAAAAATCCTTAATAAAATACTTGCAAAGCAAATCCAGCAGCATATCAAAAAGCTTATCCACCATGATTGAGATGGCTTCATCCCTGGATTTAAGGCTGTTTCAATATATTTAAATCCACACATGTAATTCATCACATAAACAGAACTAAAGACAAAAGCCACGTGATTATCTCAATAGACGCAGAAAAGGTGTTCAATAAACTTCAACATCCCTTCATATTAAAAACTCTCAATAACCTAGATATTGAAGAAACATACTTCAAAATAAAAAGAACAATTTATGACAAACCCAAGCCAATATCATACTGGATGGCAAAAGCTGGAAGCATTCTCCTTGAAAACTGGCACAAGACAAGGATACCCTCTTTCGCCATTCTTATTCAACACAGTGTTGGAAGTTCTGGCCAGGGCAATCAGACACGAGAAAGAACAGACAGGAAGAAGTCAAATTGTCTTTGTTTGCAGATGATATGATCCCATATCTAGAAAACCTCATCAACTCGGTCCAAAAGCTTCTTCAGCTAGTAAGCTACTTCAGCATAGTCTCAGGATGCAAAATCAATGTGCAGAAATCGCAAGGATTTTTATATACCAACAACAGACAAGCAGAGAGCCAAATCATGCGTGAACTCCCATTCCCAATTTCCACAGAGAATACAATACCTAGGAATACAGCTACCAAGGAAGGTGAAGGACCTCTCCAAGGAGAACTAGCAACCACTGCTCAAGGAAATCAGAGAGAAGACAAGCAGATGAAAAAACTTTCCATGTTCATGGATAGAAAGAATCGGTATTGCGAAAATGGCCATACTGCCCAAAGCAATTTATAGATTCAATGCTATTCCCATTTGACACAATTCACATTCTTTTTAGATTATCTCATAATTAAACAAACTTTTTAATAATTCATATGGAACCAAGAAAAGAGGTTGTATAGCCAGGACAATCCTAAGCAAAAAGAACAAAACTGGAGGCATCATGCTATCTGACTCCAAACTATACTATATGGTTACAGTAACAAAAATACTGAAACAAAAACAAGCACGTAGACCAATAGAACAGAATAGAGAACTCAGAAATAAAACCACATATCCATAACCATCTGATCTTTGACAAACCTGACAAAAACAAGCAATGGGAAACAGATTCCCTATTTAACAAATGGTACTGGGAGAACTGACTAACCATATGCAGAAAACTGAAACTGGATCCCTTCCTTACACCTTATAAAAAATTAACTCAAGATGGATTAAAGACTTAAACATAAACCCCAAAACTATAAAAACCCTAGAATAAAATCTAGGCAATACTATTCAGTACATAGTCATGGGTAAAGATTTTATGAAGAAATTTCCAAAAGCACTTGCAACAAAAGCAAAGGTGACAAATGGAATTTAATTAAACTAAAGAGGTTGTGCACAGCAAAAGAAACTATCATCAAAGCAAACAGACAACCTATAGCATGGGAGAAAATTTTTGCAATCTACCTATCTGACAAAGGTCTAATATCCAGAATCTATAAGGACCTTAAGCAAATTTCTGAGAAAAAAACAACCCCATTAAAAAAGTGAGCAAAGGACATGAACAAACACTTCTCAAAAGAAGACATAAATGCAGCCAACAAACATATAAAGAAAAGCACAACATCACTGATCCTTAGAGAAATGAAAATCAAAATCACAATGAGATACCATCTCACATCACCAGTAAGAATAGTGATTATTAAAAAGTCAAGAAACAACAGATGCTGGTGAGGTTGTAAAGGAATTGTAAAGGAATAGGAACACTTTTACACTGTTGGTGGGAATGGATTGTGGAAGACAGTGTGGTGTCAAATACCATTTCACCTAGCAATCCCATTACTGGATATATACCCAAAAGAATATAGATCATTCTATTATAAAGACATATGCACCCGTATGTTCATTGCAGCACTATTCACAATAGCAAAAACATGCAATCAACCAAAATGCCCATCAATGATAGACTGGATTAAAAAAATGTTGTACTTATACACCATAGAATACTATGCAGCCATAAAAAAGAATGAGATCATGTCCTCTTATTGGCAGGAACACAAATGGAGCTGGAAGTCATTATCCTCAGCAAAGTAACACAGGAACAGAAAACCAAACACTGCATGTTCTCACTTATAAGTGGGAGCTGAATAATGAGAACACATGGACACAGGGAGGGGAACAACAGACACTGGGGCCTGTTGGGAGAATGAGGGTTGGGGGGAGAGCATTAGGAAAATAGCTAACACATGCTGTGCTTAATATCTAGGTGATAGGTTGATAGATGTAGCAAACCACGTGGCACATATTTACCTTTGTAAGATATGTGCACATCCTGCACATATTCCTCAGAACAAAATAAAATAAATAAAATAAAACAAAAAAAACTAATAGGAGATATACATATAATAGAAGACATCTACCTATATATCTATTTGTCTATATCTTCTATTTTTTAAAAATACATATACACCATGGAATACTATGCAGCCATAAAAAAGGATGAGTTCATGTCCTTTGCAGGGACATGGATGAAGCTGGAAACCATCATTCTCAGCAAACTGACACAAGAACAGAAAACCAAACACTGCGTGTTCTCACTCATAAGAGGGTGTTGAACAACGAGAACACCTGGACACAGGGAGGGGAACATCACATACTGGGGCCTGTTGGGGGTTGGGGAGCCTAGGTAGGAATAGCAGGGGATGGGGAGATTGGGGGAGGGATAACATTAGGAAAAATATCTAATGTAGGGGACAGGGGGGATGGATACAGCAAACCACGATGGCATGTGTATACCTTTGTAATAATCCTGCACGATCTGTACATGTACCCCAGAACTTAAAGTATAATAAAAAAATACATACGGTATTTTTTATTATGTGTATGGTATATATATTTTATATATATGGTATTTTTGGTATGTATATGGCATATATATATTTTAAAACATGTACCATATTTACCATATATAGGATTTTGTAAAATACCATACATACACATATATTCATGCACACACACACAGACACACAAACACACATATATATGTATATGGTATTGGTTCATGAGATTATGGAGGCTAATAAGTTCCAAACTCTGTTATCTATGAATGAGAGACACACACAGGAGACTGGCAGCATAATTCAAAGTCCTGAGAGCATGAAAGCCAATGGTTTGGGTGTCAGTCCAAAGACAGGAAAGATTGATGTCTCAGCTCAAACAGGTAGAGAGCCAACAAATTTTCTCTCCCTTCATCTTACAGTTCTATTTGGGACCTCAATGGATTAGATGATGCCCACTAACACTGGAGAAAATAATCCACTTTATTCAGCCTTATCAATTCAAAAGCTAACGTCTTCTAGAAACATCCTCACAGAGAGACTCAGAAATATTAGATCAGTTGTATTAGTTTATTTTCATGCTGCTGATAAAGACATAGCTGAGACTGGGAAATTTACAAAAGAAACAGGTTTAATGGACTTACAGTTCCATGTGGCTTGGGAGGCCTCACAATCATGGTGGAAGGTGAAAGGCACTTCTTACACGGCAGTGGCAAGAGATAGAACTTGTGCAGGGAAACTACCATTTTTAAAACCATCAGATCTCATGAGACTCATTCACTATCATGAAAACAGTGCAGGAAAGACCCGCTCCCATAATTCAATCACCTCCCACCAGGTTCATCCCATGACACATGGGGATTGTGAGAGTTACACAATCCCCATTTGGGGATTTGGATGGGGACACAGCCCATATGGAGATTTGGATGGGGACACAGCCAAACCATATCATCGGTACACAAGTAATTGTGGTATTTGCCATTGAAAGTAATGGCAATTACTTTTGTACCAACATAATATTTAATTGTATATCTAGGCATTCCATGGTCTAGCCAAACTGACACATAAAATCAAAATTAACTATCACAGCTGTATTCCCACAAACATTCATAATGTCCCTTTATCTGAAAACAACCCCCTCCTACCAATATCCTTAGTCCCACTTCAATTGAGTTCTACTTGACAAACAATCTTTTAGACATATTTTATGCCTCAAGCACTGCGATTGATGCTGCAGATACAATTATGAATAAGACAGGGTCCCACTAACTCATAGGCCAGTGGGAGAAGCAGTTGTAAGTAGATTACTTCAGTGTATTATTATATGCTTAGTAATAAAGGTAGGCATTGGAAGCTATGAAAACAGGAGAGGGATTTCCTAAATAAGAGAAATCTTTCTCCTCTATTCATATCCAAAAACTGGGATATCTATCATATCTTAAAAAAAATGCTTCTGAAAGGTGAAAATATTATTGTCTGCTCAACAGTATCACTAAAGAGTCATAAACCATAAAATTATAAATTTCAAACTGACTTTAATTTTAAAGTTCAAGCAATTTCACCTGCATAATAACTTCTAGAAATAGTAGTAACTTTTCTATTTCAATATGGAGTACTAATTATCTCTTAAAGCTTTTTAGCTTAAGGCAACAAACTATATTGATTTGATCCCCTTAGAATAATATGTCTCAGTTGCTAAATTCTTATGTTTTCTGGTGTCTAAACTAGAGCATTGCTCATTCTCACCAGGACACAGGTGACAAAGAGTGGAGAGTCTCCTGAAGCTATGGATGGAGGTAAGAAGAAAGATTGAAAGGCAGGAAAACATAACTAGATAATGCGATGCTAAGCCAGCTAGGGAGTCAGAGGTTGAGTTAGGAGGTGATTAATAGAAAAGGTATTTGGTTGTCAACTCTGCTTTCTCTGAAAGCAGAGTAGTCTCTGCAACTGGGCCAGGCTAGTGTTCCCTTTGAAGTTCAGTCTGCTGATGGAAACTAGGTTGGTAACTCCTTCTGAGAAAGTCAGTCTGAATAGCCAGGAACTTAGTGTTGACCTCCACTCTCCCACGGGATGGCTGATACTGTATTATGCCCCGCATTCCACGATTGGATTTGGAAAGGAAATACAACCACACTTGGCTGCACCACCTTGGTCCTTGGACAAATGTCTTAAATCTTTTTGTTCTAAACATTTCAGAGAAACAGAACTATCCTGCAATGTCAGTGCTAAGTAGGGCGTCCTTGAAGCATCTGCCTTCAGAGAAGCGACGCTGGCCAGTTCCCTCTCCTAACTGGCTCTTTCATTTTCTGCCCATAACCACAGAAAGAGGCAGCCTATTCCCACTGTATGTTTTTATCCCTCTTGAATTGCCCCTCCACCCTCCACATAAACTGTTAGTGTCATCCAACATCACACCTAGTCTATCCCATATTCAAACCCTAATAAGCTTCTTTTTATCACAGGAGTTTATTGTTAAGAATTTAATGAGCTACAGATTGTATTTACTTCGCTTGTAAATTGTTCATTATCCTTGCAAGAAAGGCCAGTTTCTTGCCATTTCTATTATTGGAGATACTCAGGCTAAATCACTTGATGTGTACTTTTATTTGCAAATCATATATATCCATCCTTCAATTTCAATTACAGGATGAATCAAATATTTACAATGTTCTGATACCTTTACATTTCTAAAATAATTTTTTTCTGATCTTTTTTAAGCTGTAATAATTTTCTTCCAAAGACTATGGCACTTCACCTTCAATTCGATTCATAAAATAACACAACACACAAGGTGCATACACCATAGTGCTGGAGAACATTGGCTCCAGAAACAGGCTGACATTCCTTTTAATGGGGCTGCTGATATTTCTAGGAGTGGGATACTTAACCTCTCTAATAGCAGTAATGATGGCTTGATGGCTAATATTTATCCTAAGCTCCTTTAGTGGAAGACACTCTGCTAAGCATGTAGCATGCATTATCAGCTTTACAATAACCATAATGCAAAATATAAGTATCATTCTCATTTTAAAGATGAGGAATATGAGGCACAGAGAAGTTAAGCAACTTACTCAAAATTACACAGCTAGTAAATAGGGGACCAAAATTTAAAGCCAGTCAAGATGCCTCTAGAGTCCACTCCTACTGTGATGTTCTTTTAAATGAAGGCTAACTCTTTTGTAAAACAGGGATAATAATATTATCATTCTCAGGGGCTCCTTAAAAGGAGAACCAGGGGGTCTAAGATACACATCACAATGTCTGCCTGCCAAGCACGAAGAGAGGTCTCCTGAGAGAGGCCAAAATAAGGAATTTCCCAAGTGCACAGGCAATTGATGAGTTAAAAGTTACGGAGAAAATTAAGAGAAAAGTCAAACAAATGATCAAGAATTTGAATAGGATATAGAAGTTGAGAGCAACTACACATGAAATTTGGCAATTACATGTGTAATTGCCACAGTTCATGGCAAGCATTTTTACAAATTTTCTAAAAACTTTTCAACAATAAAACTTTAGCATGTGAACTAACAAAGGATGTGAAGGACCACTTCAAGGAGAACTACAAACCACTGCTCAAGGAAATAAGAGAGGACACAAACAGATGGAAAAACATTCCATACTTATGGTTAGGAAGAATCAATATTGTGAAAATGGCCATACTGCCCAAAGTAATTTATAGATTCAATGCTATCCCCATCAAGCTACCTATGACCCTCTTCACAGAACTGGAAAAAAACACCTTAAACTTCATATGGTACCAAAAGAGAGCCCACATAGTCAAGTCAATTCTAAGCAAAAAGAACAAAGCTGGAGGCATCACACTACCTAACTTCAAACTATACTACAAGGCTACAGTAATCAAAACAGCATGGTGCTGGTACCAAAACAGAGATATAGACCAATGGAACAGAACAGAGGCCTCACTGGCAATGCCACACATCTACAACCATCTGATCTTTGCCATACCTGACAAAAACAAGCAATGGGAAAAGGATTCCCTGTTGAATAAATGGTGTTGGGAAAACTGGCTAGCCATGTACAGAAAGCAGAAATTGGACCCCTTCCTGGCACCTTACACTAAAATTAACTCCAGATGGATTAAAGACATAAACATAAGACCTAACACCATAAAAACCCTAGAAGAAAACCTAGGAAAAATCATTCAAGATATATGCATAGGCAAGGACTTCATGACTAAAACGCCAAAAGCATTGGCAGCAAAAGCCAAAATAGACAAATGGGATCTAATTAAACTCCAGAGCTTCTTCACAGCAAAAGAAACAATCATTAGAGTGAACTGGCAACCAAAAGAATGGGAAATAATTTTTGCGATCTACCCATCTGATAAAGGGCTAATATCCAGAATCTACAAAGAACTAAAACAGATATAGAAGAAAAAAACAAACAAACACATTCAAAACTGGGAGAAGGATATGAACAGACACTTTTCAAAAGAAGACATATATGAGGCCAACAAACATACGAAAAAATGAAATGCAAATCAAAACCACATTGAGATATTATCTCACGCCAGTTAGAATGGCGACCATTAAAAAATCTGGAGACAACAGATGCTGGAGAGAATGTGGAGAAATAGGAACACTTTTACACTGTTGAGGGGGAGTGTAAATTAGTTCAACCATTGTGGAAGACAGTATGGTGCTTCCTCAAGGACCTAGAAATAGAAATTCCATTTGACCCATCAATCCCATTACTGTGTATATATCCAAAGGTTTATAAATCGTTCTATTATAAAGACACACGCACATGTATGTTCACTGAGGCACTGTTTAAAATAGCAAAGACCTGGAACCAACCCAAATGCCCATCGATGATAGACTGAACAGGGAAAATGTGGCACATATACACCATAGAATACTATGCAGCCATAAAACATGATGAATTTGTGTCCTTTTTAGGGACCTGGATCAACCTGGAAACCATCATTCTCAGCAAACTGACACAAGAACAGAAAATCAAACACCGTGTGTTCTCACTCATAGGCTGGTGTTGAACAGTGAGAACACATTGACAAAGGGAGGGGAGCATCACACAGTGGGGTCTGTTGTCGGGGACTAGGGGATGGACAGCCAGGGGTAGGGAGTTGGGGAGGGATAACATGGGGGAGAAATGTCAGATATAGGTGATGGGGACAGAGGCAGCAAACCACATTACCATGTATGTACCTATGCAACAATCCTGCATGTTCTTCACATGTACCCCAGAACCTAAAGTGCAATTATATATATATATATATATATAAACTTTAACATGTGGTCACTTGTCATTACCTTTGTGGAAGCTCAAATGCGTCTAGTTGCTTCTTTACTATTTTGGGAATTAATACCTGGTCCCTACTTACAAAGCCCTGATAAAAGCAAAACTCTTATTAAAAGTGTAAAAACATAAAACGTGTTATATCAAGTTTTCTAATCTTCTCAGGTTGTTGTTTTTGGTCTGATCTTTCTTTTGTATCAACTTTTATCTCCCTAATAATTTTCCAGCATGATGGTAAAAGTTTAAATGTTTTAAGGTGTAATTTTATTTTATTTTATTTGCAAATCCTATGTATCTATCATCCTTCAATTTTAATTATAGGATGAATCAAATATGTGCAATGTTCTGATACCTCTAAATTTCTGATGCCTTTAAATTTATGGAAGGAAGAGAAGTAACTTGTGAACTGTCATGTTTGTATTAGACATTACACCAGGACATTAGTGTAACCCACTCGATCTCCATAAACGCTGCAAGAAAGATGCTCTTATTCCATTTCACAGATGAGGAAATTTGCCTTAAGCCTGTAGAACTGGCCTTACCCTCCAACTTGCCTGACATCCAGAGATAAACCCCAAGAAGTTCATTTTTACATGAACCCATATATAATACAGACTACATCAACAAAGAAAATCTCACACATCAGTTCTAAAGAGAAATCCTTCTGTTTCCTTTTTACTTATTAGTGTGGCAGTTACTTTTCTCTCGTGACTCTGTGTTTGCTTCTCCTAGGAGAAGCAAATCTTGACTACAGATTGATAAATAGTTGCATTCTCTGGTTTCTAGACTTTATGGGGCTTGCTTTTGGGATTTGGTGCCCCCGAAGGTAGAGCCAGTGGTCCTTATTAAGATATCACCAAATTTAGAACTGTATTTAGCACTTGAGCTCCCAACATTCATTTACTAACTTTTGATTAGCTTGGTTTGGCTAAAGACAAGACACAGGTCCAATAAACTAAGTGCAGTCGGGTCCCCTTCCCAAATCTGGCCAGGTGCTTGTGTGCAGCTCAAATAATCTCTTCTCTATCTTACCATTTCAGCCTCTGCCATAAGAGAATGTTTTTAACGTACCTTAATTCTGAACTACAATAGTCCTGTTCTTCCTGCAGACTTTTTTTTTAATCCTCTGACTTACTTCTTCTAAGGCTGAAATTAGGTCATTATTTCTAGAATGACATGATTTTATTTTCCTTTTTCCCTTTTCTAGGTTGCCAGCAATAAAATAATAAAAGCTGAAGTCCTAAAAATGGGAGATAGAGGAAAACTAGCGTTCCCATTTTTATATCAGAAATCTAAGCTCCCCGAAGGCTCTAACAGAGATAGTTTTCTTTCACTCTAAAATTGTCTTCTGGAATAGAATATAGGCATAGACGATAGCAATTCTTACTGCATTTTTTATGTATCCCTGAGGAGATATTACCACAAAGGAAAATAACCAGAGAGTGTGCACTAAGCACTTAAGTATGCTCACAGTTTGCACTCAGTCACAAAAATGAAGGTGAAAGCAATTTGAAAGGGAAGAACGCTGACCTAGGAGGCAGAATGCGTGCATCTGACTCCTTGTGGAGTGTGACTCCACGCTAGTCACATTGTCCATCTGACCTGCTGTCGTCAGCTGCACAAAATGTCAATGATGTTCTGATTTAGGTTAATAAAAAACATTAGGAGAGAAGGAAGTGACGTTGTTGCTAAAAGCAGTACCCAATCTTGTCACTCTTTTTTAGGCTTCAATCCATGAGACCCCTTTCTCACATGTAAAAATTAACCTTCTACCTGGGCATTGGTTTCTAACATATCTCTGTCCTTGGGGATGTTGCTGATCAATTACATCACTTTCTTCCAATATCTTCATCATCACTTTATTAACTGATTTGTTCCATAAAGGATTTAAAACATTTTAATCTCAGGCTGAGCACAGTGGCTCATGCCTGCAATCCCAACACATTGGGAGGCCAAAGTGGGAGGACTGCTTGGGATTTTGAGAACAGTCTGGGCAACAGAGTGAGACCCCCATCTCTCAAAATACATAAAAATAGCCAGGTGTGGTGGTATGTTCCTATAATCCTAGCTACTTGGGAGGCTGAAGCAGGAGGATTCCTTGAGCCCAGGAGTTTGAGGTTGCAGTGACTGTAATAATGCCTGTACTCTACCCTTGGTGACAGAGTGAGGCCCTGTCTCTAAAAATATATATGAATAAATAATAAAAAAATAAACAGTTGAATCTTCCATAAAGTAAGGAAAAAACAGAACAAACCATGATTGTCTTTTGATCCCATGTTTGTTCCAGGTATTGCTCACCCACTGTTCCCTGAGAGTCAACAACCTCATGTTCCCTAGAAGCTTTCTCCACCTTACCCAGGCTCCCTCTCCCCCTCATCTTCTCTATCCTTCCTTCTCCCTTTCAGTTTCCACTTTTAAATAGTTTTGTTTTGTCTCTTGTCTTCTGGTGTCATTCTGCAGTGACACTACTACTTTTTCTTAAGGCATTATTTGTTGGCTTTAGCCATGACAGGTAAGAATTTATTTTTTTCCTTTTTGCCCTCTGTTTGTCTATTTTATAATCATTTTATTTGCACTGATGGTTGTTTTTGAATATTTTAATGGTATCATTTCCCCTTCATTCCTAATCCATTGATCGTATGCTATCTTTGCAAGTTCCCATTACAGTATTTGGATGAAAATACAAACATACCTTCCGCTTCTCTCTACTTTACCTTCCTTCTGCTGCCTCCAATCCCTGGCAGCTATAACTTGACTTTTGCTCTGTAAAAATTTATAACATCTATTTTCTCCCCCTCTAGACATTATTCTGTCTCCTGCGTTTTGTCAAGGATTGATCCCTAAAGGTTCACATCAACAAAAAAGTGTTTATTTCATTTACCTTTAGTTTTTGGATTATTGAAATTAGAAACAAAATAAAACAAAAACATGTTTTGTAATGCTCTCACTCTTACTGTCTACCTCCTAATTCTAGTAGTTGGGATCTTTGCCTCACTTCTATGCAGTGTATAGATTTAGTGTTCTAATTTAGACCAGCAGCTTTCTAAGCTTGATTCTCAAAAGTGAGTGTATGCTGGATTTCTGTTCTAACTCACATTTCATTTATCTCCAGCCATTTTTGGCTGCCCTCCATTCTGCAAATTCTGTTATAATTTGAGGCTTAAAACTGCTTAACATTTTTTTTTAATTTCTATAATTACTCAGGATAAATATTGGGAAGGGTGGTTTTTACTAAATTCAGGTCACAAAACACATGCTGTTTTAGAAGCACATAATCACAGAGATTTAGTATTTCATATACATGTTAAATTATATATATATGAAATGTGTGTTTACGCACACACATACACACACACACACTCTATATGTAATTTAGAGAGTTAGCTGTCCTTAAATTTGCCTAAGCATAATTTTTAAAGGGTAATAATAAATAACATAATTTTCAAATCTCTTATAGTCCACACTTTCTAGAATTATCCAGAGAACTGGAATGAATGAGCAGAAAATTTCATAAAGATTAGAATGATACATTTGAAGATGGAATATGATATATAAGAAATGCTCCATACTCCAATTTTGCTGTCATCACTTTATTATGTATTACACCCCGTATAATCATATTCTAATCACCACCATCATCATCTTCTTCATAACCATTATTGTGGCTATCATTTTAGCATTTCAAAATAAAGAAACAAATTAATCTACAACAATTTCTTTCTCAGTCTCCCTCCCTGATCTCCAAATCCATTAATTTTAAATTCAGTGTGTATTATTTTTCCTAAAAGCACTCATCCATTAGTTGAGTCATACGTCAGCAAGCTGCTTTTTTCCAAGTTGTTGTTTCTCTTAGTTTATTTGTCTGCATGTTTATAAGCTCCAGCAAAAAAAAAAAAAAAAAAAAGAACGAAAAAAGAAAAAAGAAAGGAAAGGAAGAGAAAAAAGGGGGAAAATAAGCAAATAAACTGAAACATCCCTTTGCAAGTAGAAAATACCCCTTATTGCTTCGATTATTTCAAGCTTAAAATCTTTCAGAGTCCAGATGCAAGCATGAGGGTCATAAAAGATGAAGTATGGTTTATAAAAGAAACTTCATCCTGTATTTCAATCCATTTGATCTCACCAGAGTACCAGCTCAGAGGACATTGTTTTAAATGTTATTTACTCATGGCCCAGGCAAACAGACTTGCCTCCCAAAGATGTTACCTTGTTAAGACATACAAGACTTCCCTAATAAAATCCAGGTGATTTATAGCATGTACACAGAGGAAACAAATTTGGGGTAAAAATTGACAGTTATGCAAGTACATCAGAAATGCCAACTGCTGCACTGACGTTCCCCTCTAGAAAGGAATTAGCCCTCTTGCTGGGAACCATCTGCATAGGACTAGGAAGACCCACTCTGAGGAAACCTCCCCCTACCTGTGTGCTAAAATAATCTAAACAGACTCTTTTAAAGTTCTCTTTTGTGTGGCTAATAATAAGACATACACTACTTTTAAATTTTAATCTATAATAAAAAACAGTTGAAGATATCAATAAACATTTGGTGTTTTGAAAATTAAGCTTGAGTAGCCCTTCCTGTAGGCGTCCTTCTCTGTTCATGCCCACACCCTTGTGAAATGGATGAAGGGCTTCTCCTGATGGTATCTATCAAAGCATGCTTTGCTTATTCTTTTATTTATAAAAACGGATACACTGTAATTCAATTATTGCTTTTATTTCTAGTTTGTTCTCTTCTTTGAATGTGTATTATAAATATGTGGTTCAGTTTGTGATGTATAATAGGCACTTAATAAATCGTTAAAAGAATGAATGAATTCACAAAGCACTTGCACACACCTTTTCCCCTTTGATGAGTACAATTATCCTGTCGAGTGAAAGCACAGAAAATTGTATTCATATGGCACTTTTATGGAAGGTAGGGAGCACAAACACTCAGGAGCATGAATTATGAAGATTACCAAGCAAGACAATGGCAGGAGTGTCTCAAGTTCTGCTCTCTCAAGCTGCCTCCACTGCACATAGGAGGACTGGGAGTAATTCAGGTCTGGCGCCCAGGTCTCCTTGGATTGTAAGTGATGCCAGGCACCTGAGCATTACTGGCCTTTTGGCTTTGAAAAAAATTGCTAGACTCTTTCTCAACATTATGTATCTAAAGTAAGTGAGTAAATACAGGTGAAGGTATGATAGAAAATGAAATACCTAAATGAGATAACATGTCAGTCATTTATAATCCATAGAGAATGGTAGGGCCAAAAGTGTCATGCGTTTATTCATTCAGGGGGAGTCTACTGGGAGTGTAAGGGTCTCTTTTCCACTCCTAATACTCACCCTTCCTTATCAACTTACTCTCCACATTGCAGCCAAATGACCTTTTCAAAAGGCAAACCTAGTGTTCCCTAACTTAAAACCTTTCAAGGGCTCCTGGTATCGCGAACCTTTTGTCACATGATCCTATGAAAGGATTCCTGTTCAGTTCTCCATCCTCATCAGGACCCCGTCTCCCTACTGTGTACACTCTTGCATCTTGATCTTTTACACTTACTCAAAATAAATATGTAAGGAACAGTGGATAAATATAAATATATGTATGAGGATCTCCTGTGCATTGTGCATAGTGTATGAGTAAATGTTAGGTCTTTTGCAAAATAAAATAGCTTACAGGAAACAGTATTATAGCCATTTAAAATAATGACACAAATGTATATTAGTTCAACCATTGTGGAAGGCAGTGTTACAATTCCTCAAAGACCTAGCACCAGAAATACCATTTGACCCAGCAATCCTATTACTGAGTATATACCCAAAGGATAAAAATTATTCCATTTTAAAGATACTTGTACATGATTGTTTATTGCAGTACTATTCACAATAGCAAATACATGGAATCAACCCAAATTCCCGTCAATGATAGTCTAGTTAAAGAAAATGTGGTACATATACACCGTGGAATGCTATGCAGCCATAAAAAGGAACAAGATCATGTTCTTTGCAGGGACATGGGTGGAGATGGAAGCCATTATCCTCAGCAAACTAACGCAGGAACAGAAAATCAAACATTGTATGTTCTCATTTATAAATGGGAACTGAATAATGAGACCACATGGACAAAGAGGGGGAAACACACATACTAGGCCCTGTGGTGGGTGCCGGGGGAGAGAGTATCAGGATAAACAGATCATGCATGCGGGCTTAATACTTAGATGACGGGTTGAGAAGTGTAGCAAATCACCATGGCACACGTTTACCCATGTAACGAACTTGCACATCCTGCACATGTATCCCAGAACTTAAAATTAAATTAAAATAAATTAATTAAAAAATAAAATAAGATAGTATCCACGTGTTCAATTATTTTCTTATTTAGGAAACATCTATTAAGATCTATACCTATAATTATAAAATTTATATCTGTTTCTTACTTGGGAAAGCCTACCTGATCTCTTAGAGTAATATAAAGTTCTCTGTTCTAATCTACTAGCGGATTCTAGGACTTCATATTTCTTCTTTCGTAAGACTTGTCACCCTTTTACAATGTCTATCTCTAAAATAAACTGTAAGTTCTGTGAGGACAGAGAAACTGTTCACCTTATTTATCACTGTGTTCTCAGAATTAGTAGGATTCCTGTCACATAGTAAATGCCCAATAAATGTGTATTGGAGAAATACATGATGAAGAGATGTATGAATGTAACCTGCTGGGCTTGGGCCAAATGAGGGAGACAGACAACAGAAATGTAGCGTGAAAAATGTTGTGAAGCAGGGAATGGACAGCTATGGCTTTGTCTTTTAAGCATTCAGTTGTTTTTCTCTTACTTGAAGAATCAGCCTTTCCTCTCCACTCTTGGCACCACTGGTTCAGGTTGCCTGAACCCAAAGCTTTGCCCTCAGGATGTGCATATGCCAAACAAGATATTTAAGTTTGCTCCTGGGGCTTTGGTAGGAACTAATAGGCAAGTGATATTCTCTCCTCTCGAGAGTTGTCTGGATGGTAGAATGTAAGCCTAGATCTGCAAGGAGCTATCTTTGGACCACACAGGGAGAGTCCACCTAAGAATGAAATCAATATCCGTGAAGGAGGAATTGAGCTAGCAAAACAGAGATCAAATTCCGAAGACATTGCAGGGCCATTTCTGTCAGCTAATGCCTAAATTTAGTCAGCCTCTTGACTTTTTATTTTAATTAAATAGCCCACTTTAACTAAAATTAAATTTAACCTAAGTTAGTTTGGATTGAATTTTTGTAAGTTGCAATGAAAAATGTTTGAACTCATTTATCAAGGCAAGCACAGGAGGCAACAGAGAACTCCATTACCTGAAAGAAGGAGAGAGGGCTGCTTCAGAGAAGCCCACATTGGGGAGGTTTCATTTTCTGAAACTATTAACAACTCTAGCTTGGGTTAAGCTACACATAAAGCTTAGCCCAAACTAGAATTTTTAATACTTGCAGACAGTTCACTTGAGCTGAGCACTAATTATTTTGTGAACACTCATGCCTTTGATAGAAGGTATCAGCCATGCAGAAATATATAGCTTTATAGCCTAAAGCCAAAATATATCTGAGGTTCATGCATATATTTACCCCACATTTTTTTTTCTTTTTCATTTCCCAATAATCTAGGACTTAGAGGGAAGCATAATAAAGGTACACACCTAACAGAATAGTGGAAAAAGCACCAGATGTGGAACCTACTCTGGTTACACCACATGCAGGTAGTATTAAAATATCATGGGGACATTTTTCAGTTTCTCTCAGTTTTGCAGACTCTCCACTTCCTTATCTGTAAGACTAGAACAGCAATACTTACTTCAAATCAGTGTGATAAAATACAACAAATGTCTAGCATGGATCTCAGTAATAATAATAAATAATCCGTTTTAGTTTAGTTAGCCAAAATATTCCCCTGAGAGAATACTGGATCCCAAATTATTGTTGGAAAAAAAATTACATTATTTCTCTAACTTAAGAATAATATCTAACACATTGTGGACACTCAGCATTTGTGGAGAAAATAAACGTTTCTCAAAAGACAAGCATAGGCTCACTGGGTTCAGTTTGTCATTCAGTCTTTTCCAGTCCATTGTAGTGAATTTTGCATTCACCACTTCACATACATTATGGAAACAACTCACTGCAAAATCCCGTAGATGTGTTTTAGTTTTTATCTTTATCTATCCAGCACTAAATTATATGGGTCTTTCTTTCTTTCTTTCTTTCTTTCTTTCTTTCTTTTTTCTCTTTCTTCTTTGTTTTTCTTTCTTTCTTTTCCTTCTTTCCTCATTCCTTCCTTCCTTCCTTCATTTTTTCTTTCTTTCAATACACTGCCACACCTGGCTAATTTTTTTGTATTTTTTAGTAGACACAGGGTTTCATCCTGATGGCTAGGCTGGTCTCGAACTCTTGACCACAGGTGACCCACCTGCCTCAGCCTTTCAAAGTGCTAGTATTTCAGGCGTGAACCACTGATGATCAGATCATAGGAGAATGCACTCACTGTTGTGAGGACAGTCCCAAAAGGAATGAAATTAACCATTCATGAGAAATCTGTCCCCCTGATTCAGTCACCTCCCTCCAGGCCCCATCTCCAACACTAGGGATTACACTTGAACATGAGACTGGGGGAGGAACACATATCCAAACCATGTCAGGTGGTGCATTTGTTTATTTACTTTATATCAAAAGAGAAGTTCCCTGAGGTTAGATTATATATGGACTTTAGAGAGTGGCAAATGGCCTGACTGGGTGGAAGGAGTGAGGAAGAAGAGAGACTGGAAGTTCAGTAACAAGGAGGTCTAGGGTAGAGGGATGTACACAGACAAGGAGATGGAGGAGAGGGCCAGGAGGGAAGTCTTTATATGTTAATTTTCACCAGTGAGCATCTGCCATGAAAGAGGCACTAACCAATTAAGGAGATAAATACCTTGGCCACAATGGGTAAGCCAGCTTCTATACCTGCCATCCCAGTACTGGAAGAATTGGAGTATAGATGAAGAGGTGATGGTGACAGAGAGGAAGGTTGTACATGGGCCCAACAGCATGGACCCCCAGCCCTGCTATGAGCCAAAGCTGATCTAGCTATTGTCATAGCCAGAGTTCAACCTATCAGCAAGACTCCAATTCTTAGTCTCCATATGTCACCATTTCTTGAGGATACCAAGTGGCCACTTGAGAGCAAAGTAACTACACTGGATTTCATCCATACCATAAAGTCAGTGATTCATCTTGGCGAGAGGAAGCAAATGAATACACATGCATTCTAGCTTTAGTTATCGGTTTTCCTTCCCTTCTTGCAAGGGTTCAAGAGCAATTTTGTGTGGACTCATAATTACAGGATCCACTTTCCATATCACATGTTTTGCCATTTTGACTCAGAATTGTATATATGTTGCAGTGTCCCCTGTTAGAATACATGGGATAAGGAGCCTGAAGGTAGAAACAAGAGTGGTTCTGCTTGCCATGTCTCCCCAGTGGCCAATGTGGAGAACGTGTGCTTCCTGTCCGCATGCTCCGGGTGAGAGTATAATCTTCTTTTACAACCAAGTCTCTCTCACTCTCTACTGTATCTCTGTGGCCTTAAGCTTATAGTTCTGCAAGGAGTCCCCTTAAATCTCTGCTGATTTGAGTTGAAGTGAGGGGAAAAGGCATAATTTTGTCGTCACCATGAAAAAAACGAGAACACTCTCAAATTCAATATCTTTAAGGAAATGCTTCTACTTGGCTTGTCAAAGACAAACCCTGGGTTCTAAAGGACACGAAGCCAATAGCGGAATGCAGGATCTCTTGCCACCATTCTTTGTTTTGTTCTTGGCTTTTAGAAGCCTCAGAGAATACCAAAAAAAAAAAAAAGCCCTATTTTAAATCCTGTCACACAGGTTAAAAACATGTGGTAAGGATCAGACCCGTGGGTTTTGAATGCCACGGCAAGGAACTGGAATACATTAAAAAATTCTTCAAATTAATTTTTAGTGATATTCGTTCCTGCCTTTCTATTTATTTCTTTGTCTCTGCTTCCAGGTTCTGCCGAAGCTCAGAAATTCTAATTGCATAGGCACTTTGAAGCCCAGCAGAAATTTGTTTTTTTATTATATGCCTCAAATAATAAATCAGCTCCTATTGATTTGAAACTTGACTGAGTTCTTCTAAAAAGACTTAAATTTCTTTCCTTGGTTTTTAGATTGGTCCAATTTTACTCAATTTTGAATTTCATTATGAATTGCCTTCTGCATTCAATGGAAAGCCGATTTCCCTCTCAACTCTGCCAAATGCATTTCTCTAAATTGCAGTTGAATCTTTCTTAATGGGATGTCAGCATCCTCCATGATAAATATTGATCCTGTGTTCAGCCATTCTAAGCTAAAACATTTCCCATTTTCATGTGCTTCACCATTGTGGAGGCAAGTCCTCCAAAGAAGAGGCTAGTCTTCACCTTTCATCAAATAACTAGTATAATAATATAACTAGTATA
This sequence comes from Ateles fusciceps, assembly GCA_036589455.1. Lineage (NCBI taxonomy): Eukaryota > Metazoa > Chordata > Mammalia > Primates > Atelidae > Ateles > Ateles fusciceps. The sequence goes on from JAZHEH010000672.1 coordinate 2,203,507, forward strand.
ATATAAATAATCTAACTAGTATAATTTAAGTAATCTAATGAGCCAGGAGAATCTGTGAGGGTTTCAAATGCCTTCTACCAAAATCAACTGCTAGAACTTAAGTCCAAAATTGAAGGCATATTACGAATTTGTTGTGTCAGTAAGAGGATTACAAAGGCATATATAATATATACACCCAGGAAGGAAAAGGAATTTCTTTTCCTTGAAGGAAAATTGATTATTTAGTCTAAGACTACAAATGTAAATACCGTAATGTCATAGAGTATTTGAACTGAGAGAGGATAATGAAAAAACGTCATCTGTTTTTGATTACTATGTCAAGAGACTTTTGTCTCTTTGCTCTCTGAGTCTTTCTAAATCCATCTGTCAACCTAGGCATGTGAATCTTTCCCCCAAAACCAGAAGTCACCCTGTTAGATCTGAGCACTCTCGCTCCCAATTTTAATGGGTTCCATGGCTGAAATTTTCAGAGTCTTACTCTAAGGATCTAGATCCTTTGCATTCCAACTTATTCATACAGTCTCATTTCCCTGACTCCCCAAGAATCCACGCTTTCCTTAAGTACCATAAGCTGATTAAGATACAGAATATTATAGCTTTACCGTGTCTGCATCTCACAGCACCCAGTACTCTCAAATCTTTTTATAATTTATACATATCACAAAGCAGATCTTTAGACAAGGATGTGTGAGCAGTGTTATTGGGAGGTGACCTCTAGAAACAGGATTGAAGGAATAGGAAGATTGAGACGTGGAAAGGGAAACGTGCATTATAAACCAGGTTCCTATGGTGAATGCCTGGGGCTCAGTGCTCCTGGGAACTTTCTATGGAACCTGCTAGAATGAGCTTCAGCATTATCTCTCTGAATGATGAAATGGGAGCATTCACTCCCTGACTCCCATTCGCCAGTAGTAAGGAATTCCCTTGCAGGCATTTATTCACCCACCTTCCTGAGCTATACCATGCACATGAGCTAAGTAGCCTTCAGTGGTTTCAGGGAAGTCCCAGCAGCAGCAAAGCGGAGTCCTCACTATGTGGATTTGGGATGAGATGATGCAGTCAGGTGCATAGGAATGTCCACCATAGTGGCACTGAAATCAGAAGTGGGCTGGGGGATGATATTTGGGTCCATCTTCTATTGATACTCAAGAGAAAGCCCCAGAGAGGTTCATGTTTGCTTTCCCCTGATACTGAGTTCACACCCAATTTCTGGCTTCTAGTTTTGCAGTGGCTCATATGTTCTATTAATTGCCTTATGATGATTTCTCAAGTATGATGTGGTTCTGGGACCTCTTGGTTTTAGCTCCGTAGCTAGTAGCTCCTCCATAAGCCTTGAACTCCAACTACATGGTCTTCCCTATGATCACCAAGCAGTTCTTTTATGTTCACGAATTTTCAGAACCATATTTCTATAGAGTTTATTTCCCCCACTTCTTCTATTTAACCACCCATATCTATTTTGCTTATCATACTATGGTTTATAATTCAAAGCCTCACTTGGCTCCTGCATCATCTATGAAATGTTCTTTGATTTTCCCAATATGATGTGATAGCTGCTTTCTATTATTAATACATTCCTGTGATCATAAGTAAAAGAATATATATTTTTTTGTTCGCTCTTGTTGCCCAGGCTGGAGTGCAATGGTGCCATCTCGGCTCACCACAACCTCCGCCTCCTTGGTTCAAGTGATTCTCCTGCCTCAATCTTCTGAGTAGCTGGGATTACTGACATATGCCACCATACCAAGCTAATTTTGTGTTTTTAGTAGAGACAGAGTTTTCCCATGTTGTTCAGGCTGGTCTCGAACTCCTAACCTCAGGTGATCCACTTGTCTTGGCCTCCCAAAGTGCTGGGATTACAGGTGTGAGCCGCCACATCCGGCCCAAAAGAGTACTTTTTTACTCCATGAAATTCAAAGATCAACTGAAATATCCTGTGCTGTCAGATTCAAAAGCAGTGGAAAAATCATCCTCCCCAAGCATTCCAGGAATTCTGGAATGGCAGGGGGTGACTTACTGATGGTCAGTTTCTGCTTCCTCTGAATTAATTTTCTTTGTAAGTCACTTTGCATTTGGTGTGTCTCTATTCAGGCTCATGTCAAAGCAAATCTGATATGTAGCTCCCTTCTCTTGAGTCCAGCAACAACAATAACAGCAACATATCTCTCTATTAGCATTTTATTTGCCTAGAAGACTAACAAGGCTTCCAATGTATCATTAAAATACAAAAATTTTATTACCCACTTATGCCAATAGAATTCCAGATTTCCTCCATATTAATGAGCACCTTTAAATTTTCTATACCTGCATTCTGTCTTGCCTCTCTCCCTGTCAATTTTAAATCTCTGTTAATTTCACATGCCAAGTTTGTTTCTTCTACATCGTGTTCACAATCCTCAACTTCAACATCAATGTGACCATCAAGGGCAATTGGTTTCCTCCAGGGAACACTGCTAGGACTTGCAAAATAATATTTTGCCTTTAAAGTATAGATATCAATAGAAGACAGACATGAACCTGATATTGATAAAGCGTCTTCTAAGAGAGTGCCTTCCTGGGTTGACTCTACTTTAAAGAATCAGGCTTTTACCAGCACCTAGGCACAATAAGGCACTGAGGTAATGACTCACTGAATACACAATATGAAACTGATGTGTTCTCAGAGTATCAATTTATGGTGAGAAACATAATAATCTCGTTGGCCAGAGATATTCAGATCTCTTGCATATCTTTCCTTCCTCTGTAGTCAATGAACTTGGGAAACCATATTACAACTAGGAACTGTTATTAATTAACTGTGAGAAATCATTATGACAGGGAGTAGCAACATTTAAAGTCTTTTTCATCAATGCAATATCTTCTTGACACCCCTCAGCAAATACGGAAAAAATAAGGACCCCCATAAAATGTTAGAATTCCATAATCAATGATAATTGAGCTATATATCTACAGTAAGTCCATGTCAATGGCAAGTGATTGATTGGACACTGCTAACATTAATTTCTGATTCTTTTCTTTCTATGTTACCCACCATGTCCAACCTCATTCTGATTGACACATTGCTTTGTAAGTATATTAATATGTTCAGAAATGTTACTCTTAAGTCTTGCTGTCACAGGAACTACCCTCCATTTCAGGACATTTTACAATTCTCTGTGTTGTCTTTTATATGTTGTCTTACAGCTTAATTTCCCTCTATTCTAAGTTCTGAGAGAAGCTACATATTTTGGTTTAGAAAAGCATGGATACTCTATAATTTCTAGCTTTAATCTTAAAATTCTCTTTAAATAAATAAAATGTATGTTACATTTTATTATTTCCCATTTTATTATCTGTATGTAAGACTGTAACATGTTTTACTCCATTGACATTTGTCTTATTATAGATATTTTTGTACAGCCCCAAAGATTTCCTCTTAAATTTTGAACTCTTTGATGACTGGAACAAAATTTAGGGGCAGTTGAGTAGAGAACTGGAAGGAAGTTAACTACCCTCTATAAGGCAAGGTGTAAAGGAGTCGCTAGTGGTAGGCATTTTGTAGAGCACATGCAAAAAGGCAAAGAAAAGTCTTAAAATATTGCCAACAGGAACTCATATCATTATGTTGAAATTTGAGGAATTGCGGATGCACTGTGTTTGAAAAGGTATAATATTGTCCTTGACCCCTGGCTATTCCAAACCAGAGAAGGGTATGAAATGAGAACAGCACTCACTGGACCCTTGAGGAGAATTGTAAGACCCAGAGTGACAGAGGAATTCTATTCAATAAGAGGGATATGATTTGCCAGATGGAATGAAAACTACATTTGAAGTCAAATGATTGATATGTATCATCACTGCATGACTATCTGCAATTAAAAAGAGACCAAGTGAGGTGACTCAAGCCTGTGATTCCAGCAGTTTGGGAAGCTGGAGGAGAGATGATTGCTTGAGTCAAATTTTTTTTTTTTCTGGCCTCAGGAGCTACTGGCAAAGCTTCCCAAGTTTTTTTTTTTTTTTATTTTATTTTTTTTAAGAGAGAAAAGAGAAGAAGGAAGAAAAAAAGAATGAAATGGAAAGAAGAAGAAAAAAAAAAGAGAGAGAGAACGGGAATCTCCTTTGCCCAGGCTAGAATGCAGTCTACAAATGGATATTAAAAGCTTTTTTTATACTAATAATTGTGTTATACAATGGAGACAGGAAGGGATAAGGGAGGAAAATAACAAACAAACAGCCAACCAATATTTCATTTAAACCTATGAAATGCTATGCAATTGCTAGGGAGTGATTTACTCCCAACCATGTGGTCACTTTTAGAATAAATGTGATGCGTTATGAAAAAAAATGTATATTTTGTGGATTTGGAGTAGAGAGTTCTGTAAATGTTTATTAAGTTTACTTGTTTGAGGTTTAAGTTCAAGTCCCGGGTATCCTTCTTAACCTTCTGTCTCATTAATTTGTCCAATATTGACAATGTAATGTTAAAGTCTCCCACTATTATCGTGTGGGAGTCCAAGTCTCTTTGTAAGTCACCAAAGTTGCCCTGTGTATCTGGGTGCTCCTATATTGGGTGGCGCATAGGCTTAGGGTCGTTAGCTCTTCCCGTTACATTGATCCCTCTACCGTTATACAATGTCCTTCTTATCTCTTTCGGTTTCTATTACTTTAAAGTCTATTTTATCAGAGATGAGAATTGCAACTACTGCTTTTTTTTTTTTTTTTTTTTTTTTTTTTCTCTCCCATTTGGTTGGCAAATCTTCCTCCATTCCTTTGTTTTGAGTCTCTGTATATCCTTGCATGTAAGATGGATCTGGATCGCTTACTGATGGGTCCTTTGAAGTGGCTGATACTGGTTGTTCCCCTCTATACATAGTACCTCCTTCAGAAGCTCTTGTAAAGCAGGCCTGGTGGTAATGAGAATCTCTGAGTACTTGCTTGTTTGCAAAAAATTTTATTTTTCCTTCACTTATGAAACTTAGTTTGGCTGGATATGAAATTCTGGGTTGAAAGTTCTTTTCTTTAAGGATGTTGAATATTGGCCCCCACTCTCTTCTGGCTTGTAGGGTTTCTGCTGAGAGATCAGCTGTGAGTTTGATAGGCTTCCCCTTGTGGGTAACCTGGCCTTCTCTCTGGCCGCCCGTAGTATTTTCTCCTTCATTTCAACCCTGATGAATCTAATGATTATGTGCCTTGGGGTTGCTCTTTTTGAGGAATATCTTTGTGGTGTTCTCTGGATTTCCTGGACTTGAATATTAGTCTGCCTTGCTAGGTTAGGAAAGTTTTCCTGGATAATATCCTAAAAATATTTTCCAGCTTGGATTCATTCTCTTCGTCACATTCAGGTACACCTATCAAACGTAGATTAGGTCTTTTCACATAGTCCCATATTTCTTGGAGACTTTGCTCATTCCTTTTTACCCTTTTTCTCTAATCTTGTCTTCTCGTTTTATTTTGTTAAGTTGGTCTTCGACCTCTGAAATCCTTTCTTCTGCTTGATCAATTCGACTGTTAAAACTTGTGCATCTTCTTGAAGTTCTCTTATTGTGTTTTTCAGCTCCATTAATTTACTTATATTCCTCTTTAAATTGTCCATTCTCATGAACATTTCGTGAAACCTTTTTTAAGGTTCTTAGTTTCCTTGCATTGGGCTAGAAGACCTGTTCTTTTAGCTCACAGAAGTTTCTCATTATCCACCTTCTGAAGCCTGATTCTGTTGATTCCTCACATTCATTTTCTATCAGGCCTTGTTAATTGGTGATGAGGCACTGCAATCCTCTGTAGGAGGGAGAGACATTCTGATTTCGGGTGTTTTAGGCCTTTTTGCGCTGGTTTCTCCCATCTTTGTGGATTTATCCACCTGTCGTCTGTGTAATTGCTGACTTTCAGATTAGGTCTCTGAGTGGACGTCCAGCTTGTTGGTTATAAAGTTTTTTCTATTTCTTAATTTTCCCTTCGGCGGATGCCCCTCCCCCACAGACTGGACCTTCCCGGGTTAGCTGTACTTGGTGTGAAACGCTGAATCCTCAGCAGTTCCAACTGCTGTTTTTTTTTGTTATTGTTGTTGGGGGGGGGCCAGCCTTCCACTACGCCGGCTGAAACAGCGGCGTTAAGATTTGTGGCCTTTTGCCCGGGAATCTCCCCGGTCTGGTTCCCCACTTCAATCCGCTTTTTAATAGCTGAATGGGAGACTCTGCTTTCCCGGAGCTCCAACGCCAACCAAAAGGGCACTCAGTCCCGTATACTCCGGACTGAGAACCGCCGCGTCGGGGCGCCTGCAAACGGCCCGCGCCCTCCCAAAGGGTCGCACTGGTGACCCGTGGGGCTCCTCTGCCAAGAATCTCTTGGTCCGTAGGCTATGAAAATTCATCTGAAAATGTGGCGTCCACTCACTCTCTGCGCTTTCAGTGGGAGCTACAATCCTGAGCTGCTGCTAATCGGCCATCTTGGATCTCTCTCGAGTCAAATATTTTGAGACCAACCTGGGCAATATAGTTAGAACCCTTCCAATATGGGTGACAGAGAGAGACCCTGTCTCAGATAAATAAATAAATAATGGTGTGGCAAATTCTCAAAGATCTAGGGTCAGAAATGCCATTTGACCCAGCAACCTCATTACTGGGCATACCTAAAGGAATATAAATCATTCATTACAAAGATATATGCTCATGTATGTTCATTGCAGCACTATTCACAATAGCAAAGACATGGGATCAACCTAAATGTCTATCAATGATAGACTGGATGAAGAAAATGTGGTACATAGACACCATGAAATACTATGCAGCCATGAAAATGAGTGAGCCATGTCCCCATGCAGGATGAAGCTGGAATCCATTATCCTCAGCAAACTGACGCAGGAACAGAAAACCAAACACCACATGTTCTCACTTATAAGTGGGAGCTGAACAATGAGAACATGTGGATTCAGGGAGGGGAACAACAATTACTGGGGCCTGTGGAGGGTAGGGGGAAGTGAGGAGAAGGAGAGCATTAGGAAAAATAGCTAATGCATGCTAGGTTTAATACCTAGGTGATGGGTTGCTAGGTACCACAAACCACCATGGCACGGGTTTACCTATGTGACAAGCCTGCATATCCTGCACACTTACCCCAGAACTTAAGATAAAAATTAGCATTAAAAGAAAGAAAAGCAAAAGTGGTAAATCTCTAGTGATTAAGACTGGGGAATTTCCTCCCAAGTTTGAGATACAGCTCTCCCACTTGCTGCTGAGACACATTGCTAAATTTCTGTTTCCTCCTTTGTACAGTGAGAGCTGTTGTGAAATTGACAGAAACCTACCTTTGAGAGCTGTTGTGAAAATGACATCTGGTCGCTTCACATTTATGGAGTACTGTGGTCCAGACACTGTCTAGACACTTGTTTGCAGTATTTTGTGCAATCCTTTCAAGTGTACTGAGACAGGTATCATTGATTATCACGGAAAAAAAGAGCACAGAAAGAATATTTGGGGTCTTGCAGGTGACACATTTTGGAGCTGGTATTTGAACCCAAGCATCCAGATCCCAGAAGACCCCTCGCTCTTACCCAGATTACTGCACTGCCTTGTAAATGACTCATCATCTCCTTAAAGATTTCTTTAAGTGAGATAATGCACAAAAGTCTTTATATCAAAGCTTAAAACATAAAAAGTACCACATATTTTTATTTTAAATTTTCAAATATATGGTAATGAAACAGTATTGAAAATTATTGGAATGAGTGTCATACCACGTTAATTCTCGTCTTTGCTGTGCCACTAAATGGATGTGTGGTTTTGTGCAAACCAATTCTCCTCTCTGGGATTCATTTTTCTCACCTGTAAAATGAAGCGTTTTCTGTGACATTGCCTGAGTTTACTTTTTGCTCTAATAGCTTATGATTCCTATGCAAATTTAAGGGCTATTTATTAAACAGCTTACAGGCTACACTGAGCAGACCTTAAAGACTTAAACTTTGTTTCCTGAGTGCTTGGTTTTACCAAGTATTTTAGAAAAGGATTCCAGATTTGAGGGGAATTAGCAAGGCTAGAAATTTTATTTTCATTGTTCGCTTGATCCGAGCACTAAGAGAAAGAAAAAAAAAAATCAAGTAAAAAAATTTATCTTTTTTTCCAGAAGGAGGCTCACAGCCACAGAGGTGGAGAGATTCCATTGCCTGTCCAGAGTGATCTTAAGTGTCCCTTGAAATAAATTGATCTGGGGTCCTAGCATATGTAATTTCATTTTTAGTAATGGTAGGTCTGCAGCATTAGCTGCAGTGGCCAAAAAAGGGTTGACATTTATTACAGGCTCAGACATGGAGAAAAATGAATCTTTACACGAATGCATTTGCCTAAAGCAATGATAGTCTCAGAAGGAAATCATAAACAGAAATAAAATGCTACTTGACTGCTCCCAAATCTTGGGAATCTTAGATAGGCTGGAGAAGATATAATTAGTGTTAAGAAGAATTTGCTTCTCTTTTTCGTTACCTCACTATACTGAATTCTGTTTGTGCTCTGCCAATATCCCATTGATATACTTACCACCCCATGTATGCCAACGCCTTCTGCCACAAGCACCTGACATTCTCTGCCCAGATTTTCTCTGCTGAGCATGGGGCTGGCCAGAGACGTTTGGTAGTTGATGATCCTGAAAGCAGTCCTTAGGTAATGCCACAGGGCCAGTGATGGATAAGCATCTGTTTCCTGATCCCTGAGGCAGGAAATCTTTAAGGTCTGTTCTTCATGGCCTCCACATGTCCTCAGCAAGATTGAGCCCCAGTGCCCATCTCAGTAATACATTCTAGAATACACTTTGTATTGGCATCTGTGATGGCTTTGAGAGTACACCTGCCAGATCTCTGACTGCAGATTGACTGAGAGCTCCAGCTGCTTTTTTAAAATTTAATTTTAACATTTTTATGGTTTTCAACATTTATGCTAGATTCAGGGGGTACAGGTGCAGGTTCGTTGCTTGGGTATATTGCATAATGCTGAGGTTTTGAGTACAAATGGTTCTGCCACCAAGGTAGTGAGCATGTTATCCAATAGGTAACTTTTTAGCCCATGCCTCACACTCTCCCCACTCTAGGAGTCCCTTGTGTCTGTTGTTCTCACCTTTGTGTCCATGTGTATTCAAATTTTAGCTCCTGATTATAAGTAAGACCATGCAGTATTTTGTTTTCTGTTCCTGTGTTAATTGGTTTAGGATCACGACCTCCAGTTGCATTCATGTAGCTGCCAAAGACATGATTTCATTTGTTTTTATGGGTGCATAGTATTCCATGGTGCATATGTACCATGTTTTCCTTGTCCAATCCATCCTTGATAGGCACGCAGGCTGATTACATGTCTTTGTTATTGTAAATAGTTCTGTGATGAACAATGAGTGCATGTGTCTTTTTGATCTATTTTTCTTTGGGTCTGTGCCCAGTAATGGGATTATTGGGTCAAATGGCAGCTCTGTTTTAAGTTCTTTGAGAAGTCTCCAAAATGCTTTCCACCGTGGCTGAACTGATTTACGTTCTCACAAACAGTGCACAAGCATTCCCTGTTCTCCATAGCCTCACCATCATGGTTTTTTTCTGACTTTTAATAGCCATTCTGACTTGTGTGAGATGATATCTCATTCACCTTTATCTAATAAATAGCGATGATGAACATTTTTTCACGTTTGTTGGCAGCTTGTATACCTCCTTTAAAATTTTTTGCCTTTATTTTTTGTGTGTATATAGTAGATGTATATATTTAAGTGGTACATTAGATATTTTGATACAGGCATAAAGTCCAAAATAATTACATCATGGAGAATGGGGTGTCCATCCCCTCAAGCATTCATCCTTTGTGTTACAAAAATCCAATTACATTCTTGTAGATACTGGATATTAGCCCTTTGTTGGAGGCAACGTTTGAGAATATTTCCTCCCATTCTGAAGGTTATCTGTTTACTCTGTTGATAGTTTATTTCGCTGTGCAGAAGCTCTTTCATTAGATCCCACTTGTCAATTTTGTTCCTGTTACAATTGCTTTTTGGGGGACTTAGTCATAAATTATTTGCCAAAGCTGATGTTGAGAAAGGCATTTCCTAAGTTTTCTTCTAGGATTTTTATGGTTTGCGGTCTTACATTGAAATCTTTAATCTATCTTGAGATAATTTTTGTACATGGTGTAAGGTACAGGTCCAGTTTCATTCTCCTGCATATTGCTAGCAAGTTATCACAAAACCATTTATTGAATACAGAGTCTTTAGTCTATTGCTTATTTTTGTTGACTTTGTCAGTGATCAGATGGTTGTAGGTGTACAGCTTTAATTCTGGATTCTCTATTCTGTTTCATTGATCTATGTGTCTGTTTTTGTACCAGTACCATGCTGTTTTGGTTACTGTAGCCTTACAGTATAGTTTGAAATTAGGCAATGTGAAGCCTCTGGCTTTGTTCATTTGCCTAGGATAACTTTTGCTATTTGGGCTCTTTTTTGGTTTCATATGAAAATATCCAATAATTTTATCTAATACTGTGAAAAATGACATTAGTAGTTTGATAAGAATAGTGCTGAGTCTGTAGATTGCTTTGGGCAGCACGGACATTATAACATTAAAATGCTTTGTTCAGAAAGCCAACACTGCATTTGCACTGAGATCATACTTGTCAGGGACCTCTCTGAGCCAAAGATTGAGAGAAGCAGGTATGCTAAGGCAGAGGTGGTATTCATCTGGTGGCTTACCATTGCCCAAGATGGTCTGTGGGCTTTAACAAACTTTCCTTAGCAATCTAGGAATGCTTCCACCCATCTGTCCCTTCTTCCCTCTCCCTTTACTAAGGATCAGACCTCTGCTGCAATCTGACTGCTCCCCTAGCATCACCTGCCCCCTCCCATTTTCTTTCATTCAAGTATTTCCACCTAATAAAATCCTTATACATGTAATCCTTCCTTCATGTTTGCTCCTCAGAGAACCTGAAATAACACAGCTTCCTTCCCTTGTTTCATTTACTTGCTCCCTACCAGTGTTTCCTGGGATCACCCAAGACACTGCTTGCATTTAAATCTTTGCCTCCTACTCTGCTATGGGAGAACACAACTTAAATGATCCTTCCTCCTTTAACCCATAACATCATGTAACTCCTACATTTATCCACCAGACACACACACACACACACGCACAATGTATACACATTCATCTTGTGGTACTTCACTCTGAGATTATTTGGACAATGTTCTGTCACAGGTTCACACAGAGGGTTAGCAGAGAATGTTAAGTGCTGATATATATTGGGAAGCTTCAGCAACTTGGGGAAAAGAGCTGAAATCATAGATGGTCTATATTGATTAATGGTCAGTTGATCTTTTGACTTTCCTTGTCTATCAAACAGAACCCCTCAGTGATGCCCCAGAATCATCATTTCAAGCCACTTGTCACAATTCATTCCATAGTTCATAAAACTGTAAGTAGGATCTATATAATGCTGCTTTTTATCTGGATATATAAGTAGAATCCACCAAAAAGTCCACTTCTATAGTGACTGTGAATGATATAAAAGTTTCCATGACAGAAAGTGAAGATAATGGTAGCAAAACGATCTAACATTCCTCTTTTGATAATGTTACCACCAACCATGTAGGAGTTTACTATGTTGAACTAGAAGAAGGCTCTATCCTTCTCCAATTCAAGATGAATTGGAGGATTAAATAAACAGCAAAAGATGACAAAACCAATGTGAGATCACGGGTTTATTATAATCTGAATCTCAGATAAAAATATGCATATTTAGGTCACTTTGAGACTTTGTCTTTCTTCAATAATTTTGACTTTATCTAGCTAATACATTTTCTTGAGTTATTGCTTATCAGATGAAGCCACATCTCTCTAGTTACTCAGTAATCTAGCACAAGTATCACTAATACAAGAGTTTTGGCACAGGTACCATACTGTGACTCTTACCTAGGTCCATGACCTCATGACCTGGAGGAATCTGGACCTGCTAGGTATATGAGATAATTTTGTCCTGCTCATATGCTCTCCACTCACACTTCTGCTCCAGCCATTGCTGAAGCAATCAGTTGCAAGTAGGAATAATCTTATGGCATGTCCTCTCTGTTGCACCAGACATCTCATGCTGCCACATGAGTCACTTGTGACAATGAGTTAAGCCATTTTGACATATAGCCAAACATGGAGTTATGATGGAGTTAATACTTCTATTAGTCCATTCTCACACTGCAATAAAGACATACCTGAGACTGGGTAATTTATAGTAGACAGGCGGGCCAGGTGTGGTGGCCACGTCTGTAATCCCAGCCCTTTGGGAGGTTGAGGCAGGTGGATCATAAGGTCAGGAGATCAAGACCCTCCTGGCCAACATGATGAAACCCTGTCTCTACAAGAAAATATAAAAATTAGCTGGGCATGTTGGTGCATGCCTGTAATCCCAGCTACTCAGGAGGCTGAGGCAGGAGAATCATTTGAACCAGGAAGTTGGAGGTTGCAGTGAGCCGAGTGTGCCACTACACTCCAGCCTGGCGACAGAATAAGACTCTATCAAAAAAAAAATTAGCCAAGCATGGTGGCAAGCACCTGTAATCCCAGCTACTTGGGAGGCTGAGGTAGGAGAATCACTTGAACCTGGGAGATGGAGGTTGCAGTGAACCGAGATAGTGCCACTGCAACCTGGGTGACGGAGAGAGACTTTGTCTCAAAAAAAAAAGAAAAAAACAATAACACATGACCCTTTTTCCTAAGGGTTATATTCTACATCAGTTACTGAGGTTATACATACCTCTGGTCCAGGTTTCTGGGTCACTATTTCAAACTCGGAAAGTTGCCCCAGCCTCAGCTCAGCGGCCGGAGGATGAGGGCAATGCCTGTGGGAAACCAGACTACTAAGCAGGACCAAGGCAGAAGCCTGTTTGAGCAGATCTGGCAGCCATGCAGTCGGGGGAGGCTGTGATGCAGTGAGGGAAGCATTCACCCCAGCCAAACCAGATAATGGATTTACAGCAAAAGAGAGGGTCATAGACTCCATGAGATGTTTGGGGGGGAAAAGACGCTAAGAAACAAACTGCTGTGTCCAGCACTTCCCAGGACCAAGGTGATACATGCAAAGGCAGGAAAAGGTAGCAGTGCCAGCAACTGAGTGAAGCTGGTGAAGGTAGATCTGAAGGGCTCTCAACCAGACTTGCAGCTGTGCAGTCTGTGGTGTACAGTAGCATGGGCATGCTGGAAAGACATCTTTCCCATTTAGCGATAACAATTTCACTGGCATTCTTTACGACCTAAGGCACTGGTTCTCATGCAGAGGATTTTGCACCCAGGAGACATTTGGCCATGACTGAAAACATTTTTGGTTGCTACAAATAGGGGAGTTGCCACTGGCATCTATTGAATAGAGAACACAGATGCTGACAAACACACTTTAATTCCCATAACAAAGATTTATCAGACCCCAAAGGTCCGTAGCCCCTAGGTTAAGGAATCCTGAACCACCGTGTTGTTTACAACTTTCCCAGGGATTCTCAATAGAAAAGAGAAAAGAAACTTCTCTTAATGAGTTATATCTGCTAAGCATCTGCCGTGTGCCAGGTCCAACACATGACGTCTCTTAAACCTCACAACCAAGAGTAGATATTATAACTCCACTTTGCAAAAAAAGGAAATAGGACCTCAGAAAGAGAAGCTGTTATGCAATAAAAAAACTCATTTTAGCTGGGACTTGAACTCAAATCTGTTAGATACAAAGCCCAAAGCTGAGACTAGTCATTTGTTTTTAGTTTTAAAATGCAAATTGTTTTCATTGATTGCTTACAATTTTTAACAAGGCAGGAAAATGTCATTATGCTCATGACTAGCTTTAAGCCTCAATATGTTTAGTCTGATTTTACTAGGTTTTCATAAATATAAACATTTTGCTATTGGAATACTTATGTAATCATTAAGATTTTGTTTAACACAGAAATATTGGACATAGCTGTATTGGAAAATTGAGATTACAGATGATTTTCATTACTGTCCATATTTTTCTGAATTTTGCAATTTTTTAAATGATTAGCATATACTAAAATTACAAAATTACCCATTAGGTATATTTTAATGTGGTACAAATGACAATTATTTCAAGATATAAATTGCACAGAGGACACAGACTCATTTATTTATTATATAGATTTGTTGGCTGTGAAATCTAAAATAGCTTCCATTAATTATCACATGTATTTCTTTATGTATTACAAGAAGTGGACCCAAATTTAACAAGGAGAAAAGATACACAATTTATTTCTCCAGGGGGCTTGTAAAATATAGTTTCACCTAAACTGATCAAAATATTTGGAGTGTCTTCTCCTCAAAACTGCCTGTGAAGTTTCCCTGGATAATCCCACAGCCAATTCTAATTTCATTTTCTCCATAATTATTCTATCCATTATTGGGTGTAATATTCTCCACCACCCCACTCTCATAGCAACTTGCTAGAATTTCTGCATTGTTGTTAGCTTTCTCCCCCCAAAATAATAAGTCCTATAAGGCTAGGTTGTATGCTTATTCAACTATATATCCCCCCTATCGTCCAATGCAGCGTCTTACACATAGCAGAAAGCCAATAAATTCTTGTTGAGTTGAAATAATTCTAGCCCTGGGGTCAAGGTGCTAACATGGCCGTGATCTCGGAGAAGGAAGTGGTGGGGATTGCAAATAGTGTCTGTGCTAAACAGGCACAGTTATATTTAGGGTTAGTGGCCTCTATTTTTAATTTACTTACTTTTTTTCCCTACAGTATCGACTTTTTTTTTTCTTAAATAATTCTTCATTTACATCCGAAGCTCAAAAGTTATTCAAGTTGAAGCCCTTCCCACAAGCATTGTTATGAGTTCTGCTCACAAACTGTTCAGGAACATTAAAAATCCCAGACATGAAAAATGTGTTACATCACAAGATTTTAAGATGGACTAAGTAAATAAATATGTAGCTCTGCACTTGTGCAGCAGCGGTAGACGGACCGGTGAGACCGCTGTGGCCCAAAGCTTAAAGCTGCATCATCTGTCAGGTATGGATGAGAGCCACCGAAACAGTGAGCGACGCCTGCCATCTACAGGCCACAACGTGTATTGCCGCATAGGTGCCAGTAGACCCGGAATTTAAGAAGCCTTGGTTGAAGCTACCCAGTGACGTAATCTCGAAGAGACTGTCCTATATTGAATTATTATTCAATGTAAAAATATAATCAAATAATTAGAACTATCAATAGATAACAGGTGACATTCCCTTCACACTTTTCGCTGTACAATTCTCACTTTACAAAATGGAAAATGAGGAGCTTTGTGTGTCTTCCACTTTTATTATTATCATGGTGCTTTGCCGTCTTTCGCTTTGTAATTATCTCTGCATATGTCTGTCTTCCCCAGGAGCTAACTAACTCACGCAGTGCAGGGGACCCATAGAATTCATCTATGCATACGCTGTTGCCTAGAGCACGGTTTGACACATGGCAGGTATTCTACAAAGATTTGATGCTTGAATGCTTAAGGGAATGAATACATAAATGAATAAGTAAATCAATCAAAAACTATATTTTGAGGCACCTTGTTCTAAGTTACATAAAACTTTATGAATAAAAATTATAATCTAACATAGATATATATATAGGTATGCATGGTGAACAGTGTCTGCGCCACAGCACTGCACAATAAACCTTATCTACATTAGACTACAATGTATGTGTGTACATATATCTATGCATATGCATTTAGTTGGTTGCTTTGAAACTTCTGCAATAAATCAAGGGATCAATACTTTTTATTAAAATCCTTACATCTGTATGTTAAGGATCTTGTGAATTCGGCTTCAGGTCCCCATCTATGTCATTTTATCACGTAAAATGTTCTGAAAGATTCATTCCATTTAGAAAGTAAACATGACACCAAGGCCACGGTTATTACTTCTCATTTATTTTGTTCTTTTGGAGATTGACCATCCAGCTTAAGTCAGACAAAATAATAACGAAGAAAAATGTTTAGATAAAATCATTGTAGAGAGAGAATATGAAAGAAAGTAGAAAAATAAGATTAATATTGTTTTGCCTAAGAGATCTGGTTTATCTCCCCAACTTCTCCCCCGCTACCAATGTAAACTTGAAGAAACTTTTTGGTTGTTTAAACTTAATTATCTTTAAGAGTAAAGAAGCAATGTTTATTGGGCACTGCTGCGTGGCAGGCACTGTGCTTGGCATTTGCATGAATTTTCACATTTAATCTGCCCAACAGGTCCAGCCCTAGAAGAAACTTATTGGGACACCCCTTTTAAGGACCATGAAACTGAGTCTCAGATTATTTCTGCAAGGCCACACTGTAGAGGTATGGGAGTACACTGGAATGAGCTCGCACTGGCTTATAGGAGACAACTCTTCATTCAGTAATGTCATATTGGCAGCTTGAAGTCAGCCACAGTAGAATTATTAACAGCACATAAATGAGCAATTGCTGGAAAGAAGTCCCTGTGTCCTGCCTGCTGGGTAAATATACGCCAGCACACCACTGGTAAGATGCAAATATACAAGTTTAAGAATATTTGACTGGAAAAGGCATCTTCTTCTAATAAATCACAGTACTCAAGAGTTAAGGGAAAGTCTATGTAAAGTTTATATAACAATTCATAGTTCAAAAAACAGTACTTTTATGCATGCACAGCCTCCCTAAAATGAACCAGCTTTGCCTTTCTCTTTTCTTTTTTTGTCTCTCTTCCCTCTTCCTCTCCTTCTTCATCACAGTTACTGCCACATACTGAAGGTTTGCTATACCCTGCTAGGTGCTTGCCATAAATTATAATATTTATAACACTAAGAAAAATAAAGAGTCAGGTAAGCACAAAACCCAGAATTGCAACCAGGAATCTAGAACAAAGGTTTGATCCCTCATATCTGTTATGTGAGTCTTTTGTAGGGGTGTGTGTGTGTGTGTGTGTGTGTGTGTATGTGTGTGTGTGTTTGCAAACCTAACTTCTCATGTTTCTTCTTCTGAAATGTTTCCTTTTTCTTTAATTCAATTTTTCAACAAATACATAAGCACAGAGTATGCGCCATACACCGTTCCATGCACTAGAGATGCAATAGTGAAGTCTGGAAAGGTCTCTGCCCTCGTAAACTTCCCTTCTAGGGTAGGGAGACAGGGCACAAAGCAAGAGAGACAGGACAGCAAGGTAGTCTATCAAGAAGGCTGGGGTTTAAGTTCTGGTTCCACGTCTTCCTAACCGTGTGACTGTGGACAAGTTACTTAACTTCTTTATGCCTCAATTTTCTGTCATATGCTAAAAGGGGATAGCAATAGTCCCTATGTCTTAAAGTCACTGTGATAACTAAGTTTCATTACATTAAATAGTATCAGGCATATATAAATAGTAAGTACTAAAATGTATTAGTTACTACTTTTAAGGAAACAGCTTAATTACAGGCTATAACCAGAGTTATGAAAGAAACACACCAAATACTGAGACTGGGTTGAGAGTGGAATACTTTAGATGAAGTCATCAATAAAGTCCTCTTCGAGGAATTGATAAAGAGGATGAAAAGGTATCCTTCCTAGCATAGCTGGAAGATTTCTAGGTTAAGGAAGTGAAACTGCAAAGCTCTGAAATGTGGATATGTTTATTGCTCAAGGGAACGTTAGAAGTCAGTGTGCTTGAAGCACAGTGGAGGCAAGTGGAGTGCAACGAGATGAGGTTGAAGTGACAGGAGGGGACCAAATCATTCGAGGCCTCAGAGCCCCCTATGATGGAGTTCTGTTCTTTTTGTTCAACTCACTTCTGCCTGCCTTCCTTCTTCCCTCCCTCCCTCCCTTCCCTTGTTCCCCCCATCCCTCCCTCCCTCCCTTCTTCTTTCCTTCTGTCTTTCCTTCCTTCCTTCCTCCCTTCCCTCCCTCCTCCATCCCTCCCTCCCTCCCTTCCTTCCTTCTTCCTTCCTTCCTTCCTTCCTTCCTTCCTGTTGTAATTTGCTATATGTCTAAGAAAAATAAGCTAGTTCTTTTTTTTTCTAACTTGGAAATTTAGTTCTAATCTTCACTTTCATTGAGACCCCATTTTCTAGGGCTATTTTTAAAAAGTGACTTTTATAGGTAATTTTCTGGGCAGCAGAGATGTTTTTAATAACTTCTGTGGAATCCAGGATAGTCTCAAAGGTGCAATTGCTGAGGACAGTGTCCACACCAAATTGCTGTTATCCTGACCTTGTAAACACCACGCAGGTGCCCATCTCATTGGCTGTCTTAAACTGCCAAAGAAAGTGGCAATGACAGCAGTTTCACCCAGTCCCTTGAGTTATGAGTAATTTTGCTAGATTCTTGTCATTTTCTGGCAGATTTCATGAATTTGTGCTGAATTTGCAAACAAAGGCAAAAGGCAAACAATGGTCTAAGCGGCTTTGAGATTGCCTCATTAAACTGCAGCCTGCCAGAAGCTTTCTGCTTATAGCAATGAACACATCTGAGCTCTACAATGATGTCACCATCTAAAACTCTGTTCACATCTCTTTGAGGCGATAAAGTCCCATGCACAACTGACTAAAAATGAATAAAGTGAAACAAATAAGAAAGAGTGAAGGGAAGAGCAGTAAACTGCTCTAGCAAAGAAGAATGCCCCTGTTATCAGAAAAGCTCATTTTCAGTGCTATTGCTGCCATATCAGCCTTGTCACCAATTATCAGCTTCCCTCAGTTTTTCAAAACTCAGTTTACCTCTATGGAACGGGAATACACTGACATGCTCTTTTATTTATTTATTTTTTGATGATTCCACTGAGTTCCTCAGGTGTATACCCAGAGATAGGGTTGTGTGGCACATTTTACAAAATGTTTTTTAATTTCAGAAACATACATTTGTGATATTTAGTGAAAATCCTTTGAAAAATGTCTTTTTCAGTTGTGCTATACTCGGTTAAGTATGACTGTATTGACCTT
This sequence comes from Ateles fusciceps, assembly GCA_036589455.1. Lineage (NCBI taxonomy): Eukaryota > Metazoa > Chordata > Mammalia > Primates > Atelidae > Ateles > Ateles fusciceps. The sequence goes on from JAZHEH010000672.1 coordinate 2,222,397, forward strand.
AACTTGCATTACGCAGAAGACATTTTACTAAGCATACAGGAGTAGATTCACTGGTGACTAGCCTCCTGTGTGGATGGTGCATCACAGGGCTTGCCTTGATTAATTCTCAGAGCCACCATATAAGGAAGGCATCATTAGACCTTTTCTTTTTGTAAAACTTTTATTTCAAGTTCAGGGTTTGCGTTAGTTCGTTTTCACGCTGCTGATAAAGACATACCTGAGACTGGCTAATTTATACAGGTAATAGGCTTTAAGGGACTCACAGTTCCACATGACTAGGGAAGCCTCACCATCATGGTGGAAGGCAAGGAGGAGCAAGTCACATCTTACATGGATGGCAGCAGGCAAAGAGAGAGCTTATGCAGGGAAATTGCCGTTTATAAAACCATCAGATCTCATGAGACTTATTCACTATTATGGGAAAGATCTACACCCATGATTCAATTATCTCCCACTAGGTTTCTCCCACAACACGTGGGAATTGTGAGAGTTACAATTTGTGATGAGTTTAGGGTGGGAACATAGAGCTGCACCACGTCAGGGTACATGTGCAGGTTTGTCATATAAGTTAACTTTTCCCTGGGGGTTTGTTGTACAGATTATTTCATCACCCAGGTTAGTACCCATTAGTTATTTTTAGTAAATATATTTTATTTATATATTTTAGTACCCATTAGTTATTTCATTACTCAGCTTAGTACCAATAAGTTATTTTTCCTGATCCTCCTCCTCCTCCCACCCTACACTCTCCAGTAGCCCCTAGTGTGTGGTATTCCCCCCTCGATATGTTCATGTTTTCTTATTATTTAGCTCCCACCTAAAAGTGGGAATATGCAATATTTGGTTTTTCTGTTCCTGCTTTAGTTTGCAAAGGATACTGACCTCTAACTCCATCTAAGTTCCTTCAAAGGATATAATCTCATCCTTTTTATGCCTGCATAGCATTCCATGGTGTGTATGCACCACATTTTCTTTATCCAATCTACCACTGATGGGCATTTGGATTGATTCCATGTCTTTGCTATAGTGAATAGTGCTGCAATGAACATACGTGTGCATATATCTTTTTGACAGAACAATTTATAGTTCTTTGGGTGTATACCTAGTAACAGGATTGCTGAGTCAAACAGCAGTTCCGTTTTTAAGGCCTTTTCTTAGAAGTGGCAGTTAGGTGAAGCAACAGGCATCGGTATTTTACAAGACCGTGTAGCCTAGAAGTAGTGAAGCTCGAATCCAAACACAGGTCTGGCTGGTCCATAAGCCCAAACCAGTGAAAAAGGGCAAGATCTAGTAAAAGAGAGCCACACTGAGATTGCAGGAGAGGATTTCAAAAGACTAGCATTTCATTAAACAAAAGCAGAAGTCCTTAGATAAATTACTTCCTCTTGCCTGTCATAAATGATATTCATCAATTATGATTAAATAGACCCACTTACTACCCTAACATGCTTTTTAGAAGATTATGAGAGGTTATTTTTATTTTAAATAATAGGTGCTCGTATTTAAAATGAATTGGAGTCCATGGAATTTGTCACGCCAAGAGAAAAAGAGCTGTAAGTATCTAGTCCACTTGAAGAATCTGGCCCTAACAAGTGATATCTGAATTCAAACCCCTCTAAGTTGAAGAGCCGAGGTTGTGCTCAAAGTGCTCCTCTGTAAAGTGGGGTACAAAGACTGAACTCCCTGGGTAAACATGAGGCTTAATGAAACTCTATGTCATGGAGCAGTATGTTTGGCACGTCATATCTGATTCACAAATACTTGTGATATTCATTTTCTTTACTCTTCCATGATATGAATTCCATGTGATTGAAGACATAAAGTACCTCTATTTTTTCTGAAAGTCAGGATCTCACTCTGACACTCAGGCTGAAGTGCAGCGGTGCTATCATAGCTCCCAGCAGCCTCAAACTTGTGGACTCAAGTGATCCTCCAGCTTCAGCCTCCCAAAGTGCTAGGATGATAGTCCTGAGCCACCATGCCTGGCTAAGATAATGCACTTTTGACAAAGAACAGCATTCACATCCAGACAAGCAGGCTGCCAAACTCCCAGGCCTTGAATTTCAGAGGGAATCCAACCTCCTGGGCCATCTTGAACCAAGCCTCTTGGTAGGGACCTTGCAAAGGTAGGGACCTTGTCCAGAGCAATCTTGGCTTGTTTGACCATAACCGCTTCTGAAGGAGGCCTTGGCTTCGAAGGCAGAGGAGATTGTGGGAAAAAAAATGTCTCCCATGACCCAGAGATGCTCCCTGGTCAGCAGCTTTTTTCTCTTTCTCCCCTCCTCTGGTTGATGTGCCTTCCTGCAGGTCACCTCAGAGATTTCAGTCTGCCCCTCTCTTTAGAAAAATAGTGTAAAATGAATTTCTCCTGTAAAAACTCTTCCTTAGAAGACTGGAAAGTTATGGACTGGCCTTCCTGAAAACTACTTGTGGAGCAAAAGGAAGTAGAAACTTCTTCCTGCAAGGAAGCCTTTCTCCCCTAAGGAGAGGTGCCCACCAACCTACATCTTCCTATAGAAAGAAGTGGAGTTGCTTTACTGGGTCAGGAGGGCACCATGTTCCTAAATGAGCAGAGGAAGACACCAGTCCTCCCTAAGACAAGTGGATCCCCTGGTTTAGAATAGACCAGCTAACTAGACAGTATTCCCCAAAAGCATCCCCCAGATAATCTGAACTAGACATGCTTTCCAGTACATGACAAATGGCCTGTGAGCTTTTCAGCTCATCCCAGACTAGCTCTTCCCACCTTCCTCTCCAGAGTGTTTTCTTTTATTGTTGCTGCTACTCCTTCTACTGATGATGCATCAACTAGCTGGACCACAGGAGTCTGTCAAAGGAGGTACCCTGATTCAGTTCTGTGAGTCTAAGTTTATTAAAAAAAAACACAAGCCACTGGTGCTGCTGGCAATGACATCTCTGTTGCTTTGATGAAACATCTCCCCACCTGCAGTCACACCACTATCTCTGTTCTTGCCTCAGCCTCCCGTCTGACATTTTCTGGGGCTTACATTACCCTTCTATCATGGGTGCCCACATTGATCAAAAGTTCTGAGACAAAAGTTCTCTGTGTTCCATACTCACTCAGTCGCTGACTCCTATCAGAGGCAGATGTATGTTTTACACAGCTGGAGAAAGCATTTCAGCATTGCTGCTGCCCATGTACCACCATGATTGTTGCAGAAGGTGAGAGGATGCCCTAGATCACCCAGGAGAGGCTGTAAAGCCCCCTCCAAACACTCATGTTTCCTTCATTTCCCCAGCTCCTGAGATAAGTGCTCTGCTTACTACTTCAAGTACAACCATAATATCTTAACTCATGACTCCAGCTGAGTCATTCCTAACCATGGGAGCCAGCTTCGTGGGAATCCAAGTGTTCTCACCAAATGTAGACTAATCCCCAGGCTGATCTGAAACCTAACTGCTCACTGCAATGACTTTCCCCTTTCAGAGCAAGTCTGCTTTGCCAACATGGAGAAGCCCTCATGGATGACCTGCATTTTTCCCAAAGTGACTCCAAAGACTGTCTGTCCTCTACAATCAGCACAACTCTGGGGATAAACAAAAAACTGCTTCAATAACTACTCCTTGAGAAATAGGTCTCTGGTGGCCAGAGATTCTGGCATGATGGTGATCAAGGGGAGCAAGATACAACTCAGGATCAGCCTAGGAAGATTGAGTCATACCCAGAGACTTGGAAGTGAGATGAAGTGAGAGCTCTGCCTCAGCCCATTCTGCATCATCAAATATTCACTGCAATAAATACCTCCTGGAAATATTAGGCTTTCAAAAACATGTCATACTGTATATTTTTAGAGGGTATTTGGAGATAAATAGAAACGAAAATATACTGATACAATGTACCAAAGTTATATTTGCCATGAAGATGTAACTAAATATTTAGGTCTCCAAATACTGTGTTGTGATTTTTTTTTTACAGCTGGCTCCTGGGAACAGCACTTTCTACTGAGTCTTTGTCTCTAGGTCCCGTTTAACCAGTGAGATATCCAAAGTGAGAATTTCTTCCCAGCCAAAGCTGGTAACAGACTGGAATGAAGAAGTCACAGCCCACAACCTTAGTTCATTTTCAACAAAAAATGAACTTGAAAACAAAGCTTCAGACAACAGGATGACTTTCTTCTCAGCAAACATTTTTCCAGATCACGTTTTTTATTATTCTGCACTTTACAGTCATGCCATGGAACACCGAGTCTGTGTCTATTTCATTACTGATTATTCAAAGACTGTCATGGTTGTATACGGATGGATTGCACAAGTGGTATTTGTTTTCCAAAAAGAACAAAATAACCATTCACTGTGAGAGTTTTGCCTGTAGCTGAATTAATCTTTTGTTTAAAAAAAAAAAATACCTTTCAGGACAATAGAGGGAAACAGGTTAGACAGTGATCTAATTTGGCTCTGTGTCCCCACCCAAATCTCATCTCCAACTGTAATCCCTACAGATCAAGGGAGAGAAGTTATTGGATTGTGGAGGATGATCACCCCATGCTGTTCTCATGATATTGAGTGAATTGTCATAGGATCCGATGGTTTTATAAATGGTAGTTTTTCCTGTGCTTGTACACACTCTCTTCTGTTGCCTTGTGAAGAAGGTGACTGCTTCCCCTTCCACCATGAGTGTAAGCTTCCTGAGGCCTCCTCAACTATGCGTAACTGTGAATCAATTAAACTTCTTTCCTTTAGAAATCACCCAGTCTCAGGTATTATCTTTACATCAGTGTGAGAACATACTAATACAGAGAGTAAGACCTAAGCTTTGAACTCTCAGTCTTGAGTCAAGAGAATAAGGCTCTAGTCCTTGAAGAAAAAGTAAAATCTTTTCCAGAGAAGTGCTAATCTTATATAGACTGTTAGAATATGATTGAGGTTGTAATATTGAATACAGTAAAATTCCCCTACTACACATGAAGATTCTCCTACTACTAGAAGGACAGAGGTCAAGCTTCCTGACTTATACACAAACTGGGCATGCATTAATATTGGTTGAATAATTGAATAAATTAATAAGTAATGAAAATCAGTGATTGAGTATGGGGTATAATCAGGCTCACGTGGGCAGACAAATGAGAAGCTAGGAAATTATGAACAGTACTCAAGACAGAGAAATGCCACAAATCATGAGTCAAGAGTCAAAGTCAGGAACAAAACAAGGGGAACCGACCAAAGTAATGGGAGGAAAGAACACACACAGGTCTCCTTGAAAGGCAAGACTTGAGTCACAGAAATTTCAGTTAATAACTTAGTGCCACTACTTATAAACTCCATGACCCTTGTTAGGTTACAAACTCTCTCTTAGATTAATCTGTATGAGATTAAGTCAATTTCAAATCTGAGAAATGGTAATAGAAGGGGTGATTGAAGGATAACCTGAGATGGCATGTTTACTTCTTTTAATGCAATATATCATATATAGTATGTTTGAAAGATATATTAATTTTATTTTTATTATGAATCTCATCTGTCAAGTAGCAACTGTGTGTCAGGCACTATCATGGGTTCTTGAAGTATAATACATTTCTTTTTACTTTTCTGCTAGTTGTAGCTATTTTCCTCTCCCAAATTGTGCGTAATGGGATAACTACACGTATACACTGGCTTAACCCATAGGTGACCAGCTTGCCCCAATTTACCTAGAGCTTTCCAATTTTGATACTGGAACATCTCAGCCCCAAGCAAGTAAGAGTGATTGGTTTGTTGAATAAATTTTCTGTTCTTCAGTGAATATTCTTTGGGGAGCGACCCAGCCAAGCAGTCTGCTTATATATTCCACCTGGCATCTGAAGTAAATCATCCATGCAGTTCCTATTCTCATCCCTCCATGAGAAATAAGCATATAGTTGTTTAAACATAAAGTAGAAAGTGGAATGTCCACATTTCCTGTGGAATTCTGAGGGTTACTGTGGGATTGCTCAATCACTTTGGTTGGTAACATCCTTGAACATGTGAGAGAAGAGAGTATAAATGTGCTCAGCCCAAAATGCCAAATGGATTTTTAGGTTGTACCATATGAAATTTATGGTATTTTACTATTTTGACCTATAAAAAAGCTATTTCAACTGTTGTATAGAGCCTCCCTGAGGTGGGTGTTCAGTTCACAATGATTCTGCCCTTTCTAGCAGTAGCTCTAACATGGCTGTGGCTATGGCACTGTTTTTATGACCAACCCCTTCATGGCCACAGATGTCACAGGGGCCATGGGTAATGAATCAAAGGCAAGCACCTAACACAGTCTGATCCACCCAAATATCCAACCAAGGGCAGGGAAAGACAGAGAGACTGAAAGTTATCGAAGCTCCTTGACACTAATGGCAGCTTTCCAGTTAGATAATCCAATCACTTTATCTGTCCCATGTCCTGAAATCTCCCTGTTTTCTGTTCTTTCCAAGTAACTGATGTCCCTATTTTATTCCAGCAGACACTTGAATGTCCTCAACATATTTTCCTTCTTTTCTGAAGCTAACTAGGGCCAGATTTTATAAATAGAGTAACATAAACAAGTAACAGATATTTGGTATTACACAGACTTCCTACCTGCGTTCTCTGACCATAAGAATCCTTTTTATCTACTCACCTTTATATCACCAGTGGGATTAAAGCCCTTGTCATACAACAGGGTTTTCAAAAACAGTGAAAAGACAGCTCAATACATAAAAGAAGAAATAAAAGAAATGCAAACTAACTGTATGCTTTTGCTTTTACTGTTTTGTCTTCACTTGGAAGATGAAAGATACATAGTTTTTGGTTGATTATTAAATGGATCACTGTCCCCCAAAATTTGGCAAGCACTTACTTAGGAAAGAAAAGAAAAAAAAAAAGTGCCTCACGTCTGTGATCCCAAGCACTTTGGGAGGCTGAGGCAGGTGGATCACGAGGTCAGGAGTTCAAGACTAGCCTAACAAACATGGTAAAACCCTGTCTCTACTAACAATACAAAAATTACCTGGGTATGGTGGCATGCGTCTGTAATCCCAGCTATTCAGGATGATGAGGCAGGAGAATCACTTGAACCAGGGAGGCAGAGGTTGCAGTGAGCTGAAATAGCACCATTGCACTCCACCTTGGCAACAGAGCAAGACACTGTCCCAAAATAAATAAATAAATAAAAATAAATAAGATCAAGTATCTAAAAATTATTTGCTAATAACCTCCAAGACAGGAAGACAGGAGACATTCGTATATTCCTGAAGTTAGCTTTAACTTTGAAAGCTCTAATATTCAAAGCTGGGGAAAAAGTTTGAGCAACCCTGTACATGACATTGAAAAATCTGGCTTTTTATAAAACCTCTTTACACAACTGCTTGCCTTCCAAATGACCAGTGAAACCATCTGTCCTTTGGAATCACTTTAAAAGGTCAGTCATGACAATTACCTATGAAAGGACTCAATAAAATGAGTGTTTTACTTTTTCAATTTAAAACCAACTGAGATAGAGTTAGAAATAAGGTCAAGGGAAATGAAAATACTTTCTCTGCTATTGTTAAAAACTGTGTAGGTGGATGTAGTCAATTGCACAAGAACAGTGAGTTTCCTAAAAAGCCTGCCCAGAATTAGGCAGACCTGCCCAAATAATCATAAGTAGCTCTTTTCTAGGGTGAGTTCTTTACAACTAGATTTACTGCAGACCTTCCAGCACACCAAGCCACACATTCACTGTTAATGGCCAGATTCCTGAAAGGAGAGAAAAATGCAGAACTGAAACACAATTGCTCCCATTTTTTTCCCATAAATCATCAACAATGGGAACAGGATGTGCAAACTGGGGACAGGAAAGGAAAGTCACACTAATGGGTTTCCCTTCATATGGAAGCAAGAAGCATGGGAAAGGAAGTTCTTCCTTAAAACCTATTATTCCTATGTTGCTATTTTTGGAAAACTAAAGAGGTATGGAGGAAAGAGAGGGTCATAGTTCATTTTCTGTTGCTGTAACAAAACATCAGAGATTAACTATTAAGAAAAAAATATCTTTTATGTTCTGATGGCTGGAAAGTCCAAGATTGAGGAGTCAGCATCCAGTGAGGGCCTTCTTGCTGTGTCAAAACATGGTGCAAGGCATTGCAAAATGAGAGGGCAAGAGTGTATGCGCTTGTTCAGGGTCTCTCTTCCTCTCTTTATAAAGCCACCAGTCTTAACACAGGACCCTAACCCTGATGACCTTATCTAGTCCTAATTACCTCCCAAAGGCCCCACCACTAATCAACATGTAAACTTGGGATTTAAGTTTCCTAACACATAAACCTTGGGGAAACATTCAAACCATAGCAACAGGTATGAACACTCTCAAATAAAACAGATCTAGAATCAAATACTAACCTTGCCTCTTAAATCTTTTATAAGTTACCTAACCTGTCTGAATACATCTTTTGTATCTGTAGGAGCAATTCTGTCTACTCCCTTACAGGGATTTTAAGAATATAACATGAATATCATGTGCCAAACATAATTTCTTGGATGGCATTTGATATGGTTTGGCAATGTTCCCACCCAAATCTCATCTTGAATTTTAGCTCTCATAATCTCCATATGTCTTGGGAGAGACCTGGTGGGAGGTAATTAAATCACGGGGGTAGGTTTTTCCTGTGCTGTCCTCATGATAGTGAGCGAGTCTCATGAGAACTGATGGTTTTATAAAGGCAAAACCATTCAGGACATAGGCATAGGCAAGGACTTCGTGACTAAAACATCAAAAGCATTGGCAACAAAAGCCGAAATAGACAAATGGGACCTAATTAAACTCCAGAGCTTCTGCATAGCAAAAGAAACAATCATTAGAGTGAATTGGCAACCAACGGAATGGGAAAAAATTTTCGCAATCTACCCATCTGATAAAGGGCTAATATCCAGAATCTACAAAGAACTAAAACAGATTTACAAGAAAAAAACAAACAACCCCATTCAAAAGTGGGCAAAGGATATGAACAGACTTTTCAAAAGAAGACATACATGAGGCCACCAAACATATGAAAAAATGCTCATCATCACCGATCATTAGAGAAATGCAAATCAAAACCACATTGAGAAACCATCTCACGCCAGTTAGAATGGTGATCATTAAAAAATCTGGAGACAACAGATGCTGGAGAGGATGTGGAGAAATAGGAACACTTTTACACTGTTGGTGGGAGTGTAAATTAGTTCAACCATTGTAGAAGACAGTGCGGTGATTCCTCAAGGATCTAGAAATAGAAATTCCATTTGACCCAGCAATCCCATTACTGGGTATATACCAAAAGGACTATATATCATTCTATTATAAGGACGCATGCACATGAATGTTCATTGCAGCACTGTTTACAATAGCAAAGACTTGGAACTAACCCAAAGGCACATGGATGATAGACTGGACAGGGAAAATGTGGCACATATACACCATGGAATACTATGCAGCCATAAAAACCAATGAGTTTGTGTCCTTTGTAGGGACATGGATAAACTGGAAACCATCATTCTCAGCAAACTGACACAAGAACAGAAAATCAAACATTGCATGTTCTCACTCATAGGTGGGTGTTGAACAATGAGAACACATGGACACAGGGAGGGAAGCATCACACACTGGGGTCTGAGAGGGGGGAACTAGGGGAGGGACAGCAGGGGGTGGGGAGTTGGGGAGGGATAACATGGGGAGAAATGTCAGGTATAGGTGATGGGGAGGAAGGCAGCAAACCACATTACCATGTATGTACCTATGCAACCATCTTGCATGTTCTTCACATGTACTCCAAAACCTAAAATGCAATAAAATATATATTAAAAAAATAAAAATATTAATAATAAATAAATAAATAAAGGGCAGTTCCCCCTATACAGGCTCTCTTTCCTGCCACCACATTAGGCGTGCCTTTGCTCCTCCTCCACCTTCTGCCATGATTGTGAGACCTTCCCAACCATGTGGAATTGTGTGCACAATTAAATCTCTTCTTCTTTATAAATGCCTCAGTCTTGGGTATTTCTTCATAGCAGTATGAAAATTGACTAATACAGCATTTAAATGAAATCATTGAAAATTAAAATAATAAAATTATAGTATCAAAACAGCTATAACAGAGCAGGAAAAAAAAAAGGAAGGTCGGTGTCCTAACCAAGTTGCCATCAGTGATACTTAACATTTAATAAGAATTAATTCCGTGCTAAGCATGATGCAAAATGTTTATTTTTTGTTTTATTTAATACAGATAATGGCTTTAAGATGGTAAGAACTGTTATGCATCCCTTTATAAAATATTGAAAACAGAAAATTGAAATAGCTACAAAACTTGATTAAGATCAGTCAAGCAACTGAGTAAGAATTCAAACCCAGGTGGGCTGGATTCTCCGATTAGACCCTTAACTGCTGGGGTATATTGCCTCTTACACACAATGATCAAAGATAAGTTCTGTAAATAGATGGGGAGGAGAATACTCAGGTAGAAATAAGTCATCAAGTTTAGCTCAGACACAGTATTAGTTAATTAAATGTGTCAACTTTTCTCAGTTTAGAGATACCCAGAAACCTGGTAAACATTTTGGAGTGTGTCTTTGGAAAATAATAGCATTTGAATCAGGATTTTGAGTAAAGGAGGTCATCCTCACCAATGAGGGTGGGCATCAGCCAGTCTACTGAGGGCCCAGATAGAAAGTTGAAAGAAAGATAAATTCACTCTCCTTTCTGGGGCTAGAACATCCATTTCCTCTCACCTTCCAACAGCAGAGCTCCTGGTTCTCAGACCTTTGCGCTGAGGCAAAATTTTACCACTGGCTTTTCCGATTCTCCAACTTACACATTATGGGACTTCTTATCCTTCATAATTATGTGAGTCATTTGCCATAACAAATCCTTGTTATATATCTATGTATATCCTATAGGTTCTGTTTATCTGGAGAACTGTGACTAATACAGGCACTAAGAAACTCTGGTCATCTTCACCTTCTGTCCCAAGGCTGACTGTGTTTTTACAAGGAAGTTTTGTTTCCTCTTTGACCCTGACAAAGCTACACACTTGCAATAATATGTTGAACTTCGTACATTGAAAGAGCCCAACAAGCAGCTCCAGTAATAACGGCTCAGGTGAGTAGGAAGACTGATTCATAATGAAAAAGTGTAACAGCAATGAGTTTCATATGTATTGCAAATCTTGGCCAAGTGACAAGAGTAAGAAAAGACTGATTGAAAATCTTTGCATAAAGTCTAAAAAAGAAGAATGAGGGGAACGCATAGCACTAATTCCTTTTTTCTCTCTTTACTTTTCTTATAAGTTCCATTTTGGAAGCTGGGATAAATCCAGGAAAGAGATCACAGAGGGACTTGAATTTGAAAATACCTTCAGATATGTAGGGTCAGACCCAGAGCTAAGATTTGGCAAGACTCCCAAGGAGAAAAAGAATAATCATTAAAAGACTGGGAAAATATCCCTCAGTTTCCTCTTAAGGATTTTGTCATGTTCAAACTGGATAAAGAAAGCTAAGTCCTAAGTCAATAGCAGGCTTATGTAAATAGTACATTGTTGGCATGGTTCAGAAAGGGAGAATGGCTAAGACATCCTTAAAGTTATTCTATTTCCACTGAGGGAGCAGCCTTAAGTGACAGAAAGTGAGATTGAGTGTAATACCTAGTTTCAGTAAACCAGCATGAATTCATTACTGTGGGAATCAGGGAAATTTTAAGACAAAGGTTTCTCATGAGTGTGTCTGGGAAAAGAGGAATGAAAACCTTCTAGCAAATAGATCAACACAGACTTAAGGGTCTACCTAATATTTGACATCATATTATTTATTCAAGGATGGTAATTATCTTTCTGTTGAGATTCAATTTATTCACAGTGAATTGGGAAATATATAAGAGATCTCAGTGCATAAAAGGCAAAGGAGTATTCTCAGCTCAGCAACGGCAGTTATTTTGTTTTCCAAGACTGCCATTATCAAATCGGTTGCTTGTCAGCTAGTGTGCAGTAAAATTAAAACTACACTTGAAATTAAAGGTTCTGAGGTTGAGAGACAGTTTTGCTGCCAATTTTTTATGCATAGGAGATTGTATTATTTGTTGGTCTCTACCTCATCCACTCATACAAGACCTCCTTGGTGCCCCCTCCTATAGGGAAAAAATTTCCACCATCTTAATGCTTAGTCAGCCATGTGACTCACTTGGTCAAAGGAACATGACATCCAAATGATCACAATATTTAAAAATCATTATGTGTTTCCACAGTTTTTATTTTCTCTTTGTTGAAAAAATAAAAAGACTCATAACTGGAAGTTCTTTCTTCAGCCTGGACCAAAGAACGAAAAAGGAATGTTGACCACAACTACAATCAACCAATAAATACTTTGAGTAAGAAATAAATTTTGTTGTTTCTGACTCCTGAGATTTTGTGACTTTAAATTTCTCAGTGTCTCTGAACTTAGTCTATACATAGCCTCTGAGCGGGAAATATATATATGTGTGTGTGTATATATATTTCACAGAAGCTGTATAGACACACATATGTATTTCACATACATATATTTGAATACATATATTTGATGCTGTATATATATAATATATGCATATATGCATATATATACATGTATATTTGTGCATGTACATGTGTATATATGTATATATACTTATACAAAGATACATATATACCCACATATATACATACACACATATATACATATGGATTAAAATAAGGCACATATATGTATAGATGCATGTATATATGCACACGTAATTTGTGTGTGTGTACATATATGTGTATATGTATGTGTGTATGAGGCAGGAGAATCACTTGAACCCAGAGGCAGAGGTTGCAGTGAGCCGAGATCGTGCCACTGCACTCCAGCCTGGGTGACACAGCAAGACTCTGTCTCAAAAAAAAAAAAAATGATGCATACCTTCTAACTTCCAAAATATTACCTTGAATATTTTTAATGTTGTCATAATTTCCTAATATCATCATGAATATTTATTTATGAATTTACTCTAATAAGAGTATTTGGTCTATGTCTGTATTTGAATCCAAGCTCCAGTACTTACTGGCCATATGCATATGACCTTGAACTACTTTTCTCAGTGTCTGGATTTGTGAATCTGTAAAATGGGCTAATATTTTAAACTGTTGAGTATTAGATTAATCAACATACCTAGTTCTTAGTTACTGACACATAAAAAATGTTAGCCATTATTACCACAATAATTACCATTAGGCAGTTCTTTCACAGAAGACAATTACCTCTGTACTATGCCATCCTAGTGTTTTTGTTTTTATAGCCAGAGTCTCTCCTAACACTTTGTCACAGTCAATGTAGTCAATGTAACTACTCCTAGAACCTCCTCTTAAATGTCAAAACTTGAAGGCTTTTTCATGTTTGTATGCTGCCTCCTTGTTTTAGATGAATTTTTAGCTAAAATTACACAAGAAACCACTTTGTGGGAAGGGGGAATAAATAGATCCAAATAGGTATTACTGCATCAGTGAGCGAAAACTCAGAAGTCTTACAGGCAATTCAGAAGCAATTTGAACAAAATACCTATTTTCACCAAAGTAGCTGATATGGTTTGGTTCTGTGTCCCCACCCATATCTCATCTCAATTGTAATCCCCATGTGTCAAAGGAGGAACCTGTAATCCCTATTTGTCAAGAGAGGGAGGTGATTGGATCACAGAGGCACTTTCTCCAGGCTGTTCTCATGATAGTGAGTTCTCATGAGATCTAATGATTTTATAAGTGTTTGGAAGTTCCTTCTTTTTGCTTCTCTCTCTCTCTCCTGCAACCTTGTGAAGAAGATGCCTGCTTCCCCTTCTACCATGATTCTAAGTTTTTTGAGGCTTCCCTAGCCATATGGAACTATGAGTCAATTAACCCTCTCTCCTTCATAAATTACCCAGTCTCTAACAATTCTTTAGATTAGTGTAAAAATGGACTAATACAATAACATTAAACAATAACTATATCACATATTTGACTGATTCCTTGGCCCTCAGCTCATGAGATATTTTTTCTTAAACAATGTTAATAATTTTAGCAGAATTTCTATTCCACATACATTGAGAATTTGGGGGTGGGGATTCTGGGAAGTTTATTAGCCACAGTCAAGCACAATGACAACACTCAGTTATCACTTCTAATTATTGAGATGACCACTTCTCCGCTTGCTTCTTTATTCCTGAGATGACCAAAGTGATGAAATTCAGTTATGGTTACTCCTTTCTCATTTAGAACACAGACATTTGGGCTTCTGATAGTCTGACAGACCAAAGCAAGCAAAACATTTTAAGGTACGGTACAGGATATAAACATAGCTTTCTATTACTTTTTAAAACTCTCAAGTTAATGAAATGGGCCTTCCTTTTGTTATAGAATGCACATCTCAAGATGAGCTGTCATGTACATTTGTTCACAGATGAGGGAGGAAAGGTGTTTTTATGTTTTAGAGACAGTCTTCCTCTGTTATCCAGGCTGGAGTGTGGTGGCACCATTCTATCTCACAGCAGGCTCAGACTCCTGGAGTCAAGCGATCCTCCCCTCTCAGCCTCCCATGTAGCTGGGACTACAGGTGTACACCATGCCCATCTATATTTTTTTAATCATTATTTTTAGAGATAGGGTCTTGCTATGCTGCCCCATCTAATCTCAAACTCCCCCATCTCATGTGATTCTCACACTGAGACACAAAGGTGGGAAGGGCTCCCTGCACAATGGGGAGAATGAACAGTGGGGTGGAGCCACAGAAGTTTGCACTGTTTGAAGCTGGGAAGAGCCTGGCCCCTCTTCTTCCTGTGTTCAATCTGAGATCCAAACTGCAAAGCGGGAAGTGTAACAGCAAGGACTCTGGCTTTGTGAAGGGTCTCTGTTTCCCCTTTTCTTCTCTTTCACCCAGTAAAACCTTGCCTTATTCAGCCTTCAAATTGTCTGCAAGCCTAAATTTTCACAGCTGTGTGACAAGGACCCCGTCTTTATCTGAACTAAGGAAAAGCCTCGTTGTACATGACCTCTGCCCCCCAATGTGCTGGGATGGATTACAGGCTTCAGCTACTGCACTTGGTGGGAAAATGTATAAGAGCCCAAGAAGCAGAATTATCCAAATCTCTTCTGGCATTCACTATGACAGGGGGGAATGGAGACAGCAAACCACATTGCCATGTATATACTTATGCAACAATCCTGCATGATCTGCACATGTACCCCAGAACCTAAAGTGCAATAATATATATACACACACATATATATGGAGATATATATATATATACACACACACACACACATATATATGTGTGTATATATATATATTATTGCACTTTAGGTTCTGGGGTACACACACACACATATATATATAAGAATAATGGAAGATTACCAATTTAAACCAAGATAATTACATTAAAATGTCAATTTTATAAACAATATTAATCAGGTTATTCAGAAAAAAAGTAGTTTTTGCTCCCATAACCTCAAAATCTCAGTGGCTTAAAGTAATAAAAAATGTGTTTATTGTTCACAAGCCATCGCAGGTTGGCAGGGATGGGAGTTTACTCTGTATCTGACTTAATCCAAGTTCAGGCTTGGATATAGTATCACCCATTTGGAAGATCACATGGCTCCATATCACAAGAAAGGGAAATATGGAGATACTAGCTCTTAAATTATTTTTCCTAGAGGAGACACATGTACTTCCTTGGCCTAAATAAGCATCCTGGTCATGTCTAGACTGTATTACATGGGTGAACTAAAATCTGGTCCTATGTCCAGAGAAATAAAACTGGAAATATTGGAGAACAGAACTAGAGTCCAGCATACTGAAAGGGTGTTACCTAACTGTTTCAGGACAGTGTGACAACCTTTTTCGATGTAAAACTCATGTTGTTCATGAGAATGTTCCATTTGGATTGTAGATTGTTCTGTTGGCTCTCCGTTTTTTTACTACTAATTTTTTTATTTATTTTTAAAGTAATTATCTCTTTGATTCAAATTCTATGGGAGACATTAGAGATTTAAATGCAAACTTTCCATTCTCAATATGCTCAATGTTTTAGATAAGCTCAGAGTTCTCTGTAAAAAACAAAACACAACGAACTCAGAAAAGGTCATCTGGGTAGACTTTCTGAGTGGGGTAACAGAGTAAGCGTTTACAATGAGTAGGTGCTACAAAAGTCACCTGGGTGGAGAAGTGGCCGAAGCATCTATATTCCAGACCAGAAAAGAATGCATTCCAGGTGCTTGCTGTAGGCAGATTCTTGGGAATTAAATAAATTAAAATGTAATTTAAACTCAAGTGATTAAAAAGTAATACTTTTTGTCTCAAAAAAATCAAAAGAAATTGAAAATTTGCAAATCTGTATTTGTTATTTTAGAGGTTGGAGATCTGAATTTGTTACAAACATGCACACAGAAGTGGAGAAATGGTAAACATTCATCACTAAACAGTGCATCTGAAGGGACAGTAAATGGTGCCTTGCAAGGGATTTGATATGCACAGAGGTTTCACCAAAGAATGTGAAGCAAATCCATCTAGAGAACTCAGAGCTTGCCCCGAGGCCTTAAAAGAACTTTCTTCTCTTTTCAATACTCCCTGCTTTCCCTGCAACCACTGTCAGAATTTTGAAAAGCCAGACTGCACTTGCAGGAAAAACAAAAATACAGATGGTGAGAGCCTTAGGAAGTCAATTTGATAAGGTTTTATTTATTTAAATAATTATGATTTTATGTTATAATCATCTGATCACGGGTCTGTCTCCTTTTTACCTGCAGGACCATGCCTGTCTTCAAATCATAAGTGAGTACTCTGGAGTGCTAATAAATGCAAAAGCATCTTTTCCCCACTGAGGACATGCACGTGGTTCAAAGTGAGTAGAGAGTAGACAAATAATATAGCTTCTAGAGACATTCTAATTTTGAACCCAGTCACTGTCAAAAAAGATTATTTATCCTTGCTGAACTCTTGCTTTTCAACTCTATGATGGAATCATTAATAAAATGAGAAATTTGTGAGTATGAAATTAAATTAATCAAAGCAGATATTTTGCATTGGTAACAATCTCTCTCATAACACTTTGACATCACCCTTTCTGTACTTCTATAAATGGAAGAGCTTGTTCCACACAATTTAACACAGCATTATATCCACTCAGTGGCAAGCTCTCTAACAAAAAAATTGCATGGTGTTTTACAGTTGATCAAATCTTACATGTATTATTTTATGACTTTAACCCTTACCAGTCTCTGTGAATAAGCTGTCATTGCTAACACCTCTGTTCACAGTTGCACAAATGTCCCAAGTTTAGCATGATGTTAAGTGACAGACTTGGATTAATCAGAAAATCTGGAATTCAGCTCCCATTCTGACACTTACTTGGCTGTCTGATCATAGAGAAGCCACTGGCTTCTCAGTTACACTTTTCTCATATGTAAAATGGACCTAATTATGATTTCACCATCCCATACAATTGGTAAGAGGATTAAATAATACAATATAAGATATAAAGCAATTTCTCAATGCATGATGGTTCTCTGAAATTTTACATTATGCTCCATAGCCTACTGTAAAGTCTATTATCCTTTTTATACTATTGTTTGTTCAATCTAAGTTGATCATCCTAGGAAAGGAATGTAAAGTGCTATAATAAAATACATATAGATGTTATAGATATTTAATATAGTTCTATAAAATATATGTATATAAATAATAGTATTCATATTAATATCGGCACAAAATTCACATTATGAATTACGATGATTATAAAACATATGCATTATACAGATTACACACAACAATTTCAATGATAAATACATCATTCATATTGAATATAAACATTTTCATATATTAATTACATGATATACACAGTATATTCCTATATTTTGTATATGTATCAGGGAATTTTGGAAGAATTTGAACTTGAACTGGGCATAGGTTGTATATGCAGAAAACTAAACATGATGCCTACACTAAGATTAGAGTTGAATATTACTGAAGAGTAGGCATGAAAGCACCCCTATCTCCACTCTCAGGAGCTTATACACACGCAATAAACAATACCAGCTGCAAGTATCTATTGTAAATTAATATTTACCTGAACACACAGAGGCTTCCAGGAATAAAGGGGGATCAATGTCCAGGGCCTTTCCTGACCAAATGATTGCTCATTTTGGCGACCAGTCCAGCTGAGGCCTCTGACGCCCAGGTTTCAGATAATGTTGTTGACTGAGAGTGCTTTTTTTAGGTAGAATCAGGGCCACCCAAAGGTGTCCATATCCTAATTCCTAAGCCTATAGATATGTTAGTTTACATGGAAAAGGGGACTTGGAAGATGTGATAAAGTTAAGAATCCTAAGATGATCCTCAGGGGATGATCCTAAATTATTTAGATATATCCACTGCAATTACTAGGGTCCTTATAAGTGAAAGAGGGAGACAGAAGAGGCAGAGGCAGAGAAGAAGTGATGGCAGTGGCAGAAGTCCAAGGGATGTGGCCTTAAGTCAAGGAATGTGGGTCACTCCTAGAAGTTAGAAAAGTCAAGGAATAAGGTATCCTCTAGAGCATTCAAGACACAGCTCTCATAACATCTCATTTTTATCCTGCATGACCTATTTCATATTTCTGATCTCCAAAATTGTAAGATACTAAGATACTAAATGCATGTTTAAGCCACTGTTTGTGGCAATGTGTTACTGCAGCAATGGGGAAGTCATACAGTGCTGTTTCTAGTCTGCACAAATGCCTCTTGGCCAGTTCCATTGTCACAGGGGTCATACTAACACGCTTCCCCTATATGTTGGTTTTCAAGCACAATGCATCAGAACTTTCCTGGCCTTTTATAACCTAGGAAACTGTTGTCTTTTGCTTCTGGTGTTTTACACAGTGTGCATGTTCACATTTTGCTGTTTCTGATTTCACTCTTAGCTCTCACTGTCTTTGGGTCTTAGCATAAACCAAAGTGGAAAATGGACCAGAGACAATGTGCATACCAGACTCCATGCTCTATGTGTAATCATCCTCTCTCTATCCAACTTGGGACCAGAGATCTGTGTATCTTATACACTACCATATTACCAGTACACACCACAGTGTCTGACTTATGGTGAAATTGAATGTAGATTTATTGACTGACAGCCCAGTCTTGGGCCAGCCTTATGCAGAGATAGACCTTCTTTGGGCTCCTCCTAGCTCTACCCAGGTATCCAAGTGCTTTCTTTATGCCTCACACACTACCCCTCCATGCTACTCTTTCATAAGGCATGGAATGTGAGCCCCTTTTTCACCAGCCCTCATATGTGTTCAAGGTGATCAGATTCTAGAATAAATGCTGTTTTGAAGTCTTAGACCCAGGGGCCTGTGAAGGTAAGCTTTTTGGAAATATAATTTTTACAGATGTAATTAATTCAAGATGAGGTCATATTGGATTCAGGTGGAACCTACAGTACCTGATGTCCTTATTAGAAGGGAAAATGTGGACACAGACACAAACAAAAGGAATACAGCCACGTGTAAGCAGAGGCAGAATTTTAAATTATCATACCTTGAGGCAAGGAATGCCAGGATGGCCAGTGGCCGCCAGAAGCTAGGAGAGGGATATAGAAGAATTTTTCCCTCAGAGCCTCTGGAAAGGACCAACCCTGCTTGATTCAGATTTCTGGCCTCCTTTAACGGGAGAGAATGAGCATCCATTGTTTCAGACCACCCAATTTGTGATAATTTGTTACAGCAGCCTCAGGAAACTAATACATACAGTTAGTCTAAAGCTAGGATCTTTGCTACTTATGCATAACTTTATATCCAATCATCCATATGCATGTAATATATTATATCAATCCACATTCACAAAGCCACTCCACTTCTGTGTTGGTTTGGGCTGACAAAGATAGATCTATTTTTGTCATCCCAGCAGGAGGGGGAACACTCTGCACATTCCTCTGCCTGGCAGGGTCTCCAGTGGGCTAACCTGCACTCATTGACATCCTCTGCTTATAAAGTGAATGTTAATGTGTCAGCACAGCAGTGTTCCTGTTAACTACTGATTTGTTTTCTCATTTGCATAAACACAAACTGAACTCTCTGTGACACTAGGGGAAGAAATCCTCATCGGGGAGTTTTATAGGTTGCATAAGTGTTTCTGACACCTGAGCTTCATTGTACGTACATAACCCTATGTCTGAGCTGCTCATTTTCTTTTGTAAACTATAAGTTCAAAAATTTTAGCACATGATGTTTGCTAAATCTTTCAGGGAACTAGACATACTGCTTAAAAAATAAAACCAGCTAACTCCAGCTCAGGGATCCAACTCACACTGCTGCCTTGGTCTCCTGAAAAAAGCAGGATGTGCTGTGGTCACACAATTTGAACAGTGAGAGTATATTCTGGAATAATCTTAAACTACTCCAAAGTCTCAGAACCAGGTAGTAACCATGACAGTTCCCAATCCCCTAGGCTGCTATGTGAGGTATATTTCAGAAGACTTCCTCTTTGCAACAACTATCTGTCAGTCCAGGGGCCATGTTTCTCCTATGCTCTTAATTGTATTCAGAGAATAGTGAGATTGTCAAATAATAGGATTTCAATCAGGGAATCAATGACTAGAATCAAATAAGATATAAGTCTTAGAAAAAAAGGGAAGGCACAATTTCTCCAAATTGAAATAACATTTCCTAGACCATGGAGACTAGGAAAATCCTAGTATCCTATATTTGCAGATCATCAGTTAAACTTTCTTGTGTGAAGGTACGTTTTCATTTCTATTGGGTAGGTGTATACCTAGGAATGGAATTGCTGGACCTGATGGTAACACTGTATTTGATATTTTGAGAAACGACTGAACTGTTTTCCAAGCAGCTGCACGATTGTACATTCCCACCAGCAGTGCATAAGTGCTCCGATTTCTACATGTCTTCATCAACATGTGTTTTCCCCTTGACATCTTATTTATTGGATGTGTGTGTGGCTCAAGACTATTATTACAGTTCAGGGATTAACAGTTTTTAAGTTTCTGGATTAAGCCAGAAATTTATGAGTAACGTGGCATTTCCTTCACCAACCACTAGGGACAGAGTAAAGCTCTCATACACATTGTCCTTCCAGACATCCAAGGATAAGTGTGATTTTTATTTTTATACTTGGGTCCTTAGAAACCCTCTCTGGGCCAGAGTAGTCAATTGTTCACTTAGTGTTTGGTCAGAGATTGTGGCATTGAGCCTTCTCGCCTGTATTGATTGGAGTCTCTGTGTGACTTGGTAAAGCGTTCAAGTCTGCCCCATATTTTACAAAGATTCCTCTCATATCTGTGCAGTCTAACGTGCGTGCACAGACTTTCTGACCTCCAGCGTCAAAAGAGCTTTTCTTAGGTTTCTCTTTCCTTACTTCTCTCTATTAGACTTCCGGCTGGTCTGCTGTTTTGCTTGGATCATGGAGCTAATAGCTTCTACCACTTGATGGTGTTCTCTACCAAACTCTCCATTGTGTGTGTACATTGTTTTTTTTCTTATGATGCCCTTAGGCATAGAATTCTCCAAGCTGTGTCCTAATATAGTTAGTCCCCTGAGGCAGAGCTTTGAAGCCCTGCAGGAGTTGTAGCCAACTGCAAACTTAAGCAGCAGTGTCTACACAAGACCACTCTCACTTCTGACACTAATTGCAAGCTCTGATGGTTTCTCAAACTATCCCCCGG
Source organism: Ateles fusciceps (assembly GCA_036589455.1). Classification (NCBI taxonomy): domain Eukaryota; kingdom Metazoa; phylum Chordata; class Mammalia; order Primates; family Atelidae; genus Ateles; species Ateles fusciceps. The sequence continues at coordinate 2,244,024 of JAZHEH010000672.1, forward strand.
TTCTATAGTATCCTAAAAAGATTCACAGATTTTGTTGAAAGTTATTATATTCACAGGTATAATTTATTACAGAGAAAGAATGCAGATCAAAATCAGCCAAGAGTTTAGACTTATAGGATAAAGTTCAGGAAAAGTACCAACCTCAAACCATCCATTTTTCTCTCCCCCATAAAGTCATAGACACATTAATTTCCTGGTATCAGGAAATTATGTATCATCACACAATAATATATTTGAAGTCTGAATAAAACTGCAGAAACCCAGATTTAATCAGCTCTATTGTCATTTCCTGGCTAGTTCTTAAAGATGAATTTAAGGGTCAGCAAGTCTGAGACCTTCATATTGGAAAAATTGAAGACACAATAGTTGTTACAACTTGTTTATGGTTACCCAGAGCATGGTGGTGAGTTGAGACTACCTTCCAATTCCCTCAGGTTCCTGTGAGAACTAAGCAAAAGTGGCCCATCTAGAGTGTTTTATACATTTTAGAGAGAATATGTTAGGTGGTAAGATAATATTATTTTCTTGGAACCTTTGGGATCTTCTTCAAGATAGCTTCTTTATCTATTCCTACACTCTCTAGTCATGTAGTACTAGTGTTCATATTTTTAGTTTTGATGTCTCTAGCTTTTATCTCCTTAAACATTACTTAGTCAAAATCCCATTTCATATACAACAATTCTAACACAAATAGAGGATGGTGATTATCCCATTATTACTTGTGTTAGTCTGTTCTTGCATTGATACAGAGGAACACTTGAGGATGCATCATTTATAAAGAAAAGAGGTTTAATTGGCTCATGTCTCTGCAGGCAGTAGAAGCATAGCTCTAGTATTTGCTTCTGATGAGGCTGCAGGAAACTTACAATCATTAAGGAAAGCAAAGTGGGAGCAGGCACATCACATAGAGAAAGGAAGCAGGAGAGAGGGGGAGGTGCCATATGCTTTTAAACAGCCATGTCTTACATGAACTCTGAGCAAGAACTCACTCATCACCAAGGGGCTGGTGTTAAGCCATTAGTGAGGGATCCACCCCTGTGATCCAGACACCTCCTACCAGGCCCAACCTCCAACAATGGGGATTACGAACATCCAAGCCATGTCATTACCCATCTTGTTACACAATTTACATTAGAAGCCATAATTTCTTACCTTCTATTCGAGCCTCTTTCAATATACCTACCTTTGCTAATCATCATTTCTATCAAAATCAAGGAAAATTTATTGCCCTCCTCTCCTAAGCATCAGTATTTAAAATCACAACCCCTTTAGCTATTTATCCCTCCCTATGGTCTTCAGTTCCATACAGTGTCAGAGCTCTCTGTCACCCTTCATTTTCTTTTTATTAAATAGGACAATGCTGTTATAACTCGACCTTCATTTGTCTTGGAAAGTCATGCCTTCATTTTCGCCTCATTGATATTTAGGAGGCATGTAATTTTGAATTTTTTTTTTCTTATCTATGGATTCTAAAAATGAGAGAAAGGTTAAGCATTATTTCTGGTGCCAAGCTATTGAGAAGAGCCCAGAAACTCTTGTGTTCATAAGCAGGTGCACAAAAGCAAAAGATGCCAAGATGTTACAAGAAAGATACCTCTGAGAACAAATCTTGTCAGGACTAGGGACAAAAGCTGTTAAAATGGGCGGATCCCTTTCCCAAAACCCATAATCAGTGATTATGGGGTAAAAAGTGACACAAATTATTAAAAGATTAGACAGCCTTGCAGGGGAAGATGGGGTATGTTGTTGTTGTTGTTTGTTTTGTTTTCTTTTCTTTTGAGATGGAGTCTTGCTCTGTCGCCCAGGCTTGAGTGCAGTGGCATGATCTCAGTTCACTGCACCTCCACCTCCTGGGTTCAAGCAATTCTCCTGCCTCAGCCTCCGGAGTAGCTGGGATTACAAGTGTCCGCTACCACACCTGGCTAATTTTGTTTTTTTGTGTGTGTGTTTATAGTAGAGATGGAGTTTCCTCATCTTGGCCAGGCTGCTCTCAAACTCCTGACCTTGTAATCCACCTGCCTTTGCCTCCCAAAGTGCTGGGATTACAGGCTTGAGCCACCGCACTTGGTCAGGATGTTTCATTTTGTTTTTCTCTTATATGAATGTTGCTTAAATGAATATATTGAAACTAGATTGAATATGTGCACTATCTTGTTTATATAAGATGGCAGAGATGATATCAGTATAATTTCTTACATCTGCTAGCCAGAGCATAAAGCTTCCCTCTTTATGTTACTATGTTTCCTCAAAGGTCACAGCTGCTAAATGGGTTTACTATTTATATTGCCCTTATACCAATCTGGCCCAATCAAGCAAAGTAAGTTTCATGTGGACAAGAGCAGAGGCATTGCAAGATGGTGAAGATTAGCTTCAGGGATTCTTGTGTGGGTTTCTTAAAACACTCTGGGAAGAATCTTGTACATGAGTTCACATTGATTATGTTTCTGGATTTTTTTTCCAAATTAATACTTTTAATTGTGTGAAAACAAGTCACTTTCTTTGACATTGCTTCTGTCCCACTTTTCCTCATATCAGATGAGGGAAGGTAAACTTGAATATTTGTGAACTTCATATAAAGAGGACATGTTGCTGGAGATTCATCTATATTTATTTTATTTACTTATTTTGAGACAGAGTCTCACTCTGTCTCCCTGGCTGGAGTGCAGTGGCACAATCTTGGCTGACTGCAACCTTCGCCTCCCAGGTTCAAGTGACTCTCCTCTCTCAGCCTCCAGAGTAGCTGGGATAACAGTTGTGTGCCACTATGCCTGGCTAAGTTTTGCAATTTGTGGAGAAGGGTTTTCACCATGTGAGGCTAATCTTCAACTCCTAGCCTCAAATGATTTGCCCACTTTGACCTCCCAAATTGTTGGGATTACAGATGTGAGCCACAAAGCCCAGCCAGGATTCATCTATTTTTAAATTAGTTGGATCCATTTATGTCAACCAATTCCATGATATCAGTTAGAGAATGGCTTTCAGGAATAATCCTATTGCTCTACTGCCAATCACATAAATACATAACACAATAATTCAGGGCAAGAAATTCTTACCATGATAATTGTGTCTTGTAGTACCCAGAACGAGGAGTACACTGGCAATGTAAAAGAAATAACTGTCCAGTCTATCATCGATGGGCATTTGGATGAGTTCGTGTCCTTTGTAGGGACATGGATGAACCTGGAAACCATCATTCTCAGCAAACTGACACAAGAACAGAAAATCAAACACCGCATGTTCTCACTCATAGGTGGGTGTTGAACAATGCGAACACATGGACACAGGGAGGGGGAGTATCACACACTGGGGTCTGTCGAGGGGAAAAAGGGGAGGGATAGTGGGGGGTGGGGGGAGTTGGGGAGGGATAGCATGGGGAGAAATGCCAGATATAGGTGATGGGGGAGGAAGGCAGCAAATCACACTGCCATGTGTGTACCTATGCAACAATATTCCATGTTCTTCACATGTACCCCCAAACCTAAAATGCAATAAAAAAAAATGAAAAAAAAAAAAGAAATAACTGAAATTTACAGAGGCAGAATTTAGTCTTCCAATCATCAGATAAATGAATTTGTAAGCAGAAGATTTTATTTTCCTTGTTGGCTTGTCAAAACAGATTTACTACTGCAATAAATACATTAAATAATGCAGCATATACAATTAAAATACACTGTAAATTTTAAAAATCTTTCTGTGGGAATAACATAATAGAAAATACCAGAATTCTTGTGTCAATATGGCATGGATCTATAGTAGTACTGCAAACTACAAACATGTCTGCAGCAGCTCACGGATGAAAGAAACTCAGACTGTGTTGTAAAATTTTACAAGAATTCATATATATATCTGTGTTGGCAAGTTTGGCTCCTTCTGAGGACTTTCTGCTTGTTTTGTAGATGTCTGGCTTCTCAGTGTCCTCACACGGTCTTACTTCTGTGTGCACCTACAACCAAATCTTCAGTTCTTACAAGAACATCAGTCATATTAGAGAAGGGCCTACCCAAATGAATGTGTGCTACAGACTAAATATTTGTGTCTTCCCAAAAGGCACATGTTGAAATCCTAACCCTCAGTGTGATAGTTAGGAGGTCAGGCCTTTGGGAGATAATTAGAAAATGGGGCTGGAACCCTGATGAATGAGATTAGTGCCCTTTTAAGAACAGATGTGAGAGCTTGCTCTCTCTCTCTCTCTGCTCTCTGCCATATGAGAATACAAAAAGATGGCCTTGGAAACCAGGAAATGAGTCTTCACCAGACACCAAATGGGGCTAGCATCTTAATCTCATGCTTCCTAGCTTCTAGAATTATGAGAAATAAATTTATGTTGTTTAAACCACCCAATGTATAATATTTCTGTTATAACAGTGCAAACTGACAAAGACACCTCATTTTAACTTAATTATTTCTTTAAAGAGCTTATCTCAAAATACAGTTACATTCTGAGGTCTTAGGGGTTAGGACTTTAGCACATGAATTTTCTGAATACACAATTCAGCTGATAATAATTATCTTTGAAGAAAAGAGATAATTCTTGGATAAAAATAAAAAATATAATATAAATAGTTTATTCAGTAAATATTTATTGAGAAAACTATAGTTCTAGAAACTGAGCAGTGAATAAAACAGATAAAAGGGATAGTTCTGGTAAGTCAATGTATCAAGACAAATAATAAACAATAAATAAGAGGCATGGTTGATGTTAATAATTATGTGGAGAAGAGTCCAGTTAGGAAGGGAGTGGCCAAGTGCTGGCAGGGAACTTAGTCTGCCACATTAAATATGGTGTCCAGGGAAGGGCTTACTCAGCAGCAACATTTAGGCAAAAAGCTGAAAGTATTAGTTGACCCTTAAAGAACACTAAAGTTAAGGGTGCTGACCCCCTACTTCAGTCGAGAATCTGTGTATTAGTTTTTACTCCCCAAAAATCTAACTATTGGTAGCCTACTCTTGACCTAAAGCCTTATCAATAATATAAACAGTCAATGAACACATATTTTGGATGTTATATGTAATATATAAATTATATACTATATTCTTACCATAAATTATGCTAGAGAAAAGAAAATACTATAAAGAAAATTACTAGGAGAAGAAAATATATTGACTATTTATTAAGTGGAAGTGGGTCATCATAAAGGTCTTCATCATCTTTGTCATTGAGTGGGCTGAGGAGGAGGAGGAAAAGGGGGAGGAAGAAGACAGGAAGTAGGAGGAGGAAAAGGACGAGTGAGAAGAGGAGGAGGTAGAGGAAGAGGAGGAGAGGTTGGTCTTGCTGTCTCATGGGTGGCAGAGACTAAAGAGGTAGAAGAAGTGTAACAGGAAGCAGGAGAGGCAGATATAAATGTATTATTGAAAAAAATACACATTTAGGTCAACCCGTGCAGTTCAAACCCATGTTGTTTAATGGCAAATAGTGTACATGTGTATGTGTGTATTATCATAATGCTACCACACACACACACACACACACACACACATTATGTGTGTTATTTTTCCAGTTTTAGTGCTTATTGTATAGTAAGTGTGGTTCTGAGTATAGTTCTTATTGTAGAGTATGGTTCTAATAACTTTACACTCAGTAAATCATCTTTAGTTATCTCAAGAGCCTGATGAAATAGAAATATTCACTATTACCCTTTGATAGATGATGAAATTGAAGTTCAGAGAGGTTCAGTAATTTTTTTTAAGATAACACAGGATAATCAAAATAGTTTTCAGTATCAGTTCTTTCAGGATCCAAAGTCAGTGGTCTTCTCATTGTTTTACACTGGTCCTTTAATATATCTGGGTCTCCAGGATGTTTGCTGGCAGAACCACGATCCCTCTGTATGCGAGGTCTCGCTGAACCCAGTGCTGCTTGATAGCTATAACCTTGGGTATATTATTCTATTCAGGGCTCAGTTTCTCCATGTGAAATTGGGTTAGCCTCAGAGGTTTATGGTAAGTATTAAGAGTTATTTTTTTTTAACCATTGAGAATACACTGTCTGGCACATACCAGGTGCTCAGTAATGAGGATTGCCATCATCATCATTGTCATTGTCATAATTATCTTTCTCTACCATTGCCATAAAGGACCTGGATAACCTCTCAACTAAGCAACATAACCCCATCTGTGAGATGCATGCATTAGAAAAAGCGATATTAAAAATCCTTTCTACTGCTAATGTTTTATGAGCCTACCTAAAAATGCTCATTTGAGGAAAAGGATGCTATTAAAATGCTAGAAGTGTAGACTTTCTTCTACATCGGACACAGACACGTCAAAGGGCATCTGACATATTTCTCAGACAAGGGTGAAGGTGAAAGAAATTATCTGTCGTGAGTCTTTATGTCAATGATGCTAAAGAGCTTGATGATTTGTGTTCTTTCACCTGTTCTACTTATAGTCAAAATTGAGAGTTTTACATTGCTAATAGGAACATTCATTCACAAATCAAGCCAGACATGACACAGAACACATTCAAAGTGGGACTGCCTCAGCCTGTGACAACCACAGACCACTGCAGATATCTATGTAGAATTTTCTCAGCCATGAAGGGTAAAATGGGAGTTTCCAAATTTTCTCCCTCTAAGCCCTGTTTTTAATGTAATTTTCTTCAAATCAATGTTATTTTGTTTTAGAAAAAAAAAGAGAGAGAGAATCTGTTAGGCAAAATAAAATAAAATAACAGAAAACTAAAAAATTGCCTAGCCTTAGTTCTTATTCCTAGATATGAAGGCCCAAAACATGGTTGTATAATTCTGCGTGAATGCTATCAATACTTGATGACTCAATATTTTAAATAGACCCCTTTATGTTTTTTCTAATTATTAGAACCCTACTTGGACTTCTGGTCAATATAAAATGTGATGAACCCTCATCCTGCAATCCAAAGAGTAACAAGGGTTCAAAACAGTTTCACATGATAAAAGATCAGAGATAGGATTGCTATGTGAAATAGGGACCTGAAGTCGCTAGAAAAAGATATTGATAATTGCTGAAACCTCTGCCCAAGAGTAAACAATAATGGGTTGGTTGGCTGGGGTTGTAGGGAAGTGAAACAATAGTCCTCTGATCAAAACATTGCTGAATATGTATTGACACACAGCTAAATATATTGCATTCCTCTGTGTGATAAATTATCTTTAAAGATAATTACCAAAAATTCTTTCTCTTCCTTCTTCTATAATGCAAGCAAATTTGAGTGGATTGCTAAAGTCCACACAGTAGTTTCCACTAGACTACGTAGAGGAGAACCAGAGAGCTCCCACTGATAGCCAGTCCCATCGCCAAACATGTAGTGAAAAACCTCCTTGGCTGTTCCAGCTGGGAAGGCTCCACTGTGCTCCTGGCTAGATGCAAATAAATATCTTTAGCTTATACCATATGAACAAAAATAAGTGACAGCCAGGTTAAAATTGGAGAATCAAGAGCAAATAAATGATTGCTGGTTAGGCCACCAAATATTAAAGTTAAAGGACAATAGTTATCTGCAATGCTGTGAAACAAAGCTAAAGCCACCAAAAAGAGATCTAGTTCTAAACTGAGGAAATGAATGCAAAGGTTAGAAGCACAAAACCTCTACACGCAGAAGCAAGTATTAAATTGAAAATAAAATTTAATACTACCCTCTGTCCTGAAGTTGAAATAAAATTTCAAAATTTATGAAGCCCGCAAATTTCAACAAACATAAGACAAAAAAAATACTTCTGAATAAATGAAAAATAGCACAATCTTCAAAGAACTTGCAGTTATATTCCAAAGCCTCAATAAGATGAATAAAACATTTGAAAAAAAAGTAATAGAAATAATTGGAAACAAATGAAGGTGAATATAAATAAAATCTTAGTAGATCAAAAATGTATTCAAACTTTTTAAAATTATTGTCTTAAAGCTGGGTGCAGTGGCTCATGCTTGTAATCCCAGCACGTTGGGAGGCCGAGGCCGACAGATCACGTGAGGTCAAGAGTTGGAGAACAGCCTGGCCAACATGGTGAAACCCTGTCTCTACTAAAAATACAAAAGTTAGCCTGGTATGGTGGTGGGCGCCCAGCTACTCAGGAGGCTGAGGCAGGAGAATTGCTTGAACCCAAGAGGCGGAGGTTGCAGTGAGCAGAGAATGTCCCATTGTACTCCAGCCTGGGTGACAGAGTGAGACTCTGTCTCAAAAAAAAAAAAAAAAAAAAAAAAAAATATTGGCTTCGAAACTGATTAGATACTTCTGGGACACTTCTGTAGAATGAGAAGAAGTAAATTATGAGGCATTACAGAGAAAAGAAAGTAACATAGATAAATAAATAGGTAAAAGCCATGAGAAAAGGAAGGTAAGTCATATAAATAAATATATTGAGAAGTTCTAATTTAAAGGATTGTGATAGGCACTGTAATATGTGGCCCACATCTGCCTTCAATAAAAAAATTGCTGACATAGCTTCCAGGAATACTGTTGACTGACAATCTACAAATGTTAGCTTCTTAAAGGATTCTCTCACCTAGAGACAATTACTTTCCCCAAAGTTAATACCCTTACTGTAGTGCCCCTTCTTCTATAAATAATTAATTTGGGATTATAAGCACATAATGACCTTGGCCTACCTCAGGATAAATCAAGATAATATATTCATCTGCCTCTCCTGTTTCTTTCAGCTCCCTTCTTTAGATACTAATTCCAAAGACATTTCTTAAGTGACATTCTGAATGCTGAATTCCAACTCAGAAACTGCCTTCTGAGAAATCTAACAGGAGCTATTTGGTTTCAGTAGTGATTCATGAAAGTGGAAGCTAAGATGGGCTTGGAGCTGAATCACTCACCACCTGACTGCCAATGAGGAAAACACGTTGAGGTGAGTAGTTTAATTGTTACATAGCTAATATGCCAACAAACATGATAAAGTGAAATCATAAGAATAATCTAAAACAAGATAAAAAATACAACAAAGAGAAAAATGGAGAAAATAGAAGACAAACAGCAAAATTACTGATAGACAATCTAACTATATAAATTATCATATTAAATATAAATGTTCTAAATACCTCAAGTGAAGGGCAGGGATTATCAGAGTGGATCTTCAGAGAAGCAAGATCCAACTATATTTGTTCTATATTGTAAGTAGCCTTATACATAATCTTGAGCTTTGTACTATAACGCAGGTATGTTACTCTGAAAGTTTTGATACTTTTGGATTTATTTATATCACATGTTAGGAGGGCCTCAGACAGTGCTCAAACTAAGGCAAATGTTTCCTACTGCTGAGATAAGACTTCCTGAGTAATTTATCAAATTCTATATAAACTATAAATTTTTCCAGTATGACTGGTGAGAATAGGCAGTATTCCTGGTTTAGTGTGAGTGTAAGGCACTCTCTCTATTACCCTTTGAACAGCTTTTCTCCAGCCTCAGATAGTTTCATCACACACATGCTCTGATCGATTTTCTGCAGAATAGGACCCTTTTCAGAAGGGATGCAGTTATCTCTTTTCTGATATTCTGTCCTACAAACTCTAGCCACCTTTTCTTTTACAGATTCTCAGCTGTATCACAGTTCCCCTCTCTCCAAGTCATGGACTGGAGATTTTCTCAAGGCCAGGAATATGGGAAAATCATAGGGTTCAACTCACATTTTCTATCTTTCATTGATCACTATTCTTTTATTTTGCTTTATGTTCCATGTTTTGAAAACAAACTGACCCGTATTATTTTTGGTTTAATTTTTTCAGTAGCTTTGGGCTAGAAGGCAAATCCTGTTTCTGCTACTCCTTGCTGATTAGAAGCAAAAGTGTGACAGAATACTAAGTGAACAAAAGCAGGGTTCAAACATTCTGAAACCATGTGATCTCAATCCCATGAAACAGGGCATACAAATGTTGGCAGGTTATACAGCAAAGAGGGCACAGGGCATCTGTTAAAATTCAATATTCCTTTAAAATTTACAACACTGAACAAGATTCATTTTTGAAATGAGACAATAAAATGATATTTTGAAAGTTTTTAATATTATGTGCCATCAGTAACAACAGCAAATTTCAAAACCCCATATAACCATTGTTCCTAAACTGTTTTTAAAAGTTACCTGAGGCTGAGCATGGTGGTTCATGCTCATAATCCCAGAATGTTTGGAGGCTGAGGTGAGAGGATCCCTTGAGCTCAGGAGTTCGAGACCATCCTGGGCAACTTTTAGTGAGACCTCCTCTCTACTAAAATTAAAAAAAAAAAAAAATAGCCAGGAGTGGTGACATATACCTGTAGTCCCAGCTACTCAGGGGTCTGAGGCAGAAGGATCACGTAATCCCTGAAGTTTGGAGGCAGAGGTTGCAGTGAGCCCCGATTGCACTATAGCATGGGTGACAGAGTGAGGCCCTGATTGAAAAAAACAAAGTTACCTGAACTACCACAGCAAACTCTCAGTACTACAGGACATTGTGCCTTTTTTAAAGAAATACAGTCATAGTCAAAATCTGTTGAATACTAATAAACTACTAACTCAATATGGTTCACATTTTCAACAATAGTCCATGTTACATTTCTCTTGATAATGGCATATCTTTATAAATCTGGATTTTAAATAGTTGCTATGATTAAAAGCAAGTTATTTGTAAACAACATGAAACAGGAAATTAGGGTATTTATGTCCAATCTTATTTCCAGTATTACAAAGCTATGCAGTGTTCAACAGATACACAGATCTTATTAGTGAATAATTGTGATTATGTAAAAATCAAATTAAAATATTACTTTTGTTTTTATTTATGTGCATTATTTTCAAATGGCTATATACTTCGCATATACTTATTGACTCTTTGGAAGTTAATATATTTAATAACTATGTAACTATGTGATAAATGAAAATTTTAGACATTTGTTTTGTCCTAGAAGTACCATGAAAAACATTCCTGTGAAATAAAGCATTCTTTGAACCAAGATAGCTGGGGTTCCACTATCACAGAGCAAGATCACATACACACACGCTCATACACACACACACACACACACACGTGCACACACATGCACATTTACCCCCTGCAAAAAAACACCACACAACATCAAATATTAGCAGTGATTTACTCACACAATCGGAAACATCATCCTTTGTGGCTTTTGCTTAATCCTCCATTGCATTGCCACCAATGAGGACTATATGCAACAAAATGGTCAAGACAAAGAGGAATGAGTTAACAGATATATTCTGGGCAGAGTAGGCAATAGAAAAATAAAAGGCAACGCTTCAACAAGAAAACTGTTAAAAGCACTGTTTTTGGCAGATGTAGGGAGTCAGAGTTAAATGAATACTGGCAACAGACTTGCGGCAGAGTTCCAGATCTGAAAGAGAAGACTCTTGGCAGTAAGATGAGATCAAATCATGAGCAATGGTCTCACAGATGGCACTACAAACCCAGGGTTGTGCAAGGAAATCTACCACACCAGCTACTGAGGACCTGGGTTCCTGGAAAGTCATTCAGGGCAGGCACTAGGGGTTGGATGCTGTGCAGAGCATTATAGAAACAGGACAAGGAAGATGTGACTGAAGCAAAAGCACAAATTGTCTAACTAGTTCAGGGCTAAGTTCTAGTTACTAGCTCTAAGTCCAGAACATGATGATGTTGAATCTTTAAGCCAGAGTCAGGTCTATTTAACAGTCCTCCTAATCAGAGGGAGGGTACTGAGCCAGATGGGGTTATAAAATCTCACCTTCAAAGGTGAGCTGTTTAGTGGATAAATGAGGAAGGAGATAGTTTTGTTGACCACATCTGATTTCAAGTCTCTACCCTGCCACTTGTGAGCTATAAAACCTTGAGTAACTCAAACTCTTGGGCCTCAGTTTCCTCCTCATTAAAAAATAGATCAATAATGTCTACCCTATAGTACAATAATGAAACCCAAGGGACATTTTTCTTACCCAGGATTTGACCCTGTTGAACCTAGAGAATATTTTGATTTACTGCATTTATAAAATTGTCATTACTTATTTCAGTAACCTCTGTGAAATGTTTCTGAGGTCCAAACTGCAGTGTGCCAAAACATCCTTATTCATTGAGATTACTGCCATCTTTAAAGATCTGCTGCAATCCTTCCTTGATGTGTCTGAACAGAATTAATTGCTCCTTCCACTGTGTTTACATGTATTTTTCTTGGACATCCTCCAGCCTTTCTATCCTTTATCCTTTTTTTTTTTTTTTTTTTTTTTGCTTTATCAAACACATATTGAGTGTAAAAATTAATGAATGTGGTCTCTTTCTCTGGAACAAGGTTTGACATATTTTTCTATTAAGAGCCAGGTGTTACATGTTTTAGGCTTCGTGGACCACATATGGTATCTTTCACATATTCTTACTTATGTCTAATAATATTTTTTTCCTTTTTAATTGTATTTGGGCTCTTTCAACAATATTTTTAAAAGACAAAAAAAATCATGCTCAGCTCATGGATTATGAAAGAGTAGTCTTCAGGACAGATTTTAAGCGTGGGCCATAATGTTCCATTCCCTGTTGGAAATTCACAGTTTTGTTTGTGAAAGAAACAGAAGAGCAAATAACAACAATGTCAAGAAATCATAATACAGGATGACACACACCACATACGAAGTTTTGGTGGCACCAAGAAGAAAATAGCCAACACTTCCTTAACACCTACTAAGCATCCATCTAGGTTGTAAGTACCTTACACATATGATCACACTTAAACCTTATAGCAAACCTATGAAGTAGGTATTATTTAACTCTACTTTATGGATGAAGACATTGAGGCACAGAGAGACTATATAACTTGTCAAAAGTCACACCGCCATGGAAAGAAAGATCTCGTATTTGAACTTACAGAATTTGTATTTAGCATTTTCTTTCTTCTCTCTACTGTTGGATTCTAAACTACTTTGTTCTTCCATCTCTGTGTCACAAAAACTGTCTTTTTCACTGCTGTGATCGCTGGTCCCAGTGAAATATTACTTTTATTTTTTCTTTTATCCCAGAGAATGTCTACAGAGGTACTTTCTGAGAGCCTTGAATGTATAAATCTACACCACATCTTTATTTAGTCATTTACTGTTATCTAAAATGATGTGGTCTGGAGAATAGAAGAAAGGAAGAAATTGATTAAGAGTTTAAACATTCTATAGACCTTAAAAAAAATAAAAGCCAAGTCCCAATCATATACTTAAAATATTGCAAAATAATTTTAGGTTCTCATTAATGGCCAGAAAAAGGGTGCTAATCTTTTGGGTCAAGGGATTCATTAAGTTTGTGGAGAAGTTCTTATTGCAATGTTATGATGATTGTTCTGGTTGAGATAGTTTTAGGTAGTGGAGCTTCTCAACCAAATAGTCAAATAATCCAAAATAGAGATGACTACAATTATAATGAAAAAGCAAAACATTTAGAATTTATAAAGTACTTAAAACAGATGATCTTGTTTAATATTTACTTTTTATTTAGGAATAAACTCAAAGGTTACAGAAATTAAATGAATTGTGAAAGATAACCCAGCTGGTAAGCATCAGAGCCAAAACTCAATCCCAGCTCTAGGCAGCCAGGCCCTGCTGCATTCTCTGCATCTGGTATTCACACGTGTGTGGCATTATGGAATAAAGAGTGTTCTCTTGTGATTCGAATCCACCAGACTTGGCTGCAAATCCAACTGTATCACTTAGAAGTGTGTCATACACTGGGGAAGTTGCTTAATTTCCCTAAACCTCAGCTTTCTCATGTAATGTGATGGTTATTTAAACATATATAATATCATGATATAATACATACACGGTGCATGTAATCACTTGATATAAAGTTTACCTTCCTTTAAGAAATGTGACTAATCACATTTTATACATGAAGAAAATGAGCCGTTACAGAATCTCATCTTCCTAGTTCTAAATTCTTGCTCTGTCCACTAGATGGTGACGTCTCTATAGTCCACAGAAGATCTAAAACAAAGGACTAGCTCTTCTATTCTCCTGGGTGTCTGGGCTCATTTCCTGAGGGACATTGTTGGAATTGATATTACTCCACAATTTGTGGCCTTTAGATACATGTATATTAATCTCCCTTTTTTTTCTGCCTTCATAGCATTTTAAAATGGACAGTGAAACATTTGCAGAAAATGCTGAGAAAATTACTTTGTAAACGTATCCAGACTTTACTATCCATTCCTGGAACTTCTTGAACTGTCAGGAATTAGCCAACACTAGAAATGCCCCCTTTAAATTTAAGATTGCACCTGCCTCTCCAAAGTGATATATTGCTTCTTACTGGGCTGACATGCTTGGGAGGCAGATGGTGGGTCCTATAACCAGCTATGACTTTTTTCCTGATGTTAAGGGTAGTCAGGTCTACGTCCCCCACCTCTCACTATTGCTGATTGCAATAATGAGTGTGAAGTCTGTCATTTCCCCAAAGCTCAGGGCTCCTTCAAAATTTCTTGCAGTCAATCATGTTTACCAAAAAGCAGTCGACTTAAGCTCAAGTATTCTTTATTTACTACTTCTGTTATTCCACTTGTAGGTATTTCTACATATAATTTTTAGGTTAACCCTAAAGCCGATCCTTCAAAATATAAGGATAAAAGAACATAATTTACTCGTCCACAGTCATAAAATCAGTAAAGAGTATAGCTGGGACACACCCCCGATCCCATCACACACACATAAGGAAATTTCAGCCAAATGCATACTATAGAACAAAAATAGATACACTCAATACGTGATAGAGAAAAAACCCAAGAAATATATGGCCAAAATTCTAGGATTAACTGTACACTATTTATGACAGGAAAAAAAGTTTTGATCAGATCTTTTATACAATAAATAGAGATGTATTGATATCTACAATATGTCAGGCACAGTTCTAATTTCTGAGATGTAAGACTAAATCAGATCTTCACATTAGCCTCCAACCAGAAGGACAAAATGGGGCCATAAGACATAACTTCTCTTTTTCCTAAAGATTTAGAGATAACAGCCAAACACAGGTTGAGGGATTAGATGGTTAGCTGACTAGAATGTACCTATGCTGGTGACCCATGTCTTCTCTAAAGTTCCCGAGGTTGCCATAGACTATTCCAAAGATATTTCCATACTTTAATTTTTATTCTGATTATCTAATAAATATATGATCAGTTTGTGAAACTTGAAAATAAATTTGTAATGAAATTTATTTTAAAAACACCCAGAATCCTGTACCTGAAGATAATTATTAATATTTTGTGATACTTTCTTCCAATTTTACACATAGCATCAAAATATTATAAAAGGATGCATCATATCCCTTCATACAGGGATATCATACTTCACTTAACTATTCCCCTGATAAAGCATTTTTACTTTATTAAGGGAATACTGCTATGATGACCATCCTTATCTGTATTTTAGCTTTCTTGTTTCTGCTCAATTCCATAAAAGTGTCTATTAAATAGGTAAGCAAAGACAAATTTTAATACTTTATGAATAATCTTAGTTTTTCTTTTAAAATAAAATTGTGGTCCAAGTGCTATGGGACAAAACTTTGATGTGAAAATTTGCAAGGTGAAGAAGATGAATGACAGTAATTTTATTCCAGAATCATATGTGATTTTCCAGAAAAGAGACATTATAGTGTTGTGAAAGGTGAATATAATTCCTACTGCCTTCTGAATAAAGCCATAATACCTTAATTTGCAAATGAAGCTCCATTTATCCCCAAATAAACTGTCATTAAACCACATCTGTGGCCAGTTCTATCGCTTTCTAGTTTCTGACATATCTTTCTCTATAATTTGCCGTTTTCTAACTCATGTTGTGCCTTCCAGTTTTTCTATCATGTGCTCATCACAGAATCCTTCTCTCTCATTCTCACCTCTTGAATTCATAACTTTTCCTTGATACCCTTCAAGTTTCAGTCAAATTTCACTTTGCCACAATTGATCACTTTAGATAAAATTGACTCCTGCTCCAGCTACAGAAGTAGAACACAATTAAAACACTTCTACAGGAAATGATTTAAATATTCACCATAATATGATTCCATGCCTACCTGTATTGTAGGTCTGTGCATATTTGTCTTAACTTCCCTGATAGAGTTCTGTCTGAGGTGGGGGCCTATGTATCTGTAAATAATCTCAATGGAAGCCAACAGAACCCTACACAAGTGAGGTGTGCCTATAAATGTGGTCAAAAATACACTCTTGAAAGCCCCTTTTCCAAAACTTCTGTCATCAGTTCTCCTCCCTTTTTTCCTGTTCACCATTAACAGCAAAACCACTTTACCATTAATCACTTGCCACTGCTAGCCTTTTACATCCTGGAATGGTCATCTCCTTATCTGTCCTCTAACCACCTGTAAGTCTGGTATGAACACTGCGTTGAGATGCTTGGAAGTGGATGTAACACAAAATGAACAAGTCATAGAAAAAGAAACAAATTAAGTAAACAGTAACAACACTGGTGTTTTCTATCTTAGAACATTTTTGTGATGAGATCAGATAAGGCAGCCCATGTGAAAGTGTGATGTCATGCATTTGTCAAAAAATGTCCCTCCTTCATGAGTTGCTGTTGACCGTGTCCCCTAAAAGTTCATATGTTTAAACCCTAATCCCAATGTAATGATATTTGGAGATGAGACCTCTGGGAGATAAGTAGGTCATGAAGGTAGGGCCCTCATGATGAGATTAGTGCTTTCATGAGAAGAGACATGAAAGAACTCACTTCTTCTCTCCCTTTTCTCCATGAGAGGAAAAGGCAAAAGTCATCCATCCACAAATCAGGAAGAGAGGCCTTACCAGGAACCAAATCAGGCAATATCTTGGTCTTGGATGTTCTAGCCTCCAGAAGTATGGGAAATAAATTTCTGTTGTGTTGTTTAAGCCACCAGTCTATGATAATTTTGTTATAGCAGCCCTGACTAAAACATGAGCCAACCGCAATTCAGCATCATTTAATCAAGCAACTTGTATTGCACCCAAAACTACTTCAAACTCTTTGAAATTGAACTAAACACACTTCTAAGTTCCACTTTCATCACATACTATCGAATTAGCAAAGACAGCTGCTACACGATGCCTGAAGGGAACTGTCCATTGATCTGGCGAAATTTTGCATCGATTGAGCAAGTTGTTATCAGGCTATAGCAATAATTACAATGAGTCAGCTAGTGCAGGAGCATGGAGAGAGAGATGAATATTAATGTACATTCAGAGGGAACACCTTGAAATAGGATATGACAGAGGGTGAACAAAACACTGGAATAGTTGTCATGAGCTTTGAAGTTTCCCAGACAGAGCTTTAAATTCTAGTTCTGTCATTTTCCAGCTCTTTAGGAAAGAAATGTAGCATATTTGATGCTCAGTTCTCATCCTAAAATGTAACCAATTATATAAAATTTATAAATAATAATACAAAATAATCCACATCAATGTTATGGAGTAAATTGTGTTTCTTCAAAATTCACACACTGAAGTCCTAAACCCCAGAACCTCAGAATGGGACTGTATTTGGAGACAAAGTCTTTAAATAGTCAAGTTAAAATGAGGTCATATGGGTGGTCCCAATCCAATACGCCTGATGTCTTCGTAAGAAGAGATTAAGATGCAGGCACGGTCAGAGGCAGGACCAGGTGAAGACAGGGGTAGAAAATGACAGTCTATAAGCCAAAAGGAGAACCCACAGAGGAAACCAACTCTGACGCTAGCTTGATCCCCAAATTATGAAAACATGAATTTCTGTTGCTTAAACCATCCTGTCTATGGTACTTCATTATGGTATCCCTAGAAACTAATGCAATGTCTTAATCACAGTACCTTAACCATAGTAGTGGCTTTCTGATACATGTTACTTACCTTCATTTACATAATAATGTTTATAATGTAGTATGAATAAAAATACATTTTAATATATTATTGTACAATAAATAGCTAAATATTACTTCTTATCAAATTCTACTTAAAGAGATAAGCCAGTTATTGGCAGTGAATATTTGGCTCCAGATATTACTAAGGTGATGAAATATATTTTATTGAACTTTCTTTCTTATTATATTTTTCTTTTTTAAGCTTGAAAAAGTCTCTAAAGCCGAAAGCCCCAGCCAGGTAGGAAGGAGAAAGCCATGCCGTGCTCTTCTTGTTAGAAGAAGCTAATACTTCTGTCAACGAGAATGAGGGATAGAGCGTCCAAGGTCCGTGCTCAGAGTGAAGAAGTTATAATGGGTAGGTCCAAAGGTGTGTCAGAAGAAAAATATTGCCTCAGAAAAAACAATTCAGAAGAGACAGTCCTTGCTAGGACACAGCTTCTACCACACCCTTGGCTAAACCCATGTTCTTCATTCCAGTTTCCACCCAGTCTTAGGATGCAGCCAACACAACAGCCCTTTTTCTCATCATTCTGGCTCCCAGCCAGTTTGAGCCCGAGCAAAGTCCCTGTTACGTTGTTCAGAATATGTACTTTGCAGGCACCCATGTTATGCCAGGAACTATGAAATGCACCTCTGAATCTCATAGAGAAACAACCACATTTAATAAACAGTAGGAGACAGAACTGAGATTCACATCCATAACTTCTTCCAAAGTCTGCTCTCTTTTGAGGCAGGCTGCTACAGTGCTTTGTAGATGATGAGACATATATAATGTATATCTGGACCGTATAAACTTGAGAGAAATAAAAATGTACTAAATATAAAATTATTCTTCTATGAAGGTAATATAGAATAGAGGAAGACGTTTATTTGTTCCCTTTCTTTCAATAATGACCCTTCTCATTTTTGCAGGGCCATTATCTACCATTTTCCAAAGCCAAATGAGGATGTGTATGCTAAAGTCCCTGCACATTCCAGCAGGTATTGCAGCTGAGTGGATAAGTAATAGACTTTGGAATCTTACGATCCTGCTGTGAATCTGAGCCCTATAACCTTCTAAATCTGTAATTACGGGCAAGTCTCCATAGGTCTCTAACCCTTAGCTTCCTCATCTGTATTGTAAGTTGTAACAGCTTCTTTGCAAGATTTTGTGAGGATTAAATGAAAGAATTTATTTAAAAAAAATGTATGTATATAGTCAAAGCTCAGTCATTCCAATTCCCTCTTCCCTCTGTACAATTTTTTGAGACGGTATTCCTAGAATTCATTTTTCCATAAGAAAATATATGTTGTCTCATCATTTTTTACTTTTGTCCTTCTCTATCCATTCTAGAGAAGACTCGGGGAATGCCATAGTGACCACTAACATTCTCTGGAATAAATATTGGAAATTGTAACAGCACTTTATGAGTTCAAAATTGACCCCAAGAGGTGTTCCAGTATTTTGTTTTGTTATTTGGCTTCATATTTTTCCCACTGTATTTCACTGCCTACCATGCTGGCAAGCAATATGGAACAAGGAAGAAATTAATTAGGGGCCAAATCATCTGCTGGAATCAGTCACTCGTTTTAGGTAGCCTGAAGCTGCATCTGTAGTGTGCCCAAACAACCCATCCATATTGAAAGAGAATCTCTCACACTGCTCATTTGCCATCAAGAATCTGTCAATTATAGTCATCTTTCTTGTATCTGTTCATGGATTTTGAATGGTGTTGACAAGCTCTGTTGAGTTGTAAAAGAGAAAAGGAAATTTGACTGGAAATTTGATTTCCATTATCTGTGTTTTTAACTGGGTGGACTATGAGAACCAATAATTTCACTTGTGTGTGTATATTAAGGATTTAATATGGAGCCACAGTCCAGTCATTTCCAAAATGAATTTAGCTATGTTATAGTAAATCAGGCAAATGAAGCATGCTTCA
Source organism: Ateles fusciceps (assembly GCA_036589455.1). Lineage (NCBI taxonomy): Eukaryota > Metazoa > Chordata > Mammalia > Primates > Atelidae > Ateles > Ateles fusciceps. The sequence continues at coordinate 2,263,733 of JAZHEH010000672.1, forward strand.
TAAATTTCATCACTATTAAAATAAAGGTCACATTCAAAGGAGGGGAGCACAAGTTGGAAATTAATGCCTGGTTTTAAATGTTTGGGGATTACAAATTTATATTGCACAGCTCAATTCTGTTAACATTAAAGTGCATACTTTGAAACACTGGCAGTTTCAATAAGGATTCAAATGCAGGAGTAAAAATTTTAAAGTTTCCTTCAACTGACTGTGAAGGTAAATCACTTGGGAAGTACTTTTAAAATACGGATTCCTGGTCCTCAGTCTGAGGATTCTAATGTGGTAAGTCTGAGGTAGGGGTGTTGATTAATGCTCCATGGTATTTCTGAGAATCGCAGCTATAAATTCAATTACTGTTACTCACCTGCCTTACTCCCTCCCCTCCCCTCTGGCTCCTTCCTTCTTTGGGCCTTAGATATTCTCTGCTCAGAATTTTGTAAGAGACCCTGCCCCTCGTCATAGGAATTAAAAAGAGTGTTACATTTGTGGCTCCTATTATTAAACAAAAAAATCACCTGTGTAATGAGTGTCACATAAAAACAAATCCAGACTTATATAAGGAGAGACTATTTTTAAAAGATTGATGCAAGAGGTGAGAAAAGGAACACAAAAGGTAGAGGGATTGGCTTACCCATTTAAACCCTCTGGGATCATGGGGCTCAGGTAAAGTTCAGCATTTTCATGATCCCATTGTTGTTTGACCTTGTCATCTATTCAACAATTATTGAGCACATACTGTGTTCCTTTATCTGTTGGTAAAGTCCTGGGCCCCTACAGAAAGGACTATGGTTCCCCAATCCTACTCACAAATGGGTGGGTTAGTCTACTTAATTTTGAGGATCACGTTAGGCCAAGAAAAGTTCTTGGCCAGGTGTGGTAGCTTATGCTGTAATCCCAACATTTTGGGTGGTTGAGGTGAGATGATTGCTTTGAGTCCAGGAGTTTGAGACCAGCCTGGGCAACATAGCAAGACACCTATCTCTACAAACAAATAAAAAATTAGCTGTGCATGGTAGTGTATGATTGTAATCCCAGCTACTTGGAGGGCTAAGGTTGGAGGATCACTGAGCCCAGGAATTCAAAGCAGCAGTGAGCTATGATTGTGCCAATGCACTCCAGCCTGAGTGACAAAGCAAGAGCTCTCCCTCTAAAAAAAGAAAAAAGAAAAATAAAGAAAATAAAAGAAAAAAAAAGGATCTCATCAGTTTTACAGTTGGGGTAGATGATATTTTCATCACTGTTTCCCTTATATCCCTGGTGTGCTGGTAAATGTTTAGCAATTGCTCTATGGGAGGAAAAAAAAAGATGATTTGTAGAATTTGAAGATTTATTTGGTGTAAGTTTCTCCACCATGGTTGATTTCAACTTACCAGCAAAAAGTTACTGACCATAGGGTGAGGCACGGTGGCTCAAGCCTATAATCCTAGCACTTTGGGAGGCTGAGGCAGTGGATCACCTGATGTCAGAAGTTGGAGACCACCCTGACCAATATGGTGAAACCCCATCTCTATGAAAAATACAAAACTTAGTCGGGCATGGTGGCCTGTGCCTGTGATCCCAGCTACTCGGGATGCTGAGACAGGAGAATTGCTTGAACCCAGGAGGCAGAGGTTGCAATGATCCGAGATTGCACTACCGCAGTCTCCACTGCAGGCAACTGAGACTCCCTCTCAAAAAAAAAGTTACTGACCATAGTATCAAGTTAAGGTGACAACAATCACCTTTTACTACTTGTTGAAAGCCAGCTCTGGCACATCGTTGTCTGATAATTTTGAACTCTGGAAAGAGGACTCTAAAATTTATATTTTGAACTCAAAAGAGAAAAATCGATGTTATTTATTGAGTCTCTTAAATCCCCAGCAGGAGCAGTTCACTGTTTCGAAGGTCAGACAGAATATCACATTGGATGTGCTGCTTGAGATATGTTTAGGACTGCCTGGAATATAAGAAGGGAGGCGGGCACATTCGAGGAATGGAGAACAGAATGTGCAAAGACCCATAAGCATGAAAGACTCCAGTAGAGGTAATTCAGTGGGCCTAGAATCCAACAGGCATGCAAGATAACAGTAAGACATGAGACTAAAGATAAGGTTTCATTGTGCTCATAGAAAAGATCATATGCCATGTCAACCAAGAGGAAGAAAATTTTCTTTAAACTGTATTAAAATCTAAGACCAGAGTTACTTGTAGGATAAGACCTCAGTGTGTGAAGAAAGTCATAGCATGGAAATCATGCTAAGCCCAGCATGTGGCTGATGGAAAGGCGTGAGAACACAGCAAATCTGATCCCCTCTCCTAATGACAGGAACCGTGTATGTGTGGTTCTGTGGGAGATGGGAGCGATGAAAAGAGTGGGGGAACAATGCAGGATTGAACATTATGGGAAGTAGAAACGTTGTTCTTCAAAGTTTTCTTTCTTGTTAAAGAATAAATTTGCTAATAACTCTTTGCTAAGCCCTATCCTATGTAGCTGTTAGACATGCCATGCTTATAGGCACGTAGTATATTCTATTCCCTTGTACTTTAACCAAGATATCTGTTCTGGACATGCTCACAGGCATGTCCCAGCTCACAGCCTATACCCCTTACCTGTTTTAAAAAGTTTTAAGTCATTAGCCAATCAGGTTTTAGTTTAGATTGTGGGGTCTGGCTCCAATCAATGGAGATAAGACTAAGGACGACTCCAAATGCATAAGGGATACATATGTCTACTTTTCCTTTTTTCATTGTAGTCTCATGGCAAGATGGCTAGCAAGGGTACCCTTCCTGCAGTGCAGGAAGTAAACATTGCTTTGCTGAGAGACCCTCTGTCTCAATGCTGATTTTTCTTTGTGGCACTGAGCATCTGTTTCCAACAAATGTTGATGAGGAAAAGGCAAAGAAAGAAATGCAAGAATGAGATTGTTTAAAAGGACAGAGACCCTCTAATGGTGATGCTCATACCAACTGCGATGATCATAATCTCATCAGAAGCAAACATTTCTTGAATATTTACCATGTGCCAGGCACCATTATTAACTAACATTTTATGTGTATGAATACTTTTATACAATAACCCTAAAAGACAGTTGTTTCTCCTTACGCCTATTTTCCAGCTGAGGAATGCACTGAAAGATTAGGGAACTTCCTCCATGTTTTCCAGTGGGCATGTGTAGGAGCCTGGATTCAAAACCAGACAGAGCACACACTTAGCCACTCCACTATACTGCTTCTTGAAGAGGACATTAGAAAACTGGTATATCTATTAGAGATATTTATATTACTTGTTTTGAGGTAGAGGGGTGTGTGTGTATGTGAACCCATTTTTCAACAAATTCCACTCCACTCATGAATTTTCATGATAGTAGGTATTGTTTGTGTTTGTGAAAACCAAGGTAGAGGCTGAGTTGACACTCTTTTTACATACAGTACCAGAGACTGCATAAAAAGAGGGACAGTACAAAAAAAGAAGAGGATGACACAGAAATAACCGTGTCACATATTTATTTCTACACAGAAGTTATTTCTACAGCTATCTACACAGACCCAAATGGTCTTATTTTTCTAGTGATCCTCAAGCTCCCTTTACTGTGAGAGTACAGATATTCTTATCTCAATCTGAAGGGGCAGAGAGAATCTACTGGACACCTAATATGTCCCCCAAAATTTCATGTGTTGGAAGCATATGAACTTTTTTCTTCTTTTCTGGGGTGTGCTGATTTTATATTTCCCTACCACAGCCTGGATTTTCCATATAGCGAGGCGTATGTGGTCACAGACAGCTTCCAGGCTCACACTAACATGTCATTATATCAATGGGAATATCTCTTCTCTTGTAGCTCCAGTATGAAAACTCTAGGAAAGAATTCTTGCTGACCTGTCTTCCATCAGATACCTAACAGTATTAAGAGGTAGGGCATATAATGGGGAATTAATTAATGCAATTATTGCAGGAGTGAGTTAATTCTATAAAGAGTAATTTAGTTCTCTTGAGAGTGAGTTCATTCTCTCAAGAGTGGATTGTTGCAAAAGCAAGCTCGGTTTGCTCTTACAGTCACTTTCACACATGTACAGTTTCCCATCCACTTTTCTGCCATGTTATGACACAGTACAAAAGTCCTAAGCAGAAGCTGCCACTACGTCCGTGGATGTCCCAGCCTACAGAACCATGAGCCAAATAAAGTTATTGTCTTTACAAATTATCTAGCCTAAAGCATTCTGTTACAATAACAGAAAATGGACTAAAACAACACAATTACAATTTGGATTTCATCTTTCAACCATTGGAAGCCATTGAAAGCTCTCAACATAGGAAACAGATCTGATCTGATTTATATTCTAAAATTCTATGTTATTCTGAAATATTCACCGTTATAGTATGATTGACTATGATGGAAGATTCTCTGAACAGGTGTAAAACTACGAGGATGAACACAAGTTAGGAGATTTTTGCAAGAAATTATGGGCAAGATCTTTTAAAAAACATAATCAGAACAGTAGGCTGGGCGTGGTGACTCATGCATGTAATCCCAGCACTTTGGGAGGCCGAGGTAGGCGGATCACTTGACTCCAGGAGTTCAAGACCAACGTGGGCAACATAGTGAAACCTTGTCTCTACTAAAAATACGAAAATTAGTCAGGTGTGGTGGAGCATGCCTGTCATCCCAGCTACTTGAGATCATGCCACTGCACTCAAGCTTGGGTGATAGAGCCAGACCCTATCTAAAAATAATGATAACAATAATAATTAGAACAGTGACAGTAAGAAGGCATAGCAGAGTTAGGATTCAAGATAGTAGTAAGTAGATAGAATAAATGGATTTTTATAACTACTGTCTTTTTGCAATAAAGCTTCAGGTTAATCAATCATCTTAGCCTGTGATCAACTGCTTCCTTTATTATGTTACCTTCAGTAAAATGACTTCCAAAACTCACTAGAAAAGCAGAAAGTTGGAGTGAAAATAACATAGACATTGAAATGATACAGGTGATTTACCTAATTTTTCTTATATATAAATGGGAAAAAATATCTATCTTGAAGAACTTTCACAAATATAGCAGGAATTAACTAAAAGTACCTGGTACATTTACTTCATATTTTGGGTTGCAATAGCCAGAAACACAATTCAAACAAATTAACAGGATGATTTATTAGAAGGATACAGGAATATCACACAGAGGGGTTGAACAACAAAACCCCCACAAAGCAGGAGCCAGAGCAGCATGGAGAGCACAGGACTGAAAACAGTATCTTCTCTTTTACAATCTCCACTCTTCTTTTGGAGGGGTTAATGTTGATTCTGTATTCCCCTACCAAGAGCTAGCTTTTCCATATAGCAAGGTATATGTGGTCACAGACAGTTGCCAGGCTGACACTAACATGATATAACATGATATATCAATGAAAATGTCTCTTCTCCTGTAGCTCCAGTACGAAAAACTCTGGGAAAGAATTCTTGCTGACCTGTCTTGCATCAGATATAGCCATGCTGGACAAGGAGATAGAAAAGGGAAGAACGTTTTGGAAAACTTTTCAAAGAAGAAATTCACAGAATAAGTAGATGCCATTTAAGATAAGCAAATCAGTAGGTTCTCACCACATCTGGAATATATAGTTAGTGCTTAACAATTGATGTCATATTAAATGCAATGTTTTTAGAGACATTAAATGTTCTTATTAAATAATTTAAACTTTTATCCTGCTTAGTTATCTATGCTCTAATGTCAACACATTTACTATACTTCAGTTGATTAAATATCAAAATATATCTTTATTAAGAAAGAGGTATTAATACTCTATCTTTAAAACATTGTTGGAGATTTGGGATGGGAACAAGCTCAACCCTGTTTCTCACTGAAATTCTAACCAATAAGCCAATATAGGAATCAGTATCAAGTAGAGTTCAAGGTCTCAGGTTTATTAATGTTTCAGCAAAAGCATAATCACTCCAAAATGCATAGTTTCTGATACACTTTATCATAGGACAATCCTTGAACAAGAAAATAAAAAGCTATTTTCACCTCCAGCTTCAATGCCCCTAGGTGCACAATGCACGTTTTACAAAATGTCTACACCAGTAAGATGTCGCAAAGTTGCAGAGATCCTGGAAGCCCTGACAGGTCAGATGAGTATAACATAGAGAAAAAGAAAATTTAAGAGTAAGCAAGAAGGCAAAAACATATGAACACCCACTCAGTCTGGATTCAGGCCAATATGAGTGGTCAGATGGCCAAGAGCATGACCTATCCACAGTGTCTCTATTCTCTATTGAAATGCATCCCAACGCAGGTCAGATTATTTACTCATCCTGCTTTGGGGAACAGAGAGAAGCAGTATGTCTTCCACATCCTTCCCTGTAGGGTAGATAAATTGCAGGAACTTCTTTTCTCTATGCTATAATACAGAGAAAAAAAAAGAGGAGGAGAATTTTCCTTCTAAAGAAGTCTATATTTTGTCATTCATTTTTAGCACGAAAGATTGAAGAACTCCCAATTTCACTTCCCCGTCAATTCTTTCCAACCAGATGAAGACATTACAGAGAATATCTCTCCTGTTCCCTTTGTGTAGACCCCCTGTACAACTCTGAGGAACCCTTGTATAATCAACCAAATTTAGAAACATGACTTTCCTGATCTCTTCCTCAAAAATAATCCGATTCACCTCTCAGTGCAGGCCAATGTCAAGTGTTCCTATAGCATAGTCTAGCGTGCCCCAAAGATGATCATATAAAGAAACTGTTCTTGCCCCTCATTTTTTTCTTATTTCACTTATTACCTTGTCAGAGAAGCAGCAATACCTTCAGCTCCTAAAGGCTTAGGAAGTTTGTTAGCCACATGTGTATCTTTACCCTATTCTTTCCTAGTCCTTTGTGGGGAAACTAGTATGATGACCAGTGCAGCCTTTGCGATATGCAAATGCAAAACAATGTCCTCTTTATCATTGTCTCCAAATTCACTTTTTGCCCCTGGGATAGCTCATCTCTTAAAAGGCTGCCTTCTTAGGAGGTCTCTCACGAAAATCTCACTGGCCCTCCAAACCTAGCCTACCTGTTTGCAGCAGTCTTCCATCACAGAATGAGGACAAAGCACTAAGACACTCTTTAGAACATTCAAAAATTCTAAATGCATCTTCAAACAGCAGTCAAGGCTCATGTAACTATTGCTGACTTTGCCCTTTTAGCAATAATACATTTTTCTTCCCCTGGGTTCTACTTTCAAAAGTTGACAACTTAATCTAAAGCTGAGTACAAGATTCTAAAGAGATGATTCTCAACACATTCCTTTGAATTTTGAATGTATATGTAAATACATATCTTCCCCAAGTTGTCGTGGTATGCGAATATATTGAAAGATTTTTTAAATGCTTTAAAGTTTTACATTTTTCGAACAAATCTAGAATACGTATTTTTTGGTGTTCATTAAGTATGATGCTCATTCTGTAAAACAGTACCATAAGTAAATATAAGAACTGCTATGGGGCTTACAAAGAATTCTCCATGGGCAATGGTGAAGTACAGAGTACGATTTTCCACAACATTAAGTAATACTTTCTATGAGGATAATCTTCTAAGTGAATTAAATCATGACATACAGTTTGTGTAAAACATGAATTATTTTTTTCGGTTTTTTCCAAGTTTTTAAACAGAATGTTTCATTTTTATTATAATTATTAATACAATATTTGCTCAGCACTAAAAATTTGAATAATATAAAAAGATGCAAGGCACACAAAATTACCACATGACATCTCCCCCTCTACTACCACAAGGAAATAACCACAGAAGTATTTTATAATGATTATAGCATATTTTTCTCGATTTTATAGACTCTGCATTTTATCTTGCCTTTGTATATCTGTGCTTCTTACAGTAGTGATTTTGAAAGTACACAACCAGTTTTTACTTCTACCAGTGAATGCTCCTTGCTTTAAAAATGCTTTTCAGTCTTTGTCTGTTATCAAAGTACAGGACAAAATTATCTTTCTGAATCCAACCTAATCAGTGATATAATGTACAGTTAGGAAATTAAAAACAAATTATTTAAATTTTATTAACCTCATTTTGAATTTAAAAAATTCTAGACAGTATTGAATACATTTAATATTTTAATACATGTACATTTATTTCACTTTCATATTTTATTACTGTTATTTGCATTTGAAATTTATAATCTATGAATAAACATTTCAATATATACCACCAGCCTTTAAAATTATTTGGTTTTGTAATTTTGATGATTTTTAAAGAATCCCTTCGCTCAAAATTGCATCTACTTATTCAATGTATTCTAGTTTCACATTGCAGACAGGAAATATAAAATAAGATTAATTATTACTTTGCATGAAACTGTTTATAACTGTTTTTGCTCTTTTCCTTTCAGAATTCAGGTGGGTTTGTATTTAATTCTTACATACAATACAATTCAGTTGTGTTTTACGCCCTTCTGATATGGACAAATACACCTCTGATAAATTGACGCTTCCACAGATAAAACTGTTGTTTTTTTGCAAACAACAAACAACACAAATTACTACACCTGAAAATACTGGAGAGTAAAAAAAAGAGTAGAAAATTTGGGACAAGAACCAACAATTGGAAAAATGAAATGGCATGAGATTAGCTACCCATGTTTATGATTTTTGGTGTGAGGGTGGACTACAGTGGTCATTTTGGAGCAGCTAAATCTCTGACAGAAGATTGTAGTATTTTTGTCTTGAAGAACTAATAAATAGAAAGAATTTAGAGTTAATGCAGCTGCTAAAAAGTAAGAAAGAAGCATGAGAAATTAGAAAACAAGAGAGGAATGACTCAAACTCTGCATCAAAACTCTATTTAAATTTCAACTTTGAAAAGGCCAAGAGAAGAACAACTTACATGATATTAGGCCTACCTACCAAAATCCATTTGGACATCAATCACTATACCCCAGAGGAAGAGAAACAGCACCACCACATAAGTTGGGCACTACTGTGCTTGGAAGAGGTGGAGGATCAGGTATTCACCTGATTAGACTGTTCCTGCAGAATCCCCAGTCTCAGTATAGCCAACTGTTCTTTCCTTTATTTTCATTTTTTTTTGGTTGAAATATACTCCCTGGTGTGTGATTTGTGGTCCAGACCTCAATGGCACCAGCAGTAGAACCTTCCAATTCAAATTAAGAAAAAGTACTACCTTTGGGAGTGTCCCAACAGTGGGACCTGAATTTGATGGTAAAGGGATGACAGACATCAAGGCACTAGGGTCCTCCTGGTCCCACTAAAGATTCCCAATCCTGTAGAAAGGGATGATGTTACAAATGGGTGATGTTATAGGTATGGGGAGTTTGGATGTTTAGGATGGAAATTGTCTACACTGGTTGGATGATGAGGACTGAAAAGTTTGGATCAAGTAACAGAAACAACAGCAAAAGTGATAGATGAAAGCATCTCTGGCCTTGGGAGGTTCAAGGAGTGGGAAGAGAATGGAAACATTAATCCTTCCTCTTTCATTCCTTGGAAGCTTTTACCTTGCCAGGAAGGACTACACCCTAATAAGAATTAGCAGTCGTGCCCAGGAGAGGAGAACTCAAACAAAGCTTGATTTGTCATCCCAGCATGAAGTTCCTCTGGTCCCACACTCCCATTATAATGACCTGGCCTACACACAATGACTTAACTTTCCTCAAGCTCCAAGAACAACAGAACTCACAAAACTCATTAGCTAAGGTGGTGATGGGCAACTAGATCGCCCTCAGTTGTCTGTTGGTGAAAGAAGAAGGCATTTATATTATTTTTGGCACGAATGTGTGTGCATTAACAATTAGAGAAAGGCAGAAACCCAACTGGGGAAGATCTCAGCTCGGGCAGAATGGTTGTCAGCTATATGTCTGCAGTTTCCCTTAGTCTCTAGTTTTAGCCTGTTTAGTTGTGTTTGAGGCTCCTTGTTGAAGACTATCCTCCAGAGAGAACTGAACATACTCCTGAGACTGGTTCTCTGGGTGACCCCAGTCAGGTGCTATCTCAAAATGACATAGGGACTCTGCAAAAAAAAATCTCGTTCACAGCATCCATAAGATTTGTTCGTGGTCCCCATCTAACCCAGCTCTGCCTCCAGATTCAGTATAAACAGTTCTCCTACGAGATTGGATGTGCTTTGTCTGCTATTTCAGGGGCCAGGCATGGGTTAGAGGATTGACTGTTGGGAAAGGCAGTTCTGTGCAGTGCTTGCCCCCTGCACTGCCCCATAAAAGTGGTCTTGAGTGTGTAACATTATTTTACTGACAGATAAATGGTCCTCATCACCCATGCTAGGCTGGTCTCTCATGAGGGAACATCTTTCCCTAGTCCATGCTTGATATATAATCCTTTGTCCTGCTTAAGCACATGTGTCCATGGCCCTTAAGCATGCCCCGAGTTTTCAGCTAGTGAAAGGAAGAAATAGCATTTTCTTGTTGGCAACAACACAAATGCCAATTTCCGTATTTCAGATCCTGGTGGCAGAGGGGGAGAAGCCCTTCTGCTGCAGCATGAAACAGGGTGCATGCAGCCATACCACCTCATCTGCTTCAGAGTGGATCCCCCTGGCCATGGGGAACTGATGCATTGCCAGGGGCTGGATCTTGTGCACACACTGTCTACCCTCTTGCTATACATAAATGCCATGTCACTTGATCCTGGTGTGTGCTTTGTCTGTTCTCAATATCATCAAATTATGAAGTGGTCTCTTCCCTGGCAGACACTTACCTGCCTTTTGTCCTGGGTTACACAGCCTGGACACCCAGAGAACAGTGAAATAATCTTCACAATTTAGTATAAGCAAAGGTTATGTATGAGGACATAGAAAATAACATTCATTAAAGAAAAAAATGTAATCGTATTTCATCAAAATTAAAAATATCTGCTCATCACAATATACTAAGAAAAATAAATAGACTTAGATTTGGAAAAACTATTTGCAAAACATGAATCTTACTAAAGACTGGTTTACATGATTTATACGAAACTCAAAAACTCAATATTAAGAAGTCTAATGACCCAATTTTCAAAATGGCAAAATATTTTACTGAACCCTCCACTAAAGAAGATATTTAAATGGCCAATGAACACATGAAAATCTGCTTATCATCATTAGTCATAAGTGAACTTCAAATGAAACCACAATATGATACCATTATATATGTATCGAAATGTCTAAATTTTAAAAGATGTAACACCGCAATTTGGCAAAGATGAGAAGCAACTCAAACTATCATCCATTATTAGAGGGAATGTGAAATTGTATAACCACTTTGGGAAAACTTTTTGTTTTCATAAAATCAAATACAAAACTACTCTATGCCTTACTAATTCCTTCCTTAGGACTTTGCCCAAGAGGAATATAAACATATTTTCACAACCACACAACAAAAGTTTTACACAAATGCTCATAGAAGCTTTATTCATCATAGACAAAAACTGAAATTAAGGAATTGGATAAAACCTGCTACATTAGAACAACAGAATGCCACTCAGGAATAAAAAGAAACATACACTGATACAAGCACTCACAAGGAGGGATCTCAAAACATTTGGGGAATGAAAGAAGCCGCCCACAATGAAGTCCATATGTCCTGAGTCCATTTGTAAAATTATAGAACAGGTGAAACTAACATAGTCTGGAAAAAGCAGAATGATAATTGCCTCAGGGAGGCAGGGGGAATGAACGTAGCAATTAAGGAAGTATAGCACAGGGTAAAAACATGTGTGTGCATTTGTCAAAATCCAGTGAATATATAGTAAGATTTGCCCATTATATTCAACCTAAACTGCATATCTAAAGATAAAAACATGCTACATTTTGAGTCCTAGTTAATAATATACATTCTGAAGTATTTAGTGAAGAGTGCACAAATGTCTGCAACTTACTCTGAAGTGCATCAAAAATAAGATAGATTGACGTATGGACAGGGGAGAGGAATAGATGAATAGATAAGCAATAAACAAACAAAATACCAATTTATAGTGTTAACAATAAACTTAGGCAGGTTAAATTTTTTATTTTTTTATTTATTTTTTATTATACTTTAAGTTCTGGGGTAAATGTGCAGATCGTGCAGAATTGTTACATAGGTATACACATGCCATGGTGGTTTGCTGGGGGACTAGAGGAGGGATAGCAGAGGGTGGGGGGATTGGGGAGAGATAACATTAGGATAAATATCTAATGTAGATGCCTGGCGGATGGAGGCAGGTTAAATTTTTTAAATGTTTATTTGAGCATTCAGTGAATCATGAATCTTGAGGGAACAGACAGCAAGCAGTTTAGTGCACCACTGGAAGAGGAAACTTTTGTAAGATGTTTGAGGAAGCAAGAACAAGAAAAACATACTTCACTGGTTAGAATGGAAAATCCCTGTTGAGAGTTTGGTTGGTAGTTTCTAATTGGTAAAGATTCTAAATTTGTTTTACTGCTTACATTGGGTTTTAGTTTCCTTACTAGTGACCTAACGTTTGGAACCTTCCAATTAATTTTCTTGCTAATAATATAATCAAGATGATACGTATTTGGTGTTCACTGTAAAGTTCCTTCAATTGTACTATATGTTGGAAAATTTTAATAATAAAATATTGGAAATATTTAACAATGTTTAGGTGCTTGCTTTTTAATTTTTTTCCTGATATTCAGCAAAAATTCTTGAGCAATAAATAAATATCTGTCAAGAATATATTTATATGTAGTAAATATATATAACTTATTTAGCTCCTTTTAACTTATTCAGCTCCCTTTAACTTACTCAGTTCCTTTTTCAAGTCAGTCCGCTTATCAGGCACCATTTATTTTCAATTCAATGTGTTTTCATTTTTTCTCCTAATTTTTTTTTAATTTTTATTTTCATTTTACTTTAGGTACATACTGTATGTGGCATTTCTCCCCATGCTATCCCTCCCCACCCACCCCCCACCCCCCGCTATCTCTCCTCTACCCATAACAGCCCCCAGTGTCTGATGCTTCTCTCCCTGAGTCCACGTGTTCTCGTTCACATGCCCACATATGTTCATTGCAGCCCTGTGTACAATAGCAAAGACCTGGAACCAACCTGAATGCCCATCAATGATAGACTGGACTAATTTTTTCTTTAATTTTGTTTCAGAGTTAACATTTTCTTGTTCTTCTTTGAGAAAACAAAAGACATACATTTGAAGTATTTTTTATTTCTGGTATAAAGTCTTTAATATTGTATAATATTTCTCCTGTAACAGGAGTATAGTATCATTTTTTCTTCTCATTCAACTTTATGGATCAAATGTTTTTGTTTTCCCTTAATTCATATATCAAAGTCCTAAACTATTATATATAATAAATACATTCCTGACCAATTGAGATTGAAAAAGTTTTGTTTACTTATATCTTAATTGTTATTCTCACCCTCTTTTTTTTTTTTTTTTTTTTTGAGACAGATCTCACTTTGTCACCAACCAGACTGTAGTACAGTCACTCAATCTTGACTCACTGCAGACTCTACCTCCCTGGGCTCCAGAGATCCTTCCACCTCAGCCTTCCAAGTAGCAAGGACTACAGTTGTGTGGCATCATGCCCAGCTAATTCTTGAATTTGTTGTAGACATAGGGTTTTGCCATATTATCGTTGAACTTTTAGGCTCAAACTATCTGCCTACCTTGGTTTCTCAAAGTGCCAGGATTACAGGTGTGAGCCACCACACCTGGCCTGTAGATTGCATCTTGATTGCTAGTCTTCTACATCTGTCATCTTCTCAGTCATGATTTTCATCTTCTTACCCATTTTTCTCTAGTCAACTGTTATCCAAAAATGATGATTGATTTTCTGCTTATCAGTTCTTACACTTGCTGTTCCCAATACCAATAAAAATTTTACTATTCAATTTTTAACCGGGGGTGGTGGCTCACGCCTGTAATCCTAGCACTTTGGGAGGCTGAGGTGGGTGGATCACCTGAGGTCAGGAGTTCAAAACCAGCCTGGCCATCATGGTGAAACCCCATCTTTAAAAAAAAATTTTTTTTTTACTATTCAGTTTTTAATCTCAAGCTCCCTTTAACTTATTCAGCTCCTTTTCTAAGTCAGTCTGCTTATCAGGCACCATTTTCTTCAATTCGATGTGTTCTTGTTTTTCCTTCTAATTTTACTTTTAAATTTTGTTTCAGAGTTAACATTGTCTTGTTTTTCTTTGAGAAAACAAAGGAAATATCTTTGAAGTATTTTTTGTTTCTGGTATAAAGTCTTCAAAATTGTATAATTTTTCTCCTGTAACAAGAGTATAGTACCATTTTCTTTCTCATTCAACTTTATGGATCAGATGTTTTTGTCTTCCCAAAATTCATATGCCAAAGCCCTAATAATCCCCAATATGAGAGTATTTAGAGGTGAGGCCTTTGGAAGGTAATTAGATTTAGATTAAATCATGAGAATGGGGCTCTCATGATGAGATTAGTGCTCATCTACAATGAGAAAGAGAGAAATCTCAGTGTTTTCCACACAAACACATCCAGGAAAGACCAAATAAGAGCCTATTGAAAAGGCAGTCGTCTGCAAGCCAGGAAGAGGGTCCTTAACAAGTGAGGAATCTATTCACGTGTTGATCTCAGACTTCCCAGCCTACTACTCTGTGAGAAATGGCTGTTGCTTAAGCCACTTGGTCTATGATATTTGGTTATGGCACCCAGAGCAAACTAAGGCATTTAATATATGTTTTACTACCACAGCTAGAAAATTTTAAAAGATTTACACATGTTTTGATTAGAGTTACCACCAGAAACAGCACATGCCAGTTACCAGATGGCCATGGCCTTTGTGATACACAAAATAATGCCCTCTATGACACTGAGGCATTGTCTCAAGACTCAGCTTTTGTACCTGGGATAGTTCTTCTCCTAAAAGTTTACCTTCCCAGCAGGCTGCTCAGGGAAGCTCCACTGCCCACACCCCCAGCCTAGTCTATCTGAATTTGCAACAGTTCTTCACTGGGGAATGAATACATAGCACTAGGGCATGCTTTAGAGCATCCACAGATTCTAATTGCATCTTGGGAACAGCAGTGAGGGCTCATGCAACCATTGCTGATATTGGTTTTCTTTCTTCTTCTTTTTTTTAATAAAGCCTACAGCACCCGGTATTCCCAGGCAGTCTCCCATCCAAGTACTAACCAGGCCCGACCCTGCTTAGCTTCCGAGACAGACGAGATCGGGGTGCGTTCAGGGTGGTGTGGCCATAGACTGATACTGCTTTTTCTTTAGAACATTCAAAGATTTTAACTGCATTTTGGGAACAGCAGTGGGGGGCTCATATAACCATTGCTGATATTGTTTTTTTCTTTAGAACACTCCTTTTGAACATTCAAAGATTCTAACTGCATCTTGGGAACAGCAGTGAGGGCTCATGTAACCATCGCTTACTTTGGTTTTTAACAAAAAAGCTGCAATTTTTCTGCCAGTTGTAGGCTGAATTTGTGTGTGAAATGAGAGGTGCCAAAAGAGGGTAGTATGAGAGATAAAATAATATTGTCTCAGCACAGCCTCAAGAACACATAAATGTACAATGATGGTAGTGGCGGAGGTTGAATCAAACACCACTGACCACTGGAAGACTCCATATTCCTACATGTTAATATTAAAATATTTGCATTTGTATGTTTAACACTTGGTTTGGTTTTAGTATATCACTCTATACAACAGAGATGACAACTTCCAGAAAACAAATGAAGCACAAATAAGAAAAGTAGGAAGGACAGTTAACAGGGTACTCCCTCCAGACAGAGGTGATGACTATTATTCTTAGTGAGAAAGTAACTATCAGTAGTTCATACAAAGTAATGAAGAAATTCATTTTAATTAATCAGAATGATACGAACAGTTGAATGGCTATAAATTTATGTAGTTAAATGTAAAGTATAAGTTAAATAATATTGCAAAATTCCAAATAGAAACATTGTCCCAGAAAAGGACATGTGAACATATCACATTCCGCCCCAAGAAACACTAGAAATAAATTGTACAAATTCAGCCACTGGGTGGACCTCTCTGTCTACAGGCCCAAGGCAAGATGTCAGGGCTGATATCAAGATACTGGTTTCTGAGCTGGACCTGATCTCTTAGTGGGGTCTGTACTCTAGTAGACTCCAATGCCTGCTCCCCAACATTATCCTCACACTGGTACTTAGAAAGAAGCATGGGTCTTAAATGGCTCTCAAGATATCCAGTGATCTGTGGAATCTGTGCTTTTATCTAAATAATAAAATTAAAGTTTATAAGATTGGGAATCCCATATTACAAAAAAATATACCTTTATAATCGTGTTGTCAGTAGCAGCCTTAGACATTTACAGAGAAGGAAGGTGCATTCAGAATCATGATTTGAAGAGAAGAACTTTCACATGATTCTCTTTGATCTCTTCAGGTGCCATGGTGTCTGAATTTCCATGATTACGGCTTGGATCAAGGACCTTCCGTTTATGTTGCTCTTTTTACAAAAGCAATCACAATCGAAGGGACAAATTTCCTTTGTGTCTAGCACTTTGATATGATTAATTTATCACATATTAGCTGAAGATAAGAACAATGTGGACAAATGGAATCTCTGATGGTGAATACAGAGAATAAAGACAAAGAGAGGAGAGATGAATATCTACAAAGAAAAAACTGAATTTATTTATGGTCCTGTACTGATATCTGTGAAAAGCAGTATAGAGAGGTGGAAAAGATTCTAATGAAACATGGAGCATTTGAGTTCTAGTCCTTTGTTGTTGTTTTCTTTAATTTTAACCAATAAAATATATTTGTACAAGGTCATCTTTCATTTTCAGATCTGTATTTTCATACATGAAACCAGACTAATAATAGCCATCCCATTTATGTTAGAAAACACTGCTTAAGAAACTCCAAATGAAACATTTCACAGTGACCAGAGCAGCTTTGGTCAAGGTGCAGTTCTCATTTCCCTGAGATGTTTCCAGCCCAAAAACAGACATGAAAGAAATAACCAAAAGAAAACACAGCCTAAACTTTGAAATAGAAAAGCAGCTTTGATCAATAAGAATGTATTGAACAGATATCATGTTCCCTCCTACCTTTATATGGAAATCGGAAGTATAAGATGAAATTCCTGCCCAAGAAACAAGCAAAACACTTATTGTGTTCCTAACGTTTGTCAAGAACTTACCCATGGCAGAAACTATGCCAAATACTTCATTTCTTAACATCTTCACAATTGCCTTATGATGTTGATGATAGTTCCAAGCACGATAAACTGTAGAAAGAAATTCTATTTGTGGTTTCCAATTTTTGGTGTAGATAAAGTTCATGAAAAGAACCTTTTATAAAAGCACATGAGTTATACTCTTAAGGATTCTGATTCAGCATGTCTTCAAGATAGCTTGTGAATTTTCATTTTTAGATAACTCTCCAAGTAACCTGAAACAGGTGAAATACAGATCACTTATGCAGAAACGCTTCCATATATTGTTCAGTGTGAGATGCCAGGGGACACAGAGATCCTGGAGGCCAGCATTTTCCAAATGTATCCGATTGCAAGCATCACCTGAATCACTTGTTTAAAAATACAGAGTCCTAGGTTTATCCCTTGGAGATTCTAATTTAATAATCTGAAGAATCTGTATTACTTTTTAAAAGCAATCATCGTCCCAGACGAGTCTTATGGCCATGCAAATTTGTAGGTTAAGTTAATTGTCTGTGGTTACCTAGTAATATCCTATCAGAAGAACTAAAACTCAGTTCCCCAGGTTCCCAGGCCAGAGTTCTGTAAGTACATTGTATCCTGTAAGGAAATATGCATGACTATTCAGCCACAAAAAAGGAATGAAATAATGGCACTTGCAGCAACCTGGGTGGAATTGGAGACCATTATTCTAAGTAAAGTAACTCAGGAATGAAAAACCAAACATTGTATGTTCTCACTTATAAGTGGGAGCTGAGCTGTGAGGATGCAAAGGATGCAATGGACTTTGGAGACTTGGGGGAAAAGCATGGGAGGGGGATAAGGGATAAAGACTACACGCTCGGGTGATGAGTGCACCAAAATCTCACAAATCAACACTAAAGAAGTTATTCATGTAACCAAACATGCTACCTATTCCCCAAAAACCTATTGAAATAAAAAAGAATATAAAAAGAAAGAAAGAAATATTTCTGGAGTCTGCACAGGTTATTACACAGCCCCAATTAAGAAAAGCGTGAATGGTGTGTTGAGTTCCCTTTCTTCATGCAGATGTTTCAGGTGTCCTGTGCTCATTCTCAGAGCTGTGCCCCAGGCACACTGTTTAAAGCTCATCACAAAGCACTTCCAACATGGAAATTGTAGAACTGAACGGCTATGTAAAAAATCTGATGAGAGATAAAAACAAATCCGTGAAAAGTGTTGTCACAGTTACCAAAACTGCTTAGCCAGCTGCAGGAAGCAAACAAATCCACTGAAACATTAACTCAGGCAGAAGGTTCCAGCTCATTGAAAGCAGGCTAATTTGCTTTCCCATTACAGCTGACCAGCATCTACCTGGGCTGTGCTCGCAGGGTTCCCGTAGCATCATGACAGACACGGAAAAGACTGACGGATTTATGACACATGGCCTCAATGACATATTTACCAAGCCTTGTTTGCAGAATTCCAGGAGCGGGAGGCCAGAAGCTCAAAAAAGAAGAGGCCTGCTGGAAATTGAGCCCTCTGGGAAACTAATAGGGAGAAGGCATCTGATGAGAGAAGGCTCTGCTGAAATGCATGCTTAGGCAGCAGCACTTTTTATGGACAGAAGTTTCAGAGATTGGAAAGTGTTCTGCTGGGTGTCAGGAGAAGGGGATCTGCCTTCTGGCTCTGGTGCTTCCTGCCAACATAGCCACGAGGAAGTTACCTGACTTCTCTGAGCCTCAGTTTCCACATTGTGAAAAATAGTATTAAGCCCTTCCTACTCACAAGATTGGGACATGGTACGCCATAGAAATGTAAGGGCACTGTATATCGTTACATAGTCTAGTATTATAAATAATCATTATATATTCCTTATGTATACTCTCTATATCATTACATATTCTAGTATTAGAAATAAACATTATATATTCCTTATATATACTCTTTATATCATTGTATATTTCTAGGGTTAGAAATAATCCTTTGTATTATTTATATATACTCTGTATATCACTACATAGTCTAGTATTAGAAATATTCATTATATGTTTCTTATATATACTCTGTATATCATTACATAGTCTAGTATTAGAAATATTCATTATATGTTTCTTATATATACCTGTATATCATTACATATTCTAGTATTAGAAATAATCATTATATATTCCTTATATATACTCTGTATATTCTTACATATTCTAGTATTAGAAATAATCTTTTATATTCCTTATATAAACCTGTATATCATTACAGATTCTAATATTAGAAATAATCATGATATATTCCTTATACATACCCTGTATATCATTACATATTCTTGTACTAGAAATAATCCTTATATATACTAGAAGACAAGGTGAAACTAGAGACTACTTTTGAGAAATAATTTTCTTATTCAGTTTTTTGTTATGTTTTTATTTGAAAACAAAACGTCAAATAGAAGAGCAAGGAAGAAGGAATATATCAAATTTTAAGCAAATACTGTACTGACAAAGCTCTCCGTATTTTTTCTCATTAAGTGCTAATGAAACCCCTGTGACTTAAAGACTAAATTTCCATTTTATGAATGAGTATACTGACACTCAGAGAAGTTAAGTAATTTGTTCACAATTGCCCAGCTTATTAGAAAAGTGAGGATTTGAGCAGTGCTTGAGACAAAGTAGATGTTCAACAAATATTTTTTTTAACTAAAAAAGGAATGACTGTCCCTAAAGCTAGAATGTTTTTTCCTACTGTGGTGCACATTTACACCATAGCCTTTATGTGTCTGAGTATCCATTCATGCTCATCTATTTATTCAACAGGCTCTTCTTTACTAAGTGCAATATGCAGGTCTCTATTGAAAATATAAAGGTCAATGAGACAAAATTTATTTCCTTAAGAGTTTGATAGTGCGTAAGAAAGAACTTGTACAAGAATTACTATAACATAAGGCCAAATGTATTCAGCAAATGAAAATTCCCAGAGATGCTGTGCAGCAGAATCTGGAGGGATATTTAGGGCGTGGCTGTACAAAGATGGAAGGAAGACAACACAGGAACAAGGAACAATCTGAATATGGGCTCTGGGGCAGCATTAACTACTCCAAGAGACAGGGTTAGGTTAGAGGGAAAAGCGGTGGTAAGTTTGGTGAGTTAGGTGGTAGGATGCAGCCGCCAGCTTCTGTATCTATTTGGTAGCTGGAGCCTCTGTCCAGCACCCCAGATGCTCTCATCCTCAGTATGCTTCCTTCAGTTTCTTTGCTGCTAACTGGTAAAGGAAAGAGTAAATTGATGCTGCAAAGTCTTCAGTCTGAAAACATCCATAGATGACCAGGATGTCATTTTATAACTTCAGGACATTCCAGTTTCCTCTACCAGTTAGAGTTAAGAAAAAATTTGTATGGCATTCCTATGTGGCAGTAATCAACTAGAGCTGAAACATTAAGAAAGTTCCAATAGAAAGATGAAAGGATTAAAGTTGAGTGTATTGCTGTACATTTTGTTTGGCCTGTCACCTCCGTTTTCCTCTAAGATGTGTGTAGGAAAGGTGAAAATGCAATACTGGCAGTGATACATTTGGAGAAGCCAAAATTAAAATTCACTTCTGGAAAAATATTCATTTTCTGTCTCAGATTCGTGCAAACATTGATAACAAGACTATCATATTATGAATGAATGTGATTAATATAACTCTGCCTAATGAATTAATTCCTTCTCTAGAACCAAGGTAAAAATGTTTTTCTTCCCTCTTCATCCTCTCTAATAGAGTCAGATTTGCTAATAGAAGGTATTTTTTTCACATTATGATGTATTTATTCAGCGGATTCTTACCTTGTGCATAAATAAGTGGATAGAGAATATGCTTAATCTCAATATGTGCAAATGTGGCCCTGCCATCTTCAGAACCAGAGGAGGCAAAAATTATTTTTTTCAGTTTGTTCTTAGGAAATTTATGGTCACATTAAGATGACATATTACTCAGAGATATTCGATCCAAAAAAATCATTTTTTTCTATGCCCTCATGAGTCTAAGAAAATGAATAAAATAATAATTTGCTTTCAAAAGTGAAAAATAGCACTGACATTTGCAAAGCAATCTGTCAGTATGCATCAAGAAATTTAAAAAGGCTTAATATTTTAGACCCAAAAGTTTCATCTGGTATGTGTCTTAAGGAAATAATCCTAAATATAGAAACCACAATGTGTATTTCTAGTACCATGTCATTTATGACTAAGGAAATAATTAGGTAAGACCTAGATGTTCAAAAATGAGAGTGGCTAGACAAACCATAGAGTTATCTTGTAATGAAACAGTAAGCAGATATTTTTCAATGATATTTGTAAAGACTATACAAATTTGTTATACTATGGAAATGCTCATGGCATAGTAATAATGACCATAAAAACAGGTAGTAATTATTGATCATTAATGATTCGTCCAATGTTTTATATGCAATATTAAAGACACATGAACTCATTAAGGTGGTATTATCCTAATTATCTCCACATATGTGATGACAAAGCTAAAGAAATACGAGTAATCTAGCCTGAGTACTGTGGCTCACGCCTGGTGCCCGTGTAATCCCAGCACTTTGGGAGGCTGAGGCGGGTGGTTCACCTGAGGTCGGGAGTTCGAAACCAGCCTGACCAACAGGGAGAAACCCAGTCTCTAATAAAAATATAAAATTAGCTAGGCATGGTGGCACATGCCTGTAATCCCAGCTACTCAGGAGTCTGAGGCAGAAGAATCTCTTGAACCTGGGAGGCGGAGTTGCGGTGAGCCGAGGTCACAGCATTACACTCCAGCCTGGGCAACAAGAGCAAAACTCTGTCTCAAATAAGAAAACAAAACACAAAACAACCAAAAAATATGAGTGATCCGTCCATGATCAGATTAGTTTTTAAACCAGATTCAGCATCGTGCTGAGTCCCCAAGACCACCCTTAAGTCATCAACTGATTACAAGGAGTCACAAAGTGTAGTGATTAAAATCAGCAACAGCAAATGTGACAAAGTTCAAGAGAGACCAGGTACAAGCTTCCAATTGTCCTCTCTCCCTGAAGTAGTACAGGCAGTGCCTAATTCTTCCAGCCAAATGGTGTGCCAACATGTGAGTACTGCCAACCAGGGGAGCTCACCTATGCCTTGGTGTTCAGGGTTTCCATTAGACACCAGTCATAAAGGTGTAGATACCCATTTGGCTGACTATAGTCACTCACTCTCCTGCCCCTCCAAATGTCAAAGTGACAGAGCATAGCACAAGGTTCCCACCCAAAATAGCATTGTTAGCATAAATTGGAGTGGCAGAAGTCCCCAAGGGTGCAAAGACCTTCTTATCAGGCAGGGTTTTCTGAGAGTTTAAAAGTTATCTCCCAGGAACTGGTCATGAGCCAGTCTTTTCTTTGGAATGTGCAGAGTTTGAATACCCCTGACATGCTGGGTTAATCCTTTACTGTACAAAAACCAACTAGACAAAATCCAGAGCCTGAATGTTTAGTCATTATGGATTCTGCCAAGCAGGAATCCAGTCTTTTGCTGAGTACCTTCTGTGGGCTAAAAGTGTGCCTTCTACTAAGGGTTATGAATTTGAAAAAGAAATATTCCCTGCTATGGTAAGATGGTTTGACTAGCACGTCACTGTTGACTAGCATGTCATCGTTGACCAGCAAACCAATATTGCAAGTTGTGCATAAAGGTAAAGACACATGCATAGTGAGAAAGCAGGGCAAGGACAGCATCCAGCAATACGGAATCATCGTTTCAATTATTCCTTCCCATTGAAGGAATCAGAACTGCGTGTAATAGTCAGGGAGAAGGATATCTCTGGAGGATTGTTGAGGAGGCAGAGGCAGAGTAAATCTCATGAGTTAAAAGTAGTTAAGAGTGTTATTGTTTATAAATTGTGTGAGCCTATAATTATCTCAAAATTTAAAACAAAGTTTAATTAAAAATAGTGGTTGGCATTAGCTGGAATGAGGAGTAGAGAGAGAAGAGAGGGAAAAGTTAATCCTAGATGGACAAACACAAACAGATCATTAAGGGGCTTTGTGTTTCTAAGAAATGTTGTATCTATCATAGGGAGTAGTAGGCAGAAAGATTTAAAGCCAAGGAGTAAGATGGTACTATTTTCACTTCATTAAAATAAGTCTAGCAGCAGAGTGCACCTTAAACTGGCAAAGTCTTGAAGGAAGGTAGGCAGACTAGGTAGGTGGTGACTGCAAAAGTTTCCACTGAGTGAAATGAGTGTCTCAACTAAGATAGTAGTTGTCACAGTAGAACACAAAGACATTGTGAGAAGAGGTATCAAGATTAGGACTTCATGGATGATTGGATGTGGAAGTCTTATTTTATTTTATTTTATTTTATTTTATTTTTTGAGACAGAGTTTCTCACTGTCACTCAGACTGGAGTGTGGTGGCGCAATCTTGGCTCACTGCAACCTCTGCCTCCCAGGTTCAAGAGATTCTCCTGCCTCAGCCTCCTGAATAGCTGGAATTACAGGTATGTGCCACCACACCCAACTAATTTTTGTATTTTTAGTAGAGACACATTTTCATCATGTTAGCCAGGCTGGTCTCGAACTCCTGACCTCAGATGATCCGCCCACCTCAGCCTCCCAAAGTGCTGGAATTACAGGCCTGCGTCACTGCTCCCAGCCTGAAGTCTTATTTTTTGGCTTCTGTGTCAGGGGCCAAGTAAATAATAATATTCAATTATATATGAAATGTAGAAAGGGAGCTGTTTTGGAACTGTAATTGAGACAATGCTGTATAGTCACCAAATTTTTTTACTTTCCCTCCAAGTCCCCAGAAAGACTGAATTGCATATCTGTGTACCTGAATTCCAACCAATTAAATGTGGGCATACATGGGGAGTGCCAGGTCGAGAACCCACCTGTAAGGTCTCTCATACGCACTTCCAGGCTTTTTTTATTTTCCTGGCTTCCAAGTGGGAAGACTCCAGGGTGACATCGGACCTGTGAAATGGAAGAAGCTTAGGATTCTGAATCACTGCTGAAAAAAGAATCACCCAGCATGCACTAGATCATAAGGTGAGTGAGGAAAAGTTCTCTGCTGTATTAAGCTTGTAAGGTGTGGTATTGTTTCCAACAGAAAGTAGCCTGCCCCAACTAAATTAGAAATAGGAGCTTTTGTGGAAACAAAACAAAACTAACAACCGTAGAAACTCATCATAATAAAATCAATGTAGTTAATGTCATTTCCTTTGCAACTGATCACAAGGGACAAGAAAGATATAGCTGGCTGAATGTCTGGAGATCCATGCTTTACCATAGCAAATCATCTGGGAAAATTGTCATGATATTTGGAAGGCATGATATTCCATGATCTTAAAAAGTGGATACAAACCGATTTTACTACTCTGTACAAATTGTTATTGGTTGTATTTGGCAAGGATTAAATGTAAGAAAAAAAAGGTGAAGAATTAGCTGGTTGGTAAGCAGAAAATAAAGGAAATGTCAAAGTCCAAATATTCAGAGTAGCACAAAGTTGAAAAAGCCAACTATTAATAAGCACAAAGTGTAAAAGATAAAAATTTTTAAAGGCTTTATGTGAAAGACTCATAACAACTTATTATTATTATTATTATTTGAGATGGAGACTCGCACTGTCACCCAGGCTGTAGTGCAGTGGCGCGATCTCAGCTTACTGCAATCTCCGTCTCCTGGGTTCAAACTTCTCAATTTTACAAAAGCACTCATTCCCGTGGCAAAGATCACAAGAAGGATTTGGCCTTCTTACATATTGTTTCAGAATGCCTCAAGATATTAGCTACCCTTTGCTAGAGAAAGAAAGGAACCACACAGCAAAGAAGCAAAGGCATAAATTAGACTAAAGAAACATGACTTTGGAGAGAACTTTGGGTATGGTAACCGCCACATTACACTGACCGAAAAAATAAAAGCTGTGAGGAAATTGTTTTGCCCAAAATAAAATGAAGGTAGAATAAAAATAATAATAAAAGGAAAAAAAATGTATGTTTAAGACTCAAAATATTTCTGCAATCCCCTATCTTCCATGAGCCGAATCAGGCTAAAAAAGCTGTGAAGTTCTCAGAAAGAAAATGTTCTTCATTCCTCTTCAGATGTAGTCAAGGGAGATTATAGTACAAAGGAACTCTACAGAAGGTGGAACTGGTGTCCTTAGACATCAATGAGCAGAAGACTTTCTATATGAGAGCAGAGTAAAAACACAAGGAGGAACTTCTCATTCCTCTTAAGGTAGAAAACTTTCAGAGTTTTAATTCGGCAAGAACTAGAATTACTAGGGCCCAGGATCTGACGCGTATGCCTTCCTTCTCCTTTGAGCAAATTCAAGTTTTTATTGCAGTTTCCCTGCATCATTCTATGATGGCTGGCAGTGGGGACTTGGGGGAGAAAAATAACTTACATTTTCATTCAGGAATCCCTGAACTGCAAGGAACAGTATCTAGTCTGATGGAAAAGACCATGTATTACTTATAGACCTGGGCTTTTGAATGGGTACATTGTTTACGTGGGACTTTCAGTCATTACCCCTGGGGGAGAAGGTAAAGTTGGCTATTCGTGTGGGGTTAAGGGCCTCGTCTCTAAAAAAAATCCCCAAGTGATGCCCCCTTTTCTCTTTCTGCCATCCTGCTAAAGGAACTTGAAGCTTAAAGCCTCCCGTGAAATATAGAAGAGGTATAGCACTGAAATAGCCTGGGTCCCTGAAAGCCTCCATGGAGACCAGCCGTCCCATGATCACCTTGACCTAAGACAGCACGAGTACTTAACTTTTCAGGGTTTGCATGTTATAGCAACTAGTAGGAATTATTCTAACACGGGGGGAAAGACTATGAATTCAATTCTAAACATGATGAATTAGAGATGCCTGTGAAACACTGAGGCTGAGATATGAATAAGGCAATTATATTCAGTGTGTGTGTGTGTGTGTGTGTGTGTGTGTGTGTGTGTGTGTGTGTGTGTGTGTGTGTGTGTCTGAAAGAGACTTAAGGTAGTCACTAATTCTTTTTTTATTGTTATACTTTAAGCTCTGGGGTACATGTGCAGATCTTGCAGGATTGTTACATAGGTGTACACAAGCCATGGTGGTTTACTGCCTTCATCCCCCCATCACCTACATTAGGTATTTCTTCTAATGTTATCCCTCCCCAATCTCCCCATTCCCTGCTGTCCCTCCCCTAGCCCCCCACCCCCAACAGACCCCAGTGTGTCCATGTGTTCTCATTGTTCAACACTCACTTATGAGTGAGAACATGCAGTGTTTGGTTTTCTCTTCTTGTGTCAGTTTGCTGAGAATGATGGTTTCCAGATTTATCCATGTCCCTGCAAAGGACACAAACTCATCCTTTTTTATGGCTGTGTAGTATTCCATGGTATATATGTGACACATTTTCTTTATTCAGTCTATCACTGATGGGCACTTGGGTTGGTTCCAAGTCCTTGCCATTGTAAACGGTGCCTCAATGAACATATGTGTGCATGTGTCTTTATAACAGAACGATTTATAATCCTTTGGGTATAAACCCAGTAATGGGATTGCTGGGTCAAATGGTATTTCTAATTCTTTTCTACTCCTTTCATTGAGAAACAGAGTCTAATTCTTTTGAATCTAGACTGTGTACAGGGACTTGCTTGACAACTTCATGTGGCCAGTGAAGCTAAGTCATAAAAAGCCTTATAGCTTCTGCCTGGGCTCTTTTATCGCTTGCTCCAAAAGCTTTGAGTGACCATATGAAAAGTCTGATGGCTGGGTGTGGTTGCTCACGCCTGTAATCCCAGGACTTTGGGAGGCTGAGGCGGGCGGGTCACCTGAAGTCAGGATTTCGAGACCAGCCTGGCCAACATGATAAAACCCCCACACTACTAAAAATACAAAAGTAGCTAGGGGTGGTGGCACATGCCCATAAACCCAGCTACTCTGGAGTCTGAAGCAAGAGAATTGCTTGAACCCAGGAGGTGGAGGTTGCAGTGAGCCAAGTCTAGCCTGGGCAAAAAGAAGAAAAACTCAGCCTCAAAAATAAAAAGTTTGACAACCCTGAAACCACCATGCTGGAGATGCCATGTGTAGGTGTTCTGATAGACAGTCCTAGCTGAGTTTTCTAGCCATCTCCTCCAATGTGCCAGACGTGCCAGACATGTGAGCAAAGCCTTTTTGGAGCCTCTAGACCTGTCCTTCTGCCAGCTGAATATTCCTGAGTTACCACTGGCAATAAGATGTTGAACAAAAGAAGTGGTATGCTGGTAAACATCCCCTTGAAGGAAAAAAAAAAATGAGTTCAGTGTTTACAACCTCCATCTCCTGGGTTCAAGCGATTTTCCTGCCTCAGCTTCCTGAGTAGCTGCAACCACCACACCCAGCTACTTTTTTGTATTTTTTTTAACTAGAGACAGAGTTTCACCATGTTAGCCAGGATGATCTCTATCCCCTGACCTCGTGATCTGCCCACCTCGGCCTCCAAAAGTGCTGGGATTACGGGCGTGAGCCACCGTGCCCGGTCGTGGCTGGTTTTATGCTATTGAAGTTTTAGCTATAATGCTCACAAATTTCTTGAATATTTAACAGTTGATTCTTGTGAGCTGATGTAAGCCAACTCCAGCATGTCTTGCTCAAATTTCTGAACCACAAAATCATAAGGTATAATACAATATCTTTTTCTCCAAGAAAC
Organism: Ateles fusciceps; assembly: GCA_036589455.1. NCBI lineage: Eukaryota > Metazoa > Chordata > Mammalia > Primates > Atelidae > Ateles > Ateles fusciceps. The sequence goes on from JAZHEH010000672.1 coordinate 2,291,489, forward strand.
TAAATTTTGAGTAATTTTTATACTGCAATAGACAATCAGACGAAAAGACATAAGCATATATTCAGTAAATTGTTCTACTGTCTCCAAATCAGGGATTAGAAACCAAATATAAGGACAAATATATATACAGGACTTACACACATATTAAGAATAGCTGCAAACATTTGCAGTAGGAACCTCTTCAAGGCAATAAAAACCCAGCATGTCAATCATCATCTCCAAATTTCTATCAATATGTGAAGATGGCCAAGACAAGGAAAAGTGTAAGTGGTGGTTTTGGGAGTGTGATGCCAACTGCTCTCCTCCACAATGGTAGGTCCAAACCTACTATAATCCAAATGGTCCCTAGACTAAACAAAGCCTAGTATCTATGTCCTTTCTTGGGCATCTGCTTTCAGGCAGCAGATGAGTTTATCTGCTCTGCTCTTATCTGTGCAGGTGAAAAGAGAATTGGAATGAGATAAAAACATAATTTTATACATATACTTTGTGTATGAAGATTATTTGTAACTTTAGACAGAACCTTCATGGGAGAGCAGAATAGGCAGAAAACATGGTGTAGCAGTCCGAAAGAGAGTGGAGGTTTTGATATGGAGAGAATGATCAATTCCCTTTTGAGGGAAGGGATCTAAGCTGAGATATCAGCTTTCTGATTTGGGGACACTAGGGTTTGAGGAGGAAAGAGATAGCACTCAAGGTAGTAACTAAAGAGAGCCTAAGCAAGAGACTATCACCCAGGCATGGTGGCTTATGTCTGTAATCCCAGCACTTTGGGAGGCCAAGGTGGGCAGATCACTTTGAGGACAGGAGTTCAAGACCATCCTGGCCAACATGGTGAAACCCCATCTCTACTAAAAATATGAAAATTAGCCAGGAGTGGTGGCACAAGCCTGTAGTACCAGCTACTTGGGAGGCTGAGGCAGGAGAATCTCTTGAACCCAGGAAGCAGAGGTTGCAGTGAGCTGAGATCATGCATGGTTAGGGAAACCAACTACAGATGAGAAAGCAGCCAAGGACTGGCAGCAGCAGGAAGGGGAGGAACCTTTACCAGGACCTGGCAGAAAGCCTGATTCCAAGAGCCATGGCCTCAGGTGAAGGTAAACATTTACTGGTAAGGATGAGGAGGAGGTTGCTCTGAATCTGTTCTGGGGAAGTCACTGTGAAGGTCCTCATTGATACTCAGTGAGCAATTTCTGGTTCTTCATCTTCTAGGCAAATAGTGGAGTCCTTCTTCCTGGCCACTTCATTATTATGTGGGTCGATGCCATTATTTCCAGCTACAGGATGTGAGTGGACATGATGTGGGCAACTTCCACTCATAGAACTGAATGATAGGATTGGAGACCTTTAGTGCTCTCCTTCCCTCCGCATAGGGACATGGCACCTTCTGGATCTCAGGTACTTTATAAACCTACACATTGAAGCAAGGTCACTTAGAACAGAGACCTGAGATGCCCTTCAATAGGCATGGAGTAGAAGCAAAAAAGTAAGCCTTTGCTACTTTAAGCCACTTAAATTCTTTTTAACCATAATGCAATTGCTGTCATGACTAATAGACATTTAAACTGAGACTTGAAGAATAAGAATGAGCCATGGGATAGATTTTACTAAGTTAGAAATGGTAAATGAGAAAGCATCTTGACTGAGAATTGCACTGAAAAAGCGTTTGATAAGTGGCTAAAAACCAAATAATGATAATAATAGAACCATACAATCAAAACACATATGTTCTGGCCATTGATTTATCGGTCACTAACTGGCCCCAGGCAAAAGATATGAGCTCTTAGATTGCAGTTACAACATTTGTGAAGCGCAAGAACGAAGACAAAGAATCATGTGCGACATGAGGGACTTGGCTTCAAATCCATACGCACCTGGGGTCAAGTTCTAGATCTGCTGCTTACTATTTTGTGACAGTTGAAGTCTCAAAGCTTCAGTGCCCTCATCTGTACTGAGGGTGCCTATATTTTTTGTTAGGATTAACTGAAATGTTATATGTGCATAATTTAGCTCAATGCCATGCATTTAGCATTCACCCTCATCATCATCAACAATAATAATATCTTCAGCTCTAAGAATCTATGACACATTGCACTCAGCAATGATTACAGGTAATTGAATAGTAGTTTTTTTTAAGTTTTTTGTTTGTTTGTTAAATTCAATACATAAAGACCAGGCACATATCTTGTTCCAGAATATGCACTGTGAGACAAGAAATCTGAAACTAGAGTTTCAGGCTCCTACCACTTTTTGTAGCCATAAGACTGTAATGATTAATACCGAGTGTCAACTTGATTGGATTGATGGATGCAAAGTATTGATCCTGGGTGTGTCTGTGAGGGTGTTGCCAAAGGAGATTAACATTTGAGTCGGGACTGGGAAAGGCAGACACACCTTTAATCTGGATGGGCACCATCTAATCAGCTGTCAGCACAGACAGGATATAAAGCAGGCAGAAAAATGTAAAGAGGCAAGACTGGTTTAGCCTCCCAGCCTACATCTTTCTCTTGTGCTGGATGCTTCCTGCCCTTGACACTGGACTCCAAGTTCTTCTTTATAAACCTTGGCGTTGGAGCAAGGGTGCTTAGAACAGAGCCCTGAGATGACTTTCAATGGGCACAGAGTAGAAGCTGGGAACTCGGACTGGCTTCCTTGCTCCTCAGCTTGCATATGGCCTTTGTGGGACCTTGTGATCATGTGAGTTAATACTACTTAACTCCTCTTCATATACATATGGCTGCATAGTATTAATAATGGTTGAGATATAGATAGATAGATAGATAGATAGTGAAATAGTGAAATAGCTGTCATGACTGATGGATATTTAAACTGAGACTTGAAGAATAAGAATGAGCTGTGGGATAGATTTTACTAAGTTAGAAATGGTAAATGAGAAAGCATCTTGACTGAGAATTGCACTGAAAATGTATTTGATAACAGCTAAAAACCAAACAATGATAACAATAGAATCATACAGTCAAAACACATATGTTCTGGCCATGGATTTGGTTAGGATGGTTAGGATATACTTCTCCTGTCAGTTCTGTGCCTCTAGAGAACCTTGACTAATACAAAGACTAATGACAAGAAAAACTCCTATCTTTTTAAATTGACTGGTTAGAACACTGCCACTTAGGCCTATTCCATTTGTGGATGTTCATAAGTCTAATATCTCATAGCAAAGTTGATATTTGCCAACAACACTTCACCAACATTTGACCTTAACCAATGCTTATATAAAGGCCATTTTTAAATAATAGCCAGTCTGGCTGATGTGAGATAGTTATTCACTCTCTCGTGCAAACACCATTTATCAGTAGGGGTCATCTCTCCCAAGGAATTACTTGCCCAATATCCCTACCCAAAACATTTGGCTTTGAATATATTTAAGAAGCTTCATTTTACTTGCTGTCTTTGTCTGCACATTGTCAATTGTCTGTCACCTAAGTGTTAATAGGTTTCTGGGAATCAACAGATGCTTTGCAAAGGCATTTTCTAGACCTCGAGGACTGGTAGCTCTTATAATTTGTTTCTTTGCCTATGCTGTTTCTTTTCTTCTCACTTGCACCTCACCAGATGGCTAGTGGCATTTAAACTAATGCTTGTTATTGAGAATAACTTCCCACTTTCAAAGGATATAATAATGCTGCAAAACATTACGTATTTCTTTCTTGCTTATTTATACAACAAATATATCTTCAGTGTCTACTGCCGGTAGAGCCCCAAGAATCAGGAAAACTAGGAACACTCCTTTAAAACCATCACCTTCACAGAGCCCATAATTATTTAGGAGAACAACAGAGATCAATAAAGAGAGAATTGCAACATGGTGTAATAAAGAAATATCTTTATCTGTCTGTGAAGACATTATGGGATTACAAAAGAGTGGGATCATATCCAAGAGGTAGGAAAACGATCTTGGAAGCCCTCCACAAAAAACTATATTAGAACTGAACTACAGAGCATAAATCTGGGTTTGGGAGCAGATGGGAGGATATAGATCCCTTAAGGTACCCTCATTCATCTAATCAGTATTGGCTTGGCACCTTCTCTGTGCCATATGTTATACAAGGTATCAAAAAGATGACTTTGAATAAGAGGATCCACCTTCTTCCCAGCCCTCAAAGACCCTATTACTTAGTAGTCAAGTGTTAGCGTATGAGTAACAAAAGTCATACTCAGAACACATAGCAGGGTTGGATGTGGGCAGTGTGGGCTTGGGAGTGCAGCTCAAGCAGCCCTGCATGGGCTCCAAGTTTCTCAGACGCCAAGCGAGGAGTGAGAAGAGAGGAAGACAGCAGCACTCACCTCAGATCCCAGAAGCTCTCCTTCATCAGGCCAGGAAAACCGGGAGACAAAGAAACCAAACACTTTTTTTTCATTCATCTCAACAAATACTTAAATAGCATCTTGACATGGTTTGGATCTGTGACCCCATCAAAATCTCATGTTCAATTGCAATCCCTAATTTTGGAAGTGGGGCCTGGTGAGAGGTTATTGAGTCATGGGGATAGGTTTCTTATGAATGGTTTCGCATCATCCTCTTGGTACTATTCTCACAATAGTAAGGGAGTTCTCATGAGATCTGGTGGTATTAAAGCATATGGCACCTCCCCCATCTCTCTCTCTTGCTGCTGCCCTGACCATGTGAAGTACCTGCCCCCTCTTCACTTTCCACCATGATTTTAAGTTTCCTGAAGCCTCCTCAGAAGCTGAGCAGATGCCAGCATCATGCTTCCTGTACAGCCTGTGGAATCATGAGCCAGTTAAACCTCTTTTCTCTATAAATCACCCAGTCTCAGGTACTTGGTAGCAATGCAATAATGGACGAATACACACCCAAGCACTGATAAGACAATTATGAGAAAACCATACTGTGTCCTTAAGGATCTTGCTTCTCAGCAGAGGAGGAATTTACATATCAAGCTCAGTTCCAGGAAGTTTTCATAGCAATAGAAACAACATGAGGCTTTCATTCCTCCATTCAGAAGAAAATGGTTCCGACCAAGGTAGAGTGAATGGTATAAGCGACGACCAGAGCAGAACAGACATTTGCTAAGTCTTTGGGTCTGGTGATGTTTCATCCAGTAGATAAAAGGCAAATCTACTGAAAGGAAGGGAGGGAATTAAATGATGATCAAAATGATTGCAAAAATACTGTGATTCAAAATCGACTATGAAGTAGAAACATGTCATTTGCATAGGCTTCTAATGAACTCTATTCACTGTGCAGAGATCTGCAAAGATGGTTCAGCACACACGTTTAGATAAAAAGCACCCTCTGAAATATGTTACTACTTTTATGTGACTCAGCAGCGGAAATCTAGGATTATCTCTCAGAGAAAAGAGATTGTCCTTGTCTCCCTACAGCAAAACAGTATTTTTGGAGTGAAGGAAAACGATCAAGGGACTAATTTAAAAGAGTTACTGAAGACAGTTCAAATCCAAGAGCTGAACAGTCAGAATCTGGGAAGGTGCTTTGCCTCCACAATGTCTTCATCAACAGAAACGGGCAGTGTGCCTCTCAGAAAGTTGAAGAGTTAGATTCTTTAGGGGGCAAATAGCAGAGTCCTACAGAATTCCACTTTCTACATAAAAAGGCACCTACATATAAAAAATAAATTGATTTAATATTGTCCTTGAAAACCAACTAGATTCCTTCACAAAATAATATTGTTTTAAATTAGGCCAGAATAGCAAGATAATGTTCCAAATGCAGAAAAATTTTAAATAGTTTATTTCAACAAATACTTATGTCTCTTGTGGGAAACTAATACAAAGATGGTGATGAGTTCCTATTCTCATGAAGTTTTCTCATTAGATAGAATCAGTTCATGTTATTTAATGATGACCCTTGAACCTGGTGCTGCTCTAGGTTTGCTGGATACACAGACAAGGGACACCCAGGTCTCCTCTGCAAAGGATATCACCTTACAAGGAGGAGATGGGAGCACAGCAGTTGTAATATGATGTGGTAAGGTCTGTAATAGAAATATACACACAATGTCAGGATTGCAGAAGAGAGTAAACCAAGTCATTCTGCGGATGGGGTGTAGGAGATATCAAGAAGGGCCTTGTAAAGTAAGGGAAGTTGCAAAGGAGGAGAAGATGTAAGACAAGTAGGAAGAGGTAGAGCAGCAGAGAAAGAAGCCTTTGGACCTTAGGAGACAGCATCAGCAGACACTAAGAAGGCAGAGGCATGCACTCCAACCAGCTGGTCAGAGATTGTGGAGCACAGAGCACTAGTTGATGTGTGTTGAAAGACAAGACGGAATAGATAGAAAGACACCACTCCAATGGAATCTGATGTACCCTGCTAAGATGTGCAGGCTTTTCCTGTCAGCAATGGGGTGACATTGAAGGGTATGAAACAAGGAATTCAAGTGATCAAGACTGAGGGGAACAAGGCTGACAATAGAGCCTGGTTAGGGGTGTAAGAGCCCTGGGTAAAGGTGGGCTGTGTTGCCTAGGGCTGACTTATCTCATCATTTCACCTCTCTAACCTCCATTTTTCTCTTCTGCAAAATAGACATCATCATACTTACCACAGTATTTACTACAATGACTCAATTAGAAAAGACATAGAATGTTCAATTAAATAAGGTAGAGGAGCCCTTCCAGCATGAACAGTACACGGTAAGGACCAAGTCAGTATTGGGAGGGTTGTGTAACATGGGATATGTGACATGAGGAGATTTGAGGTGGTATTTAAATTAATATTTTTAATATTAACAATTATACACTCATTGTATACTGGAAAAAATATGATTTCATATGAAACTGATGTTTTCACTTGTATTATTGTTTAGCAAAATTTTAGCTAAGTTTGAAAAGATCAGTCTATTTTTTACTACATGAATAATAGTGAAGTTGCTATAGATATATGATGAATGCAGCAAAAGAAATTCTGAGGTGGTTTGAAAATGTAGGAAGTTTGGAATACCAAACTACCAAGCATAGCTTTCAATAAGACTGTTGAAAGTGATACTGATGGGAGATGATGGGATTTGAAGCAGGTCCATAATCTCATGTTGTGAAGGAGAGATAGGTTTGCAAAATACTTAGTAGGGCAGTCACCATGAGTGGTGATTATTTGAATGGAGAACAAAGAGAGAAAGCATCTGATGAGTGAGAAACTGAGTCTGGTTAAGTGTCCATTTGGACAGTGGGGAGCCCAAAGCCATTTAGCCACTTAGAGAATACAGGGAAAATTGTGTTTAGATGCAAACACTTCTCCTGTATCTGCCCTGCCTATCGGATATTAATGTAACGAGTCAGATGTATAGGCTTAGAGTTCACAAAGGTGATATGATACAAATGAAAGATTAATATCTGCAAATTTTATTTTGTGGGTTTTTGTTTGTTTGTTTGAGACAGAGTTTCACTCTTGTTGTCCAGGCTAGATTGTAATTTGTATGATCTTGGCTCACGGCAACCTCCACCTCCCAGGTTCAAACGATTCTCCTGCCTCACCCTCCTGAGTAGATGGGATTACAGGTGCCCACCACCATGCCCAGAAAATAATTTTTGTATTTCCAGCAGAGACAGGGTTTCACCACATTGGCCAGTCAGGTCTTGAACTCCTGTCCTCAGGAGGTCCGCCTTCCTCGGTCTCCCAAAGTGCTGGGATTATTGGTGTCAGCCATTGCACCCAGACTTATGGGTTTTTTTTTCAGCAAATGTTTATTTAGCACTTACTGTGTACATTGTCATGCTAGACAGTGAATATACAATTTTAAGCTACACAGATGCAAGTCTATCTTCCTAGAACCTAGTTTGAAGAGGAAAAATTCTAAACAAATAACCACATGAAATTGTTTAATTTATCACCATAACTAGTGTTATGAAGGAAAATTGTGCTATGATAAAAGATTGAGACTATGTAAGGTCTAGGGAAAGCTTCTCTGATGCAGAAACTCTCCAGTAAAACTCAATGGTGAAAACCAGAGAGTTGGGTAAGGAGTGTTTGGCATGTAGGTTGGGGTTGAAACTGAGAATAGCCATGAGAACCTGTGATAAAAGTAAGTAAAATAAAAGCAGCAATAAATTAAAAGTAAAATCTGAAAATTACAGGCCTGTGAGGAAGCTAAGAGAATCCTGCAAGGTGTGGGTCTCAGAGAGGCACAGGAGAGGGGTAGGCTCCTAGAGTAGCTGAGAGGCTGGAGGAGGAGGGGAAAAAGTCACCTTGTCAAATGCTGGCAAATATTGGCACTAAAACAGGACCAGCTTAGCACAGTGGCTCACACCTATAAACTCAGCACTTTGGAAGGTCAAGGCAGACAGTTCACTTGAGGCCAGGAGTTCTAGACCAGCCTGGCCAACATGAGAGAACTCTGTCTTTACTTAAAACACAAGAATTAGTTGCTGGGCATGGTGGCACATAACTGTAGTCCTGGCTATGTGGGAGGCTGAGGCATAAGAATCACTTGAGCTGGGGGAGGCAGAGATTGCAATGAGCTGAGATGGCGCCACCGCACTCCAGCCTGAGTGACAGAGTGAGATCCTGTTTCAAAACAACAACAACAACAACAACAAAACAAAAACAAAAAGAAAAAAAGGCCAGTTTTGACTTGGGAGAGATTTCCCCAAATAATATTGATCCAGAGGAGAATGAATGGAGGTTGTTCTCATACTTTCAGCCCCCCACCATGGGGGCCAGGAGAGGATGTGGGGGACCTGCTGGTAGTTGTTAATTGTCATGTGACCATGGATGCCTTGTGATTCTTCTCTGAATCTCAACTTTTTAATCGGGAAAATAAGATCAAAATATCATTTTTAAAAAAATGTCAGGCACTGTATAAGCACTAAAGAAATAAAACAATGTAAATGGACAGATGCAAAAGAAAGTAAATTCAGATATCATTGGTACTTGTAACTTCAAAAATGTCAATAAATGTGAATTTCCTTTTCCTTCCCCATCATATGTATATAGCACAACTCGAATTATCATCTCAGGGGGGAAAAAAGAAAGAAAATGTGGAAAAACAAATGAACGAACAATAAGAACAAAACTCCCTTTGATCTCCAAGTGAGGAACTGACATTTGCCCTTCCTGGGCTCCCCACAGCAGTTCATAAACAACTGTCTTGTCTTACTAATCACAATGGATAATAATTGTTGTTAATGCACTTGCTTTCTTCTCAAACATAAGATTTATTTTCCTGGATATGCTGTTTGATTTGTGTTTGTAGTTCTAGTGCCAAGCACTAGAAATGTGCAATTTTCAATCTTGATGAAAAGCTACAATATGTAATTAGAATAAATTAATGATCCCCATAGAAATGGTATTATTTCATACATTTTACCTTGATAACCTGATACAGCTCAGATAAATGATATGATTTGCACATGGTCTTCCAGCTCATTTATAGCAGAGCTGGGATTCCAACCCATGCCCTTTGAGTTTAAATAGATACCATTTTAATACCAGCATTCTGAGAAGTGAGAACATAAAAGAACGACCAGCAGACAGAAAGTGGTGTGGGTCTCTAGAAACTGGAAGAGAGGGATAAGTGAGCACAGAATGATTCTGCCCCTGCCCATCTCATTTTCTGCATTTCCAAAGCAGAGAAAGTGTGCACACAATTCAGAATTTCCTCCATAGTCATTACACATAAATAAGTAGTCAAGTAAGTAAAACATGAACTGCAAAATACCAGGGTAATCTTTATCTTTGGTGATAGAAAGAGAAAATCAGATTGTAGGTGGAGACTTTAGCTGTCTGTAATAATTTGTTGTTGTTTTTCTGAGAGCTGAAATACGATGAAATGATAGCATTTGTTAAATTTAGATGGTGCATACACAGGTGCTGTTGTATTTCATACTTTCCTAAATATTTGAACTATTTTAGTTTTTTTTTTTTCTTTTAAGACATGAAGTATCTCTCCATTCTTTTCTCAGCACACAGGAACCTGGCACTCTCACAAGCTCACACAGCAGAAAAACAGCAAGAAAAAAAATGGCTGTCAACCAAGACCAAAGGGCAAAGTGAGAGGCGGCAGGATCCCAGCAGGAAGGGCAACAGAGTCTAGAAAAGAGTGAAATTCTCTTATGAGAAGAGTTGAATTTTAGGGCAGAGAGTTTCTGAGGGGGCAAAAGGAAGGTCTACTCTTGGGAAGCTCCAGAACTTTAGAAAAAACGATGACCAGTCCTTGGGAGCTGTATCTGCACCTTTGAGATTGCTCTGCTTTCCAGAGGCAGTGGGGTAAAACCATACTACTGTTCAGGAATCAATCTTTACGGGAAGAGTCTTTCTTCTTCACTAGAAAAATTTAAATGCTCCCCAGAAAAAGAACAAGAAACTTTCCTTTCCTCTCTGTGAAAGCCTGATCATCCTTTGATGAAACTTTTCTAGGCGAAGAGAACGAAATCTTCCCCATTTCCATTGCATAATAATGATAGTAATATTAACAACAATGTGTCAACCCAAATTATTTCCTAAGACTTAGAAAGCAATAAAAATGAGGAGACACAGCACATTGCCCCTGAAATTATAACGCCTGTATCTTATAGCTTTCAGCAACTATCTGTTGTGTGTTCACACTGGATAATATACATTTTTAGACTCTCAGAATTGAAACTCTTTCCTCCTTTATGCCAGAAAAATAGATGGTATTGACTCAATGCTGTCACCTTGTGGTCATATGTCCTAAGTCATCTGAACTGGAGGATTTTTTTCTCCTTCTTAGGTGAAGTTGTGATTTCCCAGAGCAGAAGTGGTAATTAACACTTGTTGAGAAAGCCCTTTATTTTGTCTAATGAGATATCAAGTATTTTCATTAATTTTCACTATGCAATAAATCATCACCTTATTTTCTAGTCTTGCGGGGAATAGAGAATGGGCTGAAAGAGGCTAGAAATCTAGCAGAATGTCTTGAAGGTGGCACTGTAGAGGTGAGATAGTAGACTCAGAACTTCTGATATACATCCTTCTCTCTTCTCAGTGCATGGCATACCCTCAGGAAAATGTGTCTATCTGTCCTATGAGACAACAAGCTAGTAAATTGTCATTTATATTTCTGGAAATCAGATAGATATTTTAAATATCAGATGTTTAAAACTCACTCATTCATTCATTCATAAAACATATATTTGGCATCAACTACATGCTGCCAGAGCATTTTATTAGGTCATGCTACAAATGGAAACTAATCTCATAATATCAACTGTTTGAGAACTATCAGCCTAGAAAAGGTGACCGCATGCAGAACTAAGACATCCTAAGCAGCAGCAAAGAGATCATCATGGCCACTGTGCAAATTTCACACTATAAAAATGATCTCTTGAAAATAATTGAGCACTGAATTTAAATTCTCTATGCAGCAGCCTCCGTTCTCTAATTTAATGTGTGAAATGCTGGCAAAATGTGCAGATGTGTCCCTTGCCCAAACCCTTTGGGCATTTCAACTTACTTTGTTGTAGAGCTGCATTAGTCAGGTTAATTAATGCTAACTGCTGCCACAGAGAAGCCCTGAAATCTCAGTGGCTTCATGCAATAAAAGTTTGTTTTTCACTTGTATCACAGTTTGATGTGGGTTCAACAGCTGTTTTTTATCTTGTACCTTGTTCCATCTTCAATCTTCATCTGGAAGGCATGACCCCCAAGGTTGCCGCAAAAGGGAGAGGAAGGAATCGGGGAGGCATGCCAGGATTAACAGGGACTTTGGTTTTCAGGCCATTGACTGGAATTGGTCACATGACCCCGTTTAATGGCAAGGGAGGCAGAAGAACAAGGGGAGTGCCATCAGATGCAGGGAACCCAATTGTCTGTGAACCAGGGACAAAATCAACATAAGTGACAGGTTGCCAATGTGTTTGCATTCTCTGAAAATGTGGCCAAAATATATTATGAAAGTCAAGAAATAAAAAGATATGGAATAGTTCAACCATTGTGGAAGACAGTGTGGTGCTTCCCCAAGGATCTAGAACTAGAATTACCATTTGACCCAGCAATCCCATTACTGGTGATATGCCCAGAGGATTATAAAACATTCAATTATAAAGACACATGTATGCATATGTTTATTGCAGCACTGTTTACAATAGCAAAGACTTGGAACCAACCCAAATGCCCATCAATGAAATGTGCCACATATACACCATAGAATACTATGCAGCCATAAAAAAGGATGAGTTCCTGTCCTTTGCAGGGACATAGATGAAGCTGGAAACCATCATTCTCAGCAAACTGACACAGAAGAGAAAACCAAACACCACATGTTCTCACTCATAAGTGGGTGTTGAGCAATGAGAACAACACATAGACACAGGGAAGGGAACATTACATACCAGGGCCCGCCAAGGTTGTGGGGGGGGATAGAGGAAGGATAGCAGGGGGTGGGGGGGATTTGGGAGGGGATAACAATAGGAGAAATACTTAATGTAGGTGATGGAGGGGGGGGATGGATGTAGCAAACCACCATGGCACATGTATACCTATGTAACAGTCCTGCATGATCTGCACATGTACCCCAGAACTTAAAGTATAATGATTAAAAAAAAAAAAGGAATAATGTCTTACTTGGAAAAAACTGGTTATGAGTGGTAAGTATCCATTTTCACAAGAAATATGAAATCTTCCTTTCACATTGCACATTGTGCTATACCTCGTTATAATTGTATTCACTGGTATGTCACACTTAATTGTGCCTAGTTGTTTGTGGCAATATGATGATGGCAAGATTATTTTTAATTGGCACCTTGTCATACTTGCTGAAGGAAGACAGAGACAGAGAGAGAACCAGAGAGAGAGAAAGATCTGTGTATGAAGTCACACCCACAAATTTATCAGCAGTGCAAAATTATCATTGATCTGATTATTTAATTACATAAGTGATTGCATCTAAAGCCAGGTAGCTTTGCCTGCCTTCACTTTCTCCAAAACCCACATGAGTCTGAAGTCTTCTCTAGCTCAAAACAAAAGAGAACCAGTTGGAATTAAATAACTATCAAGCCCAGGATGAAATATGGCAAGGCCCCAGTTGGAAGTGGATCAGGTCTAAGTGTTACTGTGAAAGTCGGGGAAAGATGACCCTAGGACAGAGCATTTCTGAGAACCCAAGAAAAGTCACCTCTTGGGCAGCTCCCAACGTTGCGAGCAAAGGCCACCATGCCTTATGCTGTACATTCTTCTGGACCCCAGCTAACCATGAGCATGATTTGCTTGCTTTCAATTTTTAGGGTTGAGAGTGGAGCTTTCTAGCAGCTGCTGAAGCCATCCTGCCATACCAAGATTAAGAGCATAATAGAGGGTTTATATAACATAACATTTAGAAAATCAAACAAATGACATTGTAATATGTTGCATACGCGCTTTCAAGATCTAAAAGTGCTTTCCTTCATGGAATACTCACCACAGGGATTTTAGGTAAGCTAAAGTAGATATACTAAGCTCAACTTTATAGACATGGAAGATTAGCATTTGGAAAGTTGTTGAAAGTAGTATAAATGGGTGAGCCAGTTATAGAAGCTGGGTCAACTAACAACCCCTTTCACTCTGGCTTAACTGTGGTTTTAAAATATGTAAAAAAGAACAGTGATGTTTTTAAAACGTGGTATAGGATTCTGTGCATTAGTTTTCAGAGTATATAAATCTCTACATTTGAAATTTATTAATGGGAAACACCATAGTAGATTTGCAAGTAAGCTATACTCACTTGATGAAACATTACAGAACTATTAAAATAATCATCATAAATATTGAATTATAGTATATGCAAATGCTTAAAATGGCAATAGTATCTGCAAATGGTAAGTGAAAAACTCAGAATACAAAATTACAAGATGGTTGTATATAGACCTATAAAATATGGTTATATATAATGAAAAGACAGGAAGAAAATAAAACTCAACACTTATTGTGGTTGTGTTATGGTGGGAGTAGGAATGCTTTTTTCTTTTCTTCTCTAAATTTTTTGAAATAAAATGCCTTTATAACTTTTAGAATAATAGCATTATTAATATTAGTAATTATATATTAAAATATAATACTATAATTGTATATAATATTTTATATTAATATACTACACTTAATTTTTATTATTATTATGGAAAACGCCCAATGCCCTTTTACTGTGACTAACTGGAAGAATCAGCTACATTGAACTGAATTGAGGGACTGCAATTTTGCTGTTACTGTGGTTGACTCAAAGTATTCAATCCTGATTCAAAGTATTCAATCAGAACACAGGCTTTTTTAAAGTCACAACAGGTAGGTAGGTAGGTAGGTAGGTAGGTAGGTAGGTAGATAGATAGCGATATATATGCCTATATTCCACTTTAAAATATGAATTTAGGGAAAAAATGCCCTCAATATGCCGCTGAGATATTTTCCTAGCTTCTCAGATGTCTTTTACTTAGAATCCAAAAGACATAAAACAATTTGGAAAATTCAGAAAAGCAGATGTCATCACTCCTGACAGTGCCCTCATTCCTCTTCTCCAGCATTTTTCTGTTTTCCCCAGAGGAACTGCAGAGCTAAGTCCCTGGTAATGATCACCTGAGGTTTGGGATGATTTCATTAGTTCCAAGCAAGTGTTCAGCAAATGCTAAACAGGCAGGCTGGGGAGGCCTGTTTGGAATGTAATAAAATACTCATTAAGTCTGTGCCCATGGATGGCCTCCCAGTTTTGCTGATCTGCATGATGAATTTGCATATCCAGTTCTGAAATAGTAAATTATTAATAGTTGACATTGGAGGGGGAAACGAATGGAATCATTTTCATAATAATTCCTCCATCTTTCGGTGGGATGAGGTAAGGGAAAGAAATCTAACATGTATCCCATTGTTGTCGCTATCGAAGAGTGACCATGTCGTTGAAAGCTCCACTAATAGAGACAGAAAACAAGAGAAAATGTAACCTTTTTTAAAAAAAGGGTATTCATATTTATTTTTTGTTAAACAGAAAGAAAGTGAAAGGAAGGAAGGAAATGAAGGAGACCAGTGAGAAAATCCCTAAATCTCGAAGGATCAGAATTTTTCAGCTGTATTTCCAGATTTTCATACTTGAAAGTGTTTTCACAAAAATATCACTACCTGGGGAAGCAGTGCTTCCTGTCATCATGCTGATGTACTTTTTTTTTTTTAAATAGACTTTAAGTTCTGGGGTACATGTGCAGCACATGCAGGTTTTTTACATAGGTATACATGTGTCATGGTGGTTTGCTGCACCTATCGACCCATCATCTACATTAGGTATTTCTCCTAATGCTATCCCTCCCCTAGACCCCCAACCCCCAACAGGCCCCAGTGTGTGATGTTCCCCTCCCTGTGTCCATGTGCTCTCATTGTTCAACTCCCACATATGAATGAGGACATGCAGTGTTTGGTTTTTTGTTCTTGTGTTAGTTTGCTGAGAATGATGGTTTCCAGCTTCATCCTTGTCCCTGCAGAGGACATGAACTCATTCTTTTTTATAGATGCATAGTATTCCATGGTGTATATATGCCACATTTTCTTTATCCAGTCTATCATTGATCGGAATTTGGGATGGTCCCAAGTCTTTGCTTTTGTGAACAGTGCCACAACAAACACACGTGTGCATGTGTTTTTATAGCAGAATGTTTTATAATCCTTTGGGTATATGCCCAGTAATGGGATTTCTGAATTAAATGGCATTTCTAGTTCTAGATCCTTGAGGAATCACCACACTGACTTCCACAATGGTTGAACTAATTTATACTCCCACCAACAGTGTAAAAGCATTCCTATTTCTCCACATCCTCTCCAGCATCTGTTGTTTACTGACTTTTTAATAATCTCCATTCTAACTGGAGTGAGATGGTATCTCAATGTGGTTTTGTGGTTTTGATTTGCATTTCTCTAATGACCAATGCTGAGCTTGTTTTATATGTTTGTTGGCCACATAAATGTCTTCTTTTGAGAAGTGTCTGTTCATATCCTCCGTCCACTCTTTGATGGGATTGTTTGTTTTCTTCTTGTAAATTTGTTTAAGTACTTTGTAGATTCTAGATATTAGCCTTTTGTCAGACGGGTAGATGGCAAAAATTTTCTCCCATTCTGTAGGTTGCCTGTTCACTCTGATGATAGTTTCTTTTGCTGTGCAGAAACTCTTTAGTTTAATTAGATCCCATTTGTCAATTTTGTCTTTCGTTGCCATGGCTTTTGATGTTTTAGTCATGAAATCTTTGCCAATTCCTATGCCCTGAATGGTATTGCCTAGGTTTTCTTCTAGGGTTTTTATGGTTTTAGATCTTACATTTAAGTCTTTAATCCATCTTTAGTTAATTTTTGTATAAGGTATAAGGAAGGGATTCAGTTTCAGCTTTCCAAATATAGTTAGCCAGTTTTCCCAACACCATAATAGGGAATTCTTTCTCCATTGCTTGTTTTTGTCAGGTTTGTCAAAGATCAGATGGTTGTAGAGGTGTGATGTTCTTTCTGAGGCCTCTGTTCTGTTGCATTGGTCTATATATCTGTTTTGGTACCAGTACCAAGCTGATTTTGTTACTGTAGCCTTGTAGTATAATTTGAAGTCAGGGAGCATGATGCCTCCATCTTTGTTCTTTTTGCTTAGGATTGTTTTGGCTATATGGGCTCCTTTTTGGTTCTATGTGAAATTTAAAGTAGTTTTTTTCTAATTATTTGAAGAAAGTCAATGGTAGCTTGATGAGGATAGCATTGAATCTATAAATGACTTTGGGTAGTATGGTCATTTTCATGATATTGATTCTTCCTGTGCATGAGCATGAAATGTTTTTCCATTTGTTTGTGTCCTCTCTTATATCCTTGAGCAGTGGTTTGTAGTTCTCCTTCAGAGGTCCTTCACATCCCTTCTAAGTTGTATTTCTAGGTATTTTATTCTCTTTGTAGCAATTGTAAATGGGAGTTAACTCATGATTTGCTCTCTTTTTGTCTGTTATTAGTGTATAGGAATGCTTGTGATTTTTGCATATTGATTTTGTGTCCTGGTATTTTGGATGCTCATCAGCTTAAGGAGATTTTGGGCTGAGACTATGGAGCTTGCTAAATATATAGTCATGTCATCTGCAAAGAAAGACAATTTGACTTCCTCTTTTCCTAACTGAATACCCTTTATTTCTTTCTCTTGCCTGATTGCCCTGGCCAGAACTTTCCATACTATGTTGAATAGGAGTAGGGAAAGAGGGCATCCTTGTCTTGGGCTGGTTTTCAATGGAAATGCTTCCAGTTTTTGCCCATTTAGTATGATATTGGTTGTGGGTTTGTCATTAATAGCTCTTATTATTTTGAGATATGTTTCATCAATACCTAGTTTATTGAGAGTTTTTACCATGAAGGGCTGTTAAATTTTGTTGAAGGCCTTTCCGGCATCTATTGGGATAATCATGTGGTTTTTGTCTTTGGTTTATGTGGTGGATTACTGATTTGTGTATGTTAAACCAGTCTTACATCCCAGGGATGAAGCTGACTTCATCCTGGTAGATGAGCTTTTTGATGTGCTGCTGGATTCAGTTTGCCAGTATTTTATTCAGAATTTTATCAGAAATATTGACCTGAAATTTTCTTTTTTTGTTGTGTCTCTACCAGGTTTTGGTATCAGGATGATGCTGGCCTCATAAAATGAGTTATGGAGGATTCCCTCTTTTCTATTGTTTGGATTAGTTTCAGAAGAAATGGTACCAGCTTCTCTTTATATCTCTGGTAGAATTCAGCTGTGAATCCATCTGGCCCTGCCTAGACTTTTTTTGGTTGGTAGGCTATTAACTGCTGAGGAATGTTTTACTTCCAATTATGTGGTCAATTTTAGAATAAATGCAATGTGATGCTGAGAAGAACATATATTCTGTTGATCTTTGGTGGAGAGTTCTATAGATGTCTATTAGGTCCACGTGGTCCAGAGCAGAGTTCAAGTCCTACATATCCTTGTTAATTTTGTCTCATTAATCTGTCTAATATTGACAATGGGGTGTTAAAGTCTCCCACTATTATTGTGTGGGAATCTAAGTGTCTTTGTAGGTCTCTAAGAACTTGCTTTATGAATCTGGGTGCTCCTGTATTGGCTGCATATATATTAAGGATAGTTAGCTCTTCTTCTTGCATTGATTCCTTTACCATTATGTAATGCCCTTCTTTGTCTCTTTTGATCTTTGTTTATTTAAAGTCAGTTTTATCAGAGTCTAGAATTGCAATCCTTGCTTATTTTTTTATTTTTATTTTCATTTCTTGCTTTCCATTTGCTTGGAAAATATTCCTCCGTCCCTTTATCTTGAGCCTATGTGTGTCTTTGCAGATGAGATGGGTCTCCTGAATACAGCACACTAATGCGTCCTGACTCTTTATCCAATTTGCCAGCCTGTGTCTTTTAATTGGGGCATTCAACTCATTTACATTTCAGGTTACATTATTTGTGAATTCAATTCTGCCATTATGATGCTAGCTGGTTACTGTGCCCATTAGTGATGGAGTTTCTTCTTAGCAATGATAGTCTGTACGGTTTGGTATGTTTTTGCAGTGGCAAACAAACTGTACTGTTTGTTCCATTCCATGTTTAGTGCTTCCTTCAAGTGCTCTTGTAAGGCAGGTCTGGTAGTGACAAAATCTCTCAGCATTTGCTTGGCTGGGAAGGATTTTATTTCTCTTTCACTTATGAAGCTTAGTTTGGCTGGATATGAAACTCTGGGTTGAAAATGCTTTTCTTTAAGAATGGTGAATATTGTCCCCCACTTTTTTCTGGCTTGTAGGGTTTCTTCTGAGAGATCCACTGTTAATCTGATGTGCTTTCCTTTGTGGGTAACCTGATCTTTCTCTCTGGCTGACCTTAACATATTTTCCTTCATTTCAACCTTGACGAATCTGACGATTATGTATCTTGGGGTTGCTCTTCTCAAGTAGTATCTTTGTGGGGTTCTCTGTATTTCCTGGAATTGAATATTGGCCTGCCTTGCTATGTTGGGGGAAGTTCTCCTAGATAATGTCCTGAAGAGTGTTTTCCAACTTGGTTCCATTCTCCCCCGTCACTTTCAGGTAAAACAATCAAACATAAATTTGGTCTTTTCACATAGTCTCATATTTCTTGGAGGCTTTGTTCATTTCTTTTCACTTTTTTTCTCTAATCTTGTCTTCTTGCTTTATTTTATTGAGTTGATCATCAATCTAGTATCTTTTCTTTTGCTTGATCGATTCAGCTACTGATACTTGTGAATGCGTCACAAAATTCTTGTGCTGTGTTTTTCAGCTCCATCAGGTTATTTATTTTCTTCTATAAACTGGTTATTCTAGTTAGCAATTTGTTTAACCTTTTTTCAAAGTTCTTAGCTTCCTTGTTTTGGGTTAGAACATGTTCCTTTAGCTTGGAAGAGTTTGTTATTACCCATCTTCTGAAGCCTACTTCTGTCAATTTGTCAACTCATTCTCCATCCAGTTTTGTTCCTTTGCTGGCAAGGAGTTGTGATCCTTTAAAGGAGAAGAGGCATTCCGGTTTTTGGAAATTTTAGCCTTTTCGCATTGGTTTCTCCCCCATGTTCATGGATTATCTACCTTTGGTTTTTGAAATTGGGGAACTTTGAAGGGGGTCTCTGAGTGAATGTCCTGTTTGTTGATGTTGATGCTATTCCTTTCTGTTTGTTAGTTTTCCTTCTAACAGGCCCCTCTGCTGCAGGTCTGCTGGAGTTTGCTAGAGGTCCACTCCAGACCATCTGCCTGGGTATCACTGGTGGAGGCTGCAGAACAGCAAAGATTTCTGCCTATTTCATCCTCTGGAATCTTTGTCCCAGAGAGGCACTTACCAGATGCCAGCCAGACCTCTTCTGTATAAGGTGTCTGTTGGCACCTCCTGGGAGGTGTCTCCCAGTCAGGATACATGAGGTCAGGGAGTCACTTGAGGAGGCAGTCTGTCCTTTATCAGAGCTCAAACACTGTGCTGGGAGATCCACTGCTCTCTTCAGAGCTGCCAGGCAGGGCTGTTTAAGTCTGCTGAAACTGCATCCACAACTGCCCTTTCCCCCAGGTTCTCTGTCCCAGGGAGGTGGCAGCTTTACCTATAAGTGCCTGACTGGGGCTGCTGCCTTTTTTTCTGAGATGCCCTGCCCAGAGAGGAGGGAATCTAGAGAGGCAGTCTGGCAGCAGTGGCCTTGCTGAGCTACAGTGGGCCCTGCCCAGTTTGAACTTCCTGGTAGCTTTGTTTACACTGTAAGGATAAAACTGCCTACTGAAGCCTCAGCAATGGCAGATGCCCCTCTCCCCCAACCAAGCTTGAGCATCCCAGGTTGACTTCAGACTCCTGTGCTGGCAGTCGGAATTTCAAGCCAGTGGATCTTAGCTTGCTGAGCTCCATGGAAATGGGATCTGCTGAGCTAGACCAGTTGGCTCCCTGGCTTCAGCCCCCTTTCCAGGGGGAGTAAATGGTTCCATCTCACTGGCATTCCAGGCACCACTGGGATATGAAAGAAAAACTCCTGAAGCTAACTTGGTGTCTGCCCAAACAGCTGGCCCATTTTGTGCTGAAAACCCAGGGCCCTGGTGATATAGAATCCAGAGGGGAATCTCCTGGTCTGCTGGTTGCATAGACTGTGGGTTGCAAAGACTGTGGGAAAAGCACAGTATCTGGGCCAGAGTGCACAGTACACTCCCTAATGGCTTCCTTTGGCTAGGAGAGGGAGTTCCCTGACCTCTTGCACTTCCTGGGTGAGGCGACTCCCTGCCCTGCTTCAGCTCCCTCTCCTTGGACTGTACCCAGTGTCCAACCAGTCCCAGTGAGATGAACCAGGTACCCCAGCTGGAAATGCAGAAATCACCCACCTTTTGCGTCAATCTTGCTGAGAGCTGCAGACCAGAGCTATTCCTATTCAGCCATCTTGCCAGCAATCTGATGTCTTTTATTAACAAGAAATAGAAGGTTACTAGATTTCAGTGTGACTATTTAGAGGAAGAAATAAGGAAAAGAAGTTGTTTGTTGACTTAACCAATTTTAGGCTTAAAGAGGACACAGGTTGTCAACTAATCACAGAAATGTCAATGTTGGCTGATAGATTGGTCAATTGATGGATTCATTCATTTACTCAAGAACACTGAGCACCTACTGTGTCAGAATATATATTTTATATATTTATATTCAGTCCTACACTTTACTTTCTTGTGTTCTTTCTATGTGTGAGTTCCCAGTCATTTATTTATGCAACATTTGTTTATAACCTATTGTGTGACAGGCAGTGTATTAGGCTTTATAGCTTTGTGGGTAAGACACATACACACATACTTGAAAATAGTCAAATAGTTATATATTTATAAGCTAATTGCACATAATATGAAGTATTCTCACTTTCACTAATTTGATTACTACCAAAAGGACTTAAATACTTGGCATTTTAAATGACCCAAATGTATAAAAGCATTAAAAGCAACCAGCAGAGGGCAGAACTTCCTAACAAAAGGGAGATGTGTGTCTCAAGTCCTGATGCTCTTTCTTCAGATGGTATTATTGCCTGGTTCATGCTAACTTCTTGGGATCTTGGGAACACTCTTACAGAACCAGAGATTTGGTTCCATGATTACCAGAGTCTCGTAACTGCTTG
Source organism: Ateles fusciceps (assembly GCA_036589455.1). Lineage (NCBI taxonomy): Eukaryota > Metazoa > Chordata > Mammalia > Primates > Atelidae > Ateles > Ateles fusciceps. The sequence goes on from JAZHEH010000672.1 coordinate 2,312,999, forward strand.
TCCATCACTACAGAGCCAATACAATGGTTAGGAGCTCAAACTCAACACAGACCTGGGTTTGAATCCTGTTATTTCCTTTACTGAGATGTGACCTAGGGTGAATTATTTCACATTGTGACCTTCAGTCTCCCCCTCTGAAATTGACAATAGTACTAATGTAGATTTCATTGCATTCATGCTCACTTCGTTGCATTAGTTCTAAAGAGACTGTTAAGAGAACTAAAAGACAATATACCTGCAAAGTATATGAATTAGATTATTATGTCAAATATTGGACTTTTGAGGTCACTGTCAGGATCAACCCTTGCTCCTTCAGCCTCATTGTGAAGAGTGGGGAAATAAACTTATTCCCTTCAGTAGGAAATTGGGTGATTCAATCCTAGGAAGGAGGTAAACCAGGCAGCATTTACAGGAGTTCTCCTGTATGCCAGGCTCTGTGTCAGCCATTGATGGGCATTTTCTGTGTTCATGCTGCTGATCAAGACATACCTGAGACTGGGTTATTTATAAAGAAAAAGAGGTTAATGGACTCACAGTTCCACATGGCTGGGGAGGCTTCACAATCATGGCAGAAGACAAAAGGCACATCTCACATGGCAGCAGGCAAAAGGGAATGAGAACCAAATGAAAGGAGTTTCCTCTTATAAAACCATCAGCTCTCATGAGACTTATTCACTACCATGAGAACAGTGTGGGGGAACGACAACCATGATTTGATTATCTCCCACTGGGTCCCTCCCATAACATGTGGGAATTGTGGGAGCTACAATTACAGATGAGACTTGGGTGGGGACATAGCCAAACCAGATTAGACATCATCTCTTTTAATGCTCAGAAAAAGCCATAGAGTAGGTACTATTCTAGGTTTCTACATGAGGCAACTGAGACTCAGAAAAGCCAGGCAGAGATTTTTTTGACCAAAAATATAAACCTAAAATATTTGACCAAAAATATAAACCTAATGAGCAGTTTAAAATATGATTCAGCTCTAGGGCCTTCTGACTGGAAAGTCCATGGTTTTTCTATTGCACTACTAAGCTTATAACAATGCCAGAATAACCTCTCAAAGGATTGGCTTCAATCATTTAGTTTCTTCACTTTTAAGTGAAGTGATTGGTTAATTGTTTGGATCATTCATTCATTCATTCATTCAGTAACTATTTACTGAATACTGTGTGCTTTAGTAGATGTTGAGATTTCAGAAAGGAAAAACTATACATAGTCTTTCTTTTCAAGGCGCTAAATTTAGTGGGGACAAAGATATCAACAATAATCATTCAGGAGTGAAAAAAATATGTTTATAATTTAAATAATATGACATACAGTATAAAAAGTGTTATTTTTGAAGGTATAAGCCAGGGTGGGGGTTACTCCAATCTCTTTTTAAGACAGTGTCTGCTATGATAAGTGGTTGGCTGGCAGTCTCCAGATGTTACTTCCAGATCTACCAGGATCTTCATGCAAGGTCACACTCTCCTGGGGCTGTGTCAGTCCAGGACACTCCTGCCCAATACAGGACTCTTCTAATGGGCAGCCTCTACTCCAGACTCTCCGTTTGCCCTAGTGACATCTTCTAGGAGCTGCACTGTGGTCAGAAGCTCTTTCTTCCCAATCCATTCTCCCTCTCCCCATTTATATGTGTCAGACTTGCATCATGGCCTAAAGGCTCTCCTTAACTTTCTTCTGCTTTCTCTACCCTTTATTCCTCAACAACACTGTCTCCATAAATCTCTTGCACATTGAATTCTATCATGGTATCTGCTTTTCAGAGGACCTGCACCATCACAGAGGCGTTAGCCAAATCTTCTTGGAAAAGTCAAAGAAATTGTCACAGAGGGTGCTTGATCTTAGATTGCAGGACCTCAGAACTAACATAAAGTCCACTATGGCCCATAGAGTAAGAAGTTTGGAAGTCTGCAAATGGTAACTCCTTTGATATACACACATACAGACACAGATACAGAAACACACACACACACACACACAGACACACATCTTTGAGAATACAGTAGTTGTTCAATATATGTCTCCTGAGAAAAGGAGTGACTAATCACAATGTCTAAAACAAACATGCAACGTCTGGAACAGGCAAGCCTTTCAGCCCCATGTCCTATTCCTGCAGTCCTCTTTACCTGACTGACAATTCTTTTTTTTTTTTTTTTTTTTTTTGAGACAGAGTCTCACTTTGTCACCAGGTGACAGGCTGGAGTGCAGTGGCGCAATGTTGGCTCACTGCAACCTCCGCCACCCGGGTTCAGGCAATTCTCTTGCCTCAGCCTTCCAAGTAGCTGGGACTACAGGCACACGCCACCACACCCAGCTAATTTTTGTATTTTTTGTAGAGACGGGGTTTCACCATGTTGGCCAGGATGGTCTCAATCTCTTGACTTCATGATCCACCCACCATGGCCTTCCAAAGTTCTGGGATCACAGGCGTGAGCCACCACACCTGGCCTGATTGACCATTCTTATTCATCTCCAAGACCCATCCTATGGTCACATCTCCAAAGATCATGCAAAATGAGGCCTCTTCTTTACTTAATTTTCACAGAACTGTGTTGGGTCAGCTTTGCCCACATTTTACGTGCCTCATAGTATACTTCCCACTACACATGTGTATACTTTACAGGTAAGTCCTAAAGTCTACTTCTAAGAGAATTGGCCATGCTCCAAGCCAGCTGGGTATGGAAGAATAGTAGGCAAGGAAAGAGAGAAGGAATGACTGCCTGACATTACATCATTAGGAACAGCTTTCACTTGATAAAGGTTGTTAGACCAGGAGACAGCCCTTGACCTATCATAATTATCATGTGGCCAGTGAAGAAGGCTGGCATATAAAGCTGTGTTCAAACAAGGTCAAACTAGGACGATCATATTCTCTCAATTGAGAATCTGAACAGGGCTGGGCGTGGTGGCTCACTCCTGTAATCCTAGCACTTTAGAGGCAGAGGAGAGCAGATGACTTGAGGTCAGGAGTTGGAGAGCAGATGACGAGGTCAGGAGTTCGAGACCAGTCTGGTCAATGTGGTGAAACCCGATCACTACTAAAAATATAAAACATTAGCTGGGTGTGGTGGCACATGTCTGTAATCCCAGATACTCAGGAGGTTGAGGCAAGAGAATCTCTTGAACCCGGGAGGCAGAGGTTGCAGTGAGCCAAGATCTCCACTGCACTCCAACCTGGATGACAGAGCTAGACTTTGTCTCAAAAAAAAAATCTGAGTAGAAAGAAAGAGAAACACAGAAAATCACAGAGTTGGCAGCATGTCCCAAAGTCAGATGGAAGCATGTAAGTCATGAAGGCCACAGGTGTTCCGAAGTTATAGGAAAGCTGAATTTACAAGCAAGAAGAAATCGATAAAAATGAAAAAGTCCTTTTAGCTAAAAATTTTTAAACACTTAAGTGGCCAATAATGTGGATCCTCAAGTCAGGTTCCTAGGTTCAAATTCCAGGCTTTGCTCTTACTGGCTTTGTGAACTTGGCAAGCTATAGCCCTCTCTACTCCAATTTCTTCATCTGTAAAAAGAAGACAAACATAGCTTTCCCTCAAAGAACTGAGATGGGGGCCTATGCTAATCAGCATGTCTCATCTTCAAGGTTGGGAAATAATTTGGATCCCTGCCAACCAGGAGAAGACAATTTGACTCTTGGGGAAATGAGTGGCCTGCCTTACCAACAGCCATAAAGTCTAGAGTGGCTGCAACAGCATTTTAACACCATAGGGAGCACCAGTCTCAGGAAGAAGCCAATAAAATAAGGAGACTAGAACCAAGTAAAGAATGGAGAACGAGGTGCCAAGCACTTCTGAAGTCAGCCCTACACAGAGACTTTTCTGTCATGTAAGCCAATGCCATTTTCTCACTAGAAAGTGGGTTAAATTTTATATCTCCTGTAAGCAGTAGAGTTGTAACTGGTGTGGCTGGTTTGTAGAGCTTCTTAGATCTCCAACAGACACCAACAGCTGGTCCCAGTGGGGACTAGATTTTCTGCACTAAAAGTTCTTTGCTCTTTGAAGAGTCTCCTCTTCCTAGTTTACTCTGGAATATTTTCAGTAAAACTCCATTATATTTAAGAAATCCTAAGTGAGTCTATGTTCTTCAGATTCAAAGGTACCTGACCAGCCCCTTGACTTGTATTGAACTGTTCTCACACTATATTATGGAAAGTGCGTTGAATTACTTATCTTTTAATTTCCTATAACAGTGGTTACCAAACCGAGTGACCTATCAAAATGACTTGTGGAATTTCTGTAATGACTTTTGGTGCAGGGCCAGCATCACGAGTGTACAACCTGTGCAGTCACACAGGGCCCCATGTTTAGAAGGGCCTTGCATTGGGTTCATGGACTGCTGCCACCATCTTGGAGTTCTTAATATTTTTTAACGAGGGATCCCCATGTTCATTTTGCCCTAGGGCCCACAAACTATGTAGTCCATCCCACTCCTGTGCCTCACATTTCAAATTCTGCCCCAGAAACTCTGTGACCAGGTCTGGGAATCAACATTTTCCTGCAATGACTTCCACAGAGTCTAACGTACAACACATTCTCAATCTATATCTGGTTAAATGAATTAAGAAGTTGAAAATAAATTGATTTGTTTAAATGTGCTTGAGGGAAACATTATCATTCTTGTGAGTGGCTTTAGGCCTTGAACACTGCATAGACTCAGAGATCCTGGGAGTCAGAAGGGTCCTTAAGATCCTCTTTCCAACTGCTTCTTTGTGAGGTCTGTATATTTAAATTCACAGGGCAGGTAAAAAACAAACAAAAACACCAATGCCCATACCTAAGCCAAGATCTGAGAGGTCTGAATTTAGTTGATCTGAAATGGAGCCTGGAGACCATCATTTTTCAAAAGAGAATTCTTGTATGTAACCAGGGTTGAAGACTATTGAACTAGGCTAATATTTTCATTTGAGTAAATGAGAGACAGAGAGATTAAGTGACTTATCCAAGGTAATACTAAACACCAGGGACAGATCAATAGTAATTATTGAAGTCCGTAGTGTATGAGAGAGTGGTGGATCAGAAAACAGTTTGCATAATCTGTTTCTTCTTTTCCTTCTAGACACCTGTGATCAGAACTGGCATCCTGTCTACTTTGATTGAGACTGCTGTCCTCATCGAGTGAGGGTGATAAATATTCATAACTGATTATATTCTGTTTCCTACTTTTACTCGCTCTAAGGAAATTGTTAGAGCAGAATCGCTTCCTACCACTAGTCAGTCATTAAGACATATAATATTTTAAATGGTGGATTAGAGTAAAAGCAATAAACACATTAATGACTCTTAAGTGTCATTAAAAATGGAGTACACAGAGAAGGTCACACTGCAGAAAGACACCCCCTGAGACCCCCTCTTGATAAACACAGCTGAACTAGAGCTCTGCCCACACCAATGACTGTTTCTCTAGGCTTGGATGTAGTCTCAACGTAGGTCATGCAAGGTCAGGGCCAGTCAGTTTAACATCCCGGTAGCCAAAGTCAGTCATCTAAAGCTTTGAGATCACAGGTGCAGCAAACAGGAAAAATCAAAACAACTGGAAGTTCAGCTTTTTTTTGACTTCTAGACTTGACTATGTGAATTTACAAGAAGCCAGGAAGAAAAATATTAAAAGAGGGGGAGAATGCTTACTTATTCTCATTGTAGTTATCAGGTTGTGTTATAACTATTAATTTATTTGTCTGCTATTCTTACTGAAATTTTAACCATTTATTAGACTGAATAGTCCTAGTGTCTGCAACTGCAGATAAAACATAGAGGAGGATAAGCAAATGCTTGATTAATTAACAATATTTAACCATATGTTTGTATATGAATATTACCTCTGTGTAATAATGTTAAGTTAAATATTTATTTTAGATACTATCTAATTTTCTTGGTTTTTGAGATAGGATCTCCCTCTATTGCCCAGGCTGGAGTGTCGTGGTGCAATCATAGCTCACTGCAGACTCAACCTCCCTGGCTCAAGTAATCCTCCCACCTCAACCTCTAGAGTAGGTGAGACAACAGACATGCACAACTACACCCAGCTATTTTTTAATTTTTTATAAAGATAGGGTCTCTCTATATTGCCCAGGCTTGGCTCAAGTGATCCTCCTGTCTCAGCCCCCAAAGTGCTGGTATTACAGCTGGAGCCATCATGCCTGGCCTACACTTTAAATAGATTTTATTTTTTAAGAGCTGTTTCAGTTTCACAGCAAAATTGAGCAGAAAGTACTGAGAATTTCCATATGCACCTGCCCCCACACAGGCATGGCTTCCCGTATTATCAACATCCCCCACCAGGGTGGTACATTTTATACAATCGATGAACCTACATTAACAAGTTGTTATCACTGAAAGTCCAGAGTTTACATTAGCATTCATTCCTGGCATTGTACATTCTATGGGTTTGACAAATGACATGTATCCACCATTATACTATCACACAGAGCTGTTTCACTGCCTTAAAAATCCTGTTTCACCTACTCATCTATTCCTTCCTAACCTTTGACACAACCACTGACCTTTTTACTGTCTCCATAGGTTTACTTTTTCCAGAATGTTATATAGTTGGAATCACATGGTATGATATAGTATGTATCCTCTTCAAATTGAATTCTTTCACTTAGTAAGATGCATTTAAGGTTTCTCCTTATCATTACATGGCTTGATAGCTCATTTTTTAAAGGGATGAATAATGTTCTACTGTCTGAATGTACCACAGTCTATCCGTTCACCTACTGAAGGACACTTTGGTTGCTTACAAGTTTTAGCAGTTATTAATAAAGCTGCTGTACATGTGAGTGTGCAGGAGTTTGTGTGGACACAAGCTTTCAACTCATTTTGGTAAATATTTAGGAATGCAATTGTTGGATGGTCTAGTGAAAGCCTGTTATATTTGAAAGAAACTTCCAAACTCTCTTCCAAAGTGGCTGTAGGATTTTAAAGTCCCGCCAACAATGAATGAGAGTGCTGGTTTCCCTTGCCAACATTTGTTGTTGTCAGTGTTTTCTAATTTTGGTTATTCTAATAGGTGTCTGGTGGTATCTAATTGTTATTTCTAACTAACTTTTGAGTTAAATGTTTATATGTCTTAAAAAATAAAAAGCAATCTTTTAAGTAATTTATTAAAATAAATACCATGTCAAATTCACTTTTTACAGTAAATATTACAGGTGACTGCATATAAAATTAATATATACAATAATAGCTCTTCTATAAAAAATCTGATATGACAATAATATAACAGCAACAGCAAAAGAATAAATATATGCAGATAAGTTTTTATAGAAATTTAGCAGGATTAAGATGAGAAAATACTAAAACACTACTAAGAGATATCCAGACCAAAACTCAAATAAATAAAAAAGCATACTTGTGTTTGAATAGAAAGATTCAATATCATAGAGATGCAATTCTTTTTAAATTAATCTGTAAATTTAATACAATAATCATAAAATATAATTTTTTAGAACTAGGCAGTAATAAACCTGTTTCATGTGGAAAAACAAGAATGATAATAAATGGGTGCTATTGAATTTCTCTGAAGTGCTTTTCGAAGCATTACATGTGTATCAAATGGTACACTTTTATCAACAGTTCTAAAAGCATTATTTTATTCCCATATTTATATATGATGATTTTAAGAAACAGAGAGGTTAAATAACTTGTACAGGTTTATACAATCAGTACATGGCAAAGGCTGTATTTGAAGCCAAACATTCTGTCTTGAAAGTCCAGTAGTTTAACTAACATACCTCATTTTAAAAGAATTGGGAATGTTTGGCCAGTGGTGGTGCCATGCCCATGTAGTTCTAGCGACTTGGGAGGCTGAGGTGGGAGGATCACCTGAGCCTAGGGAGGTTGCGACTGCAGTGAGCTGTGATTATGCCACTACACTCCAGCTTGGGGTGACAGAATGAGATTTTTTCTCAAACAATAACAACAACAGCCAGAAATATTCTGAGTGGAGGGGGAGAGTGATACAGTGGACAGGTCCTATATGATATTAAATATTACGAGCTTACTAAGAGTAATAATGACACAAGTATATGTAGACACAAATCAACGGGAGAGCATCCAGAAAGAAACTCAAACATACATGAGAGCTTAGAATAGGAAAATGTGTCCCTTTTAGAAGAAATAAAGACAAGAATATGAAAATGTGACATTGTAGATTAGTAGAATAAAGGAATTCTCTTCCATAGATGGTAGTGGAATAAACTAGAATAAACATCAAATTATGTCCCCATCCTACTCCTTTCATCACAATGAACTCTGTGTGTGTGTGTATGTGTGTGTGTGTGTGTGTGTATCTCTGTATACTCACATACACACACATATATGGGCAGATGGCAAATAGGAAAAGAAATTAAAAATGGCTCTTATATACCTGAAAATATGCTTAATACTACTTGTTATAAGCAAAAAGTAAATTAAAACAACAATGCATGATATCGTTCTGCTCTGTGTCCACACCCAAATCTCATCTTGAATTGTAATGCCCATGTGTTGAGGGGAGGGGACTTGGTGGCGGTGTGATTGGATTATGGGAGTCATTTCTCCCATGCTGTTCTTGTGATAGTTAGTGAATTCTCATGAGATCTGATGGTTTAAAAGTGTGTGGCAATTCCCCCTTCACTCTCTTTCTCTACTGCCACCATGTAAGATATGCCTTGCTTCCCCTTCGCCTTCTGCCATGATTGTGAATTTTCTGAGACCTCCCCAGTCATGCATAACTGTGAGTCAATGAAACCTCTTTCCTTTATAAATTACTCAGTCTCTGGTAGTTCTTTATAGCAGCATGAAAATGAACAAATACAGTGCAATACCATTTTTCATGTAGCTTGGCAAAGATCAAAAAGTTTGAGTACACACACTGTTGGCAAAGGGAAAAATACACTTATACATTGTTAGTGGAAGTTTAAATTGGTTCAAATTGTATGGAATTTTGTAGTAGCTACCAAAATTTAGATGCACATACCATTTGATCCATCTATTTGGCTTGCAGAAATGAGTCCTCTTCATGCCCTGACATTTGTGGACAAAGACAGATATATATATATACATGGATATTAAGGGTGTCATTATCTATAATATCACACTATTGAGCCTAATGTAAATGTGCATTAGTAGAATCCTTGTTAAATAAATTATAGCACATTTGTACAATGGCTAAGAAGACATTCAAAAGGGTGAGGCACTTCCATATGAGTAAATGTGGAAGGAGATCACAACACAGTGTTAAGTGGAAAAAGCAAATCACAAAATAAAGAATAAAATATCAGAATTTCTCTAAAAGAATACATAAGAGGAGAAGAAAAAAATAAAAGGTAAAATTGTTTTTTAATAGAATTTGCTGCTGTTATTTTATTATTTTATGTCATACCTCAAGATAGAATTGAATTACTCATAACTCTAAGTTCTAGCCATATTATTATTATTGTTTCACATATTGCCACTTTTTCCACTTTGTAATTTGTATTATTTGTTTTTAATAATTTATTTGAAATATAATGAGCACTGCTAGGCCAATCACATAACCCGGGAACATTACTAATAATACAAATAACCTCTAAAATATTAAGTAACATTTGCATCTATTTGCAATTTACATCATTTGTACTTTGAAGTATGCACAAATATTGCAAACCTAAAAAATAACTTCAGGGATAATGTGATCATAAAGTAATAGAAAACGTTGAAAATACCAACTTTCTAATAAGGAAAAATGGGTTGTATTCACATCTCAAGTAATAACAGGAGTATTAAATTTGTTTGTTAAAAGCAATCAAAGGAACATATGTGAGTTTTTTGTTTGTTTTTTTTATGTTATCTGAGTCTCTTCTGTTTATCATATTCTTAACAAAAATTTCCTGACAGGCTGGCCATGGTGGGTCACACTTGAAATCCCAGCACTTTGGGAGGCCAAGGTGGGGGTATTGCTTGAGCTCAGAAGGTTCAGACAAGCCTGTGCAACGTGGCAAAACCCCATCTCCACAAAAAATACAAAAATTAGCTGGGCATGGTGGCACATGCCTATAATCTCAGCTACTGGCAGGACGACCACTTGAGTCCGGGAGGCAAAGGTTGCATTGGGTTTAGATTGTTCCACTGCACTCTAGTCTAGACAACACCACAGTGAGACCTTGTCTCAAAGACAAAGGAAGAAAGAAAAATTCCTGTGATAGAGTTGAATATCACCTTTTGCAAATTTTGTTTACGTGTAAAGTGCATAAATCATGAATCATGATCGTACAGCTCAATACCTTTTCACCCACGTATACACAAAGCAAATCATCACCTTAGAGGCCTCAAGTATGTCTCCATTCCAAAAGGAGACACTATGCTGACTTCTATACAAATTGGTGTTGCCAATTCTAGAATCATGTGTAAATGAAATCACAGGGTACTTTCGCTTTTGGATCTGCTTTCTGTGCTGTAGTGATATATCTCCCTTTGAAACAGGGGGTGTCCAACCTTTTGACTTCCACATTGGAAGAATTGTCTTGGGCCACACATAACATGCAATAACACTAATAATAACTGATGAGCTAAAAAAGTCCCCCCCCCAAAATTTTATAACGTTTTAAGGAAATTTATGAATTTTTGTCCAGCTGCATTCAAAGCCGTTCTAAGCCACATGTGACCCATGAGCCACGGGTTGGACAAGCTCTTTAAACTAAATTTATTTAAATGAAAATGGCGAGTCACTTTACTTCAAAAATCAAACTATCAAGTTAATTAGTAAAATCAGTTAATTAGTAAAAAGCTATATGGGTGTGTGTGTGTATAGTGAATGTATACACACACATATAACTTACATGATCTTAGTAATTATCTTATTAAAAATAATGTCCTCAATATGTATTGCATAAGAGATGCAGGGGTACTACTTGGGATGTCATGACTATACAAAAATAGATTACAATTGTATTTCAGCTATTAACTGCTCCAAGGATCAATCTTTGGATTTGTTTTATTTATCAATATCCACTCCTTTGATGAACTCATTTAATCTCATGACTATTTGTATGCCCTAAACCTCCAAATCTGTATTTTCAGCCTAGTCCCTCTCTCCTAAATTGCATACCTGTTTCTTCAAATCCTTTCTCGACATCTCTTTTGGGCATCTTCATACTTATCTTCAAACTAGGTAACCAAAACCAAACCCCAAAGCTGCTTCTTTCATGATCTTCCTCTGCTCTGCAAATGGCGACCTTCATTCTTCTACTTTCTCAGGCCAGTATACACGGTGTCATCTGAGTCACCTTTAGTTAATACAACCCCCATAGAAATCCATCAATAAATCTTGGCTGTACTTCAAAATGCACATGACCTGATCACCTCTCACAAACTCTGTGATCCCTGTTGCCCCTATGCTATCCAACCAAGTATCTTCTTTCACTTGAATTATTGCAATTGCCTCCCTAATAATTCTCCCTATTTTGGGGCTACTGTTGATTTTTAGCAGTTAATCTTCTTAAAATGTAAGAGATATAATGTCAGTCTTTTGTCAAAACCCCCCATGACTTTTCATTTTACTCACAACAAAAGCTGATATTCATATGCTATTCTACAATGTCCTACATAATGTGAACCTCCCCCACATGCCAACACAATGTTCGGATTCCTCATGTTGTACCTTCTTCTCTATCCACTCTGAACTCTATGTTATTTCTGGGGGAAAAAATGTTGTTACGTATTTTTTTCCTTACTCCCTTTTCCTGGCATGCTCCTTCCGTACATGTTACCCAAATATCTTTCCTATATCCTTCAGGTCTTTGACCAAATGCTACTTTCTTAATGAGCTCCTCTCGAACTACGCAATTTAAATTTTCATACTGACCACAACTCTATCTTTGCTTGCTTTCTGTTTCATGTTACACTTACTATGTTATTTGGCATGTCCTGCTGTATTATCTGGTTATGGTTTATCTCCTCCTGTTAGAATGTAAACTCCATGTGAGCAGAAATGTTTGTCTGCTCTGCTTACTGTCACATTCCTTAAAACATTGCCAGGCATCTAGCAGACATCCAACAAACGGATGTGAAATAGGTGAAAACTGCTGGGTTAGAGTAGTAAATGAAACAGAATAAGGTCTCGATGTCATGGAACATTCATTCTCTTAAGAGCAGACATGCAAAATAAAATAAAATTAAATATATAATATAATGTCAGAAAGTGCTAACTTTCAGGAAGACAAATAAAGCAAATCAAGATAAGAAAATGATGAGCTGTGCAGCATGGTTTGTTAGAATCATCAATGAATTCCATCATGGGGTGATATTCAAAGAGAGATGCGCATGAAATGATAGAGCAAGCCATTGAAATATTTTTAAAAGCCTGTAATCCCAGCATTTTGGGAGACTGAGGTAGGCGGATCACCTCAGGTCAGGAGTTTGATACCAGTCTGACCAACATGGAGAAAGCCCATCCCTACTAAAAATATAAAAAATTAGTCAGGCATAGTGATGCATGTCTGTAATCCCAGCTACTTGGGAGACTGAAGCAGGAGAAGTGCTTGAACCCGAGAGGCAGAGGTGAGCCGAGATTGCACCATTGTACTACAGCCTGGGCAACAAGAGCAAAACTCTGTCTCAAAAAAAAAAACACAGTTAAAGAAGATGATTTCAATCAGAGAAAAAATAGATATAAAGTCCCTTATTTAAGAGAACATGTGAGGTAGGCAAGGAATAGAATAACAGTGGCAGAGAAAGAATCAACGAGAGTCTGATAACGGGAATGAAGAAAGAGATGGGGCCAAGAGAAAGACATGCCGGACATGTAAAGTGTGCTGTGACAAGAGGCCAGTCTTTGGGAGGATCCAAGCAGGAGTCCTCTGACTTGCCATACACGTTAAAACGACCCTCTGGAGGGTGAAAGCAGGAGGAGCGTGCCACGTCAGAGTCTAAGAGAAAAGTGATAATGGCCTGAACCATGGAGTTCGCTGTGAAAGTCTCAAGAACAGGTAGGGCTTGGGATGCACTCTAAAGCTGGAGCTGACTGGGCTTGCTTATGATGATGCAGATGAGTTAAGAGATGAGTTAAGGAAGAAAGAGATGAGTTAAGGAAGACTCAGAGAGTTGTGATCTGAGCAACTATGTAAGCATAGATGACGTTTTCTAAGACTAAAAATCTCCAAGGAGCAAGTTTGAGAAGAGGATGTAGAATGCAATATTCCTTTTGTAAATTTTAGATGCCATTAAAATAATCATGTGGAAATATCAAGGAGGAAGTTAATTATCAAAATCTAGAGTTTAGACGTCAGAGTGGGACCAGAGATTGATTTTGAAGTTATTGGTGTATCTACTATAATTATTATTAATAAATTAATATTCTATAATTTTATATATATTCTCAGAAATTATATTATAATTCACACAATGACTTTAACAAAGATATCCTTTTTTGGATGCTCACAGTAGTGCCATCAGGCTAGCATTTTAATCTCTATTTAATAATGAAACAAACTGAGGCTTAAGAGAGTTAAAAGGCTGGTATATCTCACCTGTAATTAACTTCCCAGAATTCACTGAGCATGTGCTGGAAACTATCCTCTGGACTAGTGAAAGACAACCTAGTAAGACAAACTCTATGCCCTCAAGTTGCTCCAAATCTAGTGACTGTATTAAGCAACGTAAACAAATAATTGGACTATATACATTCTAATTAACCAACTTGAACTTCAACCTGTAACTTTTAAATTCAAATTTCACGGAAGATTTTTTTTTAAATAACACATGTAGAAGAGGAAAGCAATGGATTGCTTTTTCAGCCATTCATCGCATTGGAACTCTACCTTGGCAGTAGCTGTTCTGAGTGAGAGGCCAACCTTTTGCCACATCTGTCAGCTGACTTCTGCTCCTCTTTGCTCTAACTGCCTGTGTCATTTGCCTACTAGACATAAAAGCTTTTAATCAGTGTGAACCTTTGTGCTTTGCTTGGTGGCACAAACAAAATGCAATATATGAAGTCAATCCACTCCCTAAGGCCTTCTTCCCTTACCAACCAGAGACATAATAGAAATACCAAATAGGGGCTGGGTGCAGTGGCTCACACCTGTAATCCAGGACTTTGGGAGGCTGAGGAGGGCAGAGCACAAGATCAGGAGATCAAGACCATCCTGGCTAACACCGTAAAACCCCATCTCTACTAAAAATACAAAAAATTAGCCAGGCATGGTGACACTTGCCTGTAGTCCCAGCTACTCGGGAGGCTGAGGCAGGACAATTGCTTAAACCCAGGAGGCAGAGGTTGCAGTGAGCTGAGATTTCGCCACTGCACTCCAGCCTGGGAGTCAGCGAGAGACTCTGTCTCACAAAAAGAAAAAAAAAAAAGAATACCAAATAAGAATGTATGAAGAACAGGTAGGAACAAATACAATAATAGCAAATAGAAAGGTCATAGCTTCAAGTGAGGCAGTGTTCCCCTGCTTTACCTTTCTGGACCACCACAAAGCCCTGTTCCTAGCGTTTCCTCACCACTGAATGTTCAGGAGGTAAGCTCGTTTTCTCCCAGTACTTGGCCACCTAGGTGTTATCTTGACTTGAATGCGGAACTGGACAAAAACAAAGGAGAAGGTAGTAAAAAGCTTCAGAGTCCAACAGCACTTGGTTCAAACCTGGTGCTAAGTCTCAGGGAAAATCCCTTAGCAAATTGCTTCATCTGGCTATGTTAAATGAGTAAACAGAGAATGAGATTCTGTATATGAAACTCACAGCATACCTGCTCCCTACCCGCTGCTTCATCCAGTGAAATAGTATGAAAGTCATCTTTCTTGACAAGAAATCCAGTTCCCCAACTCACCAGGCGCTTCTGGACATAACTCTTGGATTTTAATTCAAAGACGCAGGCTGACCACTGAGCTGACCAGGGGTAGCCCCACTTCAGAGACAGACCTGGCTGACAGAGAAATAAACTAGGTGAGGAGTTGTCTCAAAGGCAGTTTTATAAATCAGATCCTTGCTAACAGCCAAAGGAAAATAGGAACTCTTTCTCCCCCACTTCCCAAACTCTGTGAAATACGGTATATTTTCCAAAGTCAAGTGCTCACGGTTCTCTATTGCCTTAAGAAGCAGGAGGCCGGCAAGAAAGGGGCCTTGGGGGATGCGGGGAGGGGAGATCTATGACACATTGTTCTGAGAAGGTGGAAGAAGGACGGAGGTGTGTGGTCCTGCAAAGTATAGGCCAGGCGATGCCTCCCTCCCCCAGAAACTCATTTATCACCTTGATGGTTTCAGCTCATTTGCAGCCAAGTTATTGTCACCCTTAAAATAATGTGGCTTGACAGGGAAAAAATGAAATCCTTGTGAAAAGTTACATAGTCATCACACTCTGGAGTCAAAATATAGACTGCAGTATCCAAACACCGGGCCCTGGGTATGGCTGGGGTGGTATTTCCCTCTCTCCTGCAGGCTTTGGTTTTAGAACAGGACATTAACATTTATGTCATGTTAACGTGCACCTAGGCATGGCGTGTGGCCTCCTGCCATGGACACAGAGAAACACATGCCCCAGCGCTGCATCAGCACGACCGCCAAGACTTTCAGTATAAATGGAGACGCGTGTTTCCTTGCCCAGAGAGTTAATAGCGGGCGACGACATAAATGTTTGGTCATCCCCCCAGTGCACAGACTCCATTTCACATGTCAGGAAAGTACTAAATCTTGCTCTGCTACAAAGAGCAACTGATTTTCAACACCAGAACCAATTAAGCCAAAGCTTTCTCAGCTTGGAACCCCCAAAACATCCTAGCCATCCCATTTAAGTAGCTGTGTGACCTTGATCGACTTTCATTAGACTCAGTGTCTCCATCTGTAAAATGGTGATAGCCGAGTGTACCAGCCTTATTTATTGCAAAGAGGAAATACAAAACTATAGGCAAAAGAGTTTATCCTGGTTTCTGGCACACAACAAACATGCAATACAGGGGAGTTTCTTCCCGTCCAGTTTCTGTTTTGTGTTTCATACCATTACATCTGGGCTCTAAGAACCTCAATCTCTTAGAGCAAAACTAATTTCCCACCACCGCACGATAGTCAGAACCTGCCAACATCACTATGTGCCTTGTTTTCTATTCCGCACAGCCTGGAAGGAGACCAAAACAACAAGGAGAGTTCAGTCTCACTGGAGAGGTAGCGCTGATGGGCTAAAGGAGCCCAGGGAAGAGGTGGCAAGTACCTGGGGTGCAGCACCTGTCCCTCCCCCGCAAGCACTCTGCCTCCCTCACACTGTCCACTTTGCTCCCCCAGACAGATTGCAAAGCATCACATTACTGTGCCTTTTCTGCTTTAGCTTCATCTTCCTGAAATTCCTTCCTTTGATTTTTTTGTTGGTGAGTTATTCATTCTTCCAGAAACAATCAGAACTCCATGAAGAGCTTTACAGCTCCCTCTGACCTTCTGGGGGCCTGCTCTGTATATCCTCTCCATGGTTCTATCACTTTGCGAAACAGTGAAGTCCAACTGTTCTGTTGCTGGCTCCTCACCTCATTCATTCTCTCTTGCTGTTTCACAAGGGAAATGTTTTCTTTGTTTCTGTCGTATCCCTAGCAGTTCTCCCAGTCAGTAGCAATTTAAAGATTCCACAGGAAATGTTTGGGAAAATGTATTTAAACATACTCAATACAGATAATTGTACAAAATCATAGCTGGTAGTTGATCCCATATGAATATATATATATATATATATATATATAGAGAGAGAGAGAGAGAGAGAGAGAGAGAGAGAGAGACATATATAGATATAGATACATATACATATATATATATAGAGAGAGTGTGTCTGTGTAAAACAATGAATAATTTATAATATAACTCTCTTAATAAGCCATTTGTAATATGTTTATAAATCTCTCCATATCTATATATGTTTCAGTTACAAAGAATACAAAGAGAAAACAGAAAGCAACAAGCAAAACTGGATTTCACTCAATAAACTAATATTTACTGAAAGGCACATATAAGAGCCTGAAAAAAAGACACAAAGTTCTTAAATATACAAAATAAAATAAAATTAGAAAGTTTAGTTCAGAAGAACCAACGTGTAAATAATAAGAGTTTTGGAGAGAGAAAAGAGATAAATTAAAAGCAGGAAATTAAAAATGTAATAAAATTAGAAAATTTTCTCAGAACTAAAGGATATGAACTTCTCAACTGAAAAGACCTACGGAATGCTTAAAACAATAGATAAACAATGAGCTAGGTAAAATGTTGGCAATATGACCGTGGGCTAAATCTAGCTTGCCATCTTTTTTTTGAAAAAAAAGAAGTGTTTCATTGGGACACATTCATGCCTATGTGGTTATGTATGCCTATGTGGTTATGTACATAGGATCTTATTTTGGTTTTATTTTGTTCATATGTTTGTTTTTATTAATGGATAGAGAATAAAATAAATGATACATATTTTCAATACGACTAAAAAGTGAGAGTTGGTATTTCCATTTTTTTTAATTTTGAAGAATGGTCTCTAAATTAACTTGAGAAACTCTAAAGTAATTATACTTAATCCAAACTAGCCAAATTTAGTGTTTGACAAACCTTCTGCAGAAGGAAAAGGAGACAAATGAAGTTGAGCACAAAAGGGAAAAACAGAAGTAGGATATATCACTAATTCCATAATTTGCTCTCTTACACTCCAGTCCCACTGCAAGATAACCACATAGCCTAAACAGTTACTCTTAAAATACATGTGGGAAAAAGATGTGTGTGTGTGTGTGTGTTTGTGTTTGTGTGTATTTATTTATTTATATGTAATATCCTCTGTGTATACATATACACACACATATACATATATAAATATATATGTATGTGTGTGTGTGTGTATATATATATATATATATATATGTAGTCATGTGTTACTTAACAACAGGAATACTTTTACATTCTGGGAAAAATACCATATAGGCAATTTGGTCAGTGTGCAAATATCATAAAGTGTACTTACAAAAACCTAGAGGGTGTAGCCTACTACATAACCTAAACTATATGATATAGCCTATTGCTCCTAGGCTATAAATCTGGACAGCTTGTTACTACACTGAATACTACAGGCAGTTCTAAACATAAAAAAGGTATGATTAAAAAAATGCCATATAAATGATAAAAAAAAAAACTACACCTGTATAGGGCACTGGATTAGTCCATTTTCACACTGGTGTAAAGAACTACCTGAGACTGGGTAAATTATGAAGAAAAGAGGTTTAATTGGCTCACAGTTCCATAGGCTTAACAGGAAGCATGACTGGGAGACCTCTGGAAACTTACAATCATGGCAGAAGGCAAAGGGGAAGTAAGCACCTTCTTCACATGGTGGCAGAAGAGAGCAAAGGGGGGAACTGCCACACACTTTTAAACCATCAGATCTTGTAAGAACTCACTCACTATCACAAGAACAGCATGGAGAAAACTGCTCCCCATGATCCAATTTCCTCCCACCAGGTCCCCTTCCCCAATATATGGGGATTACAATTTGACATGAGATTTGGGTGGGGAGACATAGCACACCATGTCAGTCACTTATCATGAATAATTTGCAGTCTGGAGGTTTCTCTGAGTGAGTCAGTGAGTGAATATGAAGGCCTAAGGTGTTACTTTATACTACTGTAGATGTTATGAACAATGTACACTTAAGCTACACTAAATGTATTAAAATATATTTTCTTTCTTCAAAAACAAGTTAACTTTAGCTTACTATAACTTATTTATGTTTTTCCATTTTTTTAACTTTTTGACTCTATTGTAATAACAATTTAAAACACGAGCATGCTGTACAGCTGTACCAAAAAATTTTATTTCCATGTATCCTTATTCAATAAGCTTTTCTCTCTCTCTCTCTTTTTTTTTTTACTTTTTAAGCTTTTTTTAATTAAAAAATGTAGACACTAACACACATATTAGCCTAGGCCTACACAGGGCTAAGATAATCAATAACTCTGTCTTCTACCTCTGCATCTTGTCACACTGGAAGGTATTCACAAAGAATACAAATGCAGCTATCATCTCCTATGAAAACAATGCCTTGTTCCGAAATACTTCCTGAAGGACCTGCCTAAGGCTGTTTTATTCTAACTTTTTTTCTAATAAGTAAAAGGAGTACACTATAAAATAATGGTAAAACATATAGTATAGTAAACTCATAAACCAATAACATAGCTATTTGTTATAATTATCAAGTATTATGTACTCTATATACTTGTATGTGCTATATAATTCTATACAATGACAATGCAATAGGTTTGTTGATATGGTTTGGCTGTGTGCCCAACACAATCTCATCTTGAACCATAGTTCCTACAATTACCACGTGTTGTGGGTGGGACCTGGGGGGGAGATAATTGAATCATGGGGGCAGGTCTTTCCCCTGCTGCTCTCCTGATAGTGAATGAGTCTCACAAGATCTCATTGTTTTATACAGGGAAGTTTCCCTGCCCAAGTTATCTCTTTGCTTGCTGCCATCCATGTCAGATGTGACTTTCTCCTCCTTGCCTTCCACCATGATTGTGAGGCCTCCCCCAGCTATGTGGAACCGTGAGTCCATTAAAGCTCTTTCCTGTATAAACCCAGTCTCAAATATGTTTTTATTAGCAGCGTGAAAACGAACTAATACGTTTGTTTACACCATCATCACAAACAAGTTGGTAATGCATTGTACTACAATGTTACAATGCCAATCACCTTGCTAAGAGATAGGAATTTTTTAGCTCTATAATAAACTTACAAGACATCATCGTTTAAGCAGCCTGTCATTGACCAAAATGCTGTTATGCAGCACATGAGTGTATGTTTCATAATTATTATATAGCCTGATGGTATTTAACCACTCTGAGACTCTACATTTTAATGGGAATTCAAAACTGAGGTTTGTATGATTGTTGGTTAGTCTGAATTTAAATGGGCAGAAAACTCACAAGAATGTGGAAAATGAAAGAACATTAGCACAATCTGAGAAGTTAGAAGTCAAGTCTTATAATAATTGTTGCTTTAATATATAATTTTTTTCTTTCATGATTGCAATATCTTAGTTCTGAAAACATAAATGATATCAATTTATAATCCTATTTCCTCCAGGTTCTTTGTCTTCTGTTTATTTGCTTTATAAAATTTTTTATATAAGCTTTAATCAGATGATTTATAATTCTTATTTGTCAAATATTATTTTAAAAATTTTGGATTTGGAAGTTTTAAATTATATAGTGGATCCTGTGATACATTAATATAAAATAAGAGCTATTTAAAAAAATTTTTTTAAAAAAATTTTTAAAAACAATAGCAATTCTGAAAAAATTAATATGAATAATTTTGCTAAAATGAAAAAGAAACACAAAGATATTAAATATACAAAATAAAAATGGAAAGTTCAGTTCAGAAGCACCAATATATAAAGAATAAGAGTTTCAGAGAGAGAAAAAAGAAGAATTAAAAGCAGGAAATTAAAAATGTAATAGTATAACAACATTTTCTC
The DNA here is from genome assembly GCA_036589455.1 of Ateles fusciceps. NCBI lineage: Eukaryota > Metazoa > Chordata > Mammalia > Primates > Atelidae > Ateles > Ateles fusciceps. The sequence continues at coordinate 2,333,456 of JAZHEH010000672.1, forward strand.
AGTACAAAAGGATATGAATTTCTCAATTAAAAAGACCTCCAGAATGCTTAAAACAATAAATAAACAATGACCTAGGTAAAATGTTGACAACATGATCCCTGGTCCCAATCTAGCCTGCCATCTATTTTTGGGAAAAAAGAAAAACGTTTCATTGGAACACATTCATGCCCGTGTGGTTATGTATCATCTTGGCTGCTTATACAATGTGATAGTGTTGAGTAGTTGTAACACAGGCTGCATAGCCCACAAAGCCTAAAATATCTATTACGGGACCCTGTATTAGTCAGTTCTCACACTGCTGTGAAGAAATACCCAAGACTGGGTAATTTATATAGGAAAGAGGTTTAATTGACTCACAGTTCCGCATGGCTGGGGAGGCCTCAGCAAACTTACAATCCCAGTGGAGGGCAAAGGAGAAGAAGGCACTTTCTTCATAGGGTGGCAGGACGAAGTGAGTGCAGGCAGGGGAAAATGCCACATGCTTATAAAACCATCAGATCTTGTGAGAACTCACTCACTATCATGAGAACAGCACGGAGGAAACCACATCAAGATTTAATCAGCTCCACCTGGTCCTGCCCTTGACATGTGCAGATTATGAGGATTACAATTCAAGATGAGACTTTGGGCCAGGACACAGAGCCAAACTATATCAGACCCTTTACAGGAAAATGTTGCCATTCTCCTACCTAGAGCAAAGCACATCAGAAAATATTGAAACAGGACAAAGAGGAATTTCTGTAGGATTCTAGATCAATAAATAATTTCCATCTGATACACTGAAGCAAGAATCAGAATAGCTTTAAGCTTTGAATAACAGCATTGGAAGCTAGGTGGCAATAAATTCGCCTTTAAATTCCTGAAAGAATGCAATTTTCAATCACTAGAATTCTATACTCAGTCAAAAATTAATTGTCAAGGTGGAAAAAGATTTTTTTATAGATGCATGTTCTTCAGAATAACCTCTAAAACACTCATCTCATTTCAGGTAGCTACTTCTGAATTTGCTCAGCCTAAAAAAAACAAATAAATAAATAAATAAAAGGATAACATACGACTTATAGATAAAGGAAAGTATGACTTATAGAAATAAGAGGTCTGGTCACAAGAGAAATGCGAGGCCAGGGAAATACCAAGCGGTGAAGACAGAGCCCAGATTAACTGATGGTCATTTTGCTAGAAATGCAAAATTGGCAGAATACCTAAATCATCTGAATATCTCCAAAAAATTTTTGACTATTACAAAGAAATTTGAATTTATAAATAAAGGACAAATACTAATTTTGATGAACATAAAAAATTATGCAGGGGAAAATTTTACTGTGGTTTACCATATGGCTCAATTATGAATAGCACTTACATAGTTGTAATTTTACAAATACTGAATATTGATCTAACCAAATTATCTTATAGCTATATTTAAATTATAGGGATCTGTTAAGGGTGTGCATATGTGTTGAAACGGTGCAATCTGGAAGGAAAATTATTTTCTTATCTATTTGGTGAGTGTCAAATGATAATATAGAATAATACAAAAATAAGCAGCAATAAACATATGTTATTTAGAGATCTATACGTAACACAGAAACAGTTGAAAAAGATAAAGCGGCCAAGATAATGAACTGGAAGTGGAGGACTGTGGACTGCCATTTTGTAAAACAAACAAACTTACAGAATTAGCTGACTGTTTCAATCATGTACCTGTATTTTTTAAATAAATATTTTACGTACTGTCCTGGTACAACTTGAGTATGTACCAGGGTAACCACCTGCCAGATTAAGGCACCCAAGTATCTCCTTTTTTCTCACCTAGCACCAACACCTTCTTCCAAAATATATAACTCCTTTTCTGACTTTGAGTCTCGCAGATTAGCTCAGCTTGTGTTTGTACTAAATGTAAATGAAATCATACACTATTTAGCTTTTTTATTGAACCTTATGATGGATGTGAGGTTTGCTTATTGCCACTGTTGTATAGTATTGCATTATATCAATATACTAGAATTAATTCATCCTTTCTTAGGAGGTTAGACACACAGGTTGTCTTCCTCTGAATACCTTGCAAATAATGCTCTAATGGACATTTGTTTTTTTAGATAGATTCTTGCTCTCTTACCCAGACTGGAATGCAGTGGTATTAACAGGTTCACAGCAGCCTCAACTCCTGGCCTCAAGTGATTCTCCTACCTCAGTGATTTACCTGTGGTCCCAAGTACTTGGGACAACAGGTGCACTCCACCATGCCTGGATAATTTTTATTTGTTTGTTTGTTTTATAGAGATGGGGTCTCACCATGTTTCCCAGGCTGGTCTCAAACTCCTGTACTCAAGCAATTCTCCTGCCTTGGCCTCCCGAAGTGCTAAGATTACAGCCACAGCACCCAGCTGTTGTGAACATAATTTTCAGTTTATGTATGTAAGCATTTTTGTTGGTGATTAAAATTGTGGGGTTATAAAAAGGGATGCACATGGTCAGATTTAAAAGATACATAAATGAAACCCAAATTCCCATTATAGTGGGAGATTTTAAGCCACATCTTCTGGTACATGACATGTAAAGCAGTCAAATGTAATCAAAATGTTGAAGAGTCACATAACACAATTATCAAATGTGGTTATAATGTTCTTCTTTTTTCTATTAATTTCTGCCTCATATATTATGAAGCTATCTTATCAGGGGGGTACTAATTTAGAAGTGTGTCTTTTTGGTGGATTATACCTTAAGCCTAAAATATTCCATTTATATTTTTGCTGAAAACCATCCATTAGTAGTTTTTCTCAACAAAGATCTGTGGGTAATTATTTTCTGTTATCATTTGTGCTTCTGAACATGATTTTATTTTGCCTTCATTACTAAAGGGATTTAGAATCACAACTTGGTGTTAGTTTTTTACCCTGATTACTTTATCCATGTTAACCTGTCTCTTCAGCATCTATGCTGAAGAAATCTAGTTTTAATCTGAATTTACTCTTCTATAGACATTTAAAAATCTATTTTCTTATGTTGCATTTAGGGTTCTTTTTAAATTTTTATGGTACTGTAATTTTATACAATGCATCCAAATATGTATTTTTTTTAAAAAATATTTATTCACACTTAAGAAAACTTTTCAATGTGCGGATTTTAAACTTTTCTCCCTTTCCACACCATCTAGTAGGTCTATGATAAAGTTTCTCAAACTATATTATATCTTGAGTTATCTTTAATATTTTTTATATTTTTATGAATCTGTTTGCATTTGGATCTTCAGTTTTAGTGTAAAACCCGTTAAATCTACTATTAGTGCTGGTTTTTTGTTTTTTTTTTTTTTCAGTATTTAGCCAACTTTATTTTTTTACATAGCTCTCTAGGTACATTTCCCATTTCCAAGGCTGTCAATTGCTTCTTCTTGAATGTACCAGTTTTTGTTTGACGGCTTCCTTGAATCATTCTAAAGAAAACATTTCATCCTTTAGCATACGATTTTATGTTTGAAAACACATTAAAAAATTAAATGTAATCTTGAACTTTAAGTTAAAAAATAAATAATCATTTATATACCCTATACTGACTAAAATGTAGATCACCAGTGTCTTGGAAGTCCCTTTCAGGCTCCTTCCCAGCTGAATTTTATCCCTGCCACTGCCACTGGAATTAACACCTAACCTAAATTCATTCTAGTATTTCCTCATTTTTATATATTCCATATATAAATGGAATATATATATAGTTATATAGTCTTTAAATAGGCTATACATATTCCATATATGGAATATATTAAAATAAGAAAATTATTAAATATATATTATATAACATATAGAGCCTATTTATAGAATATATAATATCCTAAATAATAGTATACTAGAGTTATTAAACTTTAAAATGTTATTTATTTCATATTTCATGTCTTTATTATATTACGTTTTATAGGAATGTGTTTAAATCAACTTTTTTGTTTTGCCTGTGCATGGTAAATATTTTTCCATATTTCAAATTTACCATTTTTATTTCTGTGTATTTTATATATGTCTTCTCTAAATAACATAAAGTTGGATTTTTTTTCTTCAAATCCACAGTGACAAATTTCCCCTTAACTAAATAATTGAGTCCCTACACATTTTTTATGGTAGCTATTTTATCTGGATTGAGTTTAACTATTTTATTGCGCGTTTTTTTTTTTTCTGCCTCATCTTTTCTCACTCCTCTTCCTTTTTAGCCATCTTTTTATGTTGATTGATTTTTTTTTTGTTTTTCTCCCTTTATTTTTCCCCTCTACTTGTTTGTAAATAATATACTCTATGCATGTTATTCTAGTGATTAGAAGAAATATATGACTAGCTATCCTTGACCTAACAAATGTAAAATTAATTGGTATCTTCACTCTCTTTCAAAATAATAACAATGACAACAATTAACTATAATAATAAACCTTAGATTATTTTATTTATTTATTTATTTTTATTGTGTTTTAGGTTTTGGGGTACATGTGAAGAACATGCAAGATTGTTGCATGGGTACATACATGGCAATGTGGTTTGCCGCGTCCATCCCCATCACCTATATCTGGCATTTCTCCCCATGTTATCCCCTCTCCAACTTCCCACCCCGCACTGTCCCTCCCCTTTTTCCCCCTGACAGACCTCAGTGTGTGATACTCCCCCTCCCTGTGTCCATGTGTTTTCATTGTTCAACACCCGCCTATGAGTGAGAACATGCAGTGTTTGATTTTCTGTTCTTGTGTCAGTTTGCTGAGAATGATGGTTTCCAGGTTCATCCATGTCCCTACAAAGGACAGGAACTCATTGATTTTTATGGCTGCATAGTATTCCATGACGTATATGTGCCACATTTTCCCTGTCCAGTCTATCATCGATGGGCATTTGGGTTGGTTCCAAGTCTTTGCTATTGTAAACAGTGCTGCAATTAAATTCATTTGCCAGTTCCCAAATTATATACTATTTTTGCTTAGTATTTTAGTTGTTTTTCTGTATTTTCCTACAAATTAGACATTATCATATTTTATGCCAATGTTTGTTTGAAATTACCCACAAACTAACTGGTATATTTTCTTGTCATTCTTTTTTGCATTTGAGATTTTTTTACCTAGAACCACCATCTTTCTGCCTAAAGTATTACATCCTTCAGAATTGTCTTTAGTAACTGGTAAGTTCTCATTTTACTCTGATCCTTAAAAGATACTTTATATGTATATACAATTCTAGGTTGTAAATATTACCATCTCAGCATATTTAAAAATTATTTCACTTTCTTCTTTGTTACTACAAATGAGTCCATTTTGTGTCTTCTAGACATTTCTGTAAGTATTTAGTCTTTTTTCCTCCTCCTGTTAGGATCTCTTTACATGGTTTTTAAATGTCTTATAGGTGAAGATTTCCTTCAATTCATCCTGCATTGTGTTCACTGTGCTCTTAGAATCTAAAGATTTTTTTTTTTAACAATCCTGTGAAGTTATTATCCTCTACCATCCTGACTGTTGCCTCTTTCCTTATCTTTGGTATGTCCTCTGCAACCCTGACAAGAACATGTTACAGCTTCTCGTTTTATTCTCGAAGCCATTTAACTTCTCTTCGTAGTGTGCTTCTGCTTCTCTGAACCAAACTCTAAGTTATTCCTTCAGCTTTGTATTTCACTTTAAAATGTCTCTCTTCAACTTCATGTAATCTGTTCTTTAATCTATCCATTGAGCTGTTAGTTTCAATTGTTACATTTTCATTTATAGAGGTTTTATTTCAAACAATTTTATTATTCTTTATTTATTACTCACCACTGTGGATTTTCTGATAGCTGAAAATAATTTTGCTCTGGCTTGTATGCATAGCTCTGTATGTTTAATATATATTTTTAGTTAATCTGTTTTTGGAACAGAAAAATAGAGATGATTCATATGCTTATGCTGTCATTGTTAATTTGAAGGCAATATTCTTTTTCTTACCTTAAAGCAAGTATTAATCTCCACTTACCTATCTTATTCCAAAGCCTGAGCTCATTCATTACTACCATCTAAAGGCATTTCTATTATTATTGTGTATCTTCTATTCACAAAATTGTTTTAAAATTTATTTTTTATTTGACATAAAGAATGTTCTTATATCTCGAAACTGTTTTTAAGACTAAAATTATCTCTAGCAAGACTCTCTATTCGTGTTCTATAAATACCTTGAGGATGTAATTTGTTATACAGAAGTTGACATTTTCCTCATGTTTATTTGTTCTCATTAATAATTTTTGAAACAAATTAATGATTACTAATCACACTTAATATCTTACATTTGCAATATGTACTTTTTAATAGTATTTTAAAATTTAACCTGTAGTAAGCTTTGTGAAAGATAATCTGTAAATGCATGTCATTATTGCCTAAAAGGCTTATAAAATATAAACCTGTAAATTTGCTTATACTGCATTAGTTTATCTTAGGGAATATCAAATATACATTGAATTTTTATTTAAAAAGCTATGAAAACTGATCATTACATTTCATATATCTTAAAAAAGTAAGAATTACTTGCTAAAGTAAGAAATGTATTAAATTATGGTACATGATATGATAAAATATTCAGCTATTAAAGATAATAATTTCTAAGAAGAATATTTAACTTTGAGAAATATGCTTATAATATGAAAAGTGATAAACACAAAAAACAAAAAATATATACCATTCCACTAGTTCCTTCTGTGTCTATTTATCTATGTATCTGACAAACACCCAGAAAGAAAAAAAATACATTAAAATGTTAACTATAATTTTTCTACATGATAAAATTCTGATATTTTTCTTTATATTTCCAATTTTTTTAATTTTGATAATAAATATAACATTGAAATTATGAAAAAAGTTAGCATTTTTTATTATTGTCACATAGCTATGTTCAAAACAGGGAAATGGAAAAATTAAGAGAGAGAGAGAATGAAAGAAGAAGAAGAGAAGAAGGAATGAAGGAAAGGAGGAAGAAAGGAAGGAAGACGAGAAGGAAGGGAAAGAGGGAGGACATCGGATGCCCTCTATACTGACATATTCTGTTTACTTTTTAATATATAAAGTAAATACAAAACTAAAAGACCTGGTGTTGATCACTGCAGGCACTTAAAACTCATCAGTTTGAGTCTGCTAACATTTAGGAAAGCAAACAGCCAACCAGGGGTTCCAAATAAAAGCACAGGGCAGAAGTCAGCAAAGATCATTATGGCAATCTTCAAAGGCTGGCTCAGACCACACATTTAGTGATAGCTCACATGGTCACCATTCAAGAATTCAGAGAAGGAAGAAGAAGGGGCCAGATTTGGGACAGGGGCCAGAATTGGGACAGGGGCAGGGTAGAAGAGCTATTTCCTGTGCCAAAACCCTGTAAGCTTATAAAGAAGCTAAGTGATGTCAAATTTGAAAGGGACTGAAGTAAACACTTCTGAGTTAGAGTGAGTGATGTCGGCACATTTATGACTTGGAATGAATCTTTTGTTTCTCTCTTTGCCACTGAAAAGTTATCTGTACCACTAATACACAGTAATAGCCATGACATTTTGGTTACCAGAAGGAGAATCTTCTCTGATTATCTTAAGTGAAACATGCTTTATTAGAAAGACAGTATGTAGTCTCTCGAAAGTCAAAACCAATCTGTTTTCTAAGGTCTGCTGCTGTTGTTATCTGTTTTGTGTCTCTCATTCTAGCCTCTTCATTCTGCTTTTGTCTGAAGTTAATTTTCTCTGTTTCTCTCACAGCTTCCCACAGCTTCCCTTCCCTTCCCTCCCCTCCCCTTCCCTTCCCTTCCCTAACCTTCCCTTCCCTTGTCTTCCCTAAACCTTCACTTCCTTTCCCTTCCCTAACCATTCCCTTCCATTCTCTTCCCTTCCCTAAACCTTCCCTTCCCTTCCCTTTCCTAAACCTTCCCTAAACATTCCCTTCCCTTCCCTAAACCTTCCCTTTCCTAAACCTTCCCTTCCCTTCCTTTCCTTTCCCTAAACTTTCCCTTCCCTAAACGTTCCTTGAAGCTTTAGCTTCTCATACTGCCAACAATGGATTCAACTCTGTGTCACTTCTAGGATCCAGGTCCACTATCAATTCCTTCTCTCAGTGTTATTGTTCTTAAGTTTTCAGAGAGGATTCCATTGCCAGGTTGGATCAGTGTCACCTATTGTACAATCAACGGTGGTATAAGATATATGGGTATACAGGGTGGGACCTCTTGAAGGCTATGTATGAAGTATTGTCTCTCTACTAGAGTTAGTGGTTGACATGTCTGCTGCATGTATTTCTTAGGGGAAAAAGCCATAGCTGCTTGGCAAAGTTTGATTATGAGGTAGGTATCAGACACTAAGGAAGGATTAAAGAGGGACATACTTATTGAGCACCAGGACCTATATGTATGGTAGCCCAGTTAATTATGTGAGCCATTAGTGTTTTAACAGTGCTTTATAATTATTTAATATCTATTAGTAAGCATTAGGTGCTTTGCCATATGTCATATCGTTCCATCCTCATACAAATGCTTTGGAGTTGGCATTGCTGCCTTAATTCACATATGAAAAAAGTTAATCTTTAGGATTTCAAATAATTTGTCCAAGGATACACAATAGAAATAAAATTTGAAAAAAAAACTCATGCCTGTCTGACTACATTAGGTAATGTTTTTCTTAAAACCTAAGTTTAGCCTAGAGTCAAGCACTGATTTACTGTGTGATCTGGAATAACTCACTTACACTCCAACCTTTATATTTACATCCATGAAGTAAGAATATTCTACAAGATATCTCTATGGTCCATCTACATTATACCATTTATGAAACTTTAATAATATTTTACTTGTCATTTTGTTTTATCCCATTTTTAATCTGTGTCTCCAGTTTTTAAATTTTAATAGTGATTCTAGTAAGCACACTAGAAATAAATATTGGTAATAAAAAGAAAAATGATTTACATTAAAATAATAAAGTGGTGGTTCCAATTTCACCATTAATAACTCAAAATTTTAAATATATAGCATTAAAACCATGAACATATCACAGATTACTTCAAAAGAAATTAGCCAATGTAAACTCATGCTTGCTTTCTTTTCCACAGCCATTGAAAGAGACACTGAGAAGAATCAGACATAGACTGCTCTATCGAGCAAGTGTTTCTTGGACATACGAGTAAACGTGGATGAAAGGATGGGATGGTAGAAAGTGCAGACAATGAAATTACTTAGTTTGGAAGATTTGAAAAAAGCTTCCTAAAAGGAATAGCATTTGAAATGTGTTTTGAACATATTAGCCAAGAGTAATTATCCATCAAAATCAGTAATAATCACTGCACATTTTAAACAAAACCAAATAAACTCTTTAAGTTGATTCGAAATAACTTGATTTTTACGTACTATATTTTTTATATAAGTCTAAGCTCCTTAACATGGAATAATGTTTATAAACAGCAGCACCTAGAGACAAAACTTATAAAATTCTGACTCCGAGACTCAAACCCAGCCAGTTCCTTGTGGGAGAGCACATTCAGAACCAGAGTGCAGCTGCAAGGCTGTTTCTCTTGACTTGTGTGGCACAGAACTGAGAGAGTGTAAAGGACGGGAAGTGATGTGGAACCGGAATTCAGAGTGATCCAGGTCCCACTGCAGTAAAAGTCTGTCTGAGAAGCAGCTGAGTACATAAAAGCTCATAAAGAAAACCAAAACAATGATATTCCCCATTGTGACTGTTTAGTCTTTCTGTAGAGACTCATGGGGTCCTGGCTATTATCTATTTTTAATATCACTTGACCTGAAAATTTATGCTACCATCTGGTAGAAGAGGAACATTTTTGCTCTAATGTGAATGTGGGTGAAGAAAAATGATCAGGGGAAGAGTCATAGAATATTTAAGTCACTTAGTTTTTGACATTTTACACATGACTAGACACATTAGATATTCTAACCAATAGATCAGTCATTTAGTGTGCATCTACTATACTTTTTATCCTGTGGCACCAAATTTTCTTTTCTTTTCTTTTTTCTTTTTGAGACAGTCTCGCTCTGTCACCCAGGCCATGGTGCAGTGGCATGATCTCAGCTCACTGCAACCTCTGTTTCCTGAGTTCAAGTGATTCTTGTGCCTCAGTCTCTCGATTAGCTGGGATTACAGGTGCCTGCCACCACACCAGGATAATTCGTGTATTTTTAGTAGAGACAGGATTTCACCATATTGGCCAGGCTGGTCTTGAACTCCTGGCCTCAAGTGATCCACCTACCTTGGTCTCCCAAAGTGCTGGGATTACAAGTGTGAGCCACCATGTCCAACCCCTGTGTCAGTGAATTTTCAAGTGGGAAAGTGTTGAATCTAACACTCTGTTGTATATATATATCATCTTTTCCTTTAAAATAGAAAATATAACTTCCCTTTGGAAAGTTATTGCAAATTATTTTATTTATTTCATTCTGACTTACCACCACTTCCTCATCTTTTGTTTAATAAATCAGACAATTATGCCTTTCTGCAAGAACTGAGCTAAATATCTCATGGAATTTAACTTAATATTCACAATTGAATATTCAATCGAGAGTCCAGTATAGGGGCCTAATAAGCACTGGGGATTCTGTTGAATGCCCGTCATACATAAGCTCTTACTAATGCCATCAGGGATCTTAGAGTGAAAGAATCAGATGAATAATTTAGATGCAGCTGTATGTGTACATGCAGGGTACAGAGCCACACCTGGTTCATAGGTGTTACAGACCAGGGAGAGATTAAATGTATTGGATCAAAAGAAGGTGGCGGGGTGAGGTGGTGACTACTGCATAGTGCTCAGAGAAGTTCTCTTGGAGGAAATAATATTTGCGCAAGAGTTTTAAATACAGACAGTAATTTGCCAAGTGACAAGGGGGAAATGTCACACAACTCTAATGAGCAGAATTGACATTTTCAACTTACGTTTCCATTAAATTAAACATTTAGGCTGTACAATAAAAGTCACAATGTGAATGTAGAAGACTCAAGTATCCAGCGTGCTGGACAATGGTGTTGAACACACCATGAAGCCAATTTTCACCAAGTGCTGTTCTGCCCTGTTGCCTCCCTGTGTTACAGTGATGAAATGGGATCTATCCCTCTTCCGAGGATCCCTTTCTGTGGAAAGAACTAACTTAGCACAACCCTTCTGTCTTCTTTTTATCTCTAGGAAGAGGAAGTGACTATATGATTGGTGATTTAATTACCATGTGATCTAGCAATCCCATTCCTGGGTGTATAGCCAAAGGAACAGAAATCAGGATCTCGAAGAGATATCTATCTGCTCTCTTATGTTAATTACAGCATTATTCACAAGAGCCAAGACATATAAGCAACCTAAACCTCCACCAACAGATGAAAGGGCAAAGAAAATAGGGCATATACGTGCAATGAAATATTATTCAGCCTTAAAAAAGAAGGAAATGTTGTCATTTACAACAACATGGATGAAGCCTGGAGGACATTATGCTAAGTGAAATAAGCCAGACACAGAAAAGTACAAAATGATTCTAATTTATAAGATAAAACAAAAATCTTCAGACTTATAGAAGTAAAGAGTGGAATGGTAGTTGTCAGGGGCTGGGGTTAGGGGGAAATGCCCAGTCAAGTGCAATCTCTTATTCTGTAATCCTTTAAATTTGTTATTAATGGCCAGCAAACTCTCTGATATCCTCAAACATTTCTCAAACATATACTGAATCTGACTGTCCCCTGACATTGCAACTCTGGTCATAGTAAGTCCTCCTATCCCAGCTGTTCAAGAAGCAGTTCCTTGATCAGATGCTCTTGGGACATCTCTTACCACTGGGTGAGCAGCCATTTCTAGTAAAGGCTGGTTATTCTCTAACATCCCAGGAAACAATGCAGCAAACATAGTTGAGCTTTTTACTACCCTTTGCTCTTCCAAATGATATCTCCTGAATTTTTCTTCAAAAACCCAAGATCCTTGAATGCTTCTGACACCAGATTTTACTGCCCACTGCCTTTCACAATCGCCGCCCTCTAAGAGTCTCCCTTTACTTCTCCAACTTGATTGATTATTTTAGTATCTGACCCACTGTAGTTTTTGACACCATTCTTACTGCCATTCTTGTGTAAGTGGTCTTTCTCATTCCTGTAGGTGATCGCACATCAGTGTCTCCCTGCCCCACAGCCAGCCACCTACTCCCATGGTTGCAATAATGGCAATGTCTCTGAAATATCAAATTTAAGCACACTTCCCCATGACTACCACCTACCATCATTCCAGATTTGCCTCTCCCATGATCCATCTTCCATCTCTAGCTACCTCTATCTTTCACTGAAAATTCAATCTTTTGGCCATTTTCTAATTACTAACCACTCACCTTGCCCTTATTTCCATACTTACAGCTTAGATTCCATTGTCCATCATTATAATTTCTCTTTATAAGCACTTCCATCCCCCCTGGATTTTTCTTTCCTCCTGTAACAATTTGAATTCTTGGTAAAGAAAATAATTGTCTGCTCTTCATACACCTAAGTAATAGATTATTGCTGGAAAATAATAATGACATAGAATCATGCAGTGTGTATGACCTTATAGTCCATCAATAATTAAAATTCTAGATCCTATTATTTCAATAAATTATATATTTCCCAAGTATGTTTGATTTTCCAGTCTCCAAAGAATTATTATTTCATAGCCCCTTTTTCTTTTCACATCTCTTACAGGTATTTCTCTCTTTGTTCTTACGTGATGACTTTACCTCTTTCTTATCTATACAAGTAATTGAAGAGGACCTTTTTCACTTTGTCTTCAATATAGTCATTGTTTTTCTATTGTTATAGATGAAGAGACCCTGCTTCTAGCAAAAGCCAGTGGTTTTATGTTTTTTCTGAATCCCATCTTTTTTCTCCACTTTACCTCTGTATCTTCTTTATATTTTTCATCTTTTTTCACTTCTTTTCAGTCATCTCCATGAGTGTATAAACATGATTTAGTCTGTTACATGTTTTAAAATATTTCTGTCCTGAACACACATTCCCCACCCATTATCATTCTATATCTCTGCAAGATTTCACAGCAGACTTTCTAAAAAGCCTTGTCTCTTATAGCTGCTGCTATAACTGCAACTCAGAATATCTCCATAACTTCTGCTTCTCACAATAATCCCACTCACAATCCTTATAAATACAGAAACTACCCTAATTTCCTCTTAAAATATTTAGGTGGAAAGATGTTTTTATATATACTTATACTATCATGTATAATTTTATATAAATAAATGAATAAGATTCTATCAAAAGTGTTGTGGGTTTTTTTTTTCCTGTGTACTGTTTTCTTGAATCCTTTTATGTCCTCCTTTCTAACTAGTGAAATGAACTGCCCTTGCCAAGGTCATCCCCAGTGTCAGATCTTTGTTAAATCAATGTTTCTTCTTTATTTTTCATTTTGATCTCTCATCAATTTTTGATGTACTTAACAACTCCATCTTCATTTAAGCACTTTCTTCTCTCAGATTTTGTGGCACTATTTTATTCCAGTTTTACTCCTAATTTACTTGCCTTTTCTTGGCTTCTTTGTATGGAACTCTACATGTTGGCTTCCCTGTTCTCTCTCTTGGGTATCTTCTCTTTCTACGCACACTCCTTAGGTTAGCTCAACAATCCGTGTGCTTTCAAATAGTTTCTATAGGCTCAATCTCTACCCCTACCTCTACCTCTGCATTGTTCTTCAAAAATCCAAAATCATTGGATGCTCGTGACCCAGATTTTGCTGTTCACTTCCTTTTACCATTGCCCCCCCTCCGAGGGTACCCATTTACCTCTACTCGTAACTTCCTATAGCTTCATACTTCTTTTTTATTTCCACTTAAATTTCTAATAATCATTTCACACTTACTATGATCAAAGTAGAAAATTTTTTTCCCCAAAAATCTGCTGATTCTTCAAACGTTCTCATCTGATGAAATGGCTTCAGCAGTTCCAAGTTTTTCAAGGCAAAAATCTAGGAGTTATATTTGATTTGTCTCGTTTTAATACAATATATTAACAAGTCTTGTCAAATTTACTTCAAAACGTATCCAATCCCATGCAACCCTCGCGACCTCTACTAGTAGCACTAATTCTCTCACCATTGTTATCTCTTGTGTGATTCCTTAAACAGTCTCCTAACCCATGTCTCATATTTTCTCATGTCTCTTACATTCTGTTCCCCAAACAGCACACAAAGTGCTATTTTACAACTTCAAATGTATATTTAACATTCTCCTACTAAAGTCTTCCCCGTGAACCCCCCATTTTGCCGTAATTCACAAACCCTTCAATTAGCTGAGTCCTGCCTATTTCACCTTAGTTAATAACATTATTCTCCTAATCCCCCAGTGAGAACTAAGTTGTTCTTCTCTTACATATCTGGCATTCCAAACTCATTCATTCTCTAGAACCTCTACATTACAGTCCTACTCACAATCTTATTCCATATAGAAACTACCCTGGTTTAAAACATTTTACTTTACATTTCTTCTTAAAAGATTGGGGTTTAAAGTTTTTCTTCTTATGCATGCATGCGTATATATACATAGGGATAGTTTTATAGAAATAAATAAATAGGCAGGGTGCAGTGAAGCATGTCTATACTCACAGATACTCATGAGGCTAGGAAAGAAAAATTGATTTATCTCAGGAATTTGAGGCCATCATCGGCAACATAGCAAGACACCATCTCTAAATTTTTTTAATTAAAAATAAATAAGTAAGGTTATATAATATGCTGTGCTTTTTCTACATGCTTTGTTTTCTTGCATCCTTTCCCTTTCTTCTTTCTCTCTGTTGACCTTCTCTACTTCCCTAACAGAAGGCTTGGGCAATGTGATTAACTGATTTTAAAAAGTGACTCACATTCTTTGCTTCTTTCTGTATCTTCCCTTTTTGCAATGTGTCTTTGCAGCCTTGCTCATCACCACATGGAGATGACTCTCCTTGCTTTGAATCTGGGCTGGACTTGTGATTTACTTTGACTAGTAGAATATGGCAGAAGTAATGGTATACACATGCTAAACTTAACTCTCACTTGACTATGTGAAAAGCCTGAGTAAGCGTATTAGAGGATGAGAGTCCATGTAGAAGAAACTCACCCTAGACCAGCCATGCTACACCATGTAGCCCCAGCTGACCCACCTACTGACCTCCGCTGTATAATGAGCTCAACTGAGATCAGCCTAGCCCAGGACAGACCTCAAGAAATTGATCAATGGATTCATGAGAATAATGCATTTTTGTTTATCTCTTTATTATTCTTAATTTCTGGGATACTATGTGCAGAATGCGAAGTTTTGTAGGACATGGATGAAGCTGTAAACCATCATTCTCAGCAAACTAACACAGGAACAGAAACCCAAACACTGCATGTTCTCACTCGTAAGTGTAAGTTGAACAGTGAGAACAGATAGACACGGGAGGGGAACATCACCCACCGGGGGCCTGTCAGGGGTTAGGCAGCAAGGTGAGGGGAGAGCATTAGGACAAATGCTTAATGCACGCAGGGTTTAAAACCTAGATGACAGGTTGATGGGTGCAAAAAACCACCACGGCACACGTATACCTATATAATAATACATTTTTATTGTTTTAAGCTATTTGATTTTATGGTTTTTTATAATACAGCATTACTGTGAGCATAAAATACTGGTTCAATCAGAGAAAGGAAAAGTATTCTAGCTATTTCATTAGGAGAAGATTTATCACATGGAGTTAGATGTTTCCAAAATTACTGGAGAAGCTTGGGTAGAACCATGACCAGCTTCAGGAAATCAGCAAGTGCAAGAATAACAGAAGCCACTCACTTGTCATTGTTCTCAGCTGCTTGCCCACCAAAGTAAATGGTTTTCAGGAGCTTTCCAAGAAGCAAGGCAAAATTCACAATGCAGTCTGTCTGCCTTTATATCTTCAGTTAATTTATGTAAATAATTTATAAATTCTTCTGCATTGTCTCCATGTTCATGTAATTATAAAGGGTCAAATATATCCTTGCACATGTAAAAACATATATATGCACGAATCTATAAATATATTGGGCAATGTTGTTATTATTTTATAAAAGTTGAACTATAGTCAATACCTTGGGAGCCCACCCCTTGCATCAGTGAGGGCTGGATGTGAGACATGAAGAAGAAAATTATTTTGGAGCTCGGAGATATAATGACTACCCTGCTTGGTTTCAGACTTGTGTTGGTAATGTAACCCCTTTTTTTGGCTGATTTATCTCTCTTGGAAGGAGTTTATTTATCCAACACCTGCACTCTCATTATATCTTGGAAGTAGCTAATCTGCTCTCAATTCTATAGGCTCATAGATGGAAGGGCCTTGCCTTGTCTCAAATGAGACTTCAGACTGTGGACTTTTGACTTAATGCTGAAATGAGTTAAGACTTGGGGACTGCAGAGAAGGAAGAATTGTATTTTGTCATGTGAGAAGAACATGATATTTGGGAGGGGCTAGGAGAGGAATTATATGGTTTGGATTTGTTTCCCTGCCCAAATCTCATGTCTAATTATAATCGCCACTGTTGGAGGAAGGTCCTGATTGGAGGTGACTGGATCATGAAGGCAGATTTTCCCCTTGCTGCCCTTGTGATAGTGGTTAAGTTCTCATTAGATCCGATTGTTTAAAAATGTGTACTACATTTTCCTTCTCTCTCTTTCTCCTCCTTTAGCCATGTGGGAAGTGCTTCCTTCCCCTTCACCTTCCATCATGACTGCAAGTTTCCTGAGGCTTCCCCAGTCATGCCTTTTCTACAGGCTGAAAAACCGTGAGCCAATTAAAATTCTTTTCTTTATATGTTACCCAGTTTCAAGTAGGTCTTTACAGCAATGCAAGAACAGATTAATGCAAACTATAATACATATATTACATTGCATCTTGCTTCTCACTTAAAAAATCTTGTGAAATGTCTTTTAGTAAACTAATATAACCCCAATTTACTCCTTTTATTGGAGTACTGTATTTATTGGGGTAAACAGCTAAGCCAAATTTTCAACTTTAGATAAACTGTTAATACATAGATGTTTTTCCTAAACATCTATGATACTAAATAACAAATAAATGTTAATACTTTTCCATTTTTTCCTCATTACAAAGAGTCTACAGTGACTTATTTTCATGCATTGTTATTTAATTCTTAAAAAGTATAGAAAAATATAAACAAACCACAGGGTTATGCCATTTGTCATTTTTATTATGATTGATATTTGCAATGTACTTATAATTAATAATTTTTCATTATATCACTTAAAATTTCTTACAATGCTGATGAAGATGAGCATAGCAACTTAGACATCATTATAAGTCTGAAATAGAAAAAAAAAAAAAAAAAAGTATAGTCCAAGCCAGCCATGGTGGCTCATGCCTGTAATCCCAGCACTTCGGGATGCCAAGGCAGTTGGATCACTTGAGGTCAGGAGTTCAAGGCCAGCCTGGCCAACATGGTGAAACCCCGTCTCTACTAAAAATACAAAAATTAGCTGAGTGTGGTGGCGCATGCCTATAGTTCCAGCTACTCGAGCTGCTGAGGCAGGGCAATAGGTTCAACTGGGAGTTGGAAGTTGTAGTGAGCCTATATCGTGTCACTGGGCATGAGAGGGAGACTCTTCTCAAAAAAAAAAAGAAAAAAGAAAAAGAAGGTATAGTCCAAAGATGGAATTCTTTAATTGAAAGTTATATGTATATTTTAGTAAATATTTCCAGATTGCCTTTCCAAAAGATCATTATAATTCATACCCATTGATTATGTGTGAATATAGGTTATTTGTACTCTTGAAAAAATAGGCATTAGCAATAATGTCTTGTATATATACATATGTATATATGTGTGAATATATATGTAATTTCATAATAACTAATGAAAAGTACTATCTCATGCTGTAATCTGCATTTACCCATCCACAAGGGTGTTGCATATGTCTGCTGGTGATTTGAATTTGATATTGATTTATATACATACATATATGTTTAACATGGTGTTAAAATTTATTAACACAGTGTTTAAAAATGCAAATGCAAACCCTGAGTTATACTTCTTGTGTTTAAATCCTGTGAGTTTTTTTTTTTTTAGCTATGTCAGTCAGATTTTTATATTAAGTTGTTGAGTTCAAAAAATTACCTGGGGGATGCATCCCTGATTTTCATTGTCATAGATGTTTAGGAAGAACTGGAATTCAATTGAAGCCTTTCTATCAGTCATCAGTGATGAAAACAGAAGTAGAAAGCAAATAAAAACAGGGACTCACCGACTCACCCTTGTTCTCTTTCCTCTTTATCCATTTCAACTTTGAGGTATCTGTTCTGAATAATTGGCTATTTGGTCATAGTTCTTGCTTTAGTAATTTATTCAGTGGTATTAGCGGGTGGTAGGCTCTGAATACTTTAGTAGCTACAAATATCATTTCCTTTCCCCTATTGGGTGATGGAATATGGTTAGTGAGTCTCAGTACTTTTCTCACAAACATATGCAGATACTATTCTACCATCTTCTATTTTCCACTCTTTCCTTTACATTGTCCAATTACCAAACTGGTTTGTTGATTTTTTTATATACTAAATCGTCCTTTGTTGCTGGAAGTGGCGGTGTCTTTGTTTCTAAAGGCTACAGTTTCAATTACCTCTCTGTCTATTCATCTACCTTTTCATCTTTATCCTTGAAGTGCATACATTTTATCAAGATATGCCTAGGTGTGTATCATCTTTTATCAAATTATTCATTCTGCAGATTCAGGTCTTTCTCCAACTCAAAAGAAAAATTTCCTCATGTCATGTGTTTGATTATTTTCTTATTTGGATTGTGGGTCCTTCATGTCTCTTGTTATCTCCCTTACGATGTCTATGTCTTTGGGTTTTGGAGGTACACTAAAAATTAAAGCAATGCTAAATCATAATTACACAAATAAAGTATAATTACATAGAATTGTGATACTTATATGTTAAATCCAAGATTAATTAAGAATCTAATGTTTAAAGCCAATGATATGAAATTTGCACTAGAATTGGAATATAGGGAAAATGTAAATGTGTGATTAATGTCTTCAATCTTGTCAGTGTATTTCTATAACAATAAAAAACTCATTTACAGATTGTTGTCAAGTCTAAAATTGAGATCAGTGCATAGACAAATGATGGCTTAATCAACCCTTCAACCTACTTTTGTGTTAACTTTTAAGATGAACAAAGTACTGTGGGTGACTCTTTTGGAAAAGTCTTTTCAGAGAACAGTCTGTATCACCTGAGTATTGACATTTGAACAGGAGTTTGTTGGGATGTCCTCTCCATGTTTGGCTTACTCCTGCTTGCTCTGATCCAGAGCTACCATATCCGTGGCTTACTGCTTTATGTTAAATATCTAACAGTTTACCATATATTTTCATATAGGATGATGGCATGATTCAAAAAGTTGTTCAGATCTATTATCTATTCACTACAGCTTTCTGACTATGAACTATTGCCATCATTGAGCCTGGTGTTGCCCAATGTACAGAGAGACTTCGGCAGGGATAGAAGGGATTTATAAGAAGAATAGTTCCAATAAAGAATGTTTTTGAGCCACTGCTGCTGTCCCCCTCTCCTCACCATTTCCACTTTTCCTGCCACTCTACAATGAGTTTTTAAAATGTATTTTTTATTTCAACTGAATATATTCTGATTTTAAGTTTTAGACAAAACACTTACTAAATGAGAATATTTTAATATAACAAACATATACATATATGCCATCTCTTCAAAAATGGCATAAATTAGTTACAAAAATACAAATTATATGGCAAGAGAAAAATAAAACCTTATAATTAAATAGTAAAATGAAGCAATAGAGAGCTTATGAACAGAAATACATGCCCAAACGTTTTCATTTATCCTTAAAAATAAAATGCTGAATAAAATTTTATCTTAGAGCTTACTAGCATACAAGGCAAAAAGGCAATAGCTGTATGTTAAAATACTTTTTTCTCTTTCTTGCTCCCGTTGCTAATCCATCACCAAGTCCTACCAATTTTGCTTCCTGTAATGAATCCATACAGATCTCATCAGCTTCTTCACAAGTGTCTGAACACCAGCCAGTGATGTTTCTTACTCAGCTTATGATAATGGCCTCATCTGCATTTACAATTTACCACTCTGATCTAGCCACAGTCTACTTACTTTCACTTAGTAATCAGCAAGACTTATTTAAGAAGGTAAATCTAATCCTGTCATTCCCTTGATTACAATCCACCAGTACCTTCTTTTTGAATAGGGAATAAAAGGTGTGTATTTTTCTACCATTACTTACAAGGCTTTTGAAGCCTTGGTCCCACCTCTTTCCCAAGTGTCTTAATTGCCTCCTACCATCTCTCTAGCCCTTAGTATTGTCTGCTAATACCTCAGCAGAGCCAAATGCTCTCTTCAGAGAGATATTTTCTGTGCTTAGAGTGTTTTTTTCTCTATCCGCCCTCCAAAACCCAATACCCCCTACTCATCATGCCAATTTTGTCTCTAGCGTAAAGCTATGAGGGAAGCCCCTGGAGGAAGGTTAGTTCTTCCAGGTTGTGCCCCCATAGTAGCATGCCTTCTTCCACTGTGTATCCTTCCCACTAGACTCTAAGCTCCATTCACGCAGAGACCATGCAGAGTTTTCTTCACCACTGTAACCTCCGTATCTATCACATTACCTGACATTTAGCAGGAGCTCAAACTCGTATTTGTTAAATGCATGAATGAATGAATGACTGAATGAATAAATGAACACCTACATGTCTTATTTCAAGAGTCATAAACTGTAAAGTGATTGGAGTGTAAATCTTTTGCTAAAGGAACACTTTGAAGAATTAGAAACTCAAAATCTAAAGAGGGTAGATTGCAGTCTTCTCCTTCTGGCATTCTCTTCATTTTTCTTTCTTTGGTGGTCCACTTGGACTGCAGCCATGAGTCTCTGGTGCCAATTTGTCTCACATTATGAACTGAAGTGCTCCATAAACCACCTATAATATGCTGGAATATGGCTCCTGGGCTTTCATGTTCACTGTGAGAACCGCCTGCTCTGCTTACATAGCATCTTTATTATTTACCCAGAGTTATGGAGCCCCAGGTCAGGACAAGTCAGAGATTTGCTCTTCAGAGCCAGATATTTGACTCTATTGCTACTTAAACATGCCATTTCTACTTGAGGTATCAGAGACTTTTACCACTATATGTCCTATCTGCAACCACTGGGAGAATATTTCCCATAAATCAATACAGCAAATATTTATGGAGTGCCTCACATAGACTCAGACTTCAATGGGTCTGTAGAGACTGTCTAGTCAGGCTTTCTTATTTTACAGAGATGATAACAGAGCTCTGGTGAAAAACTAGGAATTCTGTTCTCCAATATATAAAATAAGTCTGTACCCAGACTTATTTTTTTATATTTCTGTAAGAAATATAAAAATAATTAAAATGCTCTCCTTGTCTCAGCTTACGTAGGCAGGGGAGGAGGTCAAACAAGTAAACTGGCAATAATAACATATATTGACTGTCTAACAGTGATTGGCATGTAGCAGGGAGATAATAATGTTCTCTTAAATAAATGGACAATTACATGAGTGAATTAGCTGATAAATCAATCAGAAATTCATATAGTATGATACTTCTAAGAGCTCTTTATATTTATGTGACTGTTCATTATTAACTGTCCCCTTTATATATTAAGTTAATGAGAAGGAACAGTTTTTATAATGGGCTTATTATTGGATCCTCTATGCCTCACACAGTACATAGAAAGTAGGAATAGTTGACGTTCACTATTTGTGGATTTTGTATTTGAGGATTGATCTACTGACTAAATTTAATTTTTAATCCCCAAATTAATACTTACAGTGCTTTCACAGTTGGTCTCAGATATGCACAGGCGGTAAAATTTGAGTCTTCTGATACAATCTCAGTTTCCCAGCCAAGATCAACAGAAAGTGACACTCTGCCTTCTTCTTTCAGCTCTCGTACTATAGACAAGTGTTTTTCTCATCATCTACGTAGTGCCTGTGTTACGCAATTATGTGTGTTTTGTTGGTAATTTCTTTGTATAAATAATTCCAAATTGAGGTGTTGTCTAGTGTTCCTAAGTGCAAGGCCACAACGTGCCTTAGAGAGAAAGCATTGCGCATTAGATATGTTTGATCAGGCATGAGTTACAGCGCTGTTGGCTGTGAGCTCTGTGTTAATGCAACAACAGTACTCAATTAGTAAAGTGTCTTTATGGAAAATGCTCAGAAAGCGAAGATTATACATTGATTGGTTGGTGAAAACGTTGTGACCAGAGGCTTGCAGAAACCTAACTTTGTACTTCCCCTAAGAGCAATGGTTTGGTATTCGCTAATTCAGTGTTTGTGAATGTAACTACTGTTGATATTGAGAATTGGCTCTGTGTGCTTAATATGTACAAAAAGGAAGGAAAGAAGGAAGTCTATCAGTGGCAATATGAATAGTACTTTGTGAGAAGAGAGAAGAGTTAAAGTGTCAGAGTGCCATACACAACACCCCTGACCTACAACTGCCTTATATTACGGTCTTCCTCCATGGATTGTTCCCAGGGCAATCACTGGTAATAAAACCTTCGGATGCTGAAGTATCTTATATAAAATCATGTAATCTTTTCATATAATCGACACATATCCTTCTGTGTACTTTACATCATCTCTAGGTTACTTATAAAACCTAATATCATATAAAAATGCTATGTAAATTGTTGCCATACTGTACTGGTTTTTTATTTGTGTTACTTTTTGTTGTTCTATTGTTTTCTTTCTTCTCCAAATACCTTTGATCCATGGTTGGTTAAGTCTGCGATTTGGAACCCAGATACTGAGGGCTGACTGTATTGTGCAGGGATGGCACCTAGGAAGGCATACCATGATGAGACAGTGGTAGCACTCTCCATGAGTTCGTGCTAACAGCAGAGTCCTCACAAGTCATTAGGCAGACCACCTGCTACCCAAGTTCAAAGCTATGCTTTCCAGATTTGAGCTGTGTGACTTTAGGGAACTTTAAATAAAATCATAAACATAAAACATCCAGGGCCCGACATAAATTCAGCACATAATAAATATCATCTACTTTTTATTTTGTTTTATTTCAATTGTTTTTTTTTTTTTTTTTTTTTTTTTTGGATACAGAATCTCATTCTGTCACTCAGGCTGGAATGCAGGAGGACAATCACAGCTCACTGCAGTGTCAGTCTCTTGGACTCATGAAATTTGTAGAGACAGGGTCTTGCTGTGTTACCCAGGTTGGTCTCAAACTCCTGGGCATAAGCCATCCTCCCTCCTTAGCCCCTGCAAGTGCTGACATTATCAGCATAGGCCACCATGCGTGGCCTTCAACTGATATTTTTTTTAAATCAGTGGTTTTATATTGTAGCTAAAAATTTTTGCTGAGGTACACTTCCCAATTTATAAACCTAATTCTATGTCCAAATCCACTTTATGTTTGCATGTGCCATAAGGTTTTTTCTAATAGTCAGCACTCTGATGTTAATACTCACACACCAGCTTCTTATTTGCCATTTTGAAAATTGGGTCCCCTAAGGCTACACAACTATAAATAGTTTGATTTTCAGCCCACACAGATCTTGGCAGCATAGTGTCCTCTTGATTGCTCTGTTCTTGGAAGATAAGTGCAATTTTAGTGACTGTTTGCCATTTTGTGATGTCAATTAGTTTGGCAACAGGGCAATGATTCCAGAACTTTCTGCCACTTCAACTGAGCCAAGAAATAACAGCTCCTTCCTTTTATTATGATTGTCTTAATTTTTTAAAGGAGTGATAAAGGAGCAAGCCTTTGGTTTTTTTATTTCATTTTTAATTGACAAATAATAATTGCATGCTTGCCATTAAAGAGTTATATCTAAGGTCATTTTTAGCTTCTTATTTAGTCCTATAGTAACTGGAAAAAAAAAGAAAGAAAGAAGAAACAAGTTTTTGGCTGGGCACGGTGGCTCATGCCTGAAATTCCAGCACTTTGGGAAGCCAAGGCGGGCGGACCACAAGGTCAGAGATTGAGATCATCCTGGCCAGCATGGTGACCCGGGATGGCCACCTCATCTCTACTAAAAAAGTACAAAAATTAGCTGGGTGTGGTGGTGGTGCATGCCTGAAGTCCCAGCTACTCAGGAGGCTGAGGCAGGAGAATCACTTGAACCCGGGAGGCAGAGGTTGCAGTGAGCCAAGATCACACCATTGCACTCCAGCCTGGCAACAGAGTGAGACTCCGTCTCTAAAAAAAAAAAAAAGTTTTCTCCCAGGTTAGAGATCATAGTTCATTGATAGATCACTGTTACTTCCCCACCTGATAATTAATACTAATTTCCCTCTAGTTTCCTTCACAAGCCACATGCTAGACTTGGGAAAACTAGGCATCTATAACAGAAAAGATGTCGTGTTTGAGAGAATATGGACAGACATATTTTTCACTTTGTGTGGATAGTATCTCTTTGTAAATTTGTAATCATGTAGTGTTAGATAATACATTGCTACTAATTTAAGTAAAGATTATTGGGTTTACTTCTTTTGTTTTAAACAAACCCTCCAAAAAAGAGAAGTCATCTCTCATCGTTTGGAGAGGCAGGAATGGATTGACTACTAAGAGCACAGACTGACTCATCAGTGAAGATTCAATTTGACTGCATACAATAGTGTACTCAGAATAGTCAGCCTGGGCGTGGTCGCTCACATCTGTGATCCCACCACTTTGAGAAGCCAAGGTGTGTGGATCACTTGAGGTCAGGAACTCGAGACCAGCCAGACCAACATGGTGAAACTCTGTCTCTGCTAAAAATACAAAATTATCTAGGCATGTTGGCGTGCGCCTGTAGTCCCAGCTACTCAGGAGATGGAGGCAGGAGAATCACTTGAACCTGGGAGGCACAGGTTGCAGTGAGCTGAGATTGTGCCATTGCACTCCAGCCTGGACAACAAGAGCTAAACTCCCTCTTAAAAAAAAAAAAGGAGTTCAGTTTTTCTCTTAGGTAAAATGAGTCCAGAAACAGGTAGTCCAGGCTAGTATGATGGCAAGTCAAGGATATCTCAGACACCCAAGCAACTTCTATCTGTTCCAGTAATTTTAACAAGTGATTTTCATCCTCAGTGTTGCTTCAGAATCACAAAAATGATCATTGCAATTGCATCTATTATCTCTGCACTACAGATAGCAGGAGGGAGAATAGGCCTACTAAACAGAGCTTACCTTCCAGCTAAATAAGTCAGGTATCTTTATTTAAAACTTACCAGAAGCTCTACCTAATAATTTTCCCTTAGGTCTCATTGGCCATTTTTTTTAAAACAGAGTCTCACTCTTTCACCCCGGCTGGAATGCAGAGGCGTGATCTTGGCTCACTGTAACCTCTGCCTCCGGGGTTCAAGAGATTCTCATGCCTCGGCCTCCTGTAGCTGGGATTACAGGCGTGTGCCACCATGCTCAGCTAATTTTTGTATTTTTAAGAGACGGGGTTTCATCATGTTGGCCAGGCCAACTCCTGACCTCAGATGATCCACCCGCCTCAGAGTCCCAAAGTTCTGGGATTACAGTTGTGGGCCACCGCGCCTGGCCACTCACTGCCCATTCTTTTAAGCAAGGAAAGCTAAAAAAAATATAGGGAGTTGATATACATAAATAATTTAGCTGTCTGCTCTGCTGCCTCATATGGTTGTATTTGTTAACAAGAGGGAAAGCAAGACATTGAGAAAACAATAGAACTTCATTCCTTTGGAAGCTTTTCTGATTTGAGTTCTCTTTAAAGACACAAACTGATAAAATGCCAAGTATAGTAAATACATGTATAAACCAGATTCGTTCCCATTACAGACCCAATCTTGATGGTATGGGATTGGATGCGATGGTGAGGGAGTGACTGTAATGTGGACAGCTAGGAAGTTGCTAGGTGAACCTGTTGAGAGGCTCCTTCTCTTGCCCTGCACCTACCTTGAAGTGTGTCTCAACGTGAGAGTCTACTGACATTTCCATGAGGAGATTAGGGTGGAAATGGAGGCTGCATGGTTTAGCCAACTCAGGCTTCTATAACAATGTACCATAGACTGGGTGACTTATGCCACAGACATTTCTTTCTCACAGTCCTGGAGGCTAGAGGTGCCAGCAAGCTCCATGTTTGATGATGGTGCTTCCTGGTTGCAGCCAGTCAGGCACCTTCTTGCTGTGTGGTCAGTTGGTCTTTCTCAGTGTTTGTGTGTAAAGATGGAGAGAGATCTCTTTCTTCTTCTTTTAAGGGTGCTAACTCCAAAATGGTGGTCCCATCTTCATGACTGAATCTAAACCTTATTACCTCCTGTAGGTCCCATTATCAGTCAGGGTTCTCCAAAAAAACAGAATCAACAATAGATAGATAGATAGATACATGCATACATACATACATACATGCACACATACATATATATGTATTATAGGAATTGGCACAAATTATTATAGAGGCCACAGAGTACCACCATCTGACCTCTGCAAGCTGAAGAAACAGAAAAGTCAACAGTATTATTCAGTCTGAGTCCAAAGGCCTGAGAATCAGGAAGCTGATATCTGACAGCAGGAGATGATGTCTCAGCTCAAACAGAAGCAAATTTGCCCTTTGTCCAACTTTTTATTCTATTCAGATTTTAACAGATTGGATCACGCCCACTCACATTGGTAAGGGTGATTTTTTTTTTATGCAGTCCCCCAGATTCAAATGCAAATTTCTTCCAGAAACATCCTGTGAGATGCACCCAGAAGTAATGCTTTAGTAGCTATTGGGGTATTCCTTAGCCCAGTCTAGTTCACACATAAAATTTACTATCACATTTTACCTCCAAACACTATCACACTGGGGCTTAGGACTTCAACATATGAATTTTGGAAGGACACAAACATTTTGCCCATTAATACAAATCAGATTGTTTTCAACATTTTTTAACTTTTATTTTAGGTTCAGGTGTACATGTGAAGGTTTGTTATTAAGATATAGGTAAAATTCTGTCACAGGGGTTTGTTATACAGACTATTTCATCATCCAGATATTAAGCCTGGTACCCAATAATTATTTTACCTACTCATCTCCCTCCTCCCACCCTCCACCCTAACATAGACTCCAGTGTCTGTTGTTCTTTTCTTTGTGTTCATAACTTCTCAACATTTAGCTCCCATTTATAAGTGAGAACATATAGCATTTAGTTTTCTGTTCCTGAGTTAATTTGCTAAGGATAATGGCCTCCAGCTCCATCCATGTTCCTGCAAAGGCCATAATCTCATTTTTTATGACTGCATAGTATTCCAGTATATATATGCACCACATTTTCTTTATCCAATCTGTCATTGATGGACATTTAGGTTGATTACCTGTCTTTGCTATTGTGAACAGTGCTGCAATGAAAATTTGCATCCATGTATCTTTATGGTAGAATGATTTATATTCCTCATGTTACAGAGAAAAGAGAACACTTATACACTGTTGGTAGAATTGTAAATTAGTTGAACCATTGTGGAAAGCAGTATGGCAATTCCTCAAAGAGCTAAAGACAGAGTTACCATTTAACCCAATAAATCAGATTTTATAGAGAAAATATTTTCTGAATTCTTTCTATTTATCCTCACTGTTTTCTCCAAGTGGCTCATACTCTTTCCAGACAATCTTGTTTTCAGCCCCTCCAGCCACACTAGCTCTTCTTCCTCACACAATTCCAGTCTCCTGCAGAACTCACTTAGTAATGCAGAATTTAGTCAAGATTTCCCCAAATAGAAATTGCAGAGGAGGGTAGAGGAATTTGGGCCCACAGTTTCTGATGCAACAGCATAACCAGAGGTACCTGAGGGAACTTCTGAAAGACATGCGCAGTACAGCAGCTTACCAGAAAAAGAATGTTTTTAACAGTCTCAACAGGAAGAGTATGTTGAAAGAGACACAGGAGGTAGCAAAAATATGGCTCAAAAGGATCTTAGAGCAATTAGCATGTTAATTCTTTGGTGAAAGAAATAAACAGATACTGCCCCTCTTTCCTGTTCTCATAGAATTTTAGTCTAGGAGAATAAGCAGACAGTATGTGTGTAATTACACAGATATGCTTTAAGGTCCATGAGGACATCACTTTGTCTATTTCTGCTTACCACTGTGTCCACAAAACTGGGAACTGTGCCAAGCACACAGGAACTCAGGAAATATTTATAGACTCAGAGAAGGGAGAGAGGGAGAAGGATTAAAGATGAAGCTTGACGATTACTAGGTCATATCTGAGAGGGGGCCCAGGAGGAAGACGAGATATTCACAGGAGCCTCCCATGGTAGATGATATCTGTTTAAACCACAGAGGGAAGAACATGACAGGATGACAGCAGAGACTCAGGGACAACAGGGAGAGGCTAGACATGGGGCAGGAGCTGGACCATCTAGGCCTGCTAGGCTCGCTTAAGATTTTTCACTTGGCTGTTTGATGTTATGACCACTTGAGTCTTCCTCCTAAGCTTCCATGTGCAATTTTTGGACTAAATTAACTGTTAGTCTTTTTCAGTATTAGCTTAGTATCATCCAATCATTCAAGCAATCTTTCTGGGTCTTTCCAGTTTGATTAGAATAAAACTTCTCCCTATTTACAATAGCAAAGACATGGAATCAACCCAAATACCCATCAATACTAGATAAACTGGATAAAGAAAATGTGGCACATACATACCATGGAATACTATGCAGCCATAAAAGAAACGAGATCATGTCCTTTGCAGGTACATGGATGGGACTGGAAGCCATTATCCTCAGCAAAATAATGCAGGAACAGAAAACCAAACACTGTATGTTCTCACTTATAACTGGAAGCTGAACAATGAGAACACATGGACATAGGGAAGGGAACAGCACACACTGGGGCTTGTTGCGGGGTGAAGTAGGGGGAGGGAGAGTATTAGGAAAAATACCCTGACGCATGTTAGGCTTAATACCTACATAATGGGATGATCTGCGCAGCAAACCGCCATGGAACATGCTTACCTGTGTAACAAACCTGCATACCCTGCACATGTAACCCAGAACTTAAAATAAAATAATTAAAAAAAAAAAGAATAGAAGCGCTCCACCACTCAGGTATTTTCCTCTTCACATTTTTTCGCTGAAGGGTCCATGAGGGAGAAAGCCTACATGACATCATCAACTGTGTACTGGGATGGGAGGTGAGGTATACCCCTGGACTATGTTAGTTTTTTGGTACAAAATAGTGGCCTGATATCTGGCTTGGGAATCCCCAGAAATGCACTCAAGCATGCTGAAGCATGCCCTGCCCTGGAATTGCTAGAGAGTTACCACCCTTGGGGAAATTCATAATCACAGGGGTTGATAACCAGGGCATGAGGCTAATCAGGGGGTCCCCAGTGGGATGGAGCTCCCCACTCCCATCAGTGATCATTCTGAAAACACACCTTTAAATTGTTTTTTCTTTCCCTTTCTCACATGCAGTCACACAGTCCCTCTCTGGGATCTCCTCCCAAAATAAATCCCCAACCCCACACTCTTCTTGTCTTGAGCTCTCTAGAGGAACCTAGGCTACGATGGAGACCTAGAATAGCAAAAAAGTATCTATTTTCATGAAAATGACCTGGCTTAAGATTATATTTGTACTACATAATTTAATTTTATTTCAAAAATTAGAGTATTATTTCAGTGTTTCTCTCAGCATTTCTTTTACAATCAACACAAACTCCATGAAAGGCAGCATGCCATGTAGATAAGAGCATGGACACAAGAATTCAGGCAGCCTTTTCCAATGCTGGCTCCTTAAACTCTGTGGCTTTGAACAAATTTTTTTTTATTATGTATGTATGTATGCATGTATTTTGAGATGGAATTTCACTCTTGTTGCCCAGGCTGGAGTGTAATGGCGCAGTCTCAGCTTGCTGCAACCTCCGCCTCCCAGGTTCAAGCGATTTTCCTGTCTCAGCGTCCCCAAGTAGCTGAAGTTACAGGCATGGGCCACCACGCCTGGTTAATTTTATGTATTTAGTAGAGACAGGGTTTCTCCATGTTGGTCAGGCTGATATCGAACTCCTGACCTCAGGTGATCCGCCAGCCTCGGCCTCCCAAAGTGCTAGGATTACAGGCATGAACCACCGCACCTGGCTGAACAAATTATTTAATCTCTCCAAGCTTCAGATTCTTCATATATGTATACACTATATACAAATAATATTTCAATGAGTCCTAAAACTCATCTGAGGCTCAGAAAATGAAAACAAACTGCTCAAGGTCCCACAAGATCTCAGATCTCCCCATTCCCCAATCTAGTCATATCTTTCCCCCAGCCTGGCAGACATCAAAGAGAAGACGAGATGAATTTTTTGTGCGATTTGTGCCCCACTAAAGATTCTCCCAAAGAACATTCAAAAGTGAAAATTCTAGGGTAACAATGGAAATATGAGGATATTCTCTCTTTCTTTCAAGACTAGATATTAAATTATTTATTTCTTATCAGTCTGTAGTTCAATAGAGTTTACACAGCATTTTTTGATATCCATCATCTCAGTGTATCAACAAATAAACTCTGAAAAGAACATGGGATAAAAGTTTCTAGCCCCACTTAGCAGATTAATTCATTCATACACTAATTTATATTTTTATTCATTTGTTTTTTAACTCATTTTCTGTCAATTATGTGCCTAATATTGTGACAGGCATGGGAATATATAGTTGAGCAACCCATAGCCCTGTCCCGAACATCTTCACAATCTAGTGGGAAAAAATGGTCATGCAAACAGAAAAAGTGCATTACCAGTGCTATGATCAAAGCAGCTATGGACTGTCTTCAGCATACAAAGACTGAGAGAATCCTGCATGGGGGAGAGGGTAAACAGGGGAAAGAATAATGCTTGCTCAGGCTTCAGAGGTAAGAGCTTTTCACTAGATAGCTAATGGAGGCAGGGCATTCTTGAACAAGAGAACAGAGCACACAAGGCCATAGAGAGATGGAAAACCTATTATTCAGGAAACAAAAGTACTAGGGCATGTCTGAATCATAGCGTGCAAGGAAAAGCAGGATATGAAACACGTGGAGGAGAAGAGGTTGAAGAGGTGAAGAACAAATTATAGTGGTTAATCTGAAACTGGTTAAAAGGAGATTTTAATGTGTATTACACAGGAAGATGCCACAACCTGATGTTCATTTTACAAAGTTCACTCTAGTAGCATCAGGAAAAGTGGATTTGTGAGATAGATAGATAGTGGCAATGGGGCCAGTTAAGAAGTTGTTGCTATCACTCAAGAGAGATGATGAAGGTGTAACTTAAGGCAGAGCAGGGAGATACGGAGAATAGGGATGTTAGATGTTTTAAAGAGGTGGAATTGTTGGATCACCATCACTGATTGCAGGTGAAAGATGATAAAAGGAATTATTCAGGATAACTCCCATATTTATTTCATAGATTACTATGTGCATGGTGTTACTATTGCTCTATATTGACATGTTAAGAAGAAAACAGTAAGAAACAAAGACCGTAATCTAAAGTATGGACATATTGAGCTTGAACTGCATAGAGAAATACTCACTTACTATTTGACTAGTTAGTCTACAGTTTAGTATAGTTAAGGAGTGTGGTTAGAAGATTGGATTGGTGGTTCACCACCAAATTGATGGTCATTGAAGACATTGAATAAGATGACATTGCTTAAGAAAGGTTTGCGGAGCAGAAAGTGAAGAGAACTGAGGTCAGAACTCTACCATATGAACGAATAAAGGTTGGGTAGAAGAAATAGACCCCATGAAGAGTTTAAGATGAAATATGTATCGAATTAGGTGGAACAAAAAATGGAATTTATCTGTGAAGGAAAGAAGAGGGGTGTTTCTTAATCTACACAGGGGCTTAGAGTCCCAGGAAGGCATTGCTGCTGCTGTGTTATGGGACATTCAAGCATTTATATTGGCTATAGAGAAGGAGCCATTTTTCCAACTCCGAGGGAAATATTAAGTCAGGTTCTGGTTTTACATCCTAGGAAATATTAGAAGAATGAAAAGGTGAGTTGAAACAAATAAATGGAAAGGAATTCACGTTTGTATTAGTTTCCCATAGGTGCCATAATCGGGTTGCTTAAAACAACAGAAAATTATTCTCTCACAGTTCTAGATACTGGGTGTCTGGATCAAGGCATAGGCAGGATCACTCTAATTCTGAAGGCTCCAGAGGTTCCTTCCTTGCCTCCTCTGTCTTCTAGTGGCTGCTGTCTAATCCTTGACCTTCCTTGACTTGTAGCTGCGTCACTACAATGCCTGCCTCCATCTTCACAGAACTGCCTTTCCCCTCTGTAAGCTTCTGTGTCTCCAAATCTCCCTCTTCTTTAAGGACAGCAGTCATTGAATTTAGGATCTATTCTAATTCACTTTCACCTCATTTCATGTTGATTACCTCTGCAAAGACTTCATTTCCAAGTAAAATAGCCTTCTTAGATGCTAGGTATTAGGATTTCAACTTCTTTTTAGGGAAGACCTACAACAGCAGCACACACAATGGATCCATATGCATAGTTACTATTGCAGGGATTAAGTCCTGAAATAAGAGCTCACAGCCTCTAGGACCTCAGCAAACTGAAATATATGGTTGTCTAATGAAAGACTGAGGGAAGATGCAGACATACAAATTCCAATACACCATGAGAAGTAACTAGGTTGGTGCAAAGGTAATTGCAGTCTTTGCCATAAAAGTAATGGCAAAAGCTGCAATTACTTTTGCACCAACTTAATATTTTAGTAAGAGTCTGATCGTGGCGTGCTGTGGGAACACAGAGGAGGGATTGAATAACTCAGCATAGACCAGAAGATGAAAAGGCTTCTCTAAATTCAATGATGGCTGTTCTTAAATAAGAGAATAAAAAACAGAACTTTAATCTAAAAAAGGCAACTAAGACTCTGTGCCCCACAGAAAGTGTGTGTGATTGGCAGGCAGACAGAGCAAAGTGGGCAAAGGCATAGGTTGTAGAAAGGCCAGAGAACTTCATTAGCTGCCCACAGTGCCACGACCAGCTGTGATGAGACTCCATATTGTTTACTCCAAAGTCCATCTTTCTCCTACTCTGACACCTGGAGAAAGAAACAGTGATGCTGAATCCTTGGCCCAAAGCGTTTATTTTTTGATAGGGTATCTGCTTACCTGTTGTCCCATTATCAATCCCCAAAGGCCTTGAGGTTTACTGAAATGCATAAGGTGGAAGTAATGATTAATGTGTCCCAGGCCAAGAAGCTGCAGGAATAGGGATGCTCGGCTCCTCACAGAGATGCCATTGTTTCTCTCTGAGACGGTGTCCCTCCCTCTCACACCCTGACCACGGCTTCCCCAAGCAGAGTGTTTATGTGTTGAGTGCAACACTCCGTGGACTTCAGGGTCTAATGGGGTGTGAGAGGGGGCCTGGGGTTTTTCATCTTGTTTTCAGCTGTACAAACACCCTACACTTTCCCCTTCCACTCAGCGTTTAAGCTCAGGCTTGTTAAGATACCAGAGCTGCAAGGTGTTGGCAGGGACTCCACAAGTCGAAAGAGAGAGACCCAACGCCTTCCACTCTAACACCAAAGACATTCACAGTGTTTATTTTCTCAGCCTTCTCCTAAGCTCTCAGGTAAACATTTCACTGGTTGATATTTTGGAACTTCTCAGCAGCTTTGTTTAAAGGGAGGAAGATGGGCACTACGTTGTCCAAAGCAAGTGGAACCTCCTTCTCCAAAATGCAATGAGAGCAAATGAATTAAGAAAGAGATTTTCTCTCCCAGTTATTATCTTTTCTCTTCTTTCTTTTTGTTTTAACCTATCAACATTGACTTAAAACATCTTCCTCATGAGTGGAACCTTTTAGAAATTCATTGGGACTGACTGATTAGGAGGTTCTTTCTCCCTGAAACAAAAATACATTCAAAGGAAAAGAGAGGCAGGAGAAGAAAAACCAGCAAATGCTGAGCTACCCTTATCCATCACTTGCTGTGATGCAAACTTGTATTACCCCACTTAATTCTCATAGTGATGCAAGGTGAGTGGCATTTTCTTCTTACTGTGAAATAGAAAACCAAAGAAGATAGCCTATGGTTTCAATCAAGGTCTTTGTATCTCCAAGCCCGTCGTGCTTTTCTCTCTCTCCACCATGCTGTTTTGTCATCATCCTTGCAAAAAAAAAAATGATAGAAAGAGAAAGAGATGTGTACATCACCATGAAATAACCATGATTTTGATCAAACACCCACCGTTTGCTATTCAGATATAAATGACTGCATGATTTAGCAAAACAGCCAATAATCGGTATCACAAGAAGTGGCTTCAAGTCCTAACTTGGCCACTTAATACTGAAATTAATTATGGAATAAGCTGCATTTCCTGAGGTAAACTAAAAATCAGTGTTACATTTTTCGTCACTATCTTGTCATTTTGTCTTCTGAGCTTTCTTCCATCCTCTGGCATGAAATCATAGGCAGATTACAAACCATTTAGGTTATACTCAAGTATTACAGCAGTCAGCTATTGCTAAAATAATGCTACATTATTTTACCACCTCACACTCAGTAGTTTAAAGTAATGATTATTTATTACTGCTTAAAATCCTGAATTAGATGGAAGTTCATTGATATAGGCTGTTCTTGGTTTCAATATGTGGTTTGTGTCCAAGTCTACTTTAGGTGATTCTCATTTTCTTTGGACAAGTGACTACTCAGGAAATGCTCTCATGATGATTGCAGGTAGGCATACAGGTGAGGACAATGAAAACACAAGATCTCTCTTACCAAGTAGGCTTGGAACTAGCTCTCAGATACTTCTGCACCCATTCCATTGGCCCAGATAAGTTACAGAGGGCTGTGTGGGGACAGACCCACAGGTTACCTTGGTGATTCCTGCTTTCTGGTATTTACAGCTTTGTGCGAATAATCCCCTCCTTGAGTGTGAGTAAACACTCACAATAAACCAATATGCCAATGAAGAGGTCCAAACAAGGACCTGTGACTTGATTTTAGCCAAAAGAATATGGCAAAGGTGAGGGACTGCCACTTCGGTGATTGCATTACATCATATAGAACTTTGTTTTGCTGGTAGACTTACTCCTAGATTCTTTCTCTGGACAACCTAGAAGCAGCAAGTAGCCAACTTGGGAGGCCCATATTGCAAGGAGATGAGGATGAATTCCATCTGACAGTCAGCAAGAAGCTAGGGCCATTAGCCCTTCAACTGTCATCAATTCTGCCCAAGGGAAGGACACAGATTGGAAATTTTCCAAACTTTGGATATACAGACATTCTTAATGGAGCCTTCTCCCTTTGCTGTACTGTTATGAAGCATATCCTGCCAGGTTCTCCTTTAGAGTGCTATTTTGTTTTTCTTTAGGGCTGATTAAGATTCCAGTCCCTTTGTCACGCAAAACATATGTTGATGGCCTTTGCAGCAACATGGATGAAACCGGAGGCCATTAGCCTAGTGAATTAACACAGGAATAGAAAACCAAATACTGCAAGTTCTCACTTATAAATGGGAGCTAAACACTGAGTACACATGGACACAAAGAAGGGAACATTAGACACTGAGTCCTATGAGGTTGGAGGGTGGCAGGAAGGGGGAGGATTGAAAAACTACCTATCAATTATTATGCTGATTATTTGAATGACAAAATTATCTGTACATCAAACCCCACAACATGCAATTTACCCATGTAGCAAACTTACACATGTACTTGTTGAACCTAAAATAAAAGTTGGAAAAAAAAAGACACGTGTTGAGTTCCAAATGGTTTTCTGAAAATTCCCTTACCTCATTTACATTGTAGCGTGGACTTACAGATGGGGAAATACAGCTCTCCTTTGCTCTTTGGAAAACCTCACACTCCAAAAAATAGTGTTCTCTCCAGAAGTTGCCATTACCAAGCTGTCTCTTAAAGAACTCTTTACCTTCCCTTACACATCCTGGAGATAGGTAAAGAGATAATGTAAGCAGAACCAGTTCAGCAACACCATCTTTGCATGTTCTGCTCAGATCATTTTTACTTTTGGGGTCTTAGCGGAATCTCAGAGTTGGGAAAGTCCATTTTACCACTTTATTTTCTTATTAAGCATTTGAGGACAAGGTGCTTCTCCTGTCACTGTAAGTCATACCATCCACACAATGAAAATAAAAATAATACTGACACTTAGTGTTGTTAGGAGAATTATTGAAATAATGATCCTAGCAATGAGCAAGTATGTGTAATAACAGCCCCTTTACTCCCGGGAGAATGGTCAGTCCTGCCCTCGGGTTGGTATAGAAAAAGAGTTAAAACTTAGATGCACGAAGCATTTGGTCCTGAGTTCAAATCTCAAGTCTGCCAATTACTAACTATAAAAACTTGTATGATATAAAGTTCTCCATGTCACGATTGTCACACCTGTTACATAGGAATAATGGTAGTACTTCCCTCACAGGGTTGTTGTATGTAATGCTTAAATAAGAAAGTGTGTGTAAGTGCTTAGCCGGTGGCTGCACAATATGAAATGCTAGGCAATAATAATTACTATTAATATGAATACAGGTGTTATTATTTTATAAATATCAGTAAGTTATATTCTAGGATATTTTATACAGAATGAGCTTTCACTTTCTCAATGATGAAAAAGTGTAATGACAAAATTTTCATACAAAAACTATCCATCCCCCCCAAATTTTACATTAATTTTTACATAGATTGTAGTATTATATAATTTTACATAGATTGCAGTATTATACAATCTATGGGGGAAACAAATCCATGAAAAATATCAGTGTAGTGTGATAACTTCTATATGAAGTAGGAGCACAAAGGAGAGAACCAGGAGGTGCAAAATATAAATGAGTGCAAAGATTGTGTGTTGTATATGGAGAATATTCTTATGCTTGCCTATATTGGCCGCATAATGTCACAGACACTCATAATACACATGGTCTTTCATCTGGGCACAACTTTAGTAATCATTCATTACAGGTTTCTCTCCTAGAAGGGAAAAATTACTTGTTCCAAAATAGGCTTGGAAAAGCATTTCAGAAGAACTGGGGTCGAGCAACCACTTGAAATATGTTTAAGAAGTGAATAGATTCAAAAGGTGAAAAAATTGCTGTAGAAGAATCCCATGCATTATGAGTTTAAATTTAACACATGACCTCCCGTATAAGTTTAAATTTAATTGTATAATTTTTATAAGGAGAAGACCATTAAAAGATAAAGTCTGGTAACATTAACCAGCATTTTAAGCCCCTACCACACGTCCTACCCGGCACTCTTGAGATCAACTAGCTTTCTTTTGTGTTTTGTTTAATAACATTGTCAATATATCATATTAAGATGTATTAATAATCTATAACTATTTCTACATAAATAAAAATTAATAAGCAAAATGGGAAACAGTCAGCTTTATTAAATTTTTTAAACTTTTAAATGCACTGTTTACCTTTAGTGGTAGAAATTTGTAACAGGAATGTATGAAAACACTGTTAGTGAATATATCGTTCCACTGGTAAAAGTAACTTAGGTTTCAGTGTTAGTAAGACTGCCAAATAGTGGAGTTCTTCATGAAGAGTAGGAACGAGTCAACATTGCTGAAAACAACAACAGCTGGCGCTCAAGGGAAGTGCTCTCTCTTTGATCAACTCAAAAGGAAGATGTCATTCATTACCATCTATAAACCGGTACTTGAGGTACACATCATCCTCAATAAGCCACCTCAGATCATTCTGACACACCGCTTATTCATAGATACTATCTTCAGTTCATGTACTAAACACAATCCATCATTGATCAGACCAGCAAATTCAGTCTCTCTCAGCACAAATGACAAGAGACAAACAACTCTAAACCAAAAATACCATAATACCAGCATAGAAACTGCAGATCGTAAGTTTTTTGGATGCACCAAGTCCTTAAATCTTGTTTTATGATTTTTAGAGAGCACCATAATGTCTTTCTAGGTGTGATGGAGAGAGTGCATTTTATTTCCTTTTAGATCTTTTGCAAGACAATGTAATTTTTAGAAGGAGCTGCCTCAGAAGTTCATCCAGAACAACTTTTGCATTAATCCAGTCAAAATTAGCTCGTATTTTGAACATTATAGTATGAATGATTTACAAATAAAATGATTACCAACCATATACTTTATTTGATACATTGATAAGTACAGAAAGAAAAAATAATGTGTTTTGGTAAATTATTTCTGAAACCACGTGTTTGCAAAATACATATTTTCACTCCCTAAGAAATAAATTAGGACTGGCCAAGTGCACTCTGGACAATTTGTCTCTTAGTTCTGAACTCACATGAATGTCCAAGAAATTCAATCTCTATGTTTCAGAATTGTTTGCCTTTCATTCTTACACATATTTTGTTGGTATAGTTTTGCAACTTGCAGGCATATTGTATTTATGAGGAAACCGACCTTAGGATGAACATAGTGGGACCTTGATGACTTTAACTGTTGGATCCACCAAATTGAAAGTTCATGCCCTCTCTGGATTCTGTCTCACTTGCACATATAAGTTTCTATAATGTTCAGGTTCATTACAGTTTAAATGTCCATTCGTTTCTGCCAAGAGCATCCCAATATATATACTTTATTTTCCTTTATGTCCAGATGTTTTCTCCCATTAGAAAAAAAAAATACCTTTATCTTGGGATCAAAAAAATCATACTTGGAGCCCAATATGTTAAATTCCCCAGGTCAAGGGTCAAGTGTCTAAGCATATTATAAACTTGACACAATGAATCATTATCTCTGTGAACCAACACGTCAAGCATGGGAAAGTGTTCAGGGATGATTTAAAGGGACATAAAATAAGACTTTTTAAAAGTGTATAGGTAGATAAAGATAAGATGAGATACCATTAGAAAATGTGCACTTACTTTGCTATAAACAAAAAGAAGGTTTTATACATATACATAGCTTTCAGTGACTGTCTGTCTATACAATCAATTGCTTCAATATCTAAAAATAATGGTTTTTTTCCTCAGATACTCAAAAAAATGTCTATTTTAGCCATCATCTGCTCCTCTAGAACATTAAATTTGTCACTTTGGAGGGATGAATATAGATAATCCAGCTACACGAATTGCTGGGGCTGCTGAGTTGAACATTGCTGACATCAAGGAGGAAGGTCATGTGTGCCTGGGTCCATCAAAATAGGCTTCAGGTCTTAGCAGGAAGTCTTCTGTAATGAAGTACCACCTTCCCAACATCTGTTCCACATAAGCTGATTAGTCTAAGCCCCATTACTCATCATTCATTCAGGGATAAGCAAGCCTAAGCCATTTGGGGATGATGATAAGAAGGGCTAGATGAGGGCTTCTGAGAAATAAGCTTTCTGGCTTTTGTAAACTTAAACCAGGTTTACTCCCTCCTACAAGTCATGAATAAGGAAACTCAGCACCCTGGGCAACTGGCAAGCATACTGCATTTATGAGGAAACCGACCTTAGGAGGAACATGGTGTTGACCTTGATGACTTTAACTGTTGGATCCACCAAACCGAAAGTTCATGCCACCTCTGGATTCTGTCTCACTTACACATATAAGTTTCTACAATGTTCAGGTTCATTACAGTTTAAATGTTCATTAGTTTCTGCCACAAGCATCCCAATATATATACTTTATTTTCCTTTTGCGACGTTTCTATATCAAACAATAGAAGGGTAAAGGCTGCCAAGATTTCAGCCAAGATTGTATCTTAGTTTCTGTCACTACAGCAGTATTCACCATGGTCTTCAGTTAAACACCTTATATACATTTAACACATTGATTTAATTAAATTAAGTTTTACCATCTATTAGGAGCTACTGAGCATGCAATTGAATGTAGTGGTGCTATTTTTATATAATAACTTCATCTATTTATTAATGTAGAACATAGATAGCTACAAAGTCCATTAGATCAATGTTACTGAAACTCTACTGTCAGGCACATGAGTGCATTTGTATAGACAACATAACATAGATAAATGATCATCTACCAGAGGAGTATGGTGGTGTGTGCCTGTAGTCCCTGCTACTGGGGAGGCTGAGGTGGGAGGATTACTTGAGCCTGGAAGGCAGAGGTTGCAGTGAGGCAAAAAGGCACCACTGCACTCCATCCTGAGCAACAGAGTGAGACCCTGTCTCAAAAAAAATTAATTAAATTTTTCTCTAAAAGTCATATTCCCGTGTGTGTGTTTGAATATAGAGGTGAAGGGAAAAGCTGACATAGGAAATAAAGTATTAACCATTTTTACTGATTTTCTTGTGTTTGGGGACAGAAGGGTGACACAGGGGTATGGAGTGAGGAAACTGGGATGTGCTATAGACATTTTATTTTAACAAAGAGTAAGAAATCCAGGATTCTTGTCCAGCATGAGGAGGCAACTTCCGTCACTGAGTCTGTTTCATCCTGTAAATCAATCACTGCCCTGCCATATCCCATTTTATAATTGTTCAGAGGAGAACATAAGTATATATCCTTATTTAACGCAAATGTGCACGCACATATATGTGCATGTATGTTTCTATATCTATATATCTATATCTATGCCAATGCTTTAAAAAGTAAGACAATAATCCTCACAAGCTTGGGAGGGGGGTGAAGAAGTGCAGCTAGTCTAATCCACATGAAAATAAATATCAGCCCCGAGCCACAATTATAAATGGTAATCAACATATTTGAAAAAGTGTATCTGAGAAAATAAAACTACAAATAGTTGTTTTTAGAGCATGTGTGAGGCATGGGATGAAGTTCTATTGGACATGTTCACTGAAAAGTAAACTGAATTACACTTAAGGACTATTTTGGCAATCCTTTTCTGTAACAAAAGTGAAAATCACAGATACAAAATTTTTATGTTACAACTTTACGGAGATGTAATTTACACACCATAGAATTCACCCATGTAAAGTGTACAATTCAGAGCCTTTAAGTATATATACAAAGTTTTACAATATTCACCAAAATCTAATTTTAGAACATTTTTATTACCCCCAAAAGAACCCTATACCTTTCAGCAACCATTCCCCCAACCACTTTCTACTCTCCTCTGTCCAGCTCAGGGCAAATATCAATCTATTTTATATCTTATGGATTTGCCTAATCTGGACATTTCATATGGATAAAACTATACAGTATGTGATCTTTTGCGACTGGTTTCTTTCAGTTAGAATAATGTTCTCAAACTTCATCTATGTTATAGTGTGTATCAATGCTTTTTTTCCTTTTTTTGACCAAGTAATAATATTCTACTCCAAGGATAAACCACATTGTGTTTATACGTTTCGGTTGTTTCTTTTTTTGGCTACTATGAATCATGAAACTATGAACATTTAAGTACAAGGTTTGTGTGGACATATGTGTTCATTTTTCTTGAGTTTATATGTAGGAGTGAGTCTGTTGAATCCTATGGTAACTTTTTAAGAAACTGCTGAATGTTTTCCAAAGAAGTTGCACCATTTTACATTCTTACAACACATGACTTTTGTTTTAATCTAATGGTACAGGTTAAATAATAAAGTTTAGTTTTTCTTATTTAATAGTGAAAATAAATTTATTAACTGCATTTTAATTTCTCTGTAAGACTTGCCTGTTGGTATTAAAATAAAGCATCAGATTTGTTATTTTCAGGGATTTTTTATTATGTCTTTACCCACATAATCCATATTTCTTTTTTGAGATGATATTTCTTTTTTAAATGTTGAATATTTTGTGTTTAAACATATTGGTCATTAGCCAAAATGACTTACAAAATTTCTACCTTTTGAATATTTTGAGTTTTTTGAGGTCAATTTTTATGAATAATCCAATATGTGTATAGCTGTAAAGTGAATATAAGAATTTTTATTTAGCCACAGAATTTCTTAGAGCATTATTAGTTCAATGTTATTAATCATATGGGTTTCCCCATTGTTCATATTCACTAT
This sequence comes from Ateles fusciceps, assembly GCA_036589455.1. Taxonomy (NCBI): domain Eukaryota; kingdom Metazoa; phylum Chordata; class Mammalia; order Primates; family Atelidae; genus Ateles; species Ateles fusciceps. The sequence goes on from JAZHEH010000672.1 coordinate 2,375,290, forward strand.
TTATCTCATAAATTTATTGGGAGGATTGAAGGACCTAACTCATACATAGCTGGGGCAGGGGTGGTAGGAAAGGGAAGACTGGCACCGAGAAATAACTCAATATAACTGGATGTTTTTATCCAATCATACAGAAGTAAAGATCTCCTTTACAGTTCTGTTTCTGTCAGTTTCTTCTAATGTCTAATATGCTTTGCTCATGTATTCAGATTTTGTACTATTCAACTTGTGCTTACTGATGTCACAACTTTACAATTAAATATCTTTCATCATAACTTTAAAAAGCTTTTTATTACTTATTTTAATTTAATTCTAATTTATCTGACACTAATATTGTCACCTTTACTTTCCTATACTTAAGCTTGAGTGAAAATAAAATAATCTTGTTTATTCTTTTTTAGGTTTTTTTTCTCTGAATCATTTGATCACATGTATTTCTCTAATCAAATATCATTTTATTTTATTTAATCCATTCCAGAAATTAATACCCACTGGCAGGAAAGTTTGAGTTTGTGATGTTCATTAGGATGATTTTTATTTGTACTCTATGAGGTCATTCTATGTTCTGCTGTTCTATACCTCCCTGATTTTACAGAGCACCCTTGACATAAGTAACTCCAGCTTAGAAGAAGACTTCATTTTACATTTCTTAGGGCATTTTGCCAACAAGGACAAAATGTTCTGCTTAATAAACAAATAAAAAATAATTATAAAGACTGCATCCAACCAGATAAGTACCTAAAATAAGCACACCGTTTTACTGTGAGTCCTCACCTGAGGATTCTGACCATGAAACAGCAGGGCTTCAGCAGCTCAGAGCAGCTTCTTCACTGACACCATCTTGTTATCACTTGTGACAAGGACCCAGCATCTGCCATGGAAGGCTCTGCCCACATCAAGGACAATTTATTTTCCTTTAGGTATTATATTTGTCCATTTGCGTCACTATAAAGGAATACCTGAGGCTGAGTGATTTTTGAAGAAAAAGAGGTTTAGTTTGGCTCATGGTTCTGCAGGCTGTGCAGGAAGCATGGTGTCAGCATCTTCTTCTGGTGAGGGCCTCAGAAAGTTTGAAATCATGGCAGAAGGTGATCAGGGGAGCAAGAGTGGGAGCAAGGGAGCAGGGAGGTGCCACATCCTTTTAAATAACTGCATTAACTCAGAGGAAGAACTCACTCATTGCCATAAGGAAGGCACCAAACCATTTATGAGGGTCTACCCCCATATAACCCAAATACCTCCTACGAGGCCCCAATTCTGAAAATGGGGATTACATTTCAACATAAGATGTGGAGGTGACAAATATCCAAATTATCAGATATAAACTCAGCAAATGGATTTGGTGTGTTGAATGATAAGTTCTCCTTTAAGTTCTTTGAGAAATCTCCAAACTGCTTTCCACAGTGGCTGAACTAATTTACATTGCCACCAACCCTGTATAATTATTCCCTTTTCTCTACAGCCTCCCCAGCATCTGTTGTTTTTTGACTTTAGTATAGTATAGCCATTCTGACTGGTATGAGATAGTATCTGTCTCATTGTGGTTTTCATTTGCATTTATCTAATGATTAGTAATGTTGAGTATTTGTTTCTACGTTTGTTTGCCATGTGTATGTCTTCTTTGGGGACGTGTCTGTTCCTGTCCTTTGCCCACTTTTTAATGGGGTTATTTGGTTTCTTTGCTTGCTAATTTGTGTAAGTTTCTTATAAATGCTGGATATCAGTCCTTTGTTAGATGCATAGTTTGCAAATATTTTCTCCCATTCTATAGGTTGTCTGTTTACTCTGTTAATAGTTTCTTTTGCTGCACAGAAGCTCTTTAGTTTAATTAGGTCCCATTTGTCTGTTTTTGTTTCTGTTGCAATTACTTTTAAGGAAAGAATAATAAACACTTACTATATTTTTCAGGAACTATGTACTTATTGGCTCCATCCTTACCCAGACTGAGGATTCTTGGAAGGATTTGTCTTATTTCATCTGTCACCCATGAAGGGTGTGGCACCTGACATGTAGCTAATGTATAGCAATCAAGTTTTGAAGGAATGAATAAGCGAATGAGTTTTATATACTCCCAGAGCTAATAATGACTTCATTTGACTGAAAAGAAAATCAGCGCTCTGAGATGTGCAGAGATTTGCCAGACAAATTGTAGTTACCTAGTGGTAGGAGAAGTCAAGGGTTCAGGTCCCCTGCCATCCAACCCCACATAATCTGCTCCATCTAACCATATGTTTGAAATTTTAGAAGCGAAAGCTTTTACTTTTTTCTTCTACTTTTTGTAAGTGGTGCTAAATGATTTAAAAAAAAGAGACAGAGAGGGATATAATTTAAGCTGCCTGTGATGAAAATAAGTTAGTAGGAGGCATCCTGAAAGTCCAGGAAATAATATCCATCCACAGCAGCAGGCGTATGTTTTTCCTGGCATACTTTAACTCTGAATGTAAGCAAACACATAAGTTGGCATTTTATTACTTTAAGCATTTTTATTAAGGTATTGTGTATATGTCAGTGGTGTAGGAAGAGAGAAAGATTAAAAAGAAATTTCTTGTTACAACATATTTTGAAATGTTCTACATTTCTACAACATAGTTTATTTTTGGTTCTTTTACTCAGCATTCAATCCTGACAATTTGGAGATAGAAAAATCTCTAACAGACAAGACCAATTTGATACAAATTCTCATGTACTTAGAATATCTGACACAGGCTGCCTAAATTTGAATCTTAGAGCTCTGTAGTGTTGGAAAGTTAAAAAGCATTTGAGATCCATATTTTCTCATCTGATTATGGACTGCTAAATTTAAAAAAAAAAAAAAAACAACTATAACACCTACTTCATCAGCATGTCAAATTACGCAAAAATGTTACACAATATAATATTTGTAAACCATATGGCACATTGCCTGACACATTTTAAATACTTTTATCATGTAGCTATTGTTGGAACAAACTGTCTTAAGATTCAGTGTCTTAAAACAATAGAAATCTAAAAGTTTTTGAGCTCATAGAAGTACAGAGTAAAATGATTGTTAACAGGGTTGGTGGGGTGGTTTGGAGGAAAGGAGGGATCAGGAGATGCTGATTAAAGAATGCAAAATTACAGTTAGGTAGAAGAAATAAGTTCAAGAGATCCATTGTACAACATGGTGACTATAGTTAACAACATACTGTATTCTTGAAAAATGTGAAGAGTGGATGTGGAATGTTCTCATCACAAAATAATAGCTATGTGAGGTGATGCATATGTTAATTAGCTAGATGTAGCTATTACATAATGTCTATATACTTGAAAACTTTATATTGTGCATGGCAAATGCATACAATGTTATCTGTCAATTTAAGAAAGAAAGAGAAGAAAGAAAGAAGGAAGGAAGGAAAGAAAGAAAGAAAGAGGGAGGGAGGGAGGGAAGAAAGAAAGATGAAAGAAAGAGAAAAAGAAAGAAAGAAAGAAAAAAGAAAGGAAGGAAGGAAGGAAAAAGGAAAGAAGAAAGAAAGGAGGGAGGGAGGAATGGAGGGAGGGAAAGAAGGAAGGGGGGAGGAAGGAAGGAAGAGAAGAGGGAGGGAAGCAGAAAGGAAGGAAGGAAGGGAGAGAGGGAGGAAGGGAGGGAGGGAGGGAGGGAAGAAAGAAGGAAGGAAACTTTTTGGAAAAGAAATAAACACAATAGATCTTTACTACTACAGTTTACAGGTCTGTGGGATGGCAGAGTGTAGTCTCATCTGAGCTCAGCTGGGTGATCTGATTTTGGCCAGACTCATACGTAAATCTGAAAGTTGGATTGCAGCCTTCTCTAGATTGGTATTGGCTGGGACAACTTAACTAAGACAACTCTGCTCACGTGTCCTTCATCATCCTCCCAGTAATCGTGAGCCATTTCAGGCATGTTCTTCACAAAGAAATGGTAGAGCACAAGAGCAAGCAAACTTCGTATGCAAACATTTTACATAATGTTGCTTGCTTGACTTTTACAAACATATTATTTGGCCAAAGTAAATTTCATGTCAAGACTAAGGGCAGAAATGTACTTCTCCAATCCATTTTCCTTAGTATAAATATACTAAAAAACTAAAGAGCAAAGAACATAGACATAGGGAAAGGTGATAGGTTGGGGCCAAAAACACATTCTACAACACAAACACTCATTTGTACAATACTAAGTAATATGAACTTTATCATTTACTCCCTAAATCTTTGCACATAAAATACCTTATGTCTTCAAGCAATTGAATGGCACAGAGTACTAGTTCAAACTGTTTCTAATGTAAGTGGACTGAGGCTTGGTGAGCAGTAAAATTTGTATATTTACATGTAGCACCCAGGAGATTAGGCAGCTATTCTATTCTGAACCTGTCAGAAATGGGTAACTCCACCACACACCCCATTATCTCATTTCCAGGTGTATTTCATTCACCTTATTTTCCTTTCAAATGTAACACTTGGAATCATTTTTATGGCTATAAGCTTGGGCACACTCAGCATTTTTTTTCTCTGCTCTTTGGATTAAGTAATTTATGTTTACTTATTAAATTCACTAATTTTCTTTTTTATTGATCCTATCTTGTAAACATTTTATTCTCTTTTTGTAGTTTTCAGTTCCAGAGTTACCATTCATGGCCATATATATGTTTTGCTTCTCTGCAGAGATCTTCTCATTCATTTATTAAAGTTACTCTTTCCTTCAATTTTTTGAGCGTATCTTTTACTTCTTTTTATCCACTCAGTAGAAAGAAGTTTATTTATCTAATCAAAGACATTGGCTCAACTGGTTCTTTACCTGAAGAAAATTAAGATTGGTTTCCAATTTATATAATACTCTAGAATTCAATTCTAAACAGATTAAAAATTTGGTATTTAAAAAAGAACAATAAAAATTTTTAAAAAAAAATTTGTGAAGCTGAAAATACAATCCAGGATTTGAGAAAAACTTTCCTAATTAAAATGGAAACTCCAAAATGTATAAAAAAGAAAGAGACATGGTGGACTATATAATATAGAGAAAATATGGATTACAAATACATTTGACAGACAGTGTTATGATCTATATATATGATGATCTTAGGGACGGGCACAGTAATCCCACCACTTTGGGAATTGAAAGGAGGAGGATCACTTGAGGCCAAGAGTTTGAGACCAGCCTGAGCAACATATCGAGATTCCATCTCTATAATTTTTTAAAAACTTACCCAGGTATGGTGATGTATGCCTGTAGGCCCAACTACTTGGGAGGCCAAGGTGGAATAATTGTTTCAGCCCAGGAATCTGAGGTTAAAGTGAGCAATGATCATGCCACACTGTACTCTAGCTTAAGCAACAGAGAAATACTCTAAAACAAAAACAAAAGAAAAACAAAGATATCTTGTGAAGTTTGACAAAATCATAAAGAAAAGATAACAAAACAGAGATCCCAAAATAAAAATTGACAAAAATATATGAGTAGGTACTATGAAACTGCAAATACTAATGGCCAGAAACATATAAAATGATGCTCAAATTTACTAATAGAAAAATGTGTTGCTACTACATGAGATACTACTTTAGATTCCACTTTAATATTACTTTATGTTTTATTTTATTTTTTATTTTGGATTAAGGGAGTAGCTGTGCAGGTTTGTTACATGGGCATGGTGCATAACGCTGAGGTTTGGAATTCTAATGATTCTGTTGCCCAATTAGCAAACATAGTACCCAACAGGTATTTTCAATCCTTGTCCCCCTTCTTCACTCTTCCCTTTTTGAATTTTGAGTGTCTATTAATCCATCTTTGTGTCCATTGTGTACCCAATGTTTAGCTCTTGCTTATGAGTGAATGTGTGAGAATATGCAGTATTTGATTTTCTGTTTCTGCATTAATTCACTTAGGATAATGGCCTCCAGATGCATCCATGTTGCTGCAAAGGACTTGATTTAATTCTTGTTCACGGCTATGTAGTATTCTATGGTATATGTCTATCATATTTTCTTTATCAAATGCACCATTGATGAGCACCTGGGTCAAATCTATGTCTTTGTCATTTTGAACAGCGAACAGTATGTACAGTGCTGCAGTAAACGTACAAGTGCAAGTGTCTTTTTGGTAGAGTGATTGATTTATTTTCCTTTGATTGTATATGTAGTAATGGGATTGCTGAGACAAATGGTAATTTGAGTTTAGTTCTTTGAGAAATCTTCAAACTGCTTTCCATAGGGGCTAAACTAATTTGCATTCCCACCAACAGTATATAAGCATTTCCTTTTCTCTACAAATTTGTCAGCATGCGTTATTTTTTTAACTTTTTAATTATAACCATTCTGACTGGTGTGAGATGGTATGTCATTGCGGTTTTGATTTGCATCTCTGATGATTAGTGATGCTGAGAATTTCCCAGGTTTTCTTCTAGAATTTTTATCCTTGAGATCTTACATTTAAGTATTTGATTCATCCTGGGTTAATTTTTTATACAGATGAGAGATAGGGCCCAGTTATCATATTATCTAGAAGCCTTTGGAATCTGATCATGCAATGAGCACACCAGGGCTCTGTCCCCTGGTTAGTTTATAGGATTTGTAGATGGTTCTGTTTTTTCTGTTTCATTTTTCCACTCCCATTTGATAGAGACCACATATCTCATTGTAAAATATACTGTGGGGGAAAGCCAGTATACATGGTTGTATTATTACACAGTTCCCCATTTCCAACCACACAGCCAATCAAAAGTGGTCTCCTGCTAACCAAGTTCCTGTTCTTGGTAGAGAAGGGAAACAGGGAGAAAATGGAAGACCAGGGGACTTTGCCTATCTCTAATGATCCATTTAGGGACCTCATTTGCTCTGTGCATAGCCATTATTATTATTTATCAGCCACTTACATCTCTTCTTTCAAGACGTGTCTGTTAATGACCTCTGCCCACTTTGTAATGGAGTTATTTGTGGGGGATTTTATGGATTTATTTTATTTATTGATTCTGGATATTAGTCCTTTGTTAGACGTATAGTTTACAAATATTTTCTCCCATTTGGTAGGTTGTCTGTTTATTTTTGCTCTGATGATAGTTTCTTCTGTTGTGCAGAAGCTCTTTAATTAGGTCACAATTGTCAATTTTTGGTTTTGTTGCATTTGCTTTTCATGACTTAGTCATCAATTATTTGCCTAGGCCAAAGGTTAGAAGAGCATTTCCTAAGTTTTTCTCTAGGAGTTCTATCCTTGAGGTCTTACATGTAAGTCTTTGATCCATTTTAAGTTAATTTTTGCACAGAGCGGGAGATAATGGTCCAGTTTCATTTTTCTGCATATGGTTGGCAGTTTCCCAGAGCCATTTATTGATAGGATATCTTTTCCTTATTGTTTATTTTTGTCAATCTTGTCAAAAATCATTCAGGTGTAAGTGTGCAGCTTTGTTTTAGGGGTCTCTAATCTGTCCTATGGGCCTATATATGTGTGTTTTTACCAGTGCCATGCCATTTTGGTCACTGTAGCTTTGTAGTGTAGTTTGAAGTTGGGTAATGTGATGCCTGCAGCTTCATTCTTTTTGCTTAGGGTTGCCTTAGGTATGAATAGGAAATGTTATAAGCACTCTCCTTAAGAACTAAAACAAGACAAGGACATACACTCACCAGTCCTAGTCAACATAATACTGAAAATCAAAATAGAGCAATTAGGCAGGAGAAAAGAATAAGAAGCCTCCAAATAAGAAAAGAAACAATTAAATAAGAGAAGAAATCAATTATCTCTCTTCACTGATGATACAATTCTATGCCAAAAGACCACAGTGATTCTGACAAAAGACTCCCATATCTGATAAGTGACTTCAACAAAGTATCAGGATACAAAATCAACTTACAAAAATCATTAGCGTTTCCATGCACCAATAAAGTTGAAGCTAAGCACCCAATTGAGAACACAGTCCCATTGACAATAGCCACACAAAAAATTAAAATACCTAGAGATACATCTAAACAAGGAGATAAATGATCTCTACAAAGAGAATGACAAAACATTGCTGAAAGAAATCAGAGACGGCATAAGCAAATGAAAAAGGATTTAATGCTCCTGGGTTGGAAGAGTCAATTCTGTTAAAATGTCCACATGGTCCAAGGCAATCTACAGATTCAATGCAATTCCTATCAAATTAACAATGCCATTTTTCACATAATTTTTAAAAAACCATTCTAAAATTCATAGAGAATGAAAAGAGAGCCTGAATAGCCAAGGCAATGCTTTTTAAAAAATACATTTCCAATATATAGTTTGCAGTTTTTTTCTTTGCTAAATATAACATCTGGACATGCTTAGTGTTGCTTTCTATTGACTGTGCCTTTTTTTTTCTGTGTATAGATCACACTGTGTATGAATCACACACTGTTTCTATGTTTTTTGTTTGGTTGTTTCTGTTTTTAAATTGGACAGTTAAGATGCTATTGTATGGCTATTTTGCATTCTCTTGTATTGTTCTGATTATTATTATTTTTATGTTTTTGTTCCAGTAGGCAGTTAACTTGCTTAAACCCAGACTGCAATCTTTATCTCTTCTATGGTGTATAGCAGATGAAATCTCTGCACGCTCCCTCCAGATTCAACCTGCTACTATTTTAGCCTGGTTCTCTTGAGGTCCCTGCTTTATGTTTATGATTTGCTAATTCATCAGCAAAGATTTGGGTGATGCATCTACTCAGGTTTTTCAGTTTATTCTTTCTCAATTCCATAGAGTTTCGAAAACTTCATCACTACTTTTCAGCTTCTCTCATTTTTTTTCAGTCTCTGTCTCCTGACCCCCCTCAAGCCAATAAGCCTTCATATTTTCACCATGCGAGCTACATGTTTGGAAAATGCATTTATTGTAAAAATTAGCAGACTCATAGCTTTCACATAGTACAGTTCTGTCTTTAAAGGATAGATCCTTTTCTATATTTAATTGCATTTTAATTGGGTCTCCTGAGTCTCCACTAATATGCAAGATCAGTCAAGAATTCACACATATTGTATAGTCAGATTTGAGGTCCAACTCTCTTCAAAAACTAGATTTGGTTTTTTGACATCTTAAGCTAGTAAGGCTGTGATTTTCTGCTGCCACAGTAATGAAGTGTGTCCTGCACTAACCAAGGCAGAAACTTGCAATTATTACCATTTTCAGTTGGAATATTTAAGGAAAAAACTCTTAAAAATTAAGAATAAATTACTGGCTTCTCTCTGTTATTAGATATGTGCTTTAAAGTGGTTGTTTTTTATACTGTGCCTAGACTTTACACTACTCATCTGAAGGAGTATCTTGTGAGCACTTCACCTCAGTGAGTACTAGAAGCCCTCTGCCTGTAAGTATTGGAGAATGGTGACAATGCTGGCAGACTCCTCAGAGTCTTTTGAAGGATATAAAAGCAGATCTTGAAGAGAAAATGGCAGGACCATATGCCAAATCCACCAATCATGGGAAGTGCTCAGGAGGTTGATTAATAAGTACCATAGTGCATTTAAATAGAAAAGATCCCTAAGAAGCTGACATTTCTAAAAAAGTGGCCAGGAACTATTCCTGGGAACACCTCTGGAATCAGAGAGGTGTTGAACCCAACCTCCAAAGAATAAGGACAAATGAACAGCCTTAGTGAACTGCAGCTGAAATAGTATCTTCATAATTGAATTCTGTGAAATGCAGGAAATACAGAAAACATTCTAAGAAGAGAATTACAATATTATTTTTTTTTGAAATAGATACTTGTTTATTTGCATATTTAAAATTTACACACATGCCATTTACAAATTCCAATGTTTTTTTAAAATAAGCTCTTAACAGCACTGAGACACATGGCCTCTTCTGTACCCCAGGCAAGTCCCTAAATGGAGATAGAGCACGTGTTCCCATTTTACACATTTTCATGTGGAAGATAAGTGGTTAAGGAGGACTAGAAACCTGACCAGGCTGTGCTGGACAGACACAGCATTCCTAAGGGAATGCCATCAGAGAGAAAATACAAGTCTGTACAAATATCTTTATCTTCACACTAAAAAGAATCACATACTCATTCCAACAGCTTTACCAGGCTTGACCAACCCAGTAAGTTACACACTCACTCAGGTACTTGGAAGATTATTGCATAGTTCCTAAGGCTTGCAAACCTTAGAAGCCGTTGAAGACAGTATAAGAAGAGTGCTTATCAGTGGATTATTCCTTTTGAAACCACCCCTTCCCAGATTCTATCATTTAATAGCTGTGTAAATGTGAACAAGTTATTAAACTTACTAATACTCATTTATGAGCACACAGTAGAAACTCAATAGATATTAAGTGTTGTTATGCACTGTTATATGCATTCAATATTTCAGAAGACAGAAGGCAAGATGTGTGGAGAGGAGAAATGAGGGGATGTGTGAATGGAAAGGAATCACTTACTATTATAAGAATGTAGGGATTAGGAAGGGTCAATAATTTGCAGTTTTACAGTTTGGGACAGTGCATCTCTAGAGGAGAAGTAATCTGCATATAATCCTGGCATATTTATGGAATTATATAAAAGTCGTATAGAATTTTCAGACCTCATGGAACAGTGAAATAAAATGACTAGGAAATGGCCATACTATCTCACCTTCACTGCCTTTCCTCAAGTTCTCTGAGAAGACAAGTTAGCCAAGTATACCCCATCCATAGAGATCACAGGGAGGAACATAGTGATCAGAGTTTCCTCTTGGAATAGGTCTTCTAAGACCTCCAGATTGAGTGAAAGAACATGGCCTGGAATACCTTGTTTGTGAGACTACCAGTTTAAAGGGAGTAGTCAGGGCCAGTGTGCCACCTGGAAAACAACAGGCAATCAAGCAAGAGAAAAAAATAAAGGGTATTCAAATAGGAAAAAAGGAAGCCAAATTGTCTCTATTTGCAGACGACATAATTGTATGTTTAGAAGACCCTATCATCTCAGCCCAAAATCTCCTGAAGTTGATAAACAACTTCAACAAAGTCTCAGGATACAAAATCAATGTGCAAAAATCACAAGTATTCCTATACACCAATAACAGACAAACAGAGCCAAGTCATGGGTGAACTTCCATTCACAATTGTTACAAAAATAATTAAATACCTAGGAATACAACTTACAAGGGATGTGAAGGTCCTCTTCAAGGAGAAGTACAAACCGCTGCTCAAGGAAATAAGACAGTACACAAACAAATGGAAAAACATTCTATGCTCATGGATAGGAAGAATCAATATTGTGAAAATGGACATACTGACCAAAGCAATATATAGATTCAATGCTATCCCCATAAGGTACCATTAACCTTCTTCACAGAATTGGGGAAAAAAAAACACCTTAAATTTTATACGGAACCAAAAAGAGCTCACATAGCCAAGACAATTCTAAGCAAAAAAAAAAAAAAAGCTGGAGGCATCACATTACCTGACTTCAAACTATACTACAAGGCTACAGTAATCAAAAGAGCATGGTACTGGTACCAAAACAGATTTTTTGACCAGTGGATCAGAACAAAGACCTCAGAAATAACACCACACACCTACAACCATCTGATATTTGACAAACCTGACAAAAACAAGCAATGGGGAAGGGATTCCCTATTTAATAAATGGTGTTGGGAAAATTGGCTAGCCATACACAGAAAGCTGAAACTGGATCCCTTCCTTATACATTATACAAAAATTAATTCAAGATGGATTAAAGATTTAAATGTAAGACCTACATCTTACCATTTGACCCAGCAATCTCATTACTGGATATATATCCAAATGACTGCAAATCATTCTGTTATAAAGACACGTGCACCCTTGTGTTTATTGCAACACTGTCCACAATAGCAAAGACATGGAACCAACCCAAATCCACATCAATGATACACTGGATAAAAAAAAATGTGTCACATATACACCATGGAATACTATGCAGCCATAAAAAAGGATGAATTCATGTCCTTTGCAGGGACATGTATGGAGGTGGAAAACATCATTCTCAGCAAACTAACACAAGAACAAAAAACCAAACACTGCATGTTCTCACTCATAAGTGGAAGTTGAACAGTGAGAACACAGGGACAATGAGGAGGGGAACATCACACACCAGGGCCTGTCAAGGGGCGGAGGGCTAGGGAAAGTACAGCATTAGGAGAAATACCTAATGTAGGTGACAGGGTGATGGATGCAGCCAACTACCATGACATGTATATACCTATGTAACAAACCTGTACATTCTGCACATGTATCCCAGAACTTAAAGTATAGTAATAATAATAAAAACAAGGATTAAATCTATCAAAGATTTTATGAATCAGAGGGCTTTCTACTGGTCCTCCAATATTACAGGGCCACAAACCAGTGCATTTCATCTACTCTAGTTTGGAAAAATTCTTTAAATTATAAGGCAATTATAAGGCAGAAATTACAATGTGCAATTTTACTTATTTATTTAATTAAATAACAATTGCTTAGAACTATAGTCACACAGATTAATCAAGAAAAGGGCAGGAGTCCTTTTGACTCCTTATTGGAATGAGGTACAATTTTATAGATAAACATGTTATAGTTTCAAAATTATGTTTCAGTAATTTGAAGTCTTAACATTATGTTAGAATAAGTGACAGGTACTCATTAAATGTCTGAGTCATTCCTAAGTAGTTTCAAATATTAAAATACTAATTGCTGAATGTAGGTTTAGAGTATATCTATTTTGACTCTGTTAGTTCATTTTATAATGCTATCAAGGAATACCTGATACTGGGTAATTTTTTTTAAAGTTTATTTGGCTCATAATTCCACTGATTGAAATATTGGGCATCAGATGAAAGTCCACTCATGGTAGAAGGTGAGCTGGCATGTGCAGAGGTAACATGATGAGGGAGGAAGCAAAAGAAAAGGTTGTGAGGTGCCAGGCTCTTTGTATTATGACAACCAGCTCGTATAGGAATTAATAGCATGAGACTTACTCATCTCCACAAGGACAACACAACGCTATTCATGAGGGATCCACCCCCATGACACAATCACCTCCCATTAGGCCACACCTCCAACAGTGGGAATCAGATTTCATTATGAGGTTTTAGGGGACAAATATTCAAACTGCAGCATCAACTTCTTGTTTTTATTCAATATAGAAAATATGAATATATTTGGGTCTGTTAATAACCATGAAAAAACAGATGTTATGAGAAAACATGTTTCTGCATGTTACAAAATGGTTCTTGTCTACAAAATGCTGATATAGAATAGTTCAAAATTTTTACTTCCTAAGTTTTCACTAGAGAGTAAGGTTATTAGCATTAAAACATAACTCCTTGTGTGAGGAAAGTAATACATGTTTTTCGTAAATGAAGCTTACATGGTAGGGTGTTTTAGGTTAGAAGAAAATAAAGGTAATTTTTGTTCTAACATAGACTGGTTGCTGCAAAGTAAGAAGGAGAAAAGATTTGTGGAAGAGGAAACTTGTAAAAGGAATTTTATATGTAATTAAGCTGGCTAAAATTGCAAAATAATTATTTAACTTTTTTTTTTAATTGAGCATTAAAATAAAAAATATACAATACAAAACTGGAGTTCGGTTCTCTCTATTAAAACAACAAGATTTTCTTGGAGTATTGATCTGCTATTCACAGAAAATAGTGAAAGTTTTCTTTTTTAATCTTTTAAGTAACTGGCCAAAGCAACAAAGATTCTGTGTTTTATCTGCATAAATTCCTGTGCTTTATGTTAGGCTTTGATGGCAAAGAAACTAAGTCCTCACTGTTAAAGAGTTAAGGTTTTTCTACTCCAATGTAACTTTCTGCATTTACTTTTAACTCATTTTGTTATCACTCTCGTTAAATGGATGGATATTATTTTACAGTGATCTGTGATCCTACTCTGACCAAGTGTTTAAAATATTTAATTTTTTGACACTTCACAAAATCCAATTCTAAGTTAAGCCATTTTCTTGACCTTGAATAGAGTTTGGCATTTTACAGTTGACTCCCCAGAGGGAATGAAAGATGTGTTTCTCATCTTGTGAAATAACAATACTCAACTAATAAGGCTAATTTGAAATTTTAGATTACATGTAAAGCATCATCAAATGATAAGTGACACTAAATTTTTAAGATTATATGTATTGGCATATTATTGAGTGTTCTAAAAAACATTATGAGATTTCTATAAATCTAACTTATCCATAATTTTGGTAACCATGTTAAAATGTTTTCAACCACAGAAATAACCAAATTTCCTTTGTAAGTGGTGGTTATCGTCAACTCTAAGATTTTAACCTTGGCCAATCTAAGTTACTGTCATCCACAGACAGTGGTTTTGCTTCTTCTGTAAAAGCACTTTCAGTCAACTACAGTAGAAAATTGCTTCTTGTATTCCCTCTGAAAAATGGCACTAGACAAGGGTGCCCTCTCTCACCATTCCTATTCAATATAGTGTTGGAAGTTCTAGCCAGAACAATCAGGCAAGAAAAAGAAATAAAGGGTATTCAATTAGGAAAAGAGGAAGTCAAATTGACTCTATTTGCAGACATGATGGTATGTTTAGAAGACTCCGTCGTCTTAGCCCAAAATCTCCTTAAGATGATAAGCAACTTCAACAAAAATCTCAGGATACAAAATCAATGTGCAAAAATCACAAGCACTTATACACCAATAACAGACAAGCAGACAGCCAAATCATGAGCAAACTCTCATTCACAATTGCTACAAAGAGAATAAAATACCTAGGAATACAACTAGCAAAGGATATGAAGGACCTCTTCAAGAAAAACTACAAACCACTGCTCAAGGAAATAAGAGAGGACACAACAAATGAAAAAACATTCCATGCTCATAGTTAGGAAGAATCAATATCACGAAAATGGCCATACTTCCCAAAGTAATTTATAAATTCAATGCTATCCCCATCAAGATACCACTGATCTTCTTCACAAAACTGGAAGAAATACCTTAAACTTCATATGGAACCCAAAAAGAGCCTGCATAGCCAAGACAATCCTAAGCAAAAAGAACAAAGCTGGAGGCATCATGCTACCTGACTTCAAACTATACTACAAGGTTACAGTAAGAAAAACAGCATGGTACTGGTAACAAAACAGAGATATAGACCAATGGAACAGAACAGAGACCTTGGAAGTAATGCCATACACCTACAACCATCTGATCTTTGACAAACCTGACAAAAACAAGCAATGTGGAAAGGATTCCCTGTTTAATAAATGGTGTTGGGAAAACTGGCTAACTATATTCATAAAGATGAAACTGGACCCCTTCCTTACACCTTATACAAAAATTAACTCTAGATGGATTAAAGATTTAAATAAGACCTAACACCATAAAAACCCTAGAAGAAAACCTAGGCAATACCATTCAGGACATAGACATAGGCAAGGACCTCATGACTAAAATACCAAAAGCAATGGCAACAAAAGCCAAAATAGACAAATGGGATCTAATTAAACTTAAGAGCTTCTGCATAGCAAAAGAAACAATCATTAGAGTGAACCAGCAACCAACAGAATGAGAAAAAATTTTGCAATCTACCCATCTGACAAAGGGCTAATATCTAGAATATACAAATAACTAAAACAAGTATATGAGAATAAAACAAACAACCCCATCAAAAAGTGGGCAAAGGATATGAACAGACACTTTTCAAAAGAAGACATTTATGTGGCCAACAAATATATGAAAAAATGCTCATCATCACTGGTCATTAGAGAAAGGCAAATCAAAACCGCATTGAGATACCATCTCATGCCAGTTAGAATGGTGATCATTGAAAAAACTGGAGACAACAGATGCTGGAGAGGATGTGAAGAAATAGGAACACTTTTACACTGTTTGTGGGAGTGTAAATTAGTTCAACCATTGTGGAAGACAGTGTAGCAATTCCTCAAGGATCTAGAACCAGAAATACCATTTGACCCAGCAATCCCATTCCTGGGCATATACCCAAAGGATTTAAATCATTCTATTGTAAGACACATTCACACGTATGTTCATTGCTGCACTGTTCACAATAGCAAAGAATTGGAACCAACCCCAATACCCATCAATGAAAGACTGGAGAAAGAAAATGTGGTACATATACACCATGGAATACTATGCAGCCATAAAAAGGATGATTCATGTCCTTTGCAGGGACATGGATGAATTTGTGAACCATCATTCTCAGCAAACTAACACAAGAACAGAAAATCAAATACCACATGTTCTCACTCACAAGTGGGTGTTGAACAATGAGAACACATGGACACAGGGAGGGGAACATCACACACTGGGGTCTGTTATCCGGTAGGGGTCTAGGGGAGGGACAGTAAGGGTGAGGAGAGTGGGGAAGAATAACATTAGGAGAAATACCTAACTGGGTGACAGGAGGATGGAGGCAGCAAACCAGCATGGCATGTGTATACCTATATAACAATCCTTCAAGATCTGCACATGTACCCCAGAACTTAAAGTAAAATTTTTTAAAAAAATAAAATTGCTTCTTGTTCAAGGAGATTTATAGAAAGAAAGGATGGAAGGGAGTCTGATAAATACACATTTTAAAAATAATCTTAAGATTATACAATTGGACTGGGTAAGATTTCCCAGAACTCTAATGAAGAGACCACGTGGTTTATAAAACTGCTAACCCAACATCAAACAGAAGATGAATGAATTAAATACTAAGGAAATAGGCAGATGTTTATTCTAAGTCCACCAATACTGAAGTTTTTAAGTGATTTGAATAAACTTCATGATCCAATTCAAATTACCTATGATAACTCATTTAATAAACATTTCTGTGTACCAAAATTAGAGAAACAAAACTGATACTTAAAATGATATAAATCAAATGTCAAATGTGAACCCATGAAGAACTTGGACAGCTTTTTGGTCTTACTGAGTTCTTAAAGCTCTCACTACTAAAAGCTCTCCACTTCATGACTCATCATGGAAGACATAAAATTATCAAAATTACAAAAAAAAATTGTGTGATGACTGTTCCAAAACTGCTGAAATGGTTTATGACCCATATTTGGCTTGTCAAATCTATAATCCTTGGATGTCAATGAAAAATTTTGGTTCACTTCTGCTATCTAATGGGTTATATGAACATTAATAAAAGGATTCCATTCAATTGCCATTTCAATGCATGTTTTCTCATTGTACAGAAGTTTTTTCATGCATGAAGGCTGATGCTATAAAAGTAGTTAAATGGTTATTAGAAAATATGTTTTGCTCATTGGACATTGCTGGAGAAATCTCCACCAATAGAAGTACTTGTTTCACTGTACAAGTTGTAAAACACTTAAATAAGGAATTACAAATGCAATAGTATTAGGTAAAGCTAGCTGAATTAATTGGATTTCCTTGGTGCTGCAGATAGATGAAAATAAGATTTATTTCCAATAAAGAATATAAGTTGACTGTGTATACAGTCACTGTGTGGCCTAGGTTCCTAATAACAGAACGTCATGTATCTTCTGCTCTCCTGAATTCTGATATGACTAAATGCTTTAAGGTTTTATTGTATTATACCAAAGAATATTTTCTTGAGGTAAGAAAAGCATTCTGTGATCTACTGATCAAGGACAATCAAATGTCTTATGATCTAAAACCTGGAGATTAGGTCTTCTGTAAATGACATTTTAAAAAGCCTGCCCTTGTACCCCATTGAAAGGGACCATACAAAGTTCTTCTCACCACACAAACTGAAGAAAACAAAACCCTTTGGGGCCTCAAATCTTGAGTCTGCGTCTCACAACTTAAAAGGGTTTCCAGATTCTTGGAACTGTACATCCGTTGGAGACCTTACTGTAAAGCTAACCAGGGAAGTTTCTCCCCCTAAAGCAGAGAGAATTGTAGATATGGACAGCTTTTCCAAGATCACAGATCAAGAGTTCTCTGCCATCATCAAACTCTTGCTCCTCCGAATTTTTTCCTTGCTTATGCCAATCTCTTTGGCTTGGCAGGATAATGCTGTAATTAGAATTTTGCAATCACTACCATCTGTGGGTAAATTGATGAAGAGTTGAATCTGTCATGCCAAACCTAGATCTGTGCATGATCTAAAGAATCATTTAGTTCAGCCAGTAACTTCAGCAACATCTCTAATGTAACTGTTGTTCAAATTGTACTAGATTCCTAGACCTCCTTGTTCTCATAATCTTTTTTAATTTAACCTAGTCATCCTATACAAAAACCTAGAAGAATAAGTATATTACAAGACAGATTTGCACCAACATGCAAAATGGAGTGTCTTTGAAAACTGACTTATGTGCCAGGATACTATAGTTCTCTTTTAATCTGTAATAACTCTGCCTTAGATTCTTGGGTAGAAACTGCAGATTTCACTATTTAAGGCAATGTATCCATGAATAATAGAACTAAAAAAGAGGCCTTGTGTGCACTCATGGGGTATACTTTTATTTGTGGAGGATTTCAAAATGAAACTTATGCATTGAAAACCTTATGCTTTCATGAATGGAAGCTGAAGGGTCAATGATCTCAGAATTTTAATCGTGTCTTTGTTAATCTATAATCAATCAGAAACAGAACTTTGGTCCATTTCTCTTAACTTATGAGCTTAAAAATAACATTGCTGGGGGTCATTAATCCTTCTGAAAGGATATCAGTTTGATAAGTCACTTCTTCTCCTCCATGATTTGGAGTAAATATAAATGAAGCAATGATTAGAAGTTTATTCCTCACAATTGGCTCTACAGTAGATTGTAATGCAAAAGGTATGGTTGCACAACAGGTTTTTAAAATTTTCTTATTAGAGTTGTACTGGATAATAGAATTTCTCTGGCTTACCTACTGGTTAAATAGAAAAAAGTCTACGTAGTTACTGACACTTCTTGCTGCAGATGCATGAGCATGTCTGGTATTACAGAGACTCAGTTGAAGGGGATTAATAAACAGGCTGCTTGGTTAAAACAGGGAGACTCTTTGGATCATTTTTTATCTTTTTGGTTTTTTGTGGTTTGCTTCACAGAGATCCTGGCTAAGGAGCATATTCCAAACTCTTGTTATTATCTGTCAAATAATCATAATAATCTCCTGGGCACACTGTATTCTCTCAAAAGTTTTAATGTTTGCTTGTAGTCATCTGTAGAATGTCAGATGATCTCTCTGGTATTGGAATGACAAAATCCCAAAGAAATATGTGATCATGAGAACACCATCACCTATGAATGGCATGTTGAGACCAAAACTCCAAAATTATGGTAACTCAGAGTAGCATTAATGGCCTAAGGTTTGGTCACGATCTCACATCGCTGAGAACATGACCAAAAGGAAGAAACTGTTAATCAAAATTATGGGGAGGCATTATTTTATGCAGAGCTTCTGCAGTGAGCCCCAACAAATTAGATCAAACAAAAATGAAGTCACTCATGCTAAATACCACATAATCAAACTGAAACTTTAAGAAAGCAGAGATATCTCAAAACATATCTTTTTTCTTCTTGCTGAAAACAGGAGATTCCTGTCTGTCTGAGTGAGCATAAGAGAGCCTTCTCTACATTTACTTTGCAGAGAAATGGCCTGAGGTGGCCTTATGTTGACCAATCAGTTCTGTTTTGTTTTTTTGTTTTTTGTTCTTTGGTATCATTCTATTTTCTTATTGCCACCATGCAAAACCCACTGGGAGCTGAGACCAAATATGTCCATTTATAATAATAACAGAGAGTGACATCAGTGCTCGAAGTTTTGATCAATCCCTCAAAATTAAGTGGCTGACCAAAAGGAAAGAATTGTTAAATAAATATCAATTTAGGCCTTAGAAGCCTCCATATAAGTCCTACATAACAAACTGCCTCCTAACTCAGTACATAAACAAACTGGAAATCCAACTTAGGAATTTGCTTTTGTAATAATGAGAATCAGCTGTCTCTCTATCTCACTTCCATTTTCTGTATAAAGTTTCCTTTTTCTGTCCATAAATATTATTTGATATTTATGAATACTGAATATTATACTGGGAAGCTATTCTGGTTTGGGGGCTGCTAAATTAAACTCTTAAATTTAATTTGTTTAAAGGTTTTTAATTAACAACCTCTTCATACATACAATAGAGATGATGGTGGCTATTGCAAAATATTTTATGACAATTAGTAAGTCAATATATACAAATACATAGAACATTAAGTGGCATATCACATGATATAAAGCAATTATTAACAACTTATATTTATAAACAAGAAAAAGATCATGAATAAATTATAAATGTCAATAATTATGAAGTTAAAAGAGTATCAGAGTCAGCGTCATAACCCCCGGGTCTGAGTGTGAGCCCTGCCACTTGGCAGCCATATCATCCAGGGAAAAGTTGATTTATTGATATGCAATAGCTTTGGCTAAAAAAAATAAAAATAAATAAAATAAAGAGAATTTACTGTGAGAATTTACTGTGTGGAGTCATGCCACATTTTCCTCTCAACCGAAGAATTTATTACAGATTTGTTCTATTACTAGAAATATTTGCTCTGTTTTCTTATGCTAATTCCGAGATGCTGCACAGTAGCTGCCTGTCTTTCACTACTCGTTATGTGAATCCTTAAAATAAATAATGTTGGGTCTGGGTTTTAACTGGGTGTTTGAGAACACGGGACAGTTTAAGTTTACATAAAGTTTATCCAAAAATGAGGGGGAGGAAAAATGAATTCACAAAAATTCAGTAAATACATCTTTGTCTTAACAGATGACCACCTCCTGTCATGGAAGTACATTCCTAATATTCAGGCAATAGTGATCCTACTACAAAAATGTTGGAGGTGTGTCTTCAAAGTCCCTGCACAGAGAACATGCACTGCGATTATAAAACTGAATTTGGCCTCATGCAGCTGTTCTCAGTGTATTCAATTTTATTTTATTTTTTCAAGACTGAGTCTTGCTCTATCATCCATACTGGAGTGCAGTAGCACAAACTCAGCCGACTGCAACCTCTGCCTCCCAAGTTCAAGCGATTCTCATGTCTCAGTCTCCCTAGTAACTGGGATTACAGGAGTTCGCCACCATGCCTGGCTAATTTTTTGTAATTTTAGTAGAGACAGGGTTTCACCATGTTGGCCAGGCAGGCCTCGAACTCCTGACCTCAGGTGATCCGCCCACCTCGGCCTTCCAAATCTCAGTATGTTCTTCCCATTGTTTCAATAAAGTACTCAAAATTACCACAGCATTTTAAAGCAATGAGATTTACGTAGGCAGAATGGCTAGCTGTTTTCTTAAAGACTCTAACCAATCTGCATGTCTACAAGGCCCCACTTTAGGTAAGTCGATCATTCTGCACAGGAAATCCTGCACACAGTTTATTAGCTATTACCTCAGGTTATACTTGTCCAGAGTGATGGCTTACATCTTTCCACCAAGTCATTTTTGGAAGTCACTGGTGTTGTGGCTATAGTTATCTGTACTGGTTAGGAATGACATCACCTACAATCAAGTTTTAGTTTTTCTGTAGTAGTGAAAGGTCTGTTTTGGTTAAGCGTCAAAATATTTGGGCTCTGGGTTAGCATCTCTAAGATTCACTTGACCTCATGATTATCTCTGGCTGCAATTGCTCCAAGCATCACATACTTATACAATTGCATTCAGACGCAGGTTTGGGTATGGAGGCAAGGAGCAAGTAGATAATGAAACAGAAAGTTTTTCCCTCCGGTGCTTCTTTTTATGGAGGAGAACCTTTCCCCAAAGGCTTCTGAACCTCATTGCTCCTCCTCTCATAAGCCAGAACTGAGCTATCTACTACTCCTAGGTTAAGTGTTTTCTGGCATCGAAAAACAAAATGAAAATTGACATTAGTTTGGGTTTAGACAAACACCAGAGTTGACTGTCTTCGTTTTTCTGTTTTGTTTTCTGGATTTACTTTACTGAAGAAGTAATTCAAACAGAAAGGTTGTAATAAAATTCCCAGATTTCTCAAAAAATAATATTTTACCACATTAATTTTATTAGTCTCTCTTTCTCTTCCATGTTACATTAAAACATACTATTTTTAAATGAAAGAGTTGACATTAATTTGTACACACAATTTACCACTATCCTAAAGACTTAAGTATATCCTAAATACTTAAGTATACACACACGCACACACACACACAGACACACAACTACAAAAACTACAATATAACCTGGCAATTATAGCCCTCAAATCAGAAAATCAACATTGACTCAATTCTTTCTCATAATTATGTTTAGATCATGCATTTTTAGGCAGCAATATCACAGAAACGATGCTATGTTCTCAGTACCCAAATAGGTTGTATACAATATTGATTTGTTCTAGTATTGGCAAGTTAAACAATGACCACATGATTAAATTGGCATCTTCTAGATTTCTCCACTGTAAAGTAATTGTTTTTCTTTGTAATTAATATTTTGTTGGGAGATACTTTAAGACTATTAAGATATCCCGTTTCTCATGAAAATCCCACCCATTAGTTTTAACATCATTGATGATTCATACTTTAATCACTTATTCCCATGATGATTATTAAATAGTAATTTTATAATTCTATCACTCCATATAAGTTTGTTACTTGGCAATCTACTACTAGAAAGAGCTTTCTTTTCTCTCTATTAATGCATGTATATTAACATAGACTCCTGGGTTTCTTTTTTATTAGTGGATTAAAATTCAATAATATTATTTTGATGCTCAATTTGTCCTAGATTTGGAACAGTGGAAACTCCTTCAAGCTGACTTCTAGACACCTTTGACATGTTCATCATTACTCTTTAAACACTTCTTTTTGAGAAAAAAAAAAAAAAAAAGTTGTTTCATGCCCAGTGCTATGGACTGTTTGTGTCCCCCCCACCAAATTCATATGTTAAAATTCTAACCCCCAATTGAATAGTATTGAGAGGTGGGGTCTTTGAGAGTTGATTAGGTCTTCAGGATGGAGCCCTCCTTAATGGTGTTAGTACTTTTGTAAAGAGATAGAGATCAGAGCTCTCTTCTCCCTCTCTATAGGAAGATACAATGAGAAATTGGCCATCTGCCAACACAAAGCCAGTTCTTGCCAGACACTGATCTGCCGGCATCTTGACCCTGGACTTCAAGCCTCCAGAAAAATGAGAAATAAATATTGTTTAAGCCACTCAGTCGATGGTAACTTCTTATAGCAGTCCCAACTAAGACATTCAGTGTGTATTTTTGTTGTCTCAAACTCAGAATCATCATTTCTGTAAGGAATACTTGTTTCTTTTAGTAGAGAATGGTGTTCATAAACTAAGACCTGTACTCTCTATCTACTTACCACCACTTGGGTCTTATTGCTGTCAGGCCGTTTTAATAGACAAAGCTAGAAAATGTGTACATATATGCATATATATTATATAGATACATTTGTTTTTGTATTTATTTACATATCTATTAAAAATCATGAGTTTATTCCAATACCTCCAATTGTAATCTGAACTTTAGCAATGGTCTAGCCTTCCCCCGTTCCACATTTCTAACTTCCTTCTCCAATGGTAATAAGCCTGTCTTCCATTTTTCTTGATATATTAATTTATTTTCTGAAGTCTCTCAGCAAGACCAGTTCTTGACACTGACCATAAGCACTGTGGCTTGGTCTTGACTGTATGAAGACCTTCTTGTTTACCTCAGAAAAATAGGCAAATGAATGTTGGACTAGTCACTTAAGGATTGTATATGTTAATGATGACTATGGTGGCATTATTTAGTCATTAAACAATGCAGTGATTTGGCCCCACTGCATCAGCCAGCCTCTGGGCCTTTTCCTTGTTTCAATTCTGGTCACATCAGCTGCATTTTTATTCTTTCCTTGATTATTTTTTTCTCATCACTTGACATATAAATATTTTGGTACAGCATACTGTAATGAGTTCCGTAGAACTACTTTGGCACAAATCCACATAAATAAAATGATTGAGCTATTCAGTTGCAACAAAGTCTCAAGCCTATGTGAACACTGAAGGGTACATAGATTAATGGAGTAGGAAAATAAAAACACTCACAAATTATCAAAATATTTGTTCAAATCTCACTATTCCTTTCAACAATGAAACATTGTTAAACATTACTCCACAAACATTTTCCCAAACCTTCCATATTTAAAACCTACGCCAATTTCTCTGCTGTTGTGACATGTTGTGCTTTCTTTTTTCCAGGAACTTATTACCTTCTACTTAAGCGTCTATTTGTCAGTCTTTCCAAGCAGCTTTGGAGCCTGATATGGTTTGGGTGTCCCCCACTATGATGGTTAATACTGAGTGTCAACTTGATTGGATTGAGGGATACAAAGTATTAATCCTGGGTGTGTCAGTTGGGTGTTTCCAAAAGAGATTAACATTTGAGTCAGTGGGCTGATGAAGGCAGATCCACCCTTAATTTGGTGGACACAATCTAATCAGCTTCCAGCACATATAAAATAGGCAGAAGACATGAAAAAGAGAAACAAGCCTAATCTTCCAGGCTACATCTTTCTCCCATGCTGGATGCTTCCTGCCCTCAAACATTGGACTCCACATTCTTCAGTTTTGGGACTGGGACTGGCTTTCCTTGCTCCTCAGCTTGCAGACAGCCTCTTGTGCAACCTTGTGATTATGTAATAATATATATCCTATTAGTTCTGTCCCTCTAAGAGAACCCTGACTAATACACCACCAAAACTCATATTGAATTTTAAACCCCACAATTCCCATGTGTCAAGGGTGGGACCTCCTGGGAGGTGATTGAATCACAGGGGTGGTTTACTCCATGCTGTTCTCATGATAGTCAGTGAGTTCTCACGAGATCTGATGGTTTTATAAAGGGCTCTTCCCTCTTC